>CM023948.1:27817291-27995924 GCA_013407115.1 Glycine latifolia | reverse complement strand
GGCTAGGCGTGTTAGGGTGCCCCAGACTTCTAAATATTGCCCAAGTTGCACCTTTTTTCTAAATAAATATTAAATTTGTATTATTTTTAATTTTTACCCAGTAATCCTACGCCTCAGGTTCATCATCTAACCCTTAAGACAATTAACAAACATTGACTAGTCATGCATTCTTTGTGTATTGTAACTACATTGCCATGTGGCATGTATTTTGCAGTAATCATTAACAACTTTCCTCGTGCATTTGATGTGTATATAAGGAATAATACACCTCAGGTTCATCATTTAACCTTTCATTCATACCTCTTACAGATTCTAACTGAGTGTTAAAGTATTTGCCATGTCAATATGTTTTTCCTACCACCGGGCACTGAAAATTGCATCTATTGTTGAAATATCCAATTAGGTTCATCCCAAGGATATTAGTGTCGTCTTTCATAATCGACTTTCCTTTCTTTCTCTCATCATGGTGGAAACTTGCAAAAACGTTGTAAAAACAAAGATCACAAAAAGGAAGGTTGAATTGTGATTTAAGTTTTTTCTCAAACTTTTTGCAAGGAAAGTTATCGTCTGATTTATGAAAGACTTGTTAATAATTTTAAGAAATCCAAATTTGACGAAATACTTAAACTGATTTTAAATTTTTTTTTCTTCTAAACATAGAATCATAATTCAAAGGCGAGTAAGTAGATAAGGAAAAAGAACAAGAACACAAAGATTTTTATACTAGTTTGTTTCTACCACTAAAATTATATTCATTATAAAAAAGAATAAGAACACAAAATTTTTTATAGTAGTTTATTTCTATCACTAAAACTATATTCATTACTTTACAACTCATCAAGTTTCCGGTGTCTTTCTCACAAAGATATAAGTATTGTTCACTATCATTTAAGACTCTACCCAAGTAATTTTACAACAACTTCTCCAAGCTTGTTATGGCAAGTATTGTTGTGTATCAAGCCATTTTTTACTCTAAAACAAATCAGCATATTTGTTTAAGGTTTTTTTCATTGTTAAGAAGAGTTTTTTAAAATTAGTTTTTTTAGATTCAATTTGAGATTAATTATTTTGTAAGATAGTAATTAAATAAATTACTAAAGAGTGAAATGTTTAAATTGCTTGATTATTAAAATTTTGTTAATAGATATAATTCACAATATTCATGTAAAAAAATCACAATATTAAAAGAATTAAATAAAATTTGATGAGTTATATTATAAGATTAAAAAAAAACTTGTCTTATGCCAAAAAAAAAAAAAACTTGTCTAAGGCCTCAGTGTTAAACTTTAGATTTCTTGGTGGATATACAGGAATGTTATATAAGTGGTTAATTAAGGAGATTTTGAGCAAAATAAGATTGTTTTTGTTCTTTTTTTCCTATTGCAAGATTCGATAGTATATGTTCGTAATTAAATATATTTGAGATTAGTGTGTTTATTTAAGTAGATTCTGACTTATCCAAGCTGGTTGAATATCTTAAACGATATTGTTAAAATTTGAGGTTCAATAGATAACGCATGAATCAAATCCCACGCCACCGTACCACATAAATAAATTCATAAATATAGTTTGAAAGATTATGCTGTCCTATAAAGTTGTGAGATATCTATATAATATGTTTTGGGTTTTCAGTTTTTGGTTAAAATTAGTGTTAGTTCTTATATTTTAAAATAACTTTTTAGTATCCATAAAATAAAGTGTTTTGATTTTGGTATCTAAAATTTTATATTTATTTTAATATTTCACATATTTATATGTTTGATTTTAATATATATTGTTAGTGAGTTTTCGTTAACTATTAATGTGGCTAATGAAACGTCACGTTAGTAAATTTAGGTCATTTAAATTATTTTGACTTAGTAACCATGTCATCTCCATGGCTTAAAAATAAAAAAAAATTAGGTACTAAAATCAAACAAGTACCAATACCAAAACTTCCCTATTTTCTATATAAGTATTAAAAAGTTTTTTAAGCTTAAATTATATATAATTATCACCAGCATTGCACCACACAAATTCTTACTTGCTTTCTTCTTCCTATTCCTTAGTGTGATACTCCTCGAACCCCAAGATTCTCGAGTGACACTTAAAACTTAGTGCGGCACCAGCCATGAGATGTAACAAAATCTTGTGGTTGGACAGCTGTAAGTATTTGATTCTAGTAAGCAAATCAAAAATGATGTGATGAAGATTGTCATCACAATGAAAGTAGAGGGTGAGTTGAGGTGGAATTTGCATGGATTGGAATGAATGGATACAAAATAAGAGAGACATTAAGTGGAGATAAGTTGAGGTGCATGTCATCTATTAATTACGACAATAATTAATTTTTTTTGAGTTAAGGAATATAAGGTTGGGAAAAAGGAAAAATAAGGGAGCAAAGAATTCATGTGATGCAATGGTGACCTAATTAACATTTTTTTTGTTTTAGATTTAAATAACTTTTTGCTACTTATAGAATATGGATATTTTGATTTTGGTACCTAACATTTATTTTTGTTTGATTTTAGTACCTTGCAACGTTTTGTTTTTTATAAAGGTATCTGCCTTAGAAATGACATGGTTTCTAAGTCAACAAATTTTAAATGACATGGACTTGCTGATGTGGGGTTATATTAGTCATGTTAATAGTTAAAGAAAACTCACTAATGACAGGTAGTAAAATCAAATATAAACATATTCAAGGTACTAAAATTAAAAAAAATAAAAAGTTTACCAAAAAAAGATATTTTAAAGGTATTATAAAGTTATTTAAGCCTTTTTAAAATGATAATTTTGAGCTTCATATTTTTTATAGGGGAAAAATAGACTATTATTGATAGTGTAAAACAATTTTATATTATTATCTAATCATAAATCATTATGTATGATAAGTCTATTGACTTTCACAACAATTATTTGTTTAGTCATTAAGACAAATCAAGACTTTCCAATGATTTGATTTTTGTAAACAGATATTAAGTTTCCAATTGATGTTTTATCAAATGAAAGGCTAATGGTGTTTGCGTACGTTATTACAAATTATAACCCATGGATGTTGAGTTTGTGTATTTATGAACACTTAAATGCTCTGAAGGTTTAATTTTTTGTGCAAAGAATAAATGTTTTATTCTCCATAGGATTTGTCAAAGAGGATCAAAGAGAAAGAAATCAACTGAAAAAGCTACCTACTCTATCAAAAGGCATGTTAAAGCAAGTTGTAGTCTACTTGTGTGGACAAAAACAAAATATGTCTACTAACACAAGATATGAAGTGAGGAAATGACAAAATAATGAAGTTGTTTTATCATATCAGTTTGACAAGTTGGTGATAAACATTAAATGCTCCAACGAAAATTTTTAGCATCAGATGAAGAAGAAACATTCACAACGATAACCATTTGAAGATGCCTATATATAGAAAGATTTGAAGTTCTCAACATACAAAGAAACCTATGCGCAAACAAGAAATTTAGGCAATTCACATCTTTGTACTTCTTTCTATGTTACATTCTTACATCTCAAAATCATTTGTAATCCTCATAATGATAGACTTGAGCTTAATCATTGTATTTGTCTATAATAAGATGATAGAGTTTGTGTACTCCTAGACCTCAAACAAATATGTGAGATTTGTTGAAGCCTCAAGAGGCTTTGTGTAAAATTTCTTGGGGTTAAGTCAAAAGTGGCTTTAGAAAAGAATAGTTGTAACTTTGTATAGTTACAATGAAACTTTGTATAATAGTTGAAAATTAGACGTAGTCTTAATGATAGAGATGATCTAGTATAATAATCATGTGATCCTTCTTTGATTTTACTGTTTTATCTAACCTTGAATTGTCTTTGTGTCATACACACTTGTTGAAATTTGATAAAACTAAGTTTTCAAACCTATCTTCTATCTCATATATTCTCTTAAACTCATTTTTCATAAGGTTTGCAATTTTTTTTAAGAAAAACAATTCAACTTCTCTTATTGTGTTTTCCTACTTTTTCCTAAAAGCACACTAGTAGGGATTTTTTTATTCATTGACATTGTAAAAATATAATATATTCATAGTTTATAACCATTGAACTCCTTTTATAACTGGAGATTTTTACCTCTCTTTTTGAAACATAAGATCCTATAGTAAGAGATAATATTCACCAAATATAAAAAATATAAAAATCAAAATCATTATTTTTAATATATAAAAAGTAAAACTAATTCTGAGTAAAAATTAAGCAACTTAAGATAGTACATTTTATATACGTTAACTTTATCAACGAGAAAAACAAAATCCCAAATTTTTAACCTCTGCAATATGTAAAGATCTCATTTTATCAAATTAAGGGGTAAATTATTTACTTTCAAAATATATGGGATGTTCCAAATAAGAACTATTAATAGGAGTCATTGGATTACAATTAAAATCAAGGTTAAAGTATAATTTATTTTCCTCTATATTTGTCAATCCAAAATTTGTTCATCTCATTTTAAAATATAAATATTGTGTCCTATTTTTTAAAATCAGTAATTTTGGTTCGGGCATTCAATTGAAGATGTTAAATTCAGTGATTGTTTAGCTATGTTACTTATAGTTAAATAAAAATGGAAGTGTCAATAACATTTATGGTATATAACTTTCTTCTGCGTCAACTACATCTGTTTGGATTCAATTTATTGCAATTTCTGTTTCTGTTTTTCTTCCATGCTTCTTATCTTCCAACTTTGTGCTTTTCCTTCAGCGCATTCACACGACGCAAGAAGGCTCCAAAAAGATTGAATAAAGGAGGTATTTAATATTAATTAATAAATATACTAATTGCTTTTAAATTTCTTCTAGAATAAAAAATCATACGATATTTAGATGCCATGATGTGCTTTTTTAGATCTTTGACGGTTGCTTGATTCCTTACCGACGTGGAAAATACCCCAGATTTTCTGGTCAAAGCACGTGATAGTATAAACTGTACAACTCACTAATTAGTTTGATGGTTATCTTATAGCATAAATTATTCGCATGTGTGATTAATTTAACCATTGTTGATGTTGATTAATCAAGTGTTTAATAAAACAATTAACTACAGGGTTTTTTTAATTAAAAAGAGCTTATTTTCCTTTGACCAAGGGATTTTTATTTTACAGCAACCAAGGGATTTAAGTAAAAACAGAAGATTAGTTATTTTTTTATTTGCACATTGTGCCACTTACAAAAACATTAAAAGGGATAGTTCAAATGAAATTCATTATTAGAAATACTAATTGAATTACCGCCGTAAGCATATATCTTCCGGTAATCATTTGAGGAAATTAAAGGTACTTACCATTATTTAAATTATAAGCAGTAAAGAAATTGTTTAAATTATAAAAAAAAACATAACGTTATTGGTCATGCATGAATGATTCAATTTAATTTGTAATTAGTGTATAATATTTTCTATACAAGTTAATACTAGTAATAAATATATTAATCTTTCGAAAAGAGTATTAAATATTATCTTTCCAAAAAAGTATTAAATATATTAATCTTTCCAGAATAGAATATGGCATGTACTGAATATAAAAATAGAGATAAAAATATTACATTAAAAAATAATACATACCCGAATTTCTTTAAATAAAATTATTTTTTAACAAAGTTTTAGACAAAAAAAATCTCTTTAATTGCTTTGTATGTTAAATTCGTTTATTCTCATGTAGTATCACAAAACCAAATAAATTGCACCAAACCACCTTAACAAAACTTCACATGGTGGAGTTAAACTCTATTACTATACCATTGGGACAACACCTTTCTAATTAATGCCTTATGTGAAATGCATCAATAATTGAAGCAGGAGTACTTATGACATTTTTTTTCGTTATAAAACAAAATTTAGGTGAGTTCCATAAATTGTGTGTTGCATTTCTAACATAATTAAGTAAAACTTATCTATAATTTATCTATCAAAATATCTTAAAAATAGTAAATTAAAACTGTATTACTAGTATGAACGAATGCTAGTTTAGATGGTAAGAAAAGAGACTCATATTCTATAAAAGATAGTGGGTATAAATATTTTATTAATAAATAATGTATGCATATTTCTATAAACATTTTTAAACCGTAATATTTGATTTTAATGCTCTTTCTTATCCAACTCATCCAAATAATAATAATAATAATAATAATAATAATAATTTATAATTTATAATTATTAGTAAAGACAATTATTTCTTTAGGCATATATATATATATATATTATTTTTAAATTATCCTTTAATATATATAATTATTTTCATTTTATTCATAAACTTTCAAAATATAATTGCTATTACTATTTTTTAACTGTTTTTTCTTTTTAAAAATACATATAGAGGCACGAATCTTTCAAATAATAATAATAAATTATATTATTGCTAGTGAGAACCTTCCCTTCTTTGAATAAGGAGACACTAAAATGGCCAAAAGAAAGGTTCACTATCTAGGAGAGCTATATAGGAAGATTCTATTTCCATTCCATTCCTGTTGGAGCAAACACATGAAAACAAAGGCCCAGCTGGTGCAATGCATTCTCATTGTTTTTATAAAGCAACCAACCAATAACGAGTGCCACACACCCCACTTGGTAATGAAAGCATATGATTGGCTTAGCAGTGCAAGTAGCAACCTAGTGCTAGTAGCCCTTCATGTACCTCTCAAAGTAGTAGTAGTCCCAAAGTCTCAACTGTAAGAAGTTGCTTTTGTTGACTAAGTTAGATGTGCACCACCATCACCATATATATATATATATATATATATGCCATTTTGCTAATTAATCAGCTAGTATTGAAAGTGGGCCCACCTACCCTGTGTGCCACATAGCTATTTCAATTGGTTGAGAGGGTCTTCTGAGGTGAGTACTGAGAAGAAGATAACAAAGCGGGTATCATACTTTCATCTATTTTTCTTCATTAATACTAATAAAGAGGCCAAGAAAGATGTGGGAACTGAGAAGAGAAGACTAGAAAGAAGAGTGTCCCATGTTTTTTTTTTATTTTTTGGAATAATTAAGATTTAGTTACAGATATTTTTGGAGAAGTAATAGTAGGTGTTTTGTTTCTTAAAATTATTTTAAAAGTGTGCTTTTCATTTCTTTGAATTATGTCAAATAAAACATACAGCTTTTTGTTATGGAATTTTGAACTTTCCGTGGTTTTGGACTTTAGATCCATAGATTGCATCAAATGGGGTCTCACTGTGTTTGACTTGGTCAAAGGGATTTTGATGAAATTAGGCTAAGTAGCTAACCACCATAAATGTATTCAGTTTAGGTTTTGATGAAATTAATTATGAATGAGACTAAAATATTTTATTTTTGTCATTATTTTATGATTAAAACAACTGACTTTGTCAATCAATAATTTATATTAAAAAATATAATTAATAATTTTTAATAAGTTATATTCCTTCCAAAACATATATTTCATCCACTAAACTCAAATCTATTGTCTTTCATAAAAAACCAAATTTAGTCTCACTTAAACCAACCAAATATTAGTTGAGATTAAATATATGATGAAATTAATTTCAATTTCAAATTTTATAATCTTTTGGTTCCTTATTTCAGATTCTTTCAACTACTTTACAATGATAAAATAATTGAATTAATTAATTACATTAACTTTATTATTACTATATGTCTTTTTTTTGAAATTGTTCTTATTAAAATTATTGAGATCTCATTTCCTTATTTTTTTTCTAATTAATTAATACCACATCATTTCCATATCTTTTAATGTTTAAAATTATTATTACACATGAATTAAGAAATATTTAAATATATAATGTTAATATATTAATCTTTAATCCCTGCACCACTAGTAGTTGACATTAAATAAGATAATATACTTCATTTGTTCTCGATTATAATAAAAAAAAACATATTTCATGCTTATTAAAATTAGTTAACTTCATTAAATTGTCCATCATTTTCAATTTAAAAAAAATACTCCCTCCAATTTCAAATGTAACATGTCACACTAACCAAGAAAATTAGTTAATCATATTTAATTGCATCAATTTCAATTAATTTTTTTTTGAATTTACTCTTCATTGCAACTTGATATCAAAAATAAAAAAAATCATTAAAACTAACCTCAATTAAATGAAGTATATTATAGAGATAATAACATTAAATAAAGTAAAGTTAATTGAAATTTTCTTATATTTGAGACAAAAAAAATGTGTTTCTTCTTCTTAAGAGAGAGTAAATATTTTTTCTAAATCATCCTTCATTGAAACTTGATATCAAACATAAAAAAGTCTTCGAGACAATCTTAATAAATGAATGATATTTTGGAGATAATCTCATTAAATAAGACATATATAATCAAGATTTGTTTATATTTGAGATAAAAAAAAATTTGTTGCTTATATTCGAGTCATGAAAAGTATTCCACAACATATGAAGGTCTCGTAGCTTCCAGCATATTCCAAGGGAAATGAATGTGGTGGTTGATGCTTTTGTTAAAAGATGGGCTTGCACGAGAGCAAGGAATGACTTTTTATATTGATTTTCTAGTATTTGTTGTAAATCTATTGAAGGAGGATCGTCTATCTCCTTCTCAGTGTGTTGTTAGTGTCTTGTTTTTGTTTTCGGACTCTTAGCCCCTTGAAGTTAGAAAAAAACAAAATAATATATCATTTATTTTTCTAATTAATAATTTATTTACTCTTTATATATATATATATATATATTACTTTTTCTAAGTATTGATTAAGAATAATCTTTAATAAAAATATTTAATTTTATAAAATGACATCTAATTTAAAATATATTTTTCTAAAACATCATATAGTCTAATACTCGCAACAAATATATATGAGAGCAAGCCAATTCAAACATACATTAAGTTGGTGTTCACTCAATATATTTTCGTATGGGAAAAGCAACCAAACTCTTACGCTAGTAATTTCATCTACTCCATCGATCCACTATATATGCTAGCGATTGTTATTCAGTTATTGTTATTATTAGTACGTACAAGCAAGTAAGTTGATTATTATTCTAGTCCAACAATATCCTTGCGGGACCATATTGTCCATACACATACGTAATGACACAGACATACTATTAGTATTATTTATCCGTGTAAGATAATTCAGGAAAAAGAAAGGAAAGAGAGGAAATTGCTCGAACCACAAGTAATAATTTTGTGCGAAACTAAAGACCTGAGCTTATGTTGCCGACATGGCACGCATAAACGTGTTCGAAAGTCAAATAACATTTGGGCAAGTGGAGGGTGTCGTATCTGACCACCATAATAATGGTTATGGACCCATGGCCATAGACATCAGAGAGGAGAGAGGAACCTAAAAAAAATTAGCTCAATTATTAAGAAATAAATTCATATTTTAGAAAAATGTAAATTCAAATTTTATTGTTTTGTTGATGGTTAGAACTTAAGAATATCTAATTTATAAATATTTTTTTTGAATCTGAAGATTTATTATGATTTTAATGAGTTTTTGAGACTCGAGTTACTTAATATTTTTTTCAGAAAAAAAAAAGGAGAGGAAAGAGCAACATTAGCCCCGTGTTTGTTTGTTTTTTTCTTTGTTTGCTACTGGTACACAGGACGTTGGAGATAAGCATCGCATTCTAGGGCAGTGGTGATATTTCTCACTCAAACGTCCACGTCGTCATCTGATCTACTTGTCCAAGTTGCCAAATTATACTACTGTCTAATAAAGTAAATTCCAATAAATCATTGATATTTTCGAATTCAGCGGAAATTGTGTATGGTGCATTTTGGTTTTTGGGGAGACTTTTTTGGTTGGCATGGAATTCGAGGTCAACCAAGTCAACAGCTTTGTCCATTCCTCCCTTTACAGTTCGAGATTGATGCAGGTTTATGATTAATTAATTCAGATAAATACGTGTTCAATTTTGGATGATTAAGCATTCACAATTCAGATTACCTTTATTTTATCTCGTGTTCAATTTTTGTTAGACATATTTTGTAAACTACGCGCGTGTACTAGTCCTCTGCTTTAATGGAAATATTTAGGTGTTTTTATCACCCATCCCATCTTACCAACCCTCTCACTCTCTTAGCTATGTAGGACTTTTCAATGGATCTGGATTTAATAGAAAAATATATGTGGTAGTTGTATATTTATTTAATTTTATGATTTAACTATATATAATATTAATATAGTATACTTATAAGTCAGGTTCACATGATTTTATCCCTTATGTTTTTGGCTCTTAACAGGGTTAAGATTTGGTTAAAAAAATTAGCCCTATCAAATACGAAGCAGAAAATGGACAAAGGTAAACTTCTCCCACAAACACTCCTAAAAATAAAGATGAGCTCCAAAAATAGGATAAAAATATCAAATTTTAATTAGTATTGCTTAAAATAAATAGTGACTCCCTCCTCCTTATCAGGGAAAGTGAGGGAGAAAAATATATATATTTTAAAGTATATATATATAACATTAAAATATTAATAAACAATTTTTATGTAAAGAGATACATAATAAAATTTTAATTTTTTTAGTTAAGTTTACTTTTTTAATCAGTATAAAATATTTATAAAATTTGTTGTTTTCCCTGACTACTTATCTAAACAAGTGAAGAAATTTTTCTTCACTATTTTTCTTATTTTTATCCCTCAAAATAACATTTTTCTATTTTTTTTCTCTCTCTCACTCACACACACATCTTTTCCTTATTTCACTTCAAATCTAAATTGAATAGAAAATAATAAACAACCACCAAAGAAAGTCAGCAAATTTTTATGGCATTTGTTGTCATAAACAATATAAATGATCTGGATGTGTGCAGTTTATAATTGAGGGAATAATGAACAGTGAGAGGTTGGTTCCCATTGTTCTGTTAAGCTGCTTCCATTTACTATCTGGATTCATTATAAAAAAAATATTTACCTATTATTTTAATAATAAAATACTAAATACAAATTAATTAATTATTACACATTTGCAACACGTTATTTTTCTTTCTCAAATTAATAAAAAAAATAGTGTAAAATCTTGTCATTTGTAATCCTCTATGGAGAAATGCCCCTTTCTCCGAGTCCCCCAAGAACTTTTCTTTCATTAAAAAAAAACTCAAGAGACACACAATTTTCAAATTGTCAAATGGGAAAGACAAAATTATTTTAGATGTGTTATTTTCAATGTTATATATTTTTTGGCGGTTTGGAAGTTTGTTCCAAATAGTCGTTATTCTTTGTTTGCTCACAGGGCCCGGGGCCGTGTATTTGTCCATGACATCACCTATGACATAAGCAACCATTATTTTTTTTCCAATGTTTAATTAATCTCTAATTATGCCCTTTCAATAATAGTAATAATAATAAAACAAAAGGAAACGAAACAATTCTTTTGCAATAATTCTCTCTTATTTAGCAGTTTTTTTTCCAACGCATAATAAATTGGAATGACAATTAGAAAGAAAAGAAAGAAAGCGAAAGATAAAATTATGAAATTTGCAAGAATTGAAGAGAAAATAAATTGAAACTTTGTTTCTAATTTATTTTAATTTTATCTTCAACTAAATAAAATAATTTACATCGTTATTTTTATTTTTTCCTTTTCTTTTCTTTTCTTTTTTCTCATTCAAACATAGCATGATGCATATTTTGAAGGAAGAAAATAAAATGAAAAATATATAAATAACAACATATATATTTCTTTTATACGATAAAAAAAAATAAAAAATAAACTTCTAGAAACATGTTTTTTTTACTTTCAGTTTAAATTCTATCGTTTTCTATCATTCTTTCCTTTCTATCCATCATATTAAACATATCATAAGGCTCTTGTAGACTGATTTACGAGCTTATATTTTACGCTAGCTAGCTAGCTGGTTTGAATATATACTGTTCTTAAATAAATTATATATTAAATAACTTTATCATAATTAAACCTGTTTAAATGTATTAAACATTTCCATCAGCTGTTAACTGTGGCTTTAAAATGTGAAGTATTACTGTATTACTTCTATACCATTTTTTATTTGAACGATAAGTTTTAATGTTCAGATTTTATATATACTTATTGTTAGCTAAAATATTTGTTTCGCGCGGGTATCTATGATGATTCACAAAACCAGCATGAAAAAATAATTATATCTTACAGTGAATTCAATCTATGAAATTAAATTTGTTTTATGATTATATATTTGATGACTTCTATCATTTTATGCAATTAGCCAAACATGCATATGCAAATATACTAAAACAAACACAATATATTTGTTCACAGAAAAACTTCTTATATTTTGGACAAATTAAGGGCAGAGAATTCACCTAGCAAAAAAATATAGTTTAAACTTTATGAGAAAGAGGGGGAAACAGTAAAGGAATATTTGGTTGACAATAATTTGGAACAAATTAAGTACATGATCAACTTTTTTTTTTTTACAAGAAGTACATGATCAACTAATAACCTCAAAACCTATCTAAATTAAAGTGGTCAACTAATAACTTCGACTAAGACCACCAAATTAAAGTAAACGGTCAACAAAAAAAATTCAAATGTCCATCAAATTAGCAACAATAATATAGTTGGGCTAATGCAGGAGGGAATATATATAGCTTATACAATTTGGCAAATTGCTTTTGAAAATTACGTAGTTTTCGGCACCGATATGTACTAGTGCCTAACTTTGTAACAATTTCTAAAAAATCCTGCTATTGAAATCAGATAATTACCGTTGCAATATATGACCAAAGAATTGTTTGAAAACCAAAAAGAATAGTTTGAAAACCACTTGCATTACATTTGCTCTAGTTAATCAGTAATCACTAATTCGTTATGTTTTCTTCAGAAGTAGTAGATTGTTGAATGATACCTAATTAATATCAAATTTCCACGTAACATATTAATTAAAATAATATTCCTGCATTATCTCTGTTTTCCCTCTCCTTATATACCTCATCTACCCAATTATATACACATGGTTCAAATATGAAATTACTAATTTTGTTGAAACAATTCTATGCTAATTAATTTATGTACTTTGTGTTGTATTATTTTTTGGGTACAAATCTATTAAGGTCTTAGGTCGGTCTAGTAATAGAAAGTTAAGATAGGTATATAAAGTTTGATCTTATTGTTATCATTGTAAAAGAAAAAAAATCTCTTTGTTGTATGGTTAAACCAGCATTTACACACACAAATAGCACAAGCCTGTAAATGATTGGATTGGATTTTACTCTTACAACCGTTTTGCTACGTCAATCAAGAAAAGGAAGTTATATTTTCAAATTTAACCGAACACCAATACAAAGTTCACCATGAGCAGTGGCGGAGCTTGAGATAAATATTTGGAGGGTCAAAATAATAGAATATTTTTCCGTTTTAAAATAAATGTCTCATTTTGAAAAATAAATTTATTTTAAAACAAGTCTTTATTTACTTTTTAATGTAACATTAATTATTTATTTTTCATCAATACCCTTAATAAATATTTCTTTAGTTTTTGAATCTAGCTAGCTACTATTAATATATTCTTTTTCATCTATTTAATAAGGTATTATGTTTAAGTTATTATGCTGAAGTTAAGAAATGCAATATACTCTTATGTTCCTTTTTATTGTCTTTTAAGGTTATTATGTTGAAGTTAAAAAATGCAATAATTTTTTTAATTTTAATAAAATAGTTGTGAAATTTTCTATTTTATCCCTTTCTCTTTCCACTCTACAATAAATGCATGAATAAATTCCATAAATTTTATGAGACAAGTGAGAGTATAATTGGTAAAATGATAATTAATGTGAAGAATACACAAAAAAATTATTTTTTATGAATTTTCAATAAATTTAAGAAAATGATTATAATTTTGTCAAAAATTTTAAAAAATATTATAGAAAAAATACAAAAGTAATAGAAAAATCTGCATAAAAGTCACAAGAAAAATCGCTAAGTTTGTGTCATATTGTATAAGATTTTCTACGCCCAAATGAAGATATAAAAGTCATAGAAAATGAATTAAAAAATGCATAAAAATAATTTTGTATGCAAAGAAGATTATTTAAATAAATAGATAATGTATATATAAACGCATTATTAAATAAGGCATGAGGGTTAATGTTATAGAAAACAAAAACTTAAAGTATAATATTAAAATTATTTTTAATAAAATAATAATAATAATAATAATAACTAAATACAATTACCTTTTTAAGTTTTTCCATGTCTAAAGTTTAAAACTTAAAAGTGTCAATTAGCATTACTTATATTCATTAATAACTAAAAAATAAATTATTTTGAAGACTATTTGAAAATATTAATAATAAAAAATAAATAACTTTTAATAATTTTATAAATATATGTATGTATAGTATATATAAAAAATTCTAAAATTTTGGGGGGTCATGGCCGCCCTCACCTATAACTAAGATCCGCCCTGAGTATGAGTACGTTTTGTGCATCAAGATTGGAAATATATTTTATAGTAATTTCATGCCAATCTCTCACGCTTTTATAAAAGTAACAAAGGTTAATGATGAAGTTATTAAAACAATATTAATTAATAAATAATTTTGTTTTATAGGAATTCAAGGGAAAAAAAATAACTAAATACAACGTATATGGAATAATTATATTTTAACTAAAGTGTAGTTTATATTGCATGTGTGGTCTATTTTCTTTTTCTGATTTATAAGATGACCGTAATTTGTGGCGATTGACAGCTTGTTATACTCGTGACAGAGCATATACAAACATCTAGTGTACCTCAAAGGGGTTTATCAACTAGATCGTTTATTTTTAGAAGGATAAAATATATTTTAGGTTGTTTAATTTTCCCTCTAAAAAACAGTTGTTTAATTTTCGTTCGAAATTTTGCGTTCTGTTTGAATAATTTTCTCAACAATTACTAATTATAGAAAAATAGAAGGTAAAATAAATTAAGTTTTTTTATAAATTAAATAAATCAAAATCATCTTAGAGTATGTTTATTTTATTGATTAAAAGTATATTCCTGATATTGATTATTGTGAATGTTAGAATTTTCTTTTTTAACATGTTTTAATCCATTTTTATTCTTATGAGGAGAGATGAGTAAGTGATATATATTCTCATGGAAATATGAGAAAATTATTGTATAATATATATGTAACTTTTATTATTATTATTTTATTTAATTTATTTTAAATTTTGAAAAACTACTCTCAGCAATATTAAAATTCAACCAAACATTTTTTTAAGAATATTCAAGAATGATATTTTCATATTATATTTTGGAGAATAACATTCTCATAAATAAAATCATGAAACAAACAGTCCCTTATACATAAATTAACTTATAGAAGTTGAGAGAGAGCGCCTAATTTTCATCAAAACTGACTCAAATAGATGCTAGTCATAATGAGCTAATCTAATCCAACTTATTAAAAAAATGGGTTGAATTAAGTTATACTCATTTTAACATATGGTTGAAAATCTCAACCTAATCCAACTATGGTGAGTTGCAAATTGAGTTGGATTGATACACCAAAATTTGAAAATAATAAAAAAGAAAAAATATAAAAATAGATAACAAATAAGTTGACTAAATAAACAATTTAAAATATAAATTATCCAAAAATAAACATAATGTCACAGTTGCAAGAATTAATGTTATTCCACTAAATTGCCTTGACACAAAAAATGCTTTGGAGAAGATATGATGAGTTAAATAAATATAGTGCAAAACAACGTGAAATTCATAGTTGTTCACAAAATATTATGTATAATAAAATAATATTTAATCAAATATTGTATAAATTATTTTAAATAAAAAAAATTCCAACCCGACAAATGAATCCAACCTAACCCACTATTTGACTAGTTGGGTTGACGAGTTATATAGTGGAAAATTTAAATCATATAGCACAACTCAATCCATTTCAGTGAATTAAATAGGTTAGTCGGATGGGTTCAAATCTTTAATATAAGAAAAAAAATACATTTTTCCTTAATTATAAGAAACACAAGATCATTTTTAAGTTATTAATTGCTAAATTTCTTTTTTATCCTTAATTAATTATGAGATCAATTAATGATATATACTCCTTTTTCATGAAAGTAAATTTATTTATTGAGCTATTAACATATATTCATTGATTGGAAAAATAATCTTTTGAAATTTAATCACAACTTAAACCAATTAATGTTATAGGTAGTTTTAGAATTAAATTAATTTTATGGCATTATTAATTAAATCAACCTATTTAACAACTTTTATCAGTCTCGGTGAATTAGCTAGGTATTTAATTTTTATATAGGATTGGATGTGGCATACAATAGACGAGCCCAAAACTTTTCTTTTAAAATATCAGACAAATATTATTTCAGTCAATCATGAATCATTTCAGTAATTTTTTTACTCTACTTTACTTGAAGCAATTTGATACATTTTCAAATATAATTTTATAGTGTATTTTATTCAATCTAAATGCACGTATAATTATGTAGTAGTATGCATATTATAATGTTATTAATAAAGCAATAGTAGTAGTAAAACAAT
Source organism: Glycine latifolia (assembly GCA_013407115.1). Taxonomy (NCBI): domain Eukaryota; kingdom Viridiplantae; phylum Streptophyta; class Magnoliopsida; order Fabales; family Fabaceae; genus Glycine; species Glycine latifolia. The sequence continues at coordinate 27,979,457 of CM023948.1, read as the reverse complement.
ACTTCCACAACCGAATATATAAGAATTTCTTCCATTAATGGATGCATCGTAGCCAGTCATTTTATATAATAATTAAAATTACACTTGCAGAGTTTGAAATCGACTTTCCAGTCAAAGCATGGCTGGAAGAGAAAATGTTGCTGACAACGGACAAAACTTGTTACGTATCTAAAGTCATGCAATCTTATGCTTGTTAAAGTCATTTCCAAACATGCTTTTGTAGCCTTCCGTTTTGCTTTAGTCAAAGTCATACTTAATTAGTTTATGTTTCATAAAAGAAAAAGTAGTAGTATTCCAAATAAAAGGCTGATGCCTGATGGGTGATCATATAATACTTGACTTGATAACATTGGTTGAATAAGATTTAGTTCGACCTAAAGAAATGGTAATATTTCAGGTTAAAGTTGCGAGAAAAATCTCTATATATATATGATTAGTACATTTTCCTAATAATGCATATAGCAACTAATTTAACATAGCTATCACTATCAGCCACAATGAATAGTATATCAATTTGCATTGCTGTTTTAAGTTGGATCGACGTACAATATTTGGAAGCTTCTAGTTTGCCTTATTGTAGATTCAATAGCCAGATTTTATGTTATTACGATGTCTCAATTCTCAAATAAGAAAAGAAAAGTGCCAAAATTGTTGTCAACTTGTACATCAAATTAATAATGCCAGAAGTTAATCGTGCATAATCTAATAGTAAATTTCATTTAATATAATTAGTATACACTATTTGAATCATTTTGTAATTTATGAGACTAGTATAAAACCCTACTCCTAAAAGATTTTAAGACAAAAACTCTGAACTTTATTGTTAATTTATAATTAAGTATTTATGGATAAATTAGATGAGAATATTTCTGAAGAATTAGATGTTCCTTTTAATTTATATAAAAACTGTGATAACCTAATTAATTAATTAATTAATTTTCTTTTACAATTATATATTTGTTGAGAATATTAGCCATATTTGATATATATATATATATATATATATATATATATATATATGTGGAGATTCTAAACCATAAGGTGACTTTTTTAGGAATATTTAGACTATGTTTGACAAGGTATTTTAGGTATTTTAGGTAGTTTAGGTAGTTTGTAGTTTCTTTTACTAGTTAAAAAATTATTTTTTAACTATTTGATAAGTAAATTTTTTTTAGATACTTTGCAGTCACTTCTAACATTTTTAAAAATTTTATTTGAAGTATCATTCTTTAAAATGTTAATAAATTCTACCTTTTATATTTTTTCTTTTTTTATTCTTAATGTATTTATCAAGTTTTCTGTTTATCCTTTTTATATAAATCAATATTTTATTGTTTTCTTTTTTCACTCATTCATATATTTGTTGTCTCTTTCTTTTCTCCAATGTACATATTCTATCATTTTGTTTCACAATGTACATACTAATCCTTTTTCTCCATGTAATGGTATTATTTATTTATTTTTTTACTTCCCATATAATACTTTGATAGGATCTTTTTATAATATTTTGATAGTAAAATTCTCCAGAACGAATAAGTAAAAAAAGAAAAACAATAAAAAAGAAACATATGGGTTGATTATTTTATTTTTTATATTATGTTTAGGATATTTTTATATTATATTCTTAATTTAATAATTATACTATTTATTTTATTAATTTAGCATTATAAATCAAGATATTGATAATGATAGATGATAGGATTTTTTATGTTATTATATTTTACTTTTTTTATGTTACAATATTTATTTTAACAATTGTACCACATATAATATTTAATTTATTATTTCAACATTATATTTTATCTATTATTTTTTGAATAATTTTATATTAGATGATTTATTTTAACTATTATACTAATTAACATAATAAAGATATAATGTCTACTTAAGTGTATTTTCTTATATTATTTTAAACTTGATTAAAAATATTTAAAGAAATAGTATAAGATTAATAGTAGAATACTTAATATGAAAATAAATGTATCATAAAATAGTATAATATAAATATGTTATTTATATTATTTTATATTTTCAGCTACTTTAATTGTTAATTTTTATTCAACACTTCTAATTTAATAAGTTTGCTTCAAATTACCTATTAACTTTTCAGTTTCCAACAAAATTTCAAATTTCTAGCCAATTTTTTAATTATTTTTATGAAATATAACATAGATAACGTTTAAAAATCATAAAATTACTAAAAAGGCTATTAAAAAAAGTTAAAAATTAACTAAAATGCTAAACATAACCTTAAGCCATAAACCCTTGCTTTTTTTCTAGGACACTGTAGACAGACATAGCTACTCTACACAGGAAGTTCCCCAAAGGTCAAAATAGACAGTGTTTGAAGTTGAGATGCACCTAAATTAGATGGTCCAATGCTGCAGACCAATGCAAGATAGTTTATTATTACACGATCTGGAATTTTAATTCAAGTCGAGTTTGACAATAAATTCAGAAAAATGCACAAACATTTCATAATCTTGGATTACGTTGAAATAATTATTAAGAAAAAAGTTCAAAATCACAAATCATCTTAAACTTTTAAACCTTTTTCACACCAAAGTTAAAAAGAAGGTAACTTGTGAAGACTCAATAACTGATATACACACATTATAAATTTATAATATTTTGATTTGTCAAATATTTATATTATAAAAACATCAAGCTGTTAATAAAATTTCCCTTTATGAATTTTTGTTTGTTTCAAAATAGTTATCATTTTACCAAACTAATAAAACATTAGTTACTTTTCTTCCTAAAAGTACTACTATGTATTGGTATTTTACCTAAATGCTTTGGTGTTATTTGATTTGAGTTTTTTTTTGTTCTTTTCACCTTATTTTTACATTATTTCCTATTTTAAAATATTTATATAAAAAATTGTATTCATTTATTTTTATATAAACTTTTAAAATCATGAAATAAAATAAAAATTAAATTTATATTATTGTAATTAAAAGTAAAAATAAGAAATGAAAGTAAAAATAATTTTAAAATAAATAAAGTCTTAATTATTACTTATTCCATACTTGACTTTTTAATAAAAAATTAATTAAAGAAAATTCAATTAATAAATTTTGAGATAAACGAAAAATAATTTGAAAATAGAGGGATCATATATATTAAAATTCTTGTGCTTAATATAAGATTAATTTTAACTGATGTCTTAAAAGAAATACAAAAGCATTAATTTTATATGGAAAAAGAAAAAATATTGTATTAAAAGGATAAAAATAACAAAAAATATTTAACGTTTTTTATGTATATATAAATTAAGTTCATAGAACGTGTTTAACAGTCCTTAACAAGTAATTCTAGAATTCTTGAAATTATAGGTTTTTAACAAGTTGACAACTCATTATGCAATAATGGAGAAAGATGGATCTTCATCGTTCTATACGGAAACTTCTGTTTCATATTTGTATGGGGATGTGATTGTTCGATTTCTTGATTCAATTATTGATTATTCAGTCTTGTTTTAATATATTAGTTGCAAATCATTTAGCAGCATATGTGACTTTGTACTGATACTAATTGGGCACAACTTGTGCTTGAGTTTTCTGTATTATTAATTAATAATATAATAAAACTTGATCTTTTTAGCTAGCTTTTCAAAAAATAAAAATAAAACTATTGATTATTCTGTCTTGTTTTAATTATCGATCCATTCATAATCATAGTTATGCTCATGTATGTTTGTCAATTCTTTATTTGTTTCATTGAACATTGTATTTTATTTTCTCCTGATAGTTTGTCCATGAAATACTTCATTTCAACTGCAATAGAATTTATTAATTGAGGTAATCATCAATATATACCTTATTTTACATCGCAAACTTTTTAGCAATATATAGTAGTAGTATTTAGGATGTCAACATTTTAGGAAAATGTTTAAAAGCTTTAACACCTTTGTCAAACTCAATGGTCAGTTTTAGTTGAAAGATCAGCTAATCATCCTGCTCATACTTTAGTTAAAATGACCCATTAAATGTTAATTTTGAAGTTTTCAATTATATTTTATATTATATTCAAACCATTATCTTGAATGAAATGAGTTAATTTTGTTATCTTAAAAAAAATTAGGATGTGAATATATCATAGCTTCGTAATTCTCTATCAGTTTAAATTTTGAACCTAACCATTAATAATATATCAACCGTCCGTTGTTGGGTTGTCACCATCAAAACTAGCTTATGACCTTTTCGGGTAACACTCACGATTTAAGCACATGCTGGATTTGTCGTCATGGAAACTTGACATTCAGGATCAAAATCAATAATTATACATGATTTAATTTGTAGTTTTGTCAACGTTCAAGTTAAATCATGAAAGTTGAAACCCACTTATTTTTTTGAATGTACTTGCAGCTAGAACATCGCAGAAGATGATATTTAACTGTTTGTGATTAGTTGCACTGTCAAGTCCAATAATTTATACCCTGCATTATGAGGTAGTAGAAACAAGAAAGTAGCTTGCATATCATACATACGGTGTGGATATATTGAATTAATCAATTCTAGCAAAAATATGGGGATATAGTCTAAATTTTGTAGATATTAATTTCATATTATTTCGCTAAATGCTTGAATTTCAAATTAGATTTGTCATAGATGAAACTACGGCTTCAATGTAAAAAATGCGAATTCAATTCAATCATGTGTTATGATATTTTTAAAAGAATATTTTCCACAATTATTATCATAGTCACTCTTTTTTAAATGAGAAAATTAAACACATGGTGAAACGATATTGTAAAATATTCTTGTACTGATAACAAATAAATTGCTAAACTCTAATTTAATAAGATATAATCTTCTGATGAGTGACTCGGTTTTAGTACCCTCAAATATTTAAAAACAATATTAAGTAGTTAGATTAATGTGTATTGTTGGTTGATTTCTGGAAGCATACGGCTTGTGCAAGTGATAAAGTGATGAGAATATTCTTCCCAAGTAGATTGTCGATTACTAATCAATTAACTAGTGAAATATGTCCAAATTAATGAGGCATATAGAAAGTTGATAAATAGATACAAAATTAATAGACTTTTAAAAAAGAAAAATTAATAGAGTTTCTTATGACAAACAAAATTAATATAACAAGAAGATGCAGAGAAAAAAAAGTAACAATGGCTTAATGGTTATGGGTTTATGTTCTGATGTTCACTTTTCATTTTAATTAATTGGGCATATGCAATTATGATTTCATTATTTATGATTTAGTTTTGTTCGCAGAAACTATAATATAATTAAAATGTATATCGAGGTTAATATACATTAAACTTTTTGCTTATAATACTTTGTTTCCATTACCTTTAACAACTTGCAAAGGCATACATGTTATGATCCAAAAGTCAATTTTTTTTTACCTAGATCAATTGGATTTTTTTTTCCAAGTCAATTATATTGTTCTGATGGTTTTTTTATAGACAAAAGTAGTTAAGAATATCATAAAGACAAATTAATATTGCTTTTGAGTTGAGCTCATAAGGTATGAGCCCATTCAAGGAAATTCTAAAAATATTAGAAACAACCATCATATGGGTCATTGCTTCCTGGACCTCCTTTCTTGCTTCCTGCATCCCATAAAACAGTTAAACTGATACAAATACCCTCTTGAACCTTACACAACTCCCCTCCCTCCATCATTCTCACCATCGTCACCTCCCTCTTAACCTCTTCTTTGACGACTTCAACCTTTCCTTCTCATACCATCCATGGCAGCTTCTGTTGTGTGCAATAGGTACCGAATATCGATATCATGCTTAACTTCACAACCCACTCGCAACCCCACCATACTCCTACTCTACCTAACCCAAACCTTACCAAACTTTAAACCCCAAAAACCCCCATGTCACCTTGTAATGGTGCATGTTGATGTGAGTTATGATTGAGACACCTACTCAAATGATAAGATCAACGACTTGGTCTGGAAGTACTAGGGCAAAGTCGAGCCCCCTCCAACAACAACTACTTCGTCACTTTGAACTATATGGTCTTTAATGTCAGGTCATTTTGCTACTTTCCTAAAGACACCAAGTGCCCCGAGCAGCACTCGACCTACTTCAACATCAACGCAAAACTCCTCGCAATATGACTCCAACCTTTCCTTGGCATACCATTCATGAATGTTAACCCAACATATTTTGTCACCCTATTTCGGAATATGATTTTTCATATTCCAGAATAGATTTTCCAGATTACTTATTCCTATTCCAAAATAGGTGTTCCAGAATATGAAAAATCATATTCTGGAATACGAATACGCTTTTGAAATGGTGTTTTTTGTGATAAAGGGAGAGTAAAAATGGGAATTTTAAAATGTTTGGGGTGTAGGAAGAAAAAAAGGAGGTTCAGGAAATAATGCCCTATATCTCATGGGTTAGACTCTCAATTAAGAACCTGATACTGCTAGGTTAAAGTGCCAAGGAAATCCTATATATATGTAGCGCTTAAGATCTAATGTACGTCACTACTCTTGTTACATAGTATACTTTGTGTGCATGAAAAACCCTAACCGTCAAAGACCTTTCCAAAGGCGCAACTAGCATTGCTCTCCCTTCCTCGATCGTGAGATGGTCGTGTGGACTTGGAAAAGGCCTAACTCTTGATTGTCACTTTTCCCAATACAAAGCTCTTTTTCTACATATTAAACACAACTGTAAATTTAAGACTTGTACTCAAAATCACCAAATAAACTAAAACAATCTTAACTCCAGTTAATTCTTGCATTCTAATGGCCAATACAGATGAAACCACAAAGGAGGTAAGATCTTGTTTTGAATCTGTAGCTAGTTCATCTAAACCTTATAAGTCCTTATTAGATGAATAAATATCTTATGACACTCTTCTTACTAACAATCAATTTCTGTTGAGTACAGAAAGTATAAAGAAAATATAAATAAACTCTTCTAGAAAATGAAATACCCAAGAAAGAAAATGTTAGGTTAGCTACTAACATATAGACTCTGCGGATTGGATAAGTCCGAGTCAAGCCTCTTATTCTAATAAGATTGAACATTCATCTAAAGTCGAAACACTAAAGAAGGAAATTGTTTGTCTTAAAAAAGACTTAGCCAGTTTTGTCATTGGATTAACTAAATTGGAGGTGATTTTAAAATTAAAAGGCATCCGTATAATAAAACTAGAATAATCTATGATAAAAATTCAATATAGTTAAATATTCATGTTTCAGATATAATGATAAACATTAGTACCATATTTTTAACAAGCCAATTAAAAATATGATTAAATTATTACAATTCATAATATTTGTTATATAATTTTGATAATTGTAAGTTAATAATTAATATTTTAAAATCAAACTATGATAGAAAAATCTAGATATATAAATAATATAACAAAAATATTAATAATTATTTTCAAATTTACTTAATTTTTAAATTACTTACCCTAATATATATCATGAACAAAAATAATTTAATAAAAATATAGTTAAATATAAAATGATTCATAATATTTTATTTTAAGTAATAATGAAAGATAAAAATTAAAGTGATTAATTTACACAGAAAATTAAAAAATAACTGACAATACAAAATATTAAAGTTCATATTGACTAATAACTTTGATAATTTGTGATATGTATATTATTCCAAAGGCTTATACATTTTAATAATTTATGCACTAATTGGATAAAAAACTTACATTATAATAATTTTTTTGAGTTTTATAATAATTATCTTAAAAGTTATACTTATCTTAACTTATGATTGATTAATAGTGTAAATTTTAAACACTAAAAATGTATAAAAACAAACTCTTAAAAAATATAGAATAATGTATTATATGTAAGTAATATATATATTTTAATATTTTGTTTATCATGACAATATAAATATAAATTATTATAGATTACTTATTTCATTCAATCCTTTTATTGTAGTTAGAAATAAAAATAAATGATGAAGGATATAGTTCTTACCAAATTTGGAAAATCTTGTTATGATATGCCCCTCTACACGCTTCTCTTAATACGGTCGTGGTGTATGTGCGAAAATACTTTCGACACTCAAGTTAGAATCATAAAAGATAAATAGCATATATAAAAAATAAATTAAAATAAAATTGATTACTTGAAACATTTGCCACCTCTTTTATAGAGGTAAAATCAAGCCTGTGAGCTTAATTTTTCTAATTAGATTACGTAAGTAATATAAGATTATATTTTCTCTTATGTGGTAAATCCGTTTCGGATCTCTAGGTGATCTTTATATTTTTGTTGTTTAAGTCAATAAATATATAGTTCTACACTTTCCTGATTTACGTTGTATTGTCCTCATTTAGCTGAATCCATATTTATCCAATCTAGTTTATATGGGAGTGTTATGCAGAATGTTACTCATACCTTGTCGAGTCTGAATGGGTGGTCACACGGTGGTGTCATGTCAAGTTCTCAACAGTTACTTCCTCGTATGCATTAAATGTTATTGTACTTTGATGTTGTAAAATTCAGCTTGTTCATTCATCCGATTAAGATAATGGATTATTGATTCAATCAATAGTTCAATAATTAATTTGATTTGACCTGATATATATTTAAAATTTTAAATTATATTATATATAAGTATATAATTAATATTATTTGATTAAAAAAATATAAAAAATTTAAAATAATAATTGAAGTATTAAAATTGATAATATAAATGTATTAATAAAAATATGTAAATAATAACTACTTAAATTAAAACAAAAGTCCAGTTTTTAATATAAAAAAATGAGTCAGAAGATAGGTGCATAATAAACAATAAAGGGGTATAGGAAACAAATCATTTATGAATCTGGGTCCAAATACGAAAAAACTTAATCCTCCTTGTATATATAAAAGCTTCTCTTATGCTGTTTTGCATTTCAGCCTCACTTTCACGCCGTTTATGTGCTGCGCTCTTTCATGTACTCTTTCACAGTTTCGCTTCTTTCGCTTCCATGGTTCCTCTTCCGCTTTATCTTTCAGGTTGTAAACATCGTCATCCGCATTATCGAAGGCGAGGCCGACGCGACGAGTTACCTCACAGTGCGATGGTAGCACAACCCAGTCTGGATTTTAAAAATCGACCTCGTCGCTAAGTTTCATCAAAACTGGCCGGGTTTGACTGAGTCACTTGCTTGGGCGGTCCGATTGTGCACTCGGCCCAGTTGTACTACCGGATCCCGGTTGGACCGGGTCGAACCAGATTTTACAACACTGCTTTCAAGGGAGGCACAATGATTATATCTCTTTATTTTATAAAGAAAATGCTATCTAGATACCCAAAGGTCACACCTCCCCCTAGCCATTGATTCGTGAAGGAAGGGATTTGATCCAATGAACCAAATGACTTTGTTTTCAAGGGGTTACAAAGACTTATAAAAAGGGAAGGTTCCCTCTTCCTTCATTGTCTCATTTTTGTTCTTATTTGGCTAACTCCTTTCTTTTATGGTCTTCTCCTTTTATTTTTCTTTCGGTCATCTTTGCACATCCAAGTACTCCTTTACCCCCTTTTCTCTATATCTCTTTCTCCTAGGGGTTTTGGGCATACTAACGGTGGTAGAATGCTTCCGTTGGAAGTGCATGTTATTAGGGAGAGTTTTGACGGTGAACCCTCCTATCATCATGGTGTTTCAGACACTATATTGAGAAAAATTCAAGTCTCACATCGACTAGAGATAATGTCAAGAAAGAGTATATAAGTAGGGGATAACACTCATCCTATGAGCTAGTTTTTGGGGTTGAGTTAGGTCCAAATCCATATTCTAAGACTAAGAAAGTGTTGAAAACCTATACTCTTGTCACATAATCACGATTCGTCCTCAAAGTGTTATCCACACCTCAAAAACACTTAACATTCACAAGGCTTTCAAAAACGTAAAAATAGATAAAAGGCCAAAAATTAAAATTAAAATTTTTCAAAATTAAAATTTACTTAATAAATATATATGTATAAATCTTAAATTTTATATTTATAATTACAATTAATGAATTTTCAAAACAAATGAAGATCATATAATAAATTTTATATTGACATAGAAGATGAACCAAACATGTTTAAAGGGCCAAAAATTATAAATGTTAATTGTCAATTTCACATTTTACTAATAACCATTAATTTATAATAAAAATTGGTATATAACCATAAACTTTTTTTAAAAAATCTTATTATTTATGTTATAAAAATCATTGAACTAAGTTAAATTATGTTAGTCACCATATTATCTTTTAGAATAATAGTTATTAACAATCATTAAAGAAGAATTTGCTTTAAAAAATGTTAGAAGGTAAAGAAAAAATTGTGTTGTGCCATATGTATCATTGTTAAGAAAATAAATTTCAATTGCATTTTATTACTTAAAGAGTTATTTATTTTAAAATATCATTACTTAGTTTTTTAGTTGTCAATCCCTTATATAATTTAGCAAGTTTTGTCCCATTTGAAAATATTATAATAAATAGTCTTGAATTCTTAAATAATTATAATGAAATTAATATAGAAAAAACTAACAAAATCATTTGATTACAAATACAATTATTTATAACCTTTAAAATAATAACAACAAACTATAAAAGAAAAAGAGTTTTAAAAAAGGAAATAAATTATACTTAAGTATTTTATCTAAATAGGGGATATAATCACCTCCATAATAAGGGAGATTATAAAAAAGAAATGAAATATATATTTTAAAAATATCATTATCCTAAGAATAAATATTTTAGGGAAATACAAATTATTTCATAAAACTTAAATATTTTTATAATTAAATTTCCAAAATATAAAAACAATTATCTTAATATATAAGTATAATATACATTAAAAAAATGAAGTTGCAAAAAATTAGGAGGCCTCAAGGCCTCCCTTGCTATCAAGGTAGGTTCATCCCTACACACAATTATTTCACTTTAGTACATCAAGTTTTTAAAATTTAAAATTTAACATAATACTAATGTTTTAACGAAAAATTGAAAAAAAAGACTAATACAATACATTTCAAAAACATAAAAGATCAAAATAAAACCTTTAAAAGTTAATGTATCAAAACAAAATAATTGTAAAAACATCTATGTAACACCAACACCGACACGCGACACGTGACACGACTTGACTTTCCCACACGTTAATCTTAAAAAATTATAGCTTTCAACACGTTGAGACACGTTTTAATATTAAATAATATTTTTAATTTATATAGTATATATTTCATTTAATATTCAACAATTTAACAAAAAAAATTAAACTAAACTAATAATACCCATCAATGTAACAAAAAAAAATTCAAAGAGATTGCATTTCAAAGTTTAATTTAAGATAAGAACTAAATAGCTCATATTATCATTAAATGAAAGTAAAAAAACAGAATTAAAATAATAAGGGAATTAAAATAAAAATCCTTGAACATTTTATTTTGATGAATAATGCGTTGAAATAAAGATGCAGAAAAGAAGATTAAAAAGAAAAAATAAAATAAAGATGCAGGAAAGAAGACTAAAAAGAAAAAATAAAACATGAGCTTAATAAAGATACAGTAAAGAACAGTGAGAGATTAAAGGCAAAGAAGATGCAGGAAAGAAAAAGTAAAATAAAGATGTAGGAAAGAAGACAAAGGCACTAAAGCATAACGATGCAAGACTAAGAGTGAAAAGCAAAACGGTGAGAGTGAGTGAAACGTAAGCTTGAGAGAGATGAGATGAGATCAGAGAAAGAGAGAGAGGTCAGAGCAAGAGGCTAGGAGCTCAAGGAGAAGCGAATGATGGGCACTAGGCAGTGAGTAGCGTGTCGCGACGGGGGAGGGGTGAGGGGCGACGGCCGAACGGCTATGGGCAACGACAACGACGAAGAGTGGAGAACCAAATCGCATGAAGCTATACCTGAAAAAAAAAAGGTATGTTTTTCCAGCAATGGCCATTGACCGTGTTGGACACAATCAAATTCGCGTGTCAGAAGTGGTCAACGTGTTAAGATTGTTGACAGCGTGTCGGACACCGTGTCAAAGCGTGTTGGCACGTGTCACCCTGTCGGACCCGATTCTCCCTATTTTTGGACGTGTCGATGCTTCATAGAAAAACATAATGTGTCAAATATTTTTCATTTTTGAACGGTTAAAGCTTTTCTTTATAGAAAATATTTTTCATTAAGGACACAATCTTTATAGAAAATATTATTTCGCATTGCAGAGTGGCATCACAAGTAAAGTGGGTAGTTTTGTTCAGTAGTTACACAAAAGTGCTTATGTTTTATTCACAACCAAAAATCTCAAATATTTATTTTTGCTGCCTTTACTAGTTTTGTTTCCCCGTCATCAAACTTAAATATTTTTTATTTGGCTTACGATCCATCACTGGCCTATGCTCTGGAGGCCCTTCATATTCCCTGCTCAAATACAACATAAACATACAGTTATTGTGAAAATATGGACATCTAAAATATATTTAAACATTACATACCTGACATATAACAAAGCTGTCTTAATATATTCTTTGACTACAAGATAAGCAGGTCTGTATTGAGTATTGACTTCTTGAATCCCACCCAAAAGTAGACTTTCTTAAAGAGTTACACCCACCAACAAATTAGAACTCTAATTCCTGTAAAATTAAAGAGAAGTTACTCGATGATGGAAACCAATATTAAACATTACTAAGTTTGTCTTGGAAAACACATACTGAAAGCATAAACTCAATGAATTACAATCTACTACATTAGTATATGGGCATCTAGATCCAAAATTCTGGCCAAGATGCATGTACAACAAGGCTAGCACAAAAATATAGAAGGAATTTCATTGGTGATTAAGAACAGAAACATTTCAGAATAGTGTCAATTTAGCAATTATAATGCAGCAAAGGTGTTAACATATATCATATCATTGTGTCAACATGATTTGTCATATCAGAATATAAACACTGTAGCCAACTGCGAAGAAAACAAAGTTGATCATATTGCAAATGAATAATATTCATATCGTTTTAATGATGGTTGTCAAACTAGTACAAGTTTGAAATTTTAGGTAGGCAAATGGAGTTCACTCTCAAACTTGTTTCTTGGGAGAATCAATGGACTCATTGAAACTCACTCAAACATGCACAAAACAGAAATGCAAGTTAAACACCAAGTCAACCAGTAAGCTATGACTTATGAGAATCAAACTATGCTGCACCCAATTTTTCAAAAACAACCGTGATTTAGTTGCCCCCCCTTCCACACACCATTTCCACTTCAAGAAAACACAAAACACAATGAAACCCTCACACTTGTGTCACGGCATTCCACCCAATCAAAGATTTCAGCAGTTTGTTTGTGAAACCAATCACACAATCAAAGCATTTTCTGCACATTGAGACCCAACACATCCTGATCATGAGTCATGACTCAAGAAGGAGCAAAGTGTTGTCTGCAAATCCAAGTCATGACATGCAGGATCAAATCATTTCTTCAAATCTTTTCTATTCTGTGTTTCAAGTTTCAAATATAACCAAGTTTTGTACGTGTTCTATTTCTACTCAGCTTCCATGTGTGTTCTGTTTTTGTTCATTTACTGTTTGTGCTCAAGTTCTATGGTAAAATAATGTGTTTTATGTATTTTCCCAACTGACATTATATTGTGCTTGTTTTACTGGGACGGAATAATTAAGCGCAGCTCTATTTGCGTTCATATGATTTTGGTATACCAAGGAAGTTTACCTTAGTTGGTTGGACAAGATTACTGTAAGTGTTGCAAACTCTGTTGGTACGTTTACAATTTTTACGAATAAAAAAAATGATTTTGGTATTTATGTTTTTATTTATACTTTTCATTTCATGTTAGAAGGAGTGACCTGTGTAAACCATTAAAGGTGAGAGTAAAAGGACTAAAGGTTTTGTTGATTTGGAATACTTACCAGAAGAACATTTTTCCTTTTTGTTATTTTTGTATTAGTTAAACTTTTGAGTTTATGAGTTGAGTTTTAGAAGCTCCTCTTGTGTTAGACAACTTATGTTCCGGGAATAAAGAAATAGGCAAGCGTTATGATATGTAGAAAATTATATAATACAAATTAAAACAAAATCAACAGAGAATTAAACATCAACAGAGGATTAGGTCTAGGGGTGCTCATGATTTGTGTATTTATGTAATTATAATTATACTTAATAAATAACTAGATTATAATAGGATATTATAATTATAACAATAACTAATTTTTAAAATATGAGTATATATCTAGTTATGAATAAACTAATTATATAAGAAATATGAACTATGAAGGAATAAAAATAAATTATTTAAAATAATTATGTTTATAGAACTAGATATAATTTGTATAATTATAACCAATTTTAAATAAAAATAAGTTATTTGAAATACTCAACTATAAAATGGATTATAATTTTAAACTAATTTCATATAAGTAATTATATAAAATTAGTTATACTTATAATTGTTTTTTTTTAATTAGCTTATTTTTAGCATCGCACAAGGAAAGGAAGAAGATATAGAGGGGGAAAAAACAAGGAAGGAAAAACATTAGGGTTGTCAGAAATTTACGTGAAGCACCATCACGGCGATTTCCGGCCGCCACATGCGAAGACGGTTCATCTCTTTCATTTCTTTTCCTTTTTCTCTCTTTAGCTTGCAGCAGCGGCGCCGCCGCTAGCACCGCCGCTACCATTTCCTCTTTTCACAGGTGTCTCTCTTTGTCCTTTCTTTTGCTCGCCGGAGGTGTCGAAGTTTGGGGTTTTAAGAATGTTAGAGTAATTGGGTTTGGGTCATAGTGAAAAGTGGCGGCATTGTCAAGACATCCGGCGATCCGAACTCCATTGCGGTTTGCGGATCTGAAAACTCTTTTGTGAAAAAGAAAAAAGAAAAGGAGAAAGAAGAGGAAGGGTCGGATCTGAAACTCCACTGAAGGAAGGGAATGCACACATTGCAGTGTTGTGAAGTCCCTTACAAGCATATTGGAAGAGAATCGAGTTTTATTGTCTGCGAAAATGTAATTCCGGAAGTGTACATGAACTTTCTGGGTTCTAAGATGATGCTGGAGTTTGAGGGATCTGGACAGAGCCATGGTGGCTTGTTGGTTTGTAATGGTGTGCTGTGCTACTGGTTGTTTCTTGTCATATTTTGTGATGCGTGGGAGATGAGACTCACTTATGTTTGTTTGAAGAGTATATTTCTTGCTGAACTTTTGTCTAATATTTATGTTGTTATCTTTACATTATTAATATATTTTAAAAAATATAAAAATTTAATTTTTAAAAAATAAATATATCATCTATTTAGATATTTTATTATATATTATTTATATTTCATTTAATTGGAATATTTTTATTTGTGTATGCGACATTTATGTATGGATTATTTTAAAAGTATTAAAGTATCTTTGTCTGTATTGTATTTGATGTCCGTGTAAAAATATATGTTTTATATATTATAACCAATGAGTGAGTGTGTGCACCTTGGTCTTGGTCTTGGTGTTGTTGGCGGATTCTAAGAGTATCTCTAATAGGCGATGTTTAGTGGATTTTTTAGTCTAAAGAATGGTTTTTTTTTTTTAATTTTTCGGCGTTGGAATAAAGTGACGTGACAAAATTGATTTCTTTAGTGGACGGTGCATTTCTTATATGAGGAACTGTTTCTTACTAATAAAAAATCATTATTTTCATAGGCGTTGGTGCAAGGAAGACAGACTGCTATGACGACGGCATTGGCGCACGCACCCTAGGTGAGGAAGCTGTGCAAGGAGGCTTGAGCTAAGTGGAGAAGAGAAGGAGAAGGCAAGGAACGCGTGTGTGGGTGGAGAAGAGAGAGGAACCGTGGGCTGCATGGGAAGGAATGCGTGTGTGTGGGTGTGAACCTTATAGAGAAAGGATAAGGCAAGAGACACGTGTGTGTTTGTCGTGGCATGATGAGTGAATTTTTTTAAAAAAAAATTGTAAGAAAGGAAAGAAAATAGCCATTGAATTGAACGTTAGGAAAATTGAACATTAAAAAATAGTCATTAATAAAAAATAACCATTGAATGAATGCTTGGTTATAAATTTGGGTGATTTGTTAAGTTTCTTCGCACAAAATTCACACTTATAATTTTTTTTGTTCTTATCAATCCTCAATCTTTTTTATTTTCTCTGAAATAGATCCCAATCAATATAATTATCAAAGTGTTTACAATTATTTACAAAATCAATCATCCCCTACTAGTAAAAATTCTGCAAATCCACCACATCCACCATTACCCCATACCCGTGAAAATTCTCAAAGTAGCCCACATCCACCACAATATGTTATGTATCCTCAACCACCCCTACTAGTGAAAATTCTCAAAATTCACCTTAATATGTTATGTATTCATCACCCCCACACATGTGGTATATGCATCATCCATCCAATGTAGAGTCACCTACCACTGGTAGTTCTCAAAATCCACAATTTACTAGTCAACCATCACCCCCCACCAACCCAAACATGTGTTATAGGTCTTCTTTGTCAGATATTTCACCCCCTATCAATGAAGTTGAATCAACAATCGGTGTAGACAATATTCAACTAGATGAGGGCGACTATAATGGAAGTGAAAAAAAACACGTACAACATTCTCAGTGGGAGAAGATGTGATTCTCGTCCGATCGTGACTCAATGTGTCAAAGGATTCAATAATAGGTGTCGACCAAACATCAAAGCAATATTAGGCAAGGATTAAAAATGCGTACAACAATGATAATGTGCGTGAAAGCGAGTTATTTTGTGAAAGAAGCTTAACTCAATTGAAATTTCGATGGAACAGGGTCCACCCTGTAGTTCAAAAGTTTAATGGGTTCTACAAACAAGCAGATAAACATAAGAGAAGTGAAAGTTCAGAGAAAGATTGTATGACTAATGCTCATTTGATTTACTCGCAGGGTACAGGTAAAAAATTTGAGGTTCAGCATGTTTGGTTGTTGTTGAAAGATCAACCAAAATTTGATGCAAAATTTATGCAAATTGTTAAAAAAGAACAAATGTTTCTGCTGGTGGAAATTACTCGTTGTCTTCTAACACAGACATACCCATTGAAGTCGAAGAATATGATATGTCATCGCCAATGTCTCGCCCAATTGGACAAAAAGCAGCAAAAAGAAAGAGCAAAGGAAAAGAAGTTTCTAACATTGTCGATTTATCTGGCATACAAAGTGTAATGAATGAGAAGAATGCAAACACATTAAGACTTATCCAGTTAAAGGAAGCACAAGAAAGGCGTATGCACGAACAGGAAAGACGTATAAAGTATGAAATCCTCATGAATGATACATCCAACATGTCAGAATAGTAACGCCAAGACCATGAAAAGTATTGTGACTATATTAGGAAAAAATTGTTCAATTAAAAGTTTAGTTCTTATGTTTTTTATTTATTCTGATGTTATTGTGTTTAATTATCTATTATTATGCAAAATTTTATTTTATATTATTACACATTTCGTTTCAATGTTATGTCATTTTATTATTTTTAATTTATATTTCATTTTTATTCAATTATTCATATTTTTCATTTGTATTTATAAAAACTAAAAAATGTTAAGTTTTAATAAAAAAAATGTGTGGATTTTTTGGAGTTTCTTGCGGTTTCTTGTGATTTCTAGCATTTGAGTAAATTTTTATGTGGATTCTTTATGAGTGACATGACATTGTGGGAACTACAAAAAATGGATGAAGAACTCCAACTAAACATCTTTCATTGGAGATGCTCTAAGGTGAAGTAATAATTACTTCCTCAATGGTGACACAATATTTTTTACCTGTTATATCAGGTTGGTTAATGAGAATTAAAAAAAAGGTCAAATATAATTGATTAAAATAATATTTAAATAATGATGAACAAGGCAGAAGTTGGATGATTTTTTTCTTTATTATTAAATTTGATTCAAGCAAAGAGATTTCTCCTTTGATTTTGAATTAAAGATGCAACTATAATAAATTCTTCTGAAAACTAAAAAATGGTAGTGTTATGTTATTTGGTTAGTAATTTTTTTAACAAAAATTCATTTTTACAAGAGACATAATTTATTTCAAAGTCACAAGAAATAGAATCAACAAAAAAAGTGAGATTCAAACACAATTTGGAAAGTTCTCCAAGAAACACAACACATCAATCGTCTTTGATATGCACCACCATCAAAGCCCATCGTATGCTCACGTAGTGCAGATCTGGAAATTGAGGGAGGAATCACTGATGCAAATTTATCTGGAAGCGAAGGGAGATTGACGATGCAGATCTGAAAAACCACCTGAGGAGGAGAAAGGAGTGTAACATAAACATCATTTATTTTTCCAGATCTAAGACCGCTCCTCCCTGTGCTCCTCTGCTCCTTGAATGCAACCCCCACCATGCTCATGACCTCTACAGTGCTCAGTGTTCAACAAAACATGTTGCCAGTCACGTATGAATATAAAAAAATGAATATTGTCATTAACTTCACTATAATAAGAACCAAGCCAGGGATAAAAACTCATTTACCTCAGTCGAAGACGCATATATTACTATCCAAATAAACCCCACATTCAAATCACTCATTTTCAAAATCTCCAAAACACCTGCAAACAGATACCATTATTGTGCTAACTAAGATTTTACATTCCACATAATAATCACTTCACCAACCGTTGAAAACATATTCAAACAATTGGCAATTTACATAACTAAGGTGTTTAATAAGACAAAATCGAAGTCACCTGTTTCAATTTCCCATTAACCGATTGGCACCATAAAAGCAATCTCGCAGTCCAGAATCACCACCACAGGCTCCACTGATTGCCCAATTGTCGAAGAACACCAAACATCTTCCAAAACCCAACAACTTCGGATGCATTCCATATCACTCACAGACTGAACAGATAATGGACTAAACACTTCGGAGTAGGGTATCACCACAAATAACTGGATTTCGGATTGTTATCTCTCTTAATCGTCAGGTCGCTAGATCGATCACCACAACAACGGAACAAACTGATCACCACAACAATGGAACAAACCCATCAACCATTGTACAGTTCTTTCTATCGAAAATGATTTTTTTTAATTCAAACAAAAGTAAAATCTTTAATAATAATTGCAAAAAAAATAAAAAAATACATTAAAAAAAAGACACTTACCTGATAATCAGTGAAAAATCTGAACCGTATATTATTTTAATAATATATCCTATGATCTAAAACAGCGGATGTACCTAAAAAACTACTTCATGTTAGAATCCACCTTCTTATGTAGGTTTGTGAGAATAGTGAAGGAGTGAAAAAGTGGGGTGAGGTTTACGTGTACTATTTGAGGACCAAAACAAGCAAAAGGAGGACCAAACATAAGAAAAAAGAAAAGGATCAATGGCTTCACTTTCTTTTTCTTTGGTTCTGCTGCCACTCTCCTTCCCAGAACAATAATGCAACAAGACTCCTAAAGCAAATCATGGCAATTATTCATCTCATGACAATCACTGCACCTCAGACAAAGAAAAAAAAAGGTCATTCACTTACCACAATTCTTGTGTGGTTGCTCTCCGGCCAACAAAATCTTGTCCAAGTCCTCCCCTTCGGTTCCTCCCCATTGTTGTAAAATAAATAAAAATTACTAATCTACAAGAAAAATTAAAGAAAGAATTGACAATTCAACGTACGAAAAATATTAATGGAAGCCCAAATGCTATTGAACACTTAAAGAGATCACATGAGTGAGAGGGAGAAATTAGATATGATAGGTATTAAAATGTGATAGAAAAAAGAGATAGAGAAAAAAAATAGGTATTCATAGTGTTTGTAACTAAGAAGTGTCCATGTATCAACACTATAAAATATTATACTAGTTTCTATTTTTTTTATCATCTACAAAATATTCCACCACGCTGCACTATAACTCCAGGAGGCTGATCGACATTCTCCCAAACCTTACCATTCCTCGGCCATCAAAGTGCCCAAAGAAGCATGGCAACCTTCTGCATAGTGTGCAATAAAAACACCTTCTTCAGCTTAAAAATCATATATGGAAAGCCTTCTAAGTAAAAGGGGATGAATAGTGTGTTAGATAAATGTAAAGTTCTTTATGCAAGGGATTTGATTTTCACAAATAAAGAAAGGTTTTAAACCTGTCGTCAAGTGACAAATACAGGTTCTATAAAAAATAGAGTGGATTGTCGTCCAATGCTTAGAATAACACTGTTCTGGAAACAAGTTTGAAAGAAAATTTTGTGGGCACAACTATGTTAAAGTAAAGCTTAAAGAATATTGAATGAAAGCTTAGGAGAGAAGTAAAAATACTTGATTTTATATTCGTTCAGTCAAATAGAGTTATGTCCATTGTTTCTTTTACTCGACTGTAAAGGATTTCACTAATCAAATACTAATTACAATCAAGTATTTTAACTTGTCACTTCTAATTATATTAGTATTTTCTATGTCATTATTAGGTGTGACAAATAACCTCGTACTCACAAGTACCACCCCGAACTCGTCCCGACCTTAACAGTGAATACTTGCTCTAATCAAGTATGAGTACAGATACAAGTTTTACATGAAACTGTTTAAGTGGGGATGAAAATGGGTGTCAAATTATACCAGTACCTATACCCTTACTCGCCACTATTATATTTTTTATAATTGTTTTGTCACAATATATATAATTAATATGTATTAAATATTTTATTGTTATAATATTTGAAAATATAAATCAATTAGCTTAATAGTTAAATAATTAAATAACAAACTTAAAAATATACATTTAACTATAAATATAATTGGATTCTTACTTTTTTAACTTTAATTTCTTTGTTATTCATTATATTTGTATGTTGTTTAAATTAAAGTACAATTAAAAGCTTAATAATAATTATTTAAATATATAAGTAAAGTAAAGTTAAAAAAGAGTGTAATTGATAGCATGTGGGTATACCCAAACTCGATAAAACCTGACAGGATGCATATTAAAATTTTTAACCCATCTCTTTTATACCTTTACCCATACCGCCCTGTCTTTTGTGGGGACGAAGACAGGGAGAGCCAATCATGTCCCTGACCCGCCCCACCCCATTGTCATTCCTTATCACTATTGACACACCCCTCAGACTTTTCCTGAATCTAAGAATATTCAAATATTGTTTAACACTAAGTCACTTCTAACTTTCACAAATAAAAGATTGAATGAATACGCAAATTCAAATACTTAAAGAGTAAATATACAATGAAGTACGAATACTACAAAATAACTTTGTTAAACAAAGGATGAACTTTTTAAGAATTGAGTGTATCATCCAATAACTTGACAAATTTCTCTTGGTATGTTGCCTACATTTCTTGTTTCACAATTTCTTAGCCTTTACATTGAAGCTTGAATCAGCTTTTATAAACAGTTTAAAGAAGATATCCGTTGTGGGATTAGAGTCAGCCTTGAAATGATTGTTGTCTATGGGTTTTGGCGTTTTGTCCACGCGTCGCTTGCTTGATGTGAGAGAAGGAATGATAGTACAAACAATTGCATGTGTGTGTTTCTCTCTAGTGATAACGACCTTGAAGCATATTCCTCATATTTCTTCTATTCTCTTCTATTTTGTCCTTACATATTTAAAAATCAAACGTTGACATTTAAAAAAGAGAGGCAAACATATTGTGAGAAAATGTTTGGTACGAGCACTTCTCTTTTTAGCTAACGTGCATTCAGTACATGTTTGGACGTCATTTACATAATATAATGTGTTTGTTTAAGTAATTAAGTCCAACGGACACATATGTAAAAGGCTTAGTGTATACATATTGGTTTTCACAAGATTGGATGCTGAATTTTATACTTAGTAAAACAAGTTCCAGTAAATGGAGACCATATAAAAAAACAATGATTATATAGAGATTTACCATGTTTGCTCCAAAAGATAAGTCTTATTTACTTACAAGTAAATCATTAGCTCAACATTAATTTATATCTTTGTAATCAACAAAACAATAAGTAAAGGAAGGATCGTCCAATAGTAAACCATGGATCATATAATCCTAACAATTGAGTATATATTTTAATTTATTATTTTTATGCAAAAACATTCATTAAAAAAATGTAAAAGATATGTTTGATCATTATTTTTCTTCCCATACTTCATGTTTGATTATAAGTGTGAAATCACTCATAATATTATTATGATTATATGATATGAAATTAGACTCATCCTTAATTATTTTTTTATGATTGTAGAGTTAGGTTAATTATTTTATTTTTTATTATTTTTTAAATGTTAATAAATATGAAATATACAATTTATAAGAACATATTTGATAAGTTACATTAATAAACTACAGTACTTGATATATTTTATTTTATAATGATAATCTTACGAAAAAATTTGATAATTAACATACTTAATTTAATATAAAAAATACACATAATATATTAAAAAATCATTTACAATAAATTTTTATAATAAATTATAAATTGATAAAAACAAAACATTATAAAAAATACTTTTATATTTAAATTATTTTTAAAGTTTAAATAAACTGGCACAATGTAGGGATATTACATCTAATATATTGTAAAATATTCTCTCCAATCTTAAATATAAGAAAAACATTAATTCACGATAATTAATAAAACTAATTAATATGGTTTAATAATAAAAATTTGGCTTAAATATTTTTTAAAACTATCCTTTAAAACTTGATATAAAAAAAAGTATTGATCATTCAATCTCAATTAAATGAAAAATATCTTGATAATTATTTTATTAAATAGGATAAAATTTATGAAACTTTACTTATATTTTATACCAACATACATAAGTTTTGTTTTTGCTTATATAAAGACTAAAAGGAACCCAAATGATTGACGCAGTAATATAAGATCCCGTTATGTTTATGAGTGAGAACAATCTATTTAGTGAAGAAAAAATTGATTTCCATCATGTACAAAATTTTATTGGTCCAACAACAATCACACACTGCAAACAAAATTAACCTCTGACCTAACAAATTGAGAAACACCAATATTCTTTGACCTAAGACAAAAAACAATATAAAGACTTAAAGGAGTAATAGAGAGGATTAAAAAAAAAAGTTGAGCTCCCTGAACATTGTAACATAATAGTGCACATGAAAGCTTATAGAAATGCATATTTTATTAGTGTAGATAACATTAAATTTTAATCCACTGAAATTAACTTTGACATAATCTTTCGAAACTATTGGTATTTGTCACTAAAGGTTTATATAACATAAAAGAAAATTTATATACAAAAATATTTTGGTGCTCAAGTTACAAACCTCTCAAAGTCTGAATAGAATGAAAATGCTTGAAATACAATGTACAGTAAAGTCCAATCACTTGTCTTTTGCTACATAGATCGGTATACAATGTTAGCGTCAATCGGAATCAATGTGCCACGAAAAAATGTACACTAATTTGTGACTCAAATTTCATAAATTAATGGGTTGTACCTATCACATATTCAGTAAAAGTTGCGGCTAAGTATTGACATAACAGGGTATATGCTTTTTTTTCATGGGTTAAGAAACAGTGTGACGCAGAGGGGAGCATGCATGGTGCAATAAGTGGCTTCCAAAAACCTTGACGAGACAAAGAAACGTGTACGAGAAAAGCCATTTCTTTCCTAAAAGCCGCAGTGTTGTTCCATCATTGATGCTGCAACACATTCAAACCCTTTCTATAAGCTGTGTCGTTGTATGTTTGGCCGAAAACTATGAAAATCAGTATTCCATTTCCATTAAGAAAAATGGTTATTGTGTAGTAAAATGTGAAGGCAGTCCCTTGGCGTGTTGACTCTCCATCTCAAGAACCATTAAGGATTTCTGCCTCTGATATCGGTTTCTCTTGGCGGCTAATGCTGCATGAGAAACCATAAAATAGTCAACAACACTTAGTAGAGAATTTTAAGCATCAAACATATCAGAGATCATTCTAAACCCAAACATTTCTTGTCATTTTAAGGAACTTAAATGGTTCCATACTGAACAAATAGATTTAAGGACAGGATGTGTCTATTAGCACTCCTAAATGAACTCATCTGGCTGAAATAGTTATTTAAAGAACTAATATTTGGGAAGGTTACAATTTACAAAACTGACACTCATAACTCATTAGTGACAATCCTACATTATCACCACAAATCACCGCAAATCTAGTGTTTCATGAGACAACCAAACACATTGAGATTGATTGTTATTTTATTCAAGAAAGGATCTTATCCAGAGACATCATCATCATCACTAGTTTTGTCAATTCAAATAATCAACTATCAAATGTTCTCACCAAGTCATTGAGAAGGTCATCGAATTAGTTGTATATGTCATGAGCATGCTACATATGAATTTTTATACTCCAACTAGAGGAGAAATGTTTTTTTTTTTTTTTTTTTTTGAAAGATATCCCCATAGCCGGAAACCATTATTATATGTATATTTATTGTAATTGTAATGTAATAGTAATTAGGGTAATGGTTATTATCTGTATTTATGATTCTAATTATTAAATGCTTTGTAATTCAGCCACTTGTGAAACATATGTTCCTCACTTCTTCAATTACCATTTGGAAATTCTACACAGGTGTAATAACTTTCCTTTTTCCTAAGATTAACATGGTCGTTAACAAGTTATTTATTGTACTTTGATTCTAAACACCTATCTTAGGAAGTTGGATGAATGGACTTAGGAATGACTATGTACTTATAGAATTAATGATTACTAAAAAATAAATCAATCAACTCTTGCTAATGAATTTGGGATCTAATGATAAAATTAACTTGCTAGAGCAATTGAATGAATGAAGAAATGAATTTCTCAAGTTATTCACTAGGTTACTGGATGTTAACCCAAAGCTAAAATAATGGGGGAAAATATTCTAGATTAAATGAGTTTAAAGTAATATCATACTCTAAAGTTAACACAGCGCTAAAATAATGGAGAAAATTGTTATATTATTTTTCTAGTTGTTCTTAAAAGTAAAAGATGTTACTTCATGTTATTTGGACATTAAGGAATATTAATTAAGGAATGTTGCTGGATGCCAACCTTGATCAGTAAATATATTTGACTAATTTACTACCTTGATCAGTAAATAAGAAGTATTACTAGATGCTAGCCTTGACTACAACATTAATTTGACTAATGACTGGTCTAATCTTTGCTTATTCTTTTTTACAGTTGGTCTAATCTTTGCTAAAGAATTATTCTTTTATATTTAAATTAGAGAATTCAATTTAATAAATTAAATGAATATTTATGAGCGGAATATGTGTGTACATACACTCACGAATAATTCACCAAAAAAAAACACGTATATATACACAAAAACTACGTTCACTGGTGTGGGTGGTGCAGTTATAACAATAAAGACTATTTTTTAACAATTGGGGTCCAGTGTCAAGAATTAATGGCAGTAGGTAGGTTGCTTCTCAATTTTTAAACCAAAAATAAATTCTTCAATGCAAACTCAACGTTTTTCGTTTCTAGAAACATGATGGTGCAGTAAACAATGGTGTGCGGGCACGAGATTCAAGCTTATTGGCAATCTATAACAAGGATGGACCAAAATGTGGCTCTACCAATTATAATAAACAATGGAACATGACTACAATCAGTGTTGTTAAAACGGAGTGTCAACGCCGAAACGGTGGGGGTGAGCAAAAACGTAAAAACGTGAAACGTAAACGGAACGCAAGAGTTTACTACATACACAAAAATAAATAAATATCCAACATATATAACTAAGGAAATAAAATAAGTTCAAACTTAGTCATCAAAACACATAAGGTATCACAAATTGCAGTCCAAACACTAAGGAAATAAAATAAGTTCAAACTTAGTCATCACAATACATAAGTTTTGTCCCTGGGATTTCAATTGAATGCTGCCATCCAGGATCTTGCTTATTTCCAGGAGCATTTCTAGGCAATCGTTTCCTACCAATAGAAGCCGCAGTGCCAGTGCTACTGCTAGTATTACTACCAGCAGCACTTGATGAAGCCATTTGATTTCAAACTAGATTTAATCAAAGTTCAGAATTCAGATAAATAATCTCAGCCAAAAACTAATACATGTCCAATAAATAATCTCAACCAAAAAAATAATACATGTCCAATAAATCAATTCAGAATAAATAATTTGAAGCACGGACTCACTCATGGCAAAGGGAAGAAAATTTATCTGAATTTCAGATAAATAATCTCACGGACTCACTCATGGCAAAGGGAAGCAAATATGAAGCACAACTCACAACACAACAGTAGCAAAGAGGGCAGAAATTTGGAAGCACAAATCGTAGAATGGAAAGCAAGAGAGAAGAGCCACCTACCTGGCCTCCTGATTCAGCGGCAGCGAGAGAGAAGGAAGAATGGAACCCGCCACAGGCCCACAGCAGCACAGCAAAGGATTGCGAGAGAGAAAGCTGCACGAGAGAGACAGAGAAGCAGGCAAGCAGCGCGCGAGGAGTGCGAGAGAGAAAGAAGCAGCAGAACCCGAGAGATTAGAGAAGCACAGCGCCACAGCGAGGCCGAGAGAGAAAGAAGCAGCACGAGACCGAGAGATAAAGAAGCCGAACCCTAATGTCTGTGTAAAATAAGCTGAAGAAGGGGAAATTTTTTTTTTTATAAGCACTGAGTCAACTCGGTAAACTCGCCGAGTCAACCGAGTTTACCGAGTTGACTCGACGTTTCAAACTGTTTCGCCCCATTTCCGTTTCAATGGCCGTTTTGACACGATTTGCCTTGTTAAAACGTAGAAACGGCCGTTTCAACCGTTTCGACACTACGTTTTAACAACAATGACTACAATAACACGCATAAAAGCCAAGGTAAAATCAGATTTGTCAGTACTAGGCCAATTCTACAATACACTGTCAAATTATGGTGCATTAACACTACTATTAAAAATAAGGAAAAAAGAAATAAAAATAATAAAGTGGATAAGCATAACAGTCCATGGGTACACCAAACAATTAACAACGAAACTATTGTAGTTTCTCCACATGTAAGAAACACAAATAAAAATACTACATAAAAATAAAATCCTATTTTCTTAAATAAGATTTAATTTTGATTTGCTGACCATATAAACACTTTTACTTTTTCACTATCAATGAATTAATTCTGCTGCCATTCAAAAAACAGTTAAAATTTGAACTGTTAGTAATAAAAACCTTTTGGTTACTAGATAAATAAAAATTCTAATGTGTAACAGAAAAGAGAAGAAACCACAATACTAAAGTAATTAAAGTCATACTAATTGGCTTTAAAAAAAACCTTGACAGAAGAAAATTTTAATGAAATCATACTTACATGTTAATTCATGAGGTAGAGCAAAGTCATAGTCATTCCTTCTCCTCCTAATGTAAATATAGACCACCAGCAGTATCACACAGAAAACAAAGAGACAGGACAAGCCTATTGCAATTTTACCCTGACTAGATAGTTTGCCATTCTCCCAAAACATAGGACAATCTGGCAGAGATGGTACACCACACAAACCTTTGTTTCCAGAGAGACTGAGCACAAACAAATCAAATTGAAGATGTCAGAGATTATTTCTCATTGAATTATATACTTACATTTAATTGTAGCTTTAATAAGTGCAGCACGACACAATCCTTTGGTGAATTATTAGAATTTGGACTTAGAACCTAATACAACCCCACAAAACCAGCTTGTAAGGTGAGAATTACCTGTTATGAACCCAGAATTTTGGAATGGCAAAGAAAAGAAAGAAACTGGAAGAATTTAATTGAATAGGAAAAAAATACAGAACAATAGGAGAAAAATCTCCTCCAAGGGTTTCCCCTTCACAAAGGATTACTCTTTGCACTCTGAGCTATTGCTCAATCTAAAAAAAAACTGATTACATACCCCTCTCTCCTATCCTTCTCCCTTTATTTATAGCACAAAAAACCCCTCTAACTAACTAACTAACTCCTTAGTATTCTCACTATATTAGCACACACTTTCTTAGAAATTGATACACCCTGGAAGTTTGATCTCTTTTCTGTAGTACTCGCAAGGTAGATTCTTTCTTGAATAACACGCACTTCTTTTATTGATATCAAGAACTGAATTACATTCTTTCTCAAGAACTGGGAACAATCTCTCCCAAATTCTCCAAGAGACCAATGCCTCCCCTAACTGAACTGCTCAGTTTCTAATCTCTATTGTCCTCCCCTAACACAGCCCATACTGTCCTATTTATATAGCTAATCAAAGATAACTAACCCCTCCAACCCTTTACAGCTGTCATAACAGATTACTAACAGCTCTTTATATAAACTATGTTCTTTATTTAAACTATTTAATTTTTATGTCTCCTCTGGTATACTTTCCATTCAAGCTCTGTTTGAACCTCCTCCAGAGGTATGTTTGGGTCCGTATCAATACCTCCCTCCCTAAAACCAAACTTGTCCTCAAGTTTGAAGTCGGGGAATTGACTCTGCACAGTTGCATAGTCCTAACCTGCACTGATCTCCTCAAATGGCTTCAGAACTGGATTCATATCACATTGGAAAGTAGCTGGGATTGTAGCAGAATTCAATAGAATCTGTTCTGGTCCAGTTTTCAAAGATTTTTTAATGGCCCTGGATGAAACCATTTCTTGTGATAGACTTGGGTCCCCACAAATAACCACTGTCTGCCCATCAACACCGAATTGCATGGTTAGTTTCCCCCAATTTACCTTCACCTCCCCAAGTGTGTCTAACCAAGCCACTCCCAAGATGATGTCTACTCTGCCCAACTCGAAAACAAAGAACTCTCCCCTGACTGTGTGGGCTCCCAAATCCAACAAAATGTCATCACAACATCCATTGGACTTCAGTTTCTGCTCGTCACCAAGTCTGACCCCAAAAAGCTGTGTTTCTCGAATCTTCAATCCTAACCTCTATGTCAAAGACCTTCCCACAAAGTTGTGGCTTGCTCCACTATCAATAAGCACAAGGACTGAATTTCCATTGATGGTCCCTTGAAGCTTCATAGTCTTTGGTTGAGTTAATCCATCCGGCAAGAACAAAGATAATTCCATCCATCTTAATTCTTTCTCACTCTCCCTTTCTTCCTCTTCGATATTATGCAATTGGAAGTGTGCAGCTTCTAAATTTTCTTCCGTATCACCCAATTCATCTTGCTCTCCCATTATCATCACCCGAATGTTCTTCTCTATACATCTATGCATGGGTCCAAAAGGCAGGCCACACTGGAAACATTTACCTTCTGCCCTTCGCTTCAGATATTCAGAATAAGGGAGATTCCTTACCGGGTTATCTCCTCGCTGAAACTGACCCGTGTTTCCTCTCTCCATTGAAGGGGAACGAGGTGTTCTTGCCGCAGGTTTGTCACGGAAGTGGTTTCCCTGATGGGTTTCTGGAATGGAGTTTCTTTGGTTCAGTCCATTACTGTTTTGGGCCTTGTAAGCAAAAGCTGAACCAGACCCACTTACTCGAGAGTTTGTCCTGACCTTCGTATCCATGCTGGACCAAGGAAGTTGCAGCGATTGCTCAATGTCCCTATCAAGATCCATGGCTCTGAAAACATCTTCTGGGTCATGGATACGCACCCTACTCCGCAGCTCCGCCTTCAAGCCCCCCATAAAAAATCCCAGAAGCAACTCTTCTGCCACCGCTGGAATTTGGGCCACTAAAGATTCGAAATCTTGTATGAAATCGTCCATTGTTCCTTCTTGCCGCAGGAGTGTCAAGCATTCGTATACGTTGCCCAAGTGTCTCCCACCGAATCCCCTCGCCATCGCTGTCATCAATTGGGCCCACGTCTGGTTGGGTTCTTTCTTTCTCAAGAACCAGAACCAAGCTATCGCTGAACCCTCCATACTTACAAAAGCCATAGGAACATGCTCATCTTCCGTGACTTCTTGCATCTCGAAAAAAGTTTCAGCCTGAGCTATCCAACCAAGTGGGTCGTCCCTGTCAAACATAGGTAACTCGATTCTTTTTGTAAAAGAACGACCAACCATGGCTTCGGTGTTGGATCCTCCACTTCCTCCACCCGAGGTGGCTTCATCCGAGGTGTCCATGCCCCTCCTTTGCACAAGATCACGCATGTATTCGCATGCCTCTCCAATGCTGTCAAGCTTCTTGTTCAGGATCTCCATAAGGGTTTCCCATTCACAAAGGATTACTCCTTTCACTCTGAGCTATTGCTCAATCTAAAAAAAACTGATTACATACCCCTCTCTCCTATCCTTCTCCCTTTATTTATAGGGCAAAAAACTCCTCTAACTAACTAACTAACTCCTTAGTATTCTCACTATATTAACACACTTTCTTAGATCCCCCTCCTTATATCCTAACATTATCCAAGCCTTATAAGGACTACATTGATCAAATGTCTAGTCGATGTGGGACCTCAATCCAACCAAGAGTCAACGTCTGACACTGCTAAGTTTCACTCAGTTTTTCTGGTCAGCCCTCCTTAGGTAGCCTTTTCTAAGACACTAGCAACTAACATTGAAAGGCAAAGGCCACAATTAAAGAAGGCTAGGAGTGCCTGCAACTAAGGTGATTTTCCAAAAGATATACGACTTTTGTACCTATTATTACAACCCAAGCAACTCAGTCCACAACTAATGCCTCTGATTAATTCCCAGAAGGAAAAAATGTTAGTAGGAGCATCCATGTCAGATTTGAAATGGGTAATAATCTGATTTTTGTGACTTCATCAGCATACTTTTCACTTTTAAGTAAAATAAAGCCATTGCATAGGCAGTCCTTTAAAGATTGAAGGTAAATCGAAGTTGAGGATTTCTGAATTCTGAAATCATCAATTTACTTCAACTTACATGAATAACTCAATTTGGATATCCTTACATAAAAATGATCGTACAGGCAGAAAATCATTGAACAATGGAAAGAGACAGAAGGGAAGGAAACTTTATTTAAAGATCTGGCATTGAAGCTAACTTTGGTATTAAATGCCGATGGCAAATGACATCATGAGCCTAGGTGGGTTTGGCTCAGCTAGCAGTTTATTTTAAATAAGTACACACATTGACAAACACAAGAAAACCAGACAGGACCTCATAGATAATCAAGTATGGAAGTCGTGCAATAGTTCAATCTTAACACATTATCCAGAGGATTAAAGAATAAAAATATTGAATGAAAAGGACATACTCGATAGCTCCACCATGCACACCAATCGAATAAAGTTTCTCTGGTACTCGTCCTTCCAATAGGTTACCATTCAATAGCCTGACATGATATAATGGATTAGAAAAACGGACCAGTGTAAGCAAAAACTGTCAGGTGGATAAAAGGAACACCTGCTTAAGATTCACTAGACGTTAAGTGTTATCTACCATTTCTTTTCTACAATGCCGAACCACTTAAAAGAGAAGAAGAATAGCAGTTTCATTGATGACTTAGGAACTTAAAAACAAAATAGTCTTTTCATTATGAGGTAGTAATATAAGATGCAGTTTAAATGGAATGCTGTATGACACATATAATTACAAAAATCAATGCACATATTTTTCTACTTTGATCCAGTGGTTCCAGCTTCCAGATCCACTACAAAAGAAGTAATCAGCCCAAATTTAATATTGAGAACATGATGTGGATGCATTTGTGGGGGGAACAATATCAACAGAGAAAAAACAGCATAATTAACATCTATGCTCTAGCTTGAGGGGGAGTGTTAAGAGTCCTTCAGAATAAAAGGTTTTAGTATGTATATGGGCTTGACCGATGTGCTTGTCTATACTTAACCTAGTAATTTAATTTGAGGAGAGCTACCCAATTGCAGTTTATTCATATGTCCCCGTTCGCTCTCTTTACAATGAGAATAAAAAGGAATGGATACTTAGTGCACAGAGGGCAGCAGCATGAACAGATCAAGGGAATAATTTTAAGCTAGAACATCGGCGCATCTGCTCTCAACTCTAGATTTATCTTTTTATATTCTGTATTTTCCATTCTTGTAAAGAGCTAGTCTAAGTTGGTTTTGGTTTTATCAGCAAAAAATCATCTCTATCAGATTATAGCACCTAATTTATGCCTCCACACCACCATTAGCTAGGTATTTAAGAAAAGGACAATCACAATAAATATAAGGGTTTTGCTATAATGAAACTGTAAGAAATAATAAAAGCATTCATCAACAACCTTATTTATTTAAGAAAGAAAGTATTAAATGTTTATAATTTTCATTGAATAGTTTTTACTTCTTATTCCTTACTTGTGTCCTAGAAGTACACATCAACAAAATCCTAAATATAGTGCAGTAGGTACTTACACAAGCTGCAAACTTGAAGAGGCTATACTATCTGGTATGGGGCCTTTTAACTGATTGTTGGACAAGTCCCTACAGTATATTTTCAAAGAAAACAATTAAAATACTACATAAATAACATTATATTTATTTAATAACAACTGAAATGTAATATTTACACAACTTATTCTTTTCATTAAAACAATTTACACCATTAAGTGGCTGAAGAATTTACCATGTGGTTTTTTCTTTCTACTCCTAAAATTTCTCTAAGCCATGAATCATAAATTTATCTTATTACTCATAAACCCAATAGAATTTGCAAATTGATTTTTTATTGTGTTAGGATAAAAAAAATGTTGAAAATTTTTAAAATGACTTGTTTGTTGTAACTTGGAATAAAGTACTTATGCAAGAAAAACATATACTATGCAGATATATGATAATATTCCAGTACATATCCATTTTGGTCCTTCATTTATAAATGAATAATGCAACAAATCGATCATTCAATTTCAATTTATGCTATCCGATTGTACCTTATAGTAGCACCAAATTGGTACCTAAAAGGACAAAACTGATGGCATTTAATCAGAATGATCTATTCAATATTTCTAAAGGTGATATCTCATTGCTTCTGAAAAGCATTATGGACATTTTCTCTTCAATATTCAATACAATAGCAAAAGTAAATGAAAGAAATATCTTTTACAAAATATGAATTTTAAGTGGATAAACTTGTCTACAGCTAATCAAACAAAGGACTCCAATCAGTTGAGTTCTATAAAATATTTTGCATAACATCTAGATAAACAAAAACCCAAAACTTACAGGTGTATCAAGGATTTTTGACCAAGTCCAGAAGGTATTTCACCCACCAACAAATTAGAACTCAAATTCCTGGAAAATTAAAGAGAAGTTACCCGATGATAGAAATAAATATATAAACATTACTAAGTTTGTCTTGGAAAACACATACCGAAAGCATAAACTTAATGAATTACAATCTACTACAGAAGTATATGGGCATCTATGATAAAAATTTCCAGCCAAGATGCAAGTACAACAAGGCTGGCACAAAAATATTGAAGGAATTTTAGAATAATGTCCATTTATCAAGTATGATGCAGGAAAGGTGTTAATATATATCATGATTGTGCCAACATGATGTGCCATATCAGAATATAAACAGTGTAGCCACTGCAAAGAAAACAAGTTTAGTTGAAAGTACCAAAGCAAGTGAAAAAACTAGTATAATTGTACAACTTTACAATTTTAGGTAGGCAAATCAAGTTTACTCACTCACAAACTTGTTTCTCTGAAACCAGCAATCTATTTGGGAAACCAGTCACACAATCAAAGCATTTTCTGGATATTGTGATCCAACAAATCCAGGTTGTGACTCATGAAGGGGAAAGTTTTTGTTGCAAATCCAGGTCATGACTCTTGAACTCAAATGCAGGATCAAATCACTTCAAATCTGTTTTAATATGTGATTGCAAGTTTCAAATATAACCAAGTTTTGTACGTGTTCTATTTCTGCTCCGCTTCCATCTGTTTTTTTTTCATGTAATGTTTGTGCTCAGCGGTAAAGTTGTGTCTTGGTGACTTGTTGGTCATGAGTTCAAATCCAGAAACAGTCTCTTTGCATATGCAATGGTAAGACTGCCTACAATATCCCTCTCCCTTACCTTCACATAGCGATGAGCCTCAGGACAATGGGTACATAGTTTTTTTTATAGTTTTTTTACTGTTTGTGCTCAAGTTCTATCGTATTCTGCGGTGTTTTATCTATTTTCCCAACTAACATTATATTGTGCTTGTTTAATTGGGATGATGCATAACTAAGCACAGGTCTGTTTATTGTGTTTCATTTCCCAAGGTAAAGTTAGAATATGTTTTCTTGTTCCCATTGCAGAATGTCTAGTTGAGCTCTATTTGTGTTCAGTTTTTTTTTTTTTCATTTTGGCGTTAATACTTCTATTTATTCTATTCATTTCATGTTAGAAGGAGTGACCTGTGTAAGTCATTAAAGGTGAGAGGATAAGGACTAAAGGGTTTGTTGATTTGGAATACTTACTAGAAGACCATTTTTCATTTTTTTATTATTTTTGCATAGTTAAACTTTTACTAGTTTATCAGTTGAGCTTTTTGAAGCTCCATAGACAGTTGTGTTTGACAACCTCGGTTCAGATAGAAGAATCAAGTATAAGCCAAGCAAAACATAATGAGACCATAATAATAACTGCAGACTATGACTATTGATTGAACATATAAACCACAGAGCACCTCAAACCATTTTAACCACGTGATGTGAAAGATGACTAGCATATGTAAACATTTGGCTGCTGATACTTACAGGCTTACCAAATCTGACAAAAGACTAATTTGATCACTTATGGACCCTTTCAAGCCTTGACTGCCCAAATCACTGAAATGAAAATTAAAACAAGGATAAAGTCAAAGCAGCTTTAGGAGAGGAAATAAATCATAAATGATTGGAGAACTATTGTCTGAACAAGAAACAAATTGTAACTTCCACCATTTTCTTTTTCTTTTTCTTTTCCTAGTTTCAGAGTGCAGGAGCTGAACCCATAAACTCCTACCTACCAAGCTATTTAGGGTAAGGAATATTGATAAGCCCAAAAAGTGATTGGCAGAATAATTTAGATGAGGTACAAATTCTATTTTATTTTGTACAAAAAATAAAAAAGAAGCCTTTCTGATACAATGATATGGCCGCAACATATCATGAGCACTTTAGACTCGCCCACCCCTCTTTAGTCACATGATAACTACCCCACCACTAACCTTACACAAAGTTTCAAATGTCAATTATTAAGAGACTTTTTAAGTAACTCTCCTTGTATACGTAGCCATAATTTTCTTGCCCATAACCAATTAAAAGATCAATTGCATAAACTAAGAGAATGGAAAAGGAATGCATACATTTGACTGATCACCAGAGCAGTATTATTCTTACTCGTCCGGCAGGTAACTCCCTCCCAAGCATCCCAAATAGTAGGAGCACAAGGATCACCATTCCAACCCATTCTTTCGGGTACCCGAAGCGAATCTTTCAATGCTTTCATGGCAACCACTGCACCCAAACAAAGAAAATGAAAAAAGAAAAAGTCATTCACTTACCACAATTCTCCAGTCAACAAAATCGTGACCAAGTCCCTCCTTCCCCATTGTTGTAAATAAAAAAAATCATTACCCAAAAAGAAACACCAAAATAATTGGTAAATACTACCTATATTTGCAAAAAAATCATAAGCCAAAACCCCTTAACGAAATTTCCAAAAATGCACCAATTCATGACATCAGTTCACAGTGGCATACACAAAATTATTACCCAATTTTTTCTTAAAAAAATCACACACACCAACCACCTATATAATCGATAACCATATTCACACAAAATTCGTAAAAAATCATAAATCACATCACCCTAACTAAATTTCCAACAACACGCTACCTCATGACACCATATTTCACACACAATTATTAACAAGACACCAAAAGAAGAAAACAAAATCAGATTCCTTATAACCACCACAGTTTCCAAATACGCATGCAATGCAATTTAAAAAGAAGACCTCCCATCTCAAAACATCAAGTAAAAAAATTCATCAACAACATACCAAATCAAGAAAACAAAACCCGATCCCATCGGGATATCAAATTTTCCAAAAATCATACAGAACTTAAATAAATCAAAAGCATAATTCTCAATCCCTCAAAATCCACAAAAATGTCAAAAAGTAAAAATAGATTAAAAAAAAAAAAAAAAGATAAAAATCAGAAAACCACCACTCACCTTGTTCCGGAACAGTGGAAGGATCACTCGGCACCAAAGCGTAATTCTCAATCCCACAAATTAGAGGCGCACCCACCACACCCACGAGCTTCACACTCAACGCGCTGCTACTCAAATTCTTCACAGTGTGATGCCATGTAAACGCAGCAAAACCCCCAACTTGCTTGTATATATCAACCCTAGTTAAATTATCATCGTTGATATACACATCAAACACTCTTTCTCCCATCCTTCTCACCCTCCCTTCAATTTCTGCAAAATGGAGCCACACCAAGTAATCAAGCTTCGCGTCCACGCTCAATTCGTACTCCAGAACACCACCGCCCTCCTCCGCCGTCGTCGCCGCAGTCTGGTACAGCTTCTCCGGGAAGTAATTCGGCTTCTGCTCGGTCCCGCTGATGCGGCTCCGCGTCGACACGGCGCGGACCTTGCTTCGGCCGGTTCGGAAGTCGGAATCGGACTGCCAAGACCGGCCGAACCGGTCGGAATCGTTGGAGAATCCTGGGCCCCACTGGTTGGAGCCGCAGGAGAGTCTTCCATAGTTGACTAAGACGCTGTCGTTTTTACCGATTGCGGCGGCGTCGTAGGAGGCTGGATCGGCAGCGAAGAGCTCGATCGAGGAGACTACCGGAGGATCAGTGGCGAAGCTGTAGAAGCAAATTAGGGCTTCCGAGGAGGCGGTGATGGTGGCGAAGAGGTCGGCGTAGGCGCCGTCCCGGGCGAGGGACTGTGGCCACGGGGAGCGCCAGGAGAAGACGACGGTGGCGGCGGTGGCGACGTCGAAGGAGGGAGGGTGGGACCGGCCGTCGTAGTTGTCGTAGACGACGAATGTGCGGATGAGGTAGCGGGAGGGAGGAAGATTCGGGACGGTGTAGCAGTTCTTCTTGCCGGAGGAGATTGGGAAGAAGCGGAGGGTCTTCTCGTGCCCGTGGCGGAAGCGCAGCGGCTCCGACACGATTCCGTTGGCACCGCTGCTGAAGTAGCGGTCGGAGAGCCACGTCGTGTTGAACTGGTCGGTGGAGTTCGTCGGACTTCCACAGTCGATGTGGTACGACAGACCTGCGAATAAAGAAAATTATAAAAAAAAATTAATTAGAGTGTAAGTGTGAGAAAGAGAGTTTTGATTGTATGTGGAGAAGCGTACCGGATGGGAATGAGGGAGAGGAGGGAGGGAGAGTGGTGGAAGTAGTGGTGGTGGTGAAGACGATGACGCATAAGAAGATTGGGAGAGTGAGAGTGTGAAAGAGAGACATTGTGTCTGTGTCTTTTAGTTGGGGTGATGATGGTATGGGCATAAAGACATAAAGGAGAGAGAAGTGGAAGTGGCTAATGTAATGTAATCTTTTTTTTTCTATGCTTTAAAAATAAAAGGCAACATCAGATGTTATCACACGTACTTTATTTAATCGAGTTAAACTTTTTTTTTTCAGTAATGCAATGCAATCTAAATCTAATCTAACTTAATGAAATGAAATGAATGGGGAAGAGAGAGAGAAGTGGGTAATGTAAGCTAATTCTAAAGCAATGAAATGAATGGGGAAGAGAGCATAGAGAGACGGTGTTTGTGTGTGTCTGCGTGCGTGGTTTACTTTATCATTTGGCACTTTTTGAGTTTTGGTTTTGGGGTGCTTTATGCTGAGTTAGTGTCTTTTGTGGTTGGAGCTGGTTTGCTTCTGGTTGAAGGTGGGGGAAAGGTATAATGAGAGCGAGGGACTACTAAGAAGTGAGAAAACTTGGCAATTAGGGGATCCTAATCGTGTTAATTATACAAAACTGGTGGGGTTTGGCTCTACAGTTACTCTACGTGAGCGAGTGTTGTGAGATATTGGTGAACTAGGTGTCGAAATCCATAAATGAAGCTTTTTATGACAATAATGATAGTGATGAGCTTTACATGCACGTGACCAGAAGCCACCGTTTCCACAATGAGAAAGTAAAAAAAAAAAACTCATCAATTATTTATACACTAAAATTTTATAATAGTGAGTATATATATATATATATATATGAAAGTCTAACTTAATTAAATAAATAAAATTTATAAATTTTATAAATCTTAATAATTTAATTCCTAAAAAAATATAATAAAAACAGATACCATAAAAAGAATGTGATAAGGAAAAATAAAAAATAATTTAATATTTATGTAATGTAAAATAATTTTATATTATCAAATTATTTTAAGATAATTATTTTAAAAATTAATAAACTTACATACATATAATACATATAATGGATTGTCATATAATGCATTGCCATTGGATGATTGTTTAAAATTACAATATATAATCATTTTTCTCTAAAATAAAATAACAACTTTTATTCTAAATTATATACAAAAGAGAGAAATAAAAAAATATGTGATGATATAAGTAATATAAAAAATAAAATAAAAAACTGTCGAATATGAATTATATTCTTTCCAACTAGATTAGGAAAAAAGTATCTTTGTTTCCAAATGTCTACTTCATTTAGTTAAAGAGGCTATTGTTTTTCAAAGAAGATACTATTCCATCCTCCGTGAAATGGTCCCTGGTGGACAAGATCTAAAAGAGTCACTCCATCTTTAGAAATGGATTCTTTTTTATAATTAGTTTTCTTTTATAAATTTTAAATCAGTGGGTTCTGGTCAAAGTTTATAAAATTTTATGGAATAAAATAAAAATTCAAGATTCTTACATAATAATATCACTTAACATTTATAATAACTGTTTAGGTTGGTTTTCTCTCTTCTTTCTTTTATTTAGGTAGTTTGATTTCCTTATCTAAATTGTAATTGCAATTGCATTTAATTTATTGTAGTCTCCCATTTATTTTATTTTTTAAAAGACAAAATAATAATATTATTATAGCTCAGTTCAAAGCTTGCGCCTGAACTTCATCATAACAGCTAAATATAAATATTGTGCACCCACCAATATATTACAACTACAAAATAAAATAGCAATCACGTACAAATATACTTTATATACTTAAATTTTGGCAAAAAAATTAATTTATTGCATTTTTAAAAAAAAATTACGAATTTATTGCAGTTTTAAAAATATTTACACATCTATAACAATGAATCGTATCACTCCTGGAACTGACCCATTCCGTCACTAATTCCGTCGCTAAATCCGTTTCTAACACTTTTTGCGACGAAATATTGGACGTGACAACAATATTCAGTTGCAAAAAGTATTAACGACTGAAATAGAGACCAAAATTAGTGTACGCCTTTTAAATAGTTTTTTTATTTACAGTATTATTTTTTTCAATTTTTGAAATTAGTATTGCGATCACAATATTGCGACCACAAAATACATTAAAATTAGATAAAAATAATAATTAATAATATTATTACAAACTACAATAAATTAGTAATTAATTAGACTGAATATTGGCAATATCTAAATTTTTATTTAATTTCGGTCTCTATTTCAGTCGCAAAAAAATTTTGCGACTGAATATTGTGATCACACTTAATATTCCGTCACAAAAAGTGTTAGCGACAGAATTAGTGACGGAACGAGTCACATCCACGCGATTCGTTGCTATAGATCCATAAATACTTTTAAAACTGCAATAAATTCGTAATTTTTTTTTAAAATGCAATAAATTAATTTTTTTGCCCTTAAATTTCCTCTCAGCCAAAGATCGCTGATCATAACAGCAGTAATCTTCCATTTACTAAAGAGACAACGGAATTTTCTATAAAACATAGACTGCGGAGTCAAATTGTTGGTTGAAAAATCTTACTATACAAATAAGTTAATCATTGATTAGCCAAGTTAAATTTTTTTAGAAATGAACACATGAAGTCACCATCCAATGATCATTTAATAGCTAATAAAGGCAGCCGGTGAATCTAGCGGCGGTGTCAGGATAGTAGCAAATTCGCAATGTTATTTGCCGGGAAAAGCGGTGCAAGGAAATTAGGTAAGTTTTTTCAGGTGTTTTTGTAATGTGTTTTAATTAATCAAAATTACTGTTTCTGAGAAATTACTTAGTTTAAAATATTTTTTAAAAAGCACTTTTTATTTTTTGGACAGAAAGCATAGTATCTTTTATTGCATGATTGTATATTCAAAATTTAAATTTGAAATTTTTATTTAAATTAAAACAATTCTATATATAAAAAAAAAGAATGGCAAATAAATACTTCTCCCGAGTCAGAAATTTCTCTTCCTGTGAGAAGAGTTGTTCTTAGTTTTCCTTTTCTATCAAACAGTTTTCCAAGCCCTAATCCCATCCAACCTACCCAATTTCCCTACAGAGTTTTCGAGCCCGTCTTTATGGAGAATCCGAATAACAAAATTCTGCCATTAGAGCATGATGAAGTTGATCTGGAATCCCCAAATGACATTCCAGAAGAGGAGAAAACAAATTACTCCCTTGCCTGGTTGGCATATTCCTTACAACAAGAACCATTTGTGTCCCCTTCATGAAAGAACGTATAACGAATATATAGATGTCGGTTGGAGGTGTTTTCATCTCATAGATTGTTGAGAGCTTGTTCCTTTTCATATTCTTCCATCATGTAGATGTCTAAAGGGTAATTAAAGGTGAACCATGGAGTTTTGACAAACATCTACTGATTCTGAGTGCCATCAAAGAAGGAGAAATCCCAAATGCAGCTTTTCTTTTCTACGTGCCTTGCTGGGTTCAAGTATACAATCTCCCCATTGGTTTCATGTTCCAAATGATCAGTCAAGGCATTGGAAATTTCCTAGGTGAATTCTTAGAGTACGACGAGAAGAATAGCTGCAATTTCTGGAGACCCTAATGAGAGTTAGGGTTTTGATCGACGAATGTTTTCTATGGCATCCCTGATAGAGAAACGAGGTGTGACTCCTAGGATATCCTCAAACATATCTCTTCCTTTTCTTCCCTCCCCTGATCATCTTTGGGGATTTCAATGACCTCCTCTCTTAAGATAACAAAATTGTCTACAATGAACATCCAAACTGGCTCATTCAAGGATTCCAAGAAGTCGTTGTTGACTGTATCCTCCATGACCTCCCTACAGAGGGTTACAAATAAATGTGGGCTAGACAAAAAGGCAAACCAGATGTTGCAGAAGAAAAACTTGACAAAGCTATGGAAAATGTTAAGTGGATTAACCAGTTTCCAAATTTTCATGTCTTCAATACCATTTCCTCTAAATCTGACTATTCCTCCATTCTTCTCAAACTTCACCCTTTCACAAACAAAACCTACCAAAAGCAGTTTGCTTTGAAAATTCCTGGCTCTCCCACCCTGATCTTCCGCAAACTTCTGAACGAGGACGGTCAAATCCCATACACATTACCTTATTACAAAACTCAACAATTGCTCATTTGAGATGAATACTTGGGGACGTCAAATTCGAACTGAATTTCGTTCGTAAATTGATACACGTCGAAGAGAGATGGAAATTCTACGTGAGTTTCATGACAAGGAGTTAACAAAACATATAAAGAAATGAATGACAATATGAACTCTTTGATTCAACAAGAGGAGGCCTACTGGAAGCAACGAGAAAAGGTTTACTGGCTAAAACGTGGCAACATCAACTCAAGTTTTTTCCACTTGTATGCTTTGTCCAGGAAAAAAAAGAATATCATTTCTTCCATCTCATGTGATGATGGTAATCTTTTCATCAGCCATCATGATATCACCATGTTGCTAGGAATTATTTTGAGGACCTTTATTGTAATGATATTGCTGATTTTGATTCAATCATTAATAACAGTGTGTCTTGCCTTTCATATGTTGGTAATCTTGATTTGCTGCCCCTTTAGACGAGTTCAATGTTTCCCTATTCTTTATGGGTTTAAATAAATCACCTAGACTAGATGGCCTTAACACTATTTTCTATGTAAAATAAAATTATGGCATTTGTGTGGTCCTGAAATTTTCTCTACAGCTACCTCTTGGCTTCAAAATGACAACTTTCCTTCCCAAATAAATTCCACTTCCATAGCCATTATCTCGAAAATTAACAACCCAAAGACATGAAAGACTATAGACTTATCTCCTTATGTAATGTTATCTACAAAATCATCTAAACAACCCTAGCCAACTGTATCAAACACCACCTTAATAAATGCATTTTCCATTGAGTAGTCTGCCTTTGTAGAGGGTCGTTCCATTCTTGATAATGTAATCCTAACCTCATAGATTATTCATCATATGAAATACAAGACTAA
This sequence comes from Glycine latifolia, assembly GCA_013407115.1. Taxonomy (NCBI): domain Eukaryota; kingdom Viridiplantae; phylum Streptophyta; class Magnoliopsida; order Fabales; family Fabaceae; genus Glycine; species Glycine latifolia. The sequence continues at coordinate 27,937,276 of CM023948.1, read as the reverse complement.
AAGCAAGAAAGGTGAATTAACTCTTAAAATTGATATCAGTAAAGCTTTTGACATGGTTCATTGGGATTATCTTTTAAATGTCATGGCCAAATTTGTTTTTAAAAGTATAAGACACTAATAAATTGGTCCCTAAAAAATAAAAAATTAAAATTTAATTCTTAACTGTACACATAAAAATGCAACAATTTAATCCTACAGATAATTTAATGACAAATTGGCTCTTGAAAAATATAACTTATTATCAAATTAATTTTTGAACATTATAACTTAATGATAAAATGATCTCCTAAATTTAATGACAACACTAATTTATTATGTAACATCCTCAAAATTATATTATGAGATATATTTATGATTGAATTATGGAAGTGTGATGATAATTGGATACAAGAAGAATAGGATAAATTTTATTTGAACATAAGCTGCCCAAAACTTCCATATCTGCCACCCGAATTGAAAAATTTATTTCTCTCTCAATTCTTATTCAAATTAAGTGTATGATATATGTAATTAAAGATCTATATGTCTACTACAACATATTAAAATTTCAGACCAATCTAGATTGATTACTGTTTGAAATAACAAAAACACTAAGGGATGTCATTGTCCTAAGTTAAATTCGCTGGCAGCTTTGGAAGTATAGATTAAAAATTCTATATCTCTAGTTTTATAACTCCAAATAAGGCATGTGATACCTTTTTGGAAAGCTTAGGAAGTCTAGTTTAACATACTAGAAAATGAGAATTTTTGGATTAGTAAGTTGGTACAGAATAAATAATGAGTGAACCCTATCTGGTTGAGTGCTTATAGCCCATTGGACCATTTGGATTGAGTAAAACTTGTAACTCTTGGACTTTTGGCCCAAGGAATCAAATATTCAGCTCAAATTTGGACTAACCAGAAGTGTATTCACGTGGAAAGGCAATAGAATAGGCATAGCTAAGTGAAATAATAGGAAGAAAAGTTTGGTAAACCAAAGTCTATGGTAAGTCAATGAAGATAAGCTTTTTGAACCAACCTTTCTAGGTGGCCTTCAAGGTGGAAAGTAAGCATTGAATGAGGGAATCTTGCAAATAAAAATCTAGTTTCAGCCAAGTCCATGTAGAGAAGCCAGCTGCCCCAAAACAATAAATTAAAGAATCATTGACCAAAGACAAATCAAAGTCAAGATAAGGTTTAAGCAAAATATCTTTCAAAGTAATGATGATTTAGTTAAGTTGTAACCAAACTAACTCCTAATTCAGTTCTAATCTAACTAGAACCACTTAAAACTCAACTAATTAAATTACTATAAATAGCTAGGGCTGTGGAAAAAATTCACGTAGGAGCTAGCATCCCAAAGCCAAGGCCAATTTCAATTTTCCTTGTGTCTTGCTTTCTTTGTCTTGCCTTCTATTTGCTGCCTACAAACCTTGACCTCTTCTACCACCTCATCCACCAATAAATTTCTTCTTTCAAGGCTTCATTTCTTAGAAGGTATTCAAAAAGAAGCAGTCACTTAATCAATTTCAAATCCAAATCCATTTGAGGTAGGCTAGGCTTCAATCTCTAGTTAAGCTTTTGTTTGGATTAATTTATATGCTTAATTAGGCAGATTTATGGTTATCATTTAGACTTGAAATTCATGTCATTTTAAGGTTATTTTATGATGTGGAAATGTTGATTTTAACCATAGGATAGGTGATGATTTATATGTTGAAATATTAGTGATATTTGGAATCACATTTGATGATTTTTGTGAGTGATTTGATGACCTTTGGGCTGTTTGTTAATATTTTTATTATGGGACTGTTTTGAATTAATATTTTTGAAGTAGAGGTTGAATGATATGTAGTTAAATGGTTCAAATGTTTGAGTGATTAAATTTGAGGATGAAGTAGCAAGGTGGTAGGTGAAAGGAGATTAAAATGCATGCTAGGTTATAATTTTCTTGTGAAAGTTTAAAGGTGTTAGAAACTATTTTAGAGATATATTGTGGTTTATTAGTTAAGTTACTAACATGATTTTTTTATAGCTTGAGGATAATCAAAGGTCATGCCTAAGTGGTAATGATCTTATTTGAATAAGGTATGGTGGTTTAACCATACTTGTGGTACGTATGATGTTATGAAAATAACAATTTTTCCATAAGATGATATGTATTTTGCTTATGGATTTTATTATGAATGGATTTTGACTGATGATATGTTGATTTATGTTTCCAAGTCCAGTACGATATTTGTGAAACAAAATTTGATACTACATACAGTACGATATGTAGTGACCAGGTGCAAATATATGGCAAAAATCATGCATGTTTGCGTAAGACGATCGCAGCGTCTACATCCAGTACGAGGTGTAGCTACATACAGTACGATATGTAGAAGCCATGTGCACTCTGGGAAAATTCATCTCATGCATCCATATAGTTTGCATAATTATTTTATTGCTTCATTTGAATATATTAATTATTTACTAACGTACTAACGTGTTCGGTGGTTTAGTTTTTGCCTACTGAGAAATTTTTATTTCTCACTAGATTTGTTTCATTTTTTTAGATGGCAACAGTGGTCAATTTCCTTGATACTCTGGATTGGTGATGGTGTAGAAATGAAGATATGAAGTAGGCCGGTGTATGGAAAATTCTGTACTTGTTTAATAATGACTTTTGTAACAAGGACTGTGACTACTTATAATATATATATCAGTGTATCAACTTCTATAATCTATACGTTTTAGAATTTATACTAGAATCCGTTCAGTAAAAATAAAATAGTAATAAAAATTATTTAACGATTCTTAAAAAAATTTAACCTTAATAAAAATATAATATCTAGAATAATTTTAGGTCGTTACATATTATATTTTTGTACATTCAGAAACTAAATTTATACTTTTCATCTTCTAGCAACTAATTTATCACCATATCACACTTTCGAAAACGAATTTGACTATTTATCCTAAAAATATTTAAGTAAAAAATAATTTGATAAAAAAAATATTTTCATTTAATAAAATTATTGATTCTTGTGAATTATTTTAAAAACTATAATTAAAAAAATGTTTAATTAATTGATGATGTAAAAATATTTATATTAATTATTTGTTAAAATTAAATTCTTTTTTAAATCTCAAAATCTATTATGTACTTTTGTAATATATTTTTTTATTACATATGTTCTGTATTAACTATATAAATCATTATAAACTACATTAAAAATATGCAATTTGGTAGTTTTAACTTCAATTAATGGTATAAAAAACATTAATTACTGATTTTAATTAAAAGACATGTAAATAATTATATTTTATTTAATCACAAATTATTATATACGATTTAAAACTGTTTTAAAAATTATTTCGTTCAAAAATGAGTTTTGACTAATTGATAAATGTAAAAATATATACAATAACCATAACAACTAAATTATTAACTATCTACATTATAACAATTGAGTTTTTTTTTTTTTGTGAAGAAACGAAAAACTATATTAAAAACCACGAGGGTAGCAAACCGAATATACATCAAGAAGGACCTTCAAAGAGAAAAAAGAAGGCACTTGATAGAAATAAAAAAAAGAAGGACCTTCAAAGAGACAAGCTAAGGCCATGTTTTGCATAAGAGTCGGTTACTTGACTAGCTTCTTTAAGGAAATGGTTCCAGGAAAGGATAATATTTAGCGCAGCTCTTTCGTGGATAGCCTTGACAATGTTAACTGCATATACACGCAATAAATAAATCGAAGCCATATTATGGATAATTTCTCTTATGCTATATTGTTTTATGTTTTGTTTAGATAATGAAAATAAAATATATTTAAAATTAAAATAAAGTCTAAAAGGTGTGAGTCTTACATGATAGTCATAAAAATTCTTTTATATTTCTTTCCTTCCTCCTTTCAGTCCTTTGTCGCCGTCTCCACGCCAATTACCAACTCAAAAGTTACGAATCATTCTTGACGAATAATAGTTAAACTTGGTAACATGTTGATGGAAATTATGGAAAAATGATCTTTCAAAATAGAGTTGATTTTCAAATTAATAAGTAAATATGTATATTTTTAATTTTATGTAAATATATTATAATTTTTTAATTCATTGAAATTTAAAAAACATACTTATTTATTCATATGAAAATTTCTAAAAGTATAAATTATTATTTTTATGAAATTTAGTTTTCTTTTGTTTAATTTTTTTCTCATTACTTAGTTAGTTCTGATTGTAACTTAAACGACAAAAAAAAAAGACTCAAGAGAAAATGAATTAAATATGACAGACTTTCAATTCGCAATCCTTTTGTTAAATACATGGATCGGAGGATTTATTTATTCAATCAATTTAAGTTATTACTTTTTTTATAAAGAATTTAATTAAGTTATCCCTTTAGAATTTGACGAAGCGATTCAATCTACAATGTCTTTTTTTTTTATCATTATTCAATTTATAATGATTGACAATACTCAAATGCACGTTTCTCGCAAATGTTGCAAGATATATCATATTTATTTATATATGTAAAATAAGAAAAAAAATATAAAAATTGCATAAACTGATGAGAAGAGTTAAAGAAACACCACATAAAAAATGTCACTATAAATGAAAAAATGTAGGTATAATTCTATTACATATATACCCATACACAATTTAAGTGTAGATTTTAGATCATATATGTGTCATTAACTCATTATAGTATGTGCCTACACTTTCTAACAAATGTGGGAATAAATAATTAACATATGCGAACATACATGTATTTTGTGTCCCTTTAATCTATACTTACATTTGATTGTAATTTTAAAAATACATTTATTTGCATATGCCTACATATATTGTGTCATTACAACATAAACATAAATTATGAATAATAATTTTAATGCATTTAATTTTATATAAAAAATTAAAATAATTATAAATAGTTAAATTAAATTTATTAGTAAAGTCATAAATAAATATATTAAAACTACCTATTTAATTATCATATGAAAAATAGTATTTTCGTCCATCCATAACAAAAATTATTTACATCAAATTTAATACCTCGACAAAAGAGAAATATTGTATTGTCATTCATCTATAAAGTGAATGATCACAAGCATCAATTAAATACTTCATATAAAAAGAAAGAAATATTGTAGTCTCATATATCCATAACAATAAATAAAAAATATCTCATGTAACATAAAAATTATTATTGTCCATCCATAAATGAAAATGAATAATCCTTCAGTAGCTTCAATATGTATTGTTGGACCTATCAAAATCTAATTACTTTTTTGTTGGTCTTCATTTCCTGCAAACAGATTTTCAACTTTGTCAAAAAGGAATTTTGAAAAATGAAAAGGAAAGAAGAGTAAAATAATTAAACATACATCAAGTGAGAAGAGAGAAAGGTTCCTTACCTGCACATGATTGGAAGTTACAATAAATCCATGAAAGTATCTCAAAACAGTCCAACAAAGGGGAAAAAAGCACCATCATAAACACATCAATAATCAAATAAATAACTTCAAGACTTAGGTGAACATATATAGAAGCAATCCTCAACAAAAATTAAATTCCAAAAATATGGATAGATCAATGAACACACTGTAACACCCACAAAGTTTAAAAATCAACATTATGAAAAGAAAAAAAATTAAACCATATATCATTAAGTTTTCCTATTAAAATTTCTTAAATTATCAATATCACTTAGCTCTAATCACTTGTAATTTGTTGTATGTTAGAATCACTTCGATCAGCAATGAGTATCTAAACAGAAAATTATATATGTATGGTCGAAAATTCCTTTTACACATATACTTATTTTGCACATCTCAAACGTAATTTTTTTTCCATATTAATTCTGAAATGTTAATGTCATTATCCAGATGTGGTGCTTGCAATATATTTATTCGCTTCACTTTTTAAAGAGAATACCTACTAGATTTGAAGAGCTTTAACTACCATAATTTAATCGTGCATAGATAAGTCAAGAATTGGATGTATATAGCTATCTTCCAAATTCATGTTCACGTGAAGATTCTCTTCACGGATGTTGAGTACTAAAAAAGCATCAATATATTAAAGAAAATTGTGTTGTCATATATCAGTATGAGTCCTAATCAACAGAACTTCATATTTCTTATACTAGTTTATGAAATACTCCATAAAAATTGAGTAAAATATTGGATCGAGTGAATAGACTGTAGATGCTCATCATAGTCGTGGCTTAGAGTGTTACCAAACCGGTTCACAATTGTGAGAATGTGTGCGAATACTCTCAAGTCTCAAATAAGAAATTTTTGTTCAAATTTATGAAAAACAATATTTGAAAAAAAAATCTTTACAAAACATCTTATTGCTTTTAATTGACAACTGTAGTTTGGGATTTTAATTCACGCATTACACATTGGCATTCTTTTTTGACAAAAATACACATTGGCATTTTAAAGCTTGTTTGTTTAAATTTCTTTTTTTGTTACCGAAGTATTACTTTCTCATATCCAAGCACACTCGCAGAAGGCGTTAATTAGTACAATAATTTTTTTTAGTTTCTCAATAATATGAAATTGAGAAACTTTATTTCCTATATTTGGTTTACTTTTAAAAAAATTATTATTAGGAAATAATATTTTTCAGAATGTTTTTAGTATTTTTTTTAAGTTATGTTTTTCACGCATCTATTCCCATAGGAGAGGTGAAAATAAAAAAAATCAGTTAAATAAAGTTTTATTACAATAAAAATTAAAGTATTCAATAAAAATTTCGTGTTACTGATTCCTATAAAATTTACATAAATCCTTTCAAAAATATTTATGATCAATTAAATAAATTTTAGTCATTTCTTTTTTTAACAGAAAATTTTAGTCGAGAATAATAATTCCTTGGAATATAATTGTCAGAAGTCATGATTTTTTTTTTTAACAAATGCCCCCTTAGTTAAAAGTGTTCGGGAAAATCATATTTTCCATTTGCATGGAATGAAATATAAGATAAGCAAATTATTGTATACAAAGGCGGATTGAAGTGTAAGAAAAAGGGGGCAAGTGCCCCCTTAAAATTTTAGATGAAATTATCAATATACCCCATTCTATTTACAAATTTTCACAAAATATCCCCCCCTGCTCTTCTCTTCTCTTGTTTCCCCCTTCAAGTGTCTCCCCTTTGATTTTCCTGAAAAATGTTCAGCTGGCGGCATGAGCCAGCATCAGCAGCAACACCACGCGTTCCAAAAGGTGTTCAAGACGTACACGAGGCTCTAGAAGCACCAACAGGAGAACCGCGCGAAGCTGGTGGAGTGCAGGTTGAAGCGATGGGAACTGGCGAGATCGCGAGCCGAATCAAATAGCTGTACTTCGGGCAGTACATGAGGAGCAACGACAGCGAGTGCAGGTTCCTCGTTGAGGCCTATGTCTTCTACGAGGCCATACTTAGTAGAAGATACTTCCAAGGATCTGAATCCAACGCAAAAGATCTCGGAGTAAGGTCCAAGGAGTTGAGGTTCTACGCACGCTTTTTGCTCGTTTCAGTTATTCTCAATCGAACCAAGATGGTTAAGCACCTCGTCGAACGCTTTGGGGCTTTGGTTGAGGATTGCAAAACTACCTTTCGGGTAATGCATTGTTTCACTTCTCAATTTGACTTCATTTTTTGTTTCAGCTTTTTGAAAGCAAAATGAACCAACTAATCTTCATCTTTTTTTTGTGTGTTGTATGTGTAGTTATTTTATTTTCTTGTTTTTGCTAATGAAGTTGTTGGGAGTGAAACGATGTGTGATGTGCTTGGTGTTTCCTTTCTTGTGTTCGACACTGAAAAGTGAAAATACTCTGACTTGGAGATTAAGTAAGAAGCCGCTCTGTGTGGATCAATTGGTTCTTGATCATTGTATGATACTTGATTTAGGGTCTGTAGGTTTTGTCTGAGGATGATTAGAATAACTTCTCTTGTTTTGGGCTATATGATAGAACAAAATAGTGGGGATTTGAGGACTTGATCTGTGTACTGACCCCACTTAGCCTCGGTTGTTCTTCCATGTGATATATTTGGTAGAATTCATGGTTGTTTTTTGTATAGAATCTTGTCACTAAATTATATTAGTTTCATCCTTTGATGACAATCCCATTATAGGGGATTTCTGTAATTAGTAATGTAATCTTTGTTTCATTGACATGTGATTTCATAGGATAAGATTAATGGATATCTAATGGATATTTGTTCAAGCAAACTTTTTATTCCCTTTGTTTTAGAATATGTTATTTTCATAGCCTTAGCCACAAGATTCTCTTTTGGTTACACCTCCTATTGTATGAATTATGATGGAATTTCAAAAAATAAGGCCTAGAAGGATGATATTGTAATTATTTTTATTGTAATATACTTTTGTTATTAAAATATATGTATTTGAATTTTTTTGTTATTAAAATATATGTATTTGAACTTATTAAGTGTCCTCCTTGATTAATTTTCTGGATCAGCTACTTATTATATATTTTTGTGACAATTATAATTTGTAAAGAAACGAAAAACTATATAAAAGAGTTTTGACACATAGTGTTAGGAGACATTTTCTTTTTGTATATTTTCAGTGCTAAAACTTTTTATGTTATCAGTTAATTAAAAATCATTTTATATAATATAATTTTAAGGTAATTATTACAAAATAAAAAATCTTATTATATACAAAGTAATTTATAACTGGATGAAAATATAAAAAATATTATCATTATATTCTAATTAAATTCTAATATAAATATGTAGTTATTCGACTTATTTCACATATAAATTATTGGTTTAATTATTCTGCAGGTTTTTATATTTTTCAAAATTTTCAATGAGGTTTTCAAATTTTCTTTTAATTGGGTTTTTGAACTTTATTTTTTAACGGGTCCTCTTGTCCAATTGTTGTTATAAAAAAATTAACCTCATGCACTTAACTAAAGGTGCAAACAATAGATTGATAATTATAGAGTATGTTAAAGCACATTTGAGTCAATTATAAGAGATTCCTACAAAGTCTTAACCTGTGCAGGTCAATTCAATAATCCAAGTATTGATTCACAAGTCTTCTACAATTGTTTGATTGACTATACAGAAGGTTAAATTTGTAAAACAAATTCTCAATTAATTTGGTTGTTATTACAATATACACTATAAAAGCACTAGTCTATTTTTTTCACCTCTAATTAGATATTTGAAATTTTTCATCAATTTGACGAAAGGACCAATTGAAAAAAAAAAATTTGAGACCTAATTAAAAAATTGATAAAAATATGGGAACAACCTGCTTATGAATGTAACCTAAATTATTTAATGCGTACGAATAACTTTTTTTTTTATTTGCACGATTACTTCAAATAAAGGTATCAATTTATAAAGCTTTTTAGAGGTGCATTATGTGTGTGTGTATATATATATATATATATATATATATATATGTGGGTGTATATGTATGTATTGGTGTATATTTCTAGGTGAAAAGATGAATCATTTAATTTCATATTGTTAATTAATTAAATAATTTTCTTTAAAAAATTAATTAAATAATCATACATTAAGTAATAAGTATAAATTTTGACAATTTTATAAATGATTTTTAGTCCCGATTCTTAGATAATACGAGACTTTGACTTTTAACAATAATAGTTAACATAACTTGAAATAATTTATGTCTTTTCACAAAGTGATTTAAAGTTCAAAACTTGACATTAGTTATGAAATAAATCATATTAAAAGAAAAATACTCAAATTATATGAATTTAATGTCCCCAACAAAGTATTAGATATTACTTTTGATAGAAGTTACTTTATACCAATATCATATTTAACAATTTTTTTTGACAATTTTAATATACATAATTAGTTGTTGGATGGTAATGTAGTTTTTTTTATTTTTACATTCTTAGTGCATTTAAATTAAATTCATGAATAATTCCCTAACTGAAATATAAAATTATTTTTAAATAACGGTCTATAAATTTAAAATCTAATGAAGAATGATTTTTTCCATTCAACCAATAGAAAGAGTGTAGAACACAAGTTATAAACGGTCAATGGAAAAGTGCTCCATGCACATATGCAGATGAAGAAAGGAGGTAGCTCTAAAATTGTTTTGATGAGTTGTGATTGGCAATGGATGGAGTTTGTCAAATCCTCTTGCAACGTAAACACTGATTGCCGCAATTGTAGCCATGATTCAGGGATGCCTCATGTGTTACTCTTAAATTATACAATTAATCAATATATTCTTCAATTTATTAGGCTGTTACGTTTACTGTATATAATTATCGCTAACTCAATGAAGTTTGCACATGATAAAAATTAAATATAACTTTTTTTCGCTAAATAAATTATTTTGATTTATAAAATATATTTATAATAGAGTCAAATAACAATTACGTAACATAAAAGCTAATAAAATTGATCATAAGTCTAAGATAACTCACTGCTCTGAATTATTTTTATTTTTTAAAATTCTAGGAAAATATGAGCACCATTCCCTCTCATGAACCCTAATAAATAATAGGAGTATATTGTGAATTATGATCGTTGAATGAGATTGGGTCTTAGCTCACAAGAACTTGAAGCCTACTTAAGCATAAACTAAGAGCAAAGGCCCAGTCATCGAACGATGAAAACTCAAAGTCTAATATTCTTTTTTAAAAAACAAAATAGAAGAGTCTAATATTCTGTTGATAACTTGATATGCAAAGCACAAAGTTGATCCAATCTTCAAAGAAAAAAAGGTTGACCCAAAAAATAAAGACTTTCCTTTCTTAAATTTATTAAATTCAACTTGAAATGTACTTTCATAAAGTTTGAGTTTAAAGATGGGCTAGTTAATTTGGAAAACAAAATTCAGTTGAATTTAAGCCAACTTTAAATATCTAATATTCGAGTTCAACAAATTATATTTTAGTCGATTATACAATTAGTTCTACCCAATATTGGAACAAAACTTCATGGAAGAACAACATATCGAGTGTCTATTTCTTCATGTGTGCTGCGCTGGTTTGTTCGGTGGTGAGTGATGGAGATCAAGGATCTAAATCGGAGCTAAATATAAGTGATTTGTTGATGTTTTGTAGTGTTGCAACTACAAGAGCTTGCGTGGAGTTAAAGAGGTTATACTAACCTTTTTTTTAGGGGAGGTTATACTAACCTAATTGTTTAGAATTCAATTTATACAAATTTAGTCACAGATAGCAACATAATAACTTGAGTATACCTTCAAAAAATAAACTTGGGTATATTTAATTGGAGCTTTGGAAGATTAAATGGCTAAATGGGTGTATTTAGAAATGTTGGAAAAGTACAACAAGGCTTAAAACATGTATTGACATGAATATGGGCGCCCATGCATAATCATAAGATCTAATTTGGACTTCTAATTATCTAAAAACAAATTGGACTTCTAGTAATCTAATTTCATAAGGTGAGAATTCATTCATTTTGGTGGTTGAACATTGCTTTAAATAAGAAATTTCATATTCTCTTCTCTAAATAAAATAATATCTTTACCTTTTAAGGATTGTAATAACGTATTAGAATAAACAAAATGAATTTTTTTTCTTTTTTTGCTAATTGACATTTCTCCCATTATATATAATTTTTTGTTTCTTTGTTGAAAGTAATAAACATTTATATTTTTTTATCCATGAACACATATCTTAGAATATATGATATGAAAGATCTTTGTAATTCTTTGAAATTGAGACATCTTGATTACATTTTTGTTTTTAATAAATATGAGAAGTTGACTCATGTATAGGTAGATACATATATAAATGATTTATTTTTTGGCACATAAGTTTTTTTTTTGCTACATCTATAAATGAGGTTTGAAACAATTGTTGGACGTGATTTTTGAAAAAATTTCATGGATCTTTATCAATAATTTAAATATTTTTTGAAAATTTACGCAATTCTTTAAAATTTTAAACATTCATAATACCCTTTTAAATCTTATGAATTAATATTTTATAAATCTATTAAAATTGAAAATACAAAATAATAAAATGATATTTTATTTTATTAATTTTAAAGTCATTACATTATCAAAAAATCTTTTTAAAATGCACATAATTTTATTATTAAAATAATCTTTTAAAATTCTAAACCAATACACTCTTTATCTATAACACATCATATTTATCATCATTAAAAACTAAATTTTATCTCTTCATTCATCCCCTCTTTTCTGCACTACACCCTCATCCTCGTCGCTTCATCTCTTTCTTCTTCCATTGTCACCCGCAGACGCACAATCCACCAAGGCAATTCATTGGTTAAATAGAATATTGATTAAATAGATTCCATTGGATCTGTAAATTTTTCATATTTCATTACCTCAACAAGCACTACAATTTGTGGTTATTTTGGCATATGATGTTAAAGAGCGAGTTTGGCATATATATTTTATCATGCAGTATACAATGAGCAACTTTCGCACATGATGTTATACAAATAGTTGCTTTAACGAACAACAATTTATGGTTAGGTTCAGTACAGAAAATTGGAAAACAATTCTTTTTTAAACTGAACCTAAGTAGAAAATACTGCATCCAAACCAATCAAATTATTTCTTTGATTCAATATATTATATTCTAAAATTTGAATCGAACTATTTAGGGCTACTGAATTGAACTATGGTTATGTGCTGAATTGAATGGGAAAAGCACGTTGAGAATATGGAGAAAGGGAATTTCACGATTTCAAACTTGTGCATTGCAAGTTTTGTTGAACCTAGGATATATAACTTTGTTTTGGTATCAAAGGTTCATAATGACGAAGATTGCTGGAAGGGATCGAAGAAATAATTCTTGTTGATGAAAGGCCACAAAGTCGAGCGATCGAGATGATTTTATGGTGGGTTGGGCAGTGATGCAGTGTCAATGGAGGAAGAAAGATCGAGATGAGGCCAGGGTGTAGAAAAAATGATGAATGAAGAGAGAAAATTTTCTTTTTAATTATTAATGATTTATAAACTTTTTCATTGGATGTGTATAAATATGATATATTAGGATTATATCTACACAAGGAAACTAAATAGTTCAAATCCTAACCAAACATAATTTAAATAGTAAATTATTTGATTAAAGAATACAAATTATTATTATTTATATCAATAGTTTTTAGTTACTAAGATAACATAAGTACGTTGAAGTAAAAAATAAATCATAAACATTAACGATCTTTATCATAATTTATAAACGGATGATAATTAAATTGTAATAATAATTGATAAATTATACAGATATTTTTTTTGAGTGTAATACAATTACATACTTCACCAAAGTCTCTCACTTCATACTTCTTAATTCTTATTGTGTTCGTACAAGGAAATTTTTTAATTGGAGCTAAAAGAGAAGAAAAGAGTAAAAGAAAAATAGAAAATACATAAAGCATGATGAAATTTGAAGGTCCAATTATAACATTCGTATAAATGACCAAAAGTAATTTCCACCCTCATCCATAGGTTTTTAATTCATAAAAAAATGATAATATAATAAAGACCACACAAGAGGGCGAGAGAACCAAAGCTAACCTTTCCCCATCCATAACTGCTCTCACCTTTGAATGAATCACACTCAATCAAATATTCCATTCTACTCAATGGTGCTATCTCGGTCAAAACCGTAAATATAGCAACCGTTTCAAACTTATTAAAAAATGCACACCCCTAATAAAATAATCACGTCACACCGGTAATATCCTACGTGTCAACGTAACCTCGGTCAAGTTAACATAATTTTTCGATCCAACATATTTTTTTTGGTTTAATTATAATTTTTGGCAAATTTTATCTTTAATTTTTTAATTTAATATATTTTATATATAATAAACACAAAATAATATAAGAGTAAAATTTTTAAGAAACTTGTAAATTATTTATTTATTAATAAACACAAAATTAAGAGTAAAATTACCAAAAAAATAAATAATAGGATAAAATTTGCCAAAAATAAAAAAATTGAGAGTAAAATTTATAAAAAATAAAAAAACGGAAATAAAAATATAATTATGTTAGAGTAAAATCTATAATTTTTTTTAAGTTGAGATAAAATATGTCAAATTAATTTATTGATAAAAAAATTGTTAAAAATTAAAAAATTAAGAATAAAATAATATTTGGATACTTTAATTTATTGTTTAAGTTTAATTTGGTCTTTTATTTTTTATTTAATTTGATCTTTTATTTTTTAAAATCAATTATTTTTCAAAAAATATATATTATGATGATTTAAAATTATTTAATGACAATTTTAAATTATCATATAAAATGTAATTTTTTACAATTTAGATTGAAAGATTAAATTGAATAGATTTAAAAATTTAAATGACTAAATTAAACTAAAAAATTAAAGAATCAAATTAAACCTAAATAAAAAATAAAAAATAATACATTAAAAATTATATTTTTTTTAGAAAATAACTGTACCACGCGCGTGATTACATGCTAAATAATAGTTGCAGTAACTAATTTAATTAATTTATTTATTACATAATTACATTTAATATTTCCACCTCCCACTTCCGTCAACAACGACAGATTCCGACGCGAATCGCGATTATCAGGTGCAGACAAACCCACCGCACGCCTCTTCCCTCACTTACCTTCGTCCATTAAATCACGACCGTTTATTTCTCATCGCGTACGCGCACATTTCCAAGCTATGAAAGACGCGTATTTCCAGCCTGGCTTCCTACCATGTTGTTCGATCTGGGGCCCACAACCCAACTAAACTTAACGAAATTCCCAAAATACCCCTTAACCTTCACAAAAATACTCTCCATCACTCGTTACTCTGGTTTTCTCGATTCTCCCCTTTCGTAACCATGCCACCGACACACTCACTCTCATTAGTGTTGGTGTTGCTGTTTTTCGCCGCCGTGGACGCGCATTTTCCGGCGACCGGCGAGCTTCCAACGTTCCGCGAGGCGCCGGCATTCCGCAACGGAAGAGAATGCCTCAACCGCGCGCGAAGCGACTCCGTGATCCACATCGCGATGACGCTTGACGCGACCTACCTCCGAGGCTCCGTCGCCGGCGTGTTCTCCGTGCTGCAACATGCGTCATGTCCGGAGAACGTCGTGTTCCACTTCATCGCCACCACGCACCGCCGCACGGAGCTCCGCCGCATCATCACCGCGACGTTCCCGTATCTCTCCTTCCAACTCTACCACTTCGATGCAAACCTCGTCCGCGGCAAGATCTCGTACTCGATCCGGCGCGCGCTGGATCAACCGCTAAACTACGCGCGAATGTACCTCGCGGATCTTCTTCCGGCGACCGTGCGGCGAATTATATACTTCGACTCCGACCTCATCGTCGTTGATGACGTGGCAAAGCTCTGGAGCATCGATCTCCACGCGCGCGTGCTGGGCGCGCCCGAGTACTGCCACGCGAACTTCACGAACTACTTCACGCACCGCTTCTGGTCAAACCCTAGCTACGCGGCGTTGTTTAAGGGACGCCACGCGTGCTACTTCAACACTGGCGTAATGGTGATCGATCTGTGGAAATGGCGCGAGGGAAGATACACGGCGAAGCTTGAGACGTGGATGCGGATCCAGAAGCGAAACCGGATCTATGAACTAGGTTCGTTGCCGCCGTTTCTGCTTGTTTTCGCCGGTGACGTGGAGCGCGTGGAGCACCGGTGGAACCAGCACGGCCTCGGCGGAGATAACCTCGAAGGTCTCTGCCGAGATCTGCATCCCGGTCCGGTGAGTTTACTTCATTGGAGCGGCAAGGGGAAGCCGTGGCTGCGAATGGATTCCAAGAAGCCGTGTCCGTTGGATAGTCTTTGGGCTCCGTACGATCTCTTTCGCCACTCGCCGTCACTGTTCTCCGATTCATAGAATCGTAGCTAGGGTTTCGGTGCGGGTGTATGGTTTTTGCCGTGGGGAGTGCGTCACTCGATTGCTGCCACTTGTTCCTCGTGGTCCTCGTCGTCGTCGTCGTCGTCGAGCTGGAAAGATGAGGGTGTGATGTGAAATGACGTAAAAGGACACGCGAGTGTGAGTGAGATGTGTATTCCTGGATAGAGGGTGACGTGGCTATGTGTTTGGGGTGTTATGATATGACACGATGCGATACGGTGACGTATTATGAGTTTGGATGATGATTGGGTTGCATTGCATGGTTATTATGTACAGTATTCGTAGGCAGATAGTATAGTAAAGCATACACACTCTTATGGTAGGGTATGCGCAATGTGCACTCTTCACTGGTTCTGTTCTGTATTCTTGCACTTGGATGGAGGATTCTTCACCTAAGTTCTAGTGTTCGTTTATTTTTAGTACAAATAAAAAGGAACTAAAATAGTGTAGTGTGGTGGGTGGTATCTGGCATGGTTGACGGGGCAATTATCATTTTGTTTCGGTAAGACCAAATAGAAAATAAAGAGTTCAAATACAGCAATGTTTCAAGATATTTTAAGATTAAAAACACTGTTGCCATAAGCAGGGTTAAGAATGTGTTTATTTTAGTTTTTAGGAAAAATATTTTTTTAATGAAGAACATGGAAAAATAATTGTGAAAGTTTATTTTTGAAAATTTTCACTGTATTCTTTAAGGATTGAACTTTAAAAAAGTTATATTTTAATTGCTTTGACTTTTGAGAAGCTATTTTGAAATTGTAATGATATTTTAAGATAAAAAACAAATTTAAATTATAATAAAATAAAAACATATTTGGTTTTACATAAAATTTGTAGAAACTAAGATACTCTTTTATATTTTCTGAATTTTTTTTTAAAAATAAATTGCACAAAATGGATCTTAAATTGCGGGTAACCAGTGAGGCTTTTTCTTGGTTCTTCATAAATTGTCCTAAGCATGATACCTTTTCACTTGGTTTAAACTGAATCTGTCCATGTAATTTTTTTTATTAAAGAACTTGTTATTTTTTTACATGCTTAGTGGTATTTAATTTTTTTGAAAAGTTCTGTGAATTATTTTATTTTGAAAAGCTATTTAATTTTGTAGAAATATTAGGAAAATTTGGTAAGGTCAATCAATCTAGTGGTAGAAGAATTTAAGTAATTTGTATGAGGTTTTTAAATTCCACCTCTATTAATATTATTATATAATAATATATGAAAAAAATTAAATATTTCTTTTATATGACATTTATTAATGACATTGCCCATGTTAATGGTAAACAAAAGAAGCACCAAGGTAAGTGTCAAGACAAGCATAAGTCTTAAAAGCTGAAGTTGTGACTCATTGCCTTAATTTGAAGTTCCATTTCAAACTTAGATTTGTCATAGTTTGCTTTGGAAATGTTGTGGTGTGAATTTCAATGCAAATCTAACAGATAAAAATAAAATAAATATAAAAGTAAAGATCTTAATCTGTTGGTAAAATTATTTTTGTCTCAAATATAATTTCATAACACATTCTTAACTCTCTCAAGGTAATTGAAAAGTCACATGTTCTTGAAAAGATTGAGAAACCATTGGTTAAAGAACTCTATCAACAAATGTCTAAAGAATTCATGTAGATTGTACTTATTAAAGACCTCATAGATTTAGAAAAGTAAAGCCTTGAGAACTAAAGCCTCAATAGTAATTTGAGACTACTTTAATAAGAGTTTGTAAGGCCTTTAAGTCACATAATTTATATATTAAAAAGAAGATTGGTGAAGAAATGAAGAAAACATAACAGATGAATGGAGATGACTATAGTAGAATTTAACTAGGACCTATAAGACTTTCACATGTGTACAACACTTGAAGTAGTCTAATCGAGTTTTGAACCTAGAGTAATTTAAGACTTTATATTCTTTTGGATGAATGTTATGACATTTAATAAAAATTTCATTTCTCTTTCTCTCCCTTTTTATATTTGCATATTTTGTTTTGTTGGAATTGTTTTTTATTTAGGTATTTTAAGTGAGCTTTGTGTTTATTGCATCAGTTAAACTAAAATGTGATGACTACATTGTTGTTGGAATTTTTTTCCCAACATGAGGATTTCTTTTTAACAATATTGCATAGCGTACTATGAAGAGAGCAAACTTTTGAAGGGGGAAAAACTTATGCATAGTCCGGCGAATGTTGTTGATTTTTTTTTATAATAAAAGGATTTATATTTTACAATAGTGTGTTGTGGAGATAATCAAGTTTTAAAGGCAAAAAACTTATGTAAAATTTGACAAATGTTAGATGTGACACCTTAAAATCTATTATGAATAATTACGTATTTTCCTTTGTTTTAAACTCTGATTAGATAACTCTGTCTATTAATGTAGTCAACAAAGTATTTTACTTTGGGAGAACATGAATATTTTTTCCTTTTTATTTCTTTATTACATGAAAGTCGTGACAAGAGTTAAATTTCTTGATAAAAAAAATGCATCTTTTAATATACTTTAACGAGTGCAACATGTCGTTTTCATATGTAATCATACCCCATTTTTAGACGAAAGGAAAAAAATGAATTAAATTGCTGAAATACATGTAAAGAGTGCATAAATACATAAATGTATTGTGTTTTGAAAGCGACAAATACATCCAAAGGCATGAGTGAGCCAAAATGCATATAATGAAAATTGATGATTGAACATACAAGTAAAAGTTGGAAGCCTAGGCCTACCCAGAACAAGTACATATAGAAGTAAAGGTTATAAACTCAAAGCATCTCTATAACCCAATCCGGTGTGGAAACTACACCCAAGCATAAGCCAATAAGGTCTACATATAATTGGGATACCTAAGGAAGTGGTCAACACCTCTAGTCACGTTGGGCATCACTGCCTCCAAGTGTAGTCATCCTTGAGATGGGGTGTTGGCTGTCTGCCCATCCTAAAATAAAAACGTAAGAGTGAATATTTCTGTTTCGTCAATCAAAACATAGAAAGTCCTAACACAAGTCAAAACACACAAGACTAACTACTAATGTGTTGTGGTTATTTATCGGATCTCACACACATCTTAAGGCATCACATCTTACCTTCTCAACATACATAACACACTGATCAGCTGCCATTGGAACTCCCAGAACTCGGTAGTCTTACAACATTTTAGTTTAGATGACTGTCGAGAGTACACCTTTACCATGGTATAATAGTAGGTTCTCATTGGCTGGTTATGTCTCGCATTTGTTGGGATTTTCAATTCGGCACCGCAGAAAACGCAACCTCAAACTTAGCCGTTAGCACCCCATCCTCAAGAAACAAGTCTTTAAAGAAACATTTCTTTGAAGGCATGTTTTCTATCTGATTGATTTTTTTTATCAATGTTTTTAAAGTAAGGATAAAATAGGATGTAAAAATTAGAATGCTTAAATACAATTTTGGTTTATTTATTTTGACTAATTCACAATTTTAGTCCATTTATTTCAAAATAACGACACCAAATGTCTTTATTTTAGAAATTTTGTAATTTTGGTCTAGTTCTCAATTTTGATTGCACTTATTTATTTCATTTTGATTAATTATATCATTTCTTGATGTTATCTTAAATAAATATATTCAGTCTAAGATTTAATAGAACCAAATTAAACAAAATAAAAATGTAGACAAAATTGAGGATTGACCAAAATTGTTAATTTTCTAAAATAGGAGAGGTAGGAAGCAAATGTCTTTATTTAAAAATGGAGGGATCAAAATTTTGGATTTAGCAAAATAAAGGGACCAAAATTATATTTAAGTTTCGTTTCTCTATGTCTTTTATCCAAACAATAGAATGAAACTCTTGTTTGATTCCATCATAAATTACCAAAATAATGGAATGACATTTTTATTCCATTCAATTCTAATCCTTTTTGCATTTTGTTATCTAACCCCATTCTAAATATAGCATAAGGTTATTTGTATCACACTTTATTTGATTACTAAAGTATAATTGATATCATAATTAATTTAATTTTAATTAAAAATTTTATTTTTTTAAAGAGTGACTAGTATATATATATATAATACACAAAAAGAAATAAGTTTTCATTGTAGATTTTTTTGAAAAGCTAAATAGAAGAAGATGTTTCCATTGTGTTAATTTCTTAGTAGGTAAATAAGTTATGTATTTTGTCTGAAATACTCAACAATATTAATTTTTTGAAAAAAAATAACACAATAGAAACACATTTTTATTGTTAAATGTTATGAACAAAAACATATTTCAATTGTATATTCTGAAGTCACACCTCTCTAACACAATGGAAACAAGATTTCATCAAAGGTAATTTTGTCAAAAGGCCTTTTTTGTGAAGTTGGAGGTAGACTTGCAGAAAATTGGTGTGGGAATAGCCACACCCAAGAAAGAATAAGAATACCTGGTTTGCCTAGAAATCCTTCGCAATAGTATATACTACAGGACTGGAGAAGAGAATATTGAAAGGTAAGCTACTGTGCAAGCAGAGGGAGACATTGATTAGATTGGATGCCCATTTACACCTCATTACTGGGCCAAGGTCAGGTAGTATACAGCCCAGCCCAACTAGTTGGGTACCTAGCAGATTGGTATAAGTATGCCCATTATGGATGTTGGGCCAAGTCCTTGTATCTACCCAAAAAACTGAATAAATCTTAACCAAGATTAAAGTGTGCTTAGGGTAAAATCTAATTTTAGCAAAATAACCTGAAAAGGCAACATATTTTTTCCTGCAAATTTCATAAAAATGTATAGATTAAAAATAAATTTTGTTCATATTTTACTGGCCAAAATAATTAGTGAGTAAATAGTCTATATCTACTGATAGTATGAAGAATTTTAACGGTCATTAAAAAAATGTTTTATCAATTTTTACAATAATTATTAAAAAATATACTAATAATGATTTTCAATTGAATAGTAATAGTGTAACAGTACACTAAAAACTAATTATATAGTTGTATAACTCTATTAGATATGCAAATGCTCAACATGAACCATTTACACGGGCTTAAATCATAATAACTGGAATAACAAATGTAGCAGATTTCTCTATTTTTTATGGATTAATTACTGTTTTAGACATTTAATTTGAATTTTTTTTAGTTCCCAAAATTTAAAATTATTTTTACCCCTAAGTTTTGATTAATTTTTTTTAGTTTTTGACATAATAAATTAACACTTTGCGATAATTTATAATTGTCATAAATTAATTTTTATTTTTTAACAGTTTAAATTTATATTTTAAATCTGTCATAAAAAATAATTATAAAATATTAAAAATCACCATAAAAGTGTCAAATTTATTATGTCAAAGATTAAAAAATAATGTTAAAATTTATAGATTAAAAAAATATTTTTTAAATTTCAAAGACAAAAAAAAATATCTTTCCAATTCAGAGAACTGAGAGAAGAGAATAAAATAATAATTATTTTTTTTTATATAAGAAGAAAATGCTAACTAAACAACGATAAAGAAGTGAAACAAAACAAGAAGGCCATTGAACTGATTGAAGGAACTATGAAACGTCGAAGCAAGTATATAAGATAAGCAAATCGTGTAGGTCCGACCCAAACCACAGCAGTATCTACATGTTCCTTGTGGCGTATATTAATCCTCAATCCAATTTCCAAGCTTCCAAACTCACCACATCCACAATAAATACCTGACATAACTGCCAACATATATATATATATATATATATATATATATATAAAATATAAACATAAAATCATATCTTATATTACGGTCGTAAATTAAAAAATTGTGGTCTAAAATTGAAGCAGATATAGCAGGGGAAGTTCTCAAGATTTTTCTCCCAGAGAGACCAAAGCCACCTTTGAACTGGCATGGCAACTATAGGAATTGGAGTAGGAGTGACAAAGCTTCAACAACCCCACAAACCAAAGTCTAAGTCCTTGTTTCTTGGCCAGAGGCTTAGAATTAGACCCTTTTGGGGGGGAGCTTCAATGCAGTGAAAGAAGACTATTCGGTGTCTCAAACCCACCAAGAGTGGTTCAAGTTTTTGCACTAGGGGGTGGTGAATGGCTTGACACAGTTCATAATCTCTTTGTGGGTGTTGGGGTTGGACTTCCTTGCAGTGTGATGCAGTGTGGTGATGTGATCTATAGGAGCACTCTTCCTAAGTCCAATGGCTTGACACTCACTGTCCCTGGGGTGATTCTGGCTTTGGGGACGCTTTCGTATCTTTGGGCCACACCTGGTGTGGCACCTGGTTTCTTTGACATGTTTGTTCTTGCTTTTGTTGAGAGGCTCTTCAGACCCACTTACAAGAAGGTATGTGAATTCAAGTTGAAGTTTTAAATTTTTATATGATATTATTTTTTTGATTCGTAGTAATCACAGACAGGTGGTATCAGGGGGGTTCACAACAAGTCACGCACAGGCTCGACAATTTTTATATAATATTGTTTCTAGGGTTGTTGATTTAATGATTTTAGTAGTTGTTGCTGAGGTTGGTTTATGATGGCAGGATGATTTTGTTCTGAGGAAGAAGTTGGGGGAGGGGTCATTTGGAGTTGTTTATAGAGTGTCACTGGCCAACAAACCCTCTTCAAAGGTATTATTTTATATTGTATTTGGAAGCTCCTGAAGAAATATTTGTAAATTTCCACTTGTTCTTTTGGACTTGCTGATTCTTGTTTGCATTTTTTATGAACTACTTCATATGCACACAAGTTAATTTCAAGATAACCATTAATTTTCAATAATGAAGCACAGACAGTTCTCCCCACTTGAGGTGTCATGGTGGTGTGACATGTTTCTGACACTGACACTCACATTACACATCTCAACAAGTGTCTTATTAAAAAAATTGTTTTTGTTGGCTCAAATTGTTGAGCTGACACCAGTATAGGCTAGACATTTAAAGGACACTGGTAATTTAATAAGACATACAATTTTTTTTTATCATCCACAACAGTCAGATTGAGACATAATATAATACAAAGTATCAAAAGCTAATGTCTCTTGGTATTTATTTTTTTGTGAAACTCATAAACATATGGAGAAGGTGAACATACGGATCTTGATTGTCAATTAAATCTTTTGTCCTGTTGATATTTAATTTCTTTTGTCATGCGGTGTCCTATAATATGAACATTAATCATATTGGGGTGCCCTTGTCGATGTCATGTCTGGTGTTTGTCTGTGTTAGTGTTATTTTTGTTTATAAATGTGGGATATCTGTATTGTTTTCACTTTTGATTGCTTTGAGTCTCATGGTTTGAGGAAACAAAATGAGGAACCCACATGTTGATATTGCTTATGTGCTTGTGAGGTTTCACTGTTTTAGACAGCTTGACCTGTATAATTATGACTTATGGTTCTTTTTGGTTCTCACTGGAAGGAAGGTGACTTAGTCTTGAAGAAAGCAACTGAATATGGTGCTGTAGAAATTTGGATGAATGAGCGTGTACGAAGAGCTTGTGCAAGCAGCTGTGCAGATTTTGTTTATGGTTTTCTTGAGGTGTTGCTCTATTAAAACTAATACTACCTAACAAATTTCGGTATCATTGTTGTACTTGTACGGGGAAATCAAAGACATTTTCATCACATCATTTAACAATTAGTTTTCAGTCATGACAACTACAGAAGTTCTCATATAAATGTTTGCAGAGCTCCTCAACGAAAGCCGCTGAATACTGGCTTATATGGCGGTTTGAAGGGGATGCCACCCTAGCTGACTTGATGCAGAGTAGAGACTTCCCATATAATGTTGGTACTCTATTTAATCGGTTTGGTTATACTTGATAAATTGTCAATTTATACTATATTTTGGCCGTAAATTTTCTAATGAAGTTGATATCAGTTGTGCTACATTTAAGAAAGTATGATCCTATTTGTATTAGCTCCTAGAATCTAGATTATGGGAGCTTTTCAATTTTAAAACTTTACTGTCGATGTGATTTTAATTTATGCGAGAAGTTTGATTCATTTTATCTTGTTAATTCATTTTATTTTGTTTTTATGTAAGTTTTTTATGAAAGGTTTATCCAAACAAATTCTATATCCTCTTTCCTTGTGTGAGAAAGTTAGGGGGTGGGGGTTCATTGTGCATCCATTTTCAAATGTTAATTTGTGAGAAAATGTTTCATGTTCTTTAACTGTACTTCACTATGTTTCTGAACTGAAGCATTTTGTTCTTATATTCTATTTGAATTTTATGCTCCCATAGTAAATCATGATTGCTTAAAATCTGCATATCAGATAAATGACGGTGCCACAAATTTCAGGTTGAAACATTAATTTTGGGTGAGGTCCAAGACTTGCCCAAAGGATTGGAAAGAGAAAATAGAATCATTCAAACAATCATGAGGCAGATCTTGTTTGCACTGGATGGTCTTCACTCAACTGGTATTGTGCATAGGGATATTAAGCCACAAAACATTATTTTCTCTGAAGGTAAAAAATCTAAAGATTGCATAACTTTGTGCAATGCAAAAAGGATCCACAGTACAAATTAACTCATTTTTTAAACGTGGTTCAGAATCTCGTACATTCAAAATTATTGATCTTGGAGCTGCTACAGACCTGCGAGTTGGCATCAACTACATTCCTAAGGAGTTTCTTTTGGATCCAAGGTATCTTCTTTGACATCAAAAACTCAAGTAGCCGACTGACTTTGAACTTAATCCTCTCCTGGAAGTTTCTGTTTCAAGTGCATAATCAATTCATTGTTGAAGCTTTTCATTTTTATTTATTTCTATATTTTTAAATTTGTCCCTTGAGGGCGAGCCCTGACACAGCGGTAAAGTTGTGTCTTGGTGACCTGTTGGTCATGGGTTCGAATCTGGAAACAGCCTCTTTGCATATGCAAGGATAAGGTTGCGTACAATATCCCTTCCCCTTACCTGCGCATAGCGTGGAGCCTCCGAGTAATGGGGTTACGTGGTTTTTTTTAAATTTGTCCCTTGAAGAAATTAATATAGGTGTCATATAATATACTAAACTTAGATTTTTTCCAGATTTAACATATATATATATATCTTTAAATGCAAGCATATATTATACAGGTTATAGGTTCCATCAACATACTTGGTTTTAATTTTTTATTTTTGGATAGGCAAAAACAAAATATTATTGCTAGAATTTCAACTTTGCACAAGGTTTACAGAAGTTGGAAAAAAAAGGCATATTTGGTTTTAATTGCTACCAAATTGTTCTATATTCTGCTCTTAAGAGGTGAAAATGGAGTATTATATCACCAGAACTAAGAATCAATGTAACCACCGACAAAAGCACTGTCATGTAATATGGTTGAAGAAAAGTTTAGGAATATTTTTGTAAAACCTAATTTGAAATGTTTCCTATGTAACCATATATATTTGTAAATGAGATGAAGTTTTAAATCTGAATTTCCTTTATCATTTATACAAGCACACAACTGATCCAGATAATAATAACAGAATTGTACTTTGTTCTGCTCTTAAAGGAGAAAATGAAGTTATAAGCCTGTTATGTAAATAGCCTCATTCAGTAGATGTGAACCAGAACACCATAAGAATGTCTTTGACTACAATAGGATGTTTCTTTAGTTATAACTCGTCAGATATTATTAGACTGCTTTACGTCACCTATTTCATTTGATAACAAATAAAAAGGGATAACTCAATGATATAAAGCTCCCACCATGGAGGGTCTAAGGAGGGATTGGATCCATTGTAGGTCTATTGTAGACAGTTTTACCTTTCATTTGATTGTAGGAAGCTTTAACTTTCATTTGATGACTAATATCACTGTAAAATTTAGATATAAATTTGAACATCCAGCTCTAAATGCTGCAAAAGATGAGTAGTTGAATGAGAGAATGAAGATTACGTGTTTTACATATTCCAATCAATAACCCAAACAATCATTAATTTCCTTGTAGTTTCTGAAAGAAGAAATTAAAGCTGTTTTTCTAGTAGTCATCATTTGGTTTCTGGATAACACCAAGATAGAAGATATAAGTATTGTATGTAAACTATATTCATATATGTGATTGGGCACAAGTGGTTCATGTGTTGAAGTTAAGGTTGAATCGTTCGGGTATTACCCGAATTCGATCCTTGATGGAAACAATTTTTGGCTAGGCTTTACTTACCTCCCGGACGAACTCTGGATTAGTCAGGGTCCCTTTCCCCTGATTAACTAGAAGATTAAGTAAAAAAAAACTATATTCATTAAGTCCATGTTATTAGACACATGATATCTACTATAGGCAATTCATGATGTGTGCAATCCTTCCATTTCAGATATGCTGCACCAGAACAGTACATCATGAGCACACAAACTCCATCAGCACCCTCAGTTCCAGTTGCAGCTGCACTTTCCCCAGTCTTATGGCAGGTTAAAAATTTCTTGTTAACTATACATGGTCAATTAGCACGCATATAACTTCCTTTATCATGTACTGATGTTGGCTTTTGTTACTTATGATGGTTTTCATGTTTCAAACAGTTGAATTTACCAGACAGATTCGATATCTATAGTGCTGGTTTAATCTTTCTTCAAATGGTAAGTATCTAATAGAGTAATAGTGATGAAACTGAAAACTTATTTCTGCTCCTATTATTGGAACTAATCAGTCTATCAGCAATCAATTTCATATGAATATTACGTATATTAGCAATATAAATCACATACCTCATATTAGTATTTTTGGAGTTAAAATGAGTTTGGCTATGTATTTACACTTTGTTGTATTTTGGTTGTGTTGATCACTTAAGGTCCTTGTAGAATAGTTTTTCATAATTCTGGACCTGAGTTTGTTTTAATCAGATGAAACATTTAAAAAGTGACAAAGAGTGATGCAACCTACTATATGATCAAGCTGATATTTTGAAATGCTTACAGTTTATATCATTCTCTTATAGGCATTCCCCAGTTTACGTTCTGATAATAGCCTCATACAATTCAAACGTCAACTAAAGAGGTGTGACTATGACTTGGTCGCGTGGAGAAAATCCGCTGAGCCGCGATCTGAACTTAGGAAGGGCTTTGAGTTGTTGGATTTGGATGGTGGAATAGGATGGGAACTTCTGAAATCAATGGTAAGGTACAAAGCAAGACAAAGACTGAGTGCAAAAGCGGCATTAGCTCATCCTTACTTTGTCAGAGAAGGCTTGTTGGCATTGTCTTTCATGCAAACACTGAGACTGAAGCTCTTACGTGCAACTCAGCAGGATTATTCAGAAGCTGCTAGGTGGATTATTCAGCTAATGGCAAAATCAGGGACACAGAAGGATGGTGGATTCACCGAAGCTCAGCTTCAGGAACTGAGGGTATGTGTCTTAATTTTGCAATCACTTTCTGTTATATTAATCAGGAGTTGGATCTTCTCATGTTATTAAGTAGGCTTAAATAATCCATTTTTGGTCCCTATAATTTAACACCTTTTTTATTTCTGTCCCTACAATTTTATTTTTTACTTTTTTCGTTTTAGTCTTTACAAAATGTGTTTGTTTTATTTTCCATTCTTGAAGTGCTTTAGATAACATTTTTTTCACTGTTCAAAAGCGCTTCTAAAACCCTTAGGAAAAACAAAATAAACACATTTTGCAAGGATTAAAACAGATTTTTTTTGCAGGGATAAAAATGAAAAAAACAATAAATTAGATGAATAAAAAATGTATTTAAGCCTAATAAGTAATAACTAGAAAGAAAGGTACAGAAACAAAATTAATGAACCTACACAAATAATGGCCAGTCCTACTACAATTGTTTGTCTTTGTCTCTCATGACATTGTTGTGTTATGTATTAGGGTTAAATATATTTGGTCCCTATAAATATGGCCGTATTTGTTTTGTCTTTAAAAAAGTCGTCTCATTTTGATCTCTCATTCATGTGTCGTGTGTGATTGTGATCCCTATTTCCAAAAACAAAGGGACTAAAAGGAGATGATTCGTTTTGTTTTTTTTTGGAACGCAAGGATCACACCTGATACATTTTCATAAATGATGGACCAAAAAGAGATGATTGTTTTTAGGAATTGAAAACAAACATTTATATTTTTACATGAACTCAACACATATTTAACCCTAATAAGGTTATCCAAATATCAATTATGATCTTATATCACTCTTTTCTCATGATGTAGGAAATTGAACCTAAAAAGAAGGCTAGTGCACCAAGAAATGCTCTAGCTTCAGCCCTTAAACTTCAGAGGAAAATTATAAGAACCTTAAATGAGAGTATGGATGAGCTAACAAGACGCCGGAAAAGCTTTTGGTGGAGCAGATGGATCCCAAGAGAGGAATGAAAATTGTAGATACTAATTACCCATTTTTCTTTTTCAAAATTTTTGTCTATAGTATGTATATCAAAGTTAAATATCATATTCAGATATAACAATGTTCAATATAATTTTTTTTAAAAAAAACAAACTTACTGGAATTTTATACTGTTTAGTGTTTACCACCATAAACTAACTGGAATCTGATGGATGCATACCTGGAATCTTTTGACTGCACGTGCAACCACATTTATATAATGTATTTTCAAAAGGTTTTGTTGAATGAACATAAATCGTGATAAAAAAAAATGTTATGGCACTTTCCTTAAAGTTCCTTCTAGCCAGTTGTGCATCCACAGGATAAATCAATAAATCAAACCTCATTGCTGCCCATAGACTTTAGAGCAGGAAAAGAGCTTGTAACTTCTCACTGTTAAACTACTCCTTTTCTTGCTTTATTTTTTGATTGAGAAGGAAAAGTGTGTTCAAGTAGTCAATGGAGAATTTGATATTGGATGTACTTTCACGACTGACTAAAGTAATGGGGCTGATTCATTTTTCTTTTTCATGGTTAGAACGTATGCATTTCCCCCCCCTGTATAATGGTAATTGTCAAGTGTTGAATGTTTTAATGTTGGATATTTTGAGTTTCAAAAGTTTTACAGAGAATAAATTCTGTACTGATTAAATGAACAGTAGTAAAATATCTCTACAGGTTTCAAGTTACGTACTTTTTACTAATTTTTCAACATGTAATTCAAACCCTTAAATTCACAGGTTCACACACCCCTAAAGCTCTTCCTAATTAAGCCAAGTGGAATACTATAAGTAGTTACAACCTAAACTCTTTCTGAATTTCTTTGGTAAGGTTATGTCATCTCTCAACAGCTTTGAGTCAATCATTAATTCATTATCCATGGATAACCATAACAGCTGACCCTTAGTAAAAAAAAAGAAAAAGAAAAAAAGTCTAATGCCTATATTATTATTGTAATTATGGTAAAATCTTTGTAACTGCCACACTATACCCTCGTTTTGCTTATGAAAGTACTCAGTAATGACTAATTAGCTATGACTTGAAATCCCAAAATGCATAGTCATTATTATGTAGCACCTAAGGAGCCTTAACTAATTGGTAATAGAGTCATCAGGGCTATCATTTCTATGTAACTAGCTAAGACAACCTTTGCAAAATATAGTTACCAATGGACAAATAATGTACTAGTTCATACATGAGCAAAACTGTTCCTATTACTTACCTAATTAACTCATAATTTATGATATCGCACACACTAGAACTAGAAGCTTTCTATTAAAATGCCTAAAAATATCAATTATTTCAAGAGCTAATTTGACCGGTCCGTCGCACAACAGTCCTTTGAATTTAAAGCATGGACAATATACAGACATTCCATCTTTGGTGCTCAAATTTGAAATTTTAATTTAGGAGAACAAGAATTAAACTCTACAAAACAACCATAAAAGCCTTGACACAAAGTCATGAACCAAATACCCGAAAAACATAAGCAACTGAGTGAAGACACAAATGCTTTTATTATATATAATAAAGAAAATGGTGGCTATTTGAATAATTTCAAATCAAGCTTTTACATGGCCATGTGGGTTGAAGGTGAAGGGACATATGGTGAGGTTGTTCCTTAATAAACAAGCAAAAACATACAGCGGCAATGGAAATGAGACGTGGCTTAAACAATGGAAGTTTAGTTAACAATTAGATTAATACTAAAATGTTGATTATAATGCAGGCAATGGTGTCGTGAATCACGAGAACTTCACGTGCAACTCTGACTTTTTTAGTACAACCGAACCTTTTTTTAAGTTTCAAGATATAACAAAAACCTGAGAGGTAGATTTCAAGATATACCATGGGTTGGACCACTTTGATCAAAGTGCATCTCAGACATTAATTTTACCACCCTTTGTCTTACCTACAAATGTACTACTAAGTTTTCACTGTATCAATTAGTCTCACAATTTTAATTTTTTTTATTCGTAAAAATTCAATAAATTACTAAGAGATTTACAACATCTCACAATTTAAAATTAATAAATAAATGTCATATAGCTTAAATGAATTACACGAGCAGGATTTAAAAATGTTATAATTTTACGTGAGAGTCATTTTTAGTAATAAGGCTATTTTAATCATCATAATTAGTTGTTTCATATTTAGTAACAAGGTTATTTTAATGATCATAATTCCATATAATGGCATTTTAGTTGAATGATTCCCTTATACTCTTTTTAGATGGAGATGATATAAGAAAGAAAGACAAAACAGGAAAAGAAATAGGAAAGTGAAAAATAGAGTAAAAAACTAAAAACAAAGTGGAAAACCTGATTTTTTCTTGTGGGCTTCACCTTATTATTCTTTCTCCTCTCTTGAACCATATATGAAGAATGTTCTTTCCTCTCTCTCTCTCTCTCCAAACAAATGGTAAAGTTTTACTAGCAGTGCTATTTAATAATTTTGAGTATATTGCTTTCATGCCACTTGTGCTGAAAATTATAAACTTGTTATTTGAAATATATCTAAACATACTTTGGAGACGGGGCGCTTACAAACGGCCATAATAATTTGGATGTGAAGATATTGGTGAAAGACAAGTCTAATTTTGTAAAAGATATTATTGTTTCCTACTATAAAATATTTAAAAATATTATTGGATATATTTTTGGGTGAATATAGGATATCTGTCATTCAGAAAAAATAGAATATCTCTGTCCACAAGCCTTTCTAGGTATTAAAAATTATTTAAGAAATTAATTTCTCTAAATAGATATTTTTCTATGTATATAAATACGAAAACTGAACTCCTAATCACATGTTTAAAAAATAAAATTATAATCATGTCATATATATATATATATATATATATATATATTGGTATTGGTTACATAAATAAACAATATTATTGTGATTTTGTCAAACGATGTTTTTCTTTAAAATCATATAGATTTAGATATTTTTCATGATTTCTCCTAAAACTTGTTTTGTTTTCTTTTACCTTCATTTAATGAGCTGTTATCCATCTGATTATTTTTTTCTTCACTTTAGCAAGCAAAAATAATAAATAATAAAAAGTTGAGTTTAAATTAATGCATTAATAGTATAATTAACTTTTACTTTATCATCCAATTATAAATTATATGTAGAGATTATTTTTAAAATACTTAATTATTATAAAACTAATAAAATTATGATGCATCGCAAATTCTAATTAGTTGAATGTATAATAAAAACTAATTATCATAAAAAGTATAGTGATAGTTTTTCATGTATACATAAAAATATAATTCAGCTCTACTTAACTTTTCAAAAAAGGGAAACATGAATATATTTGATAAAATTAATTGAAAAGTTAGGTAAAAGTTGAAAAAATTATTTTATTGAATCATAAGTATTTGATAAATTACCCGTTAAAATAGCTAAAATAATAATAAAATTACCCGTTAAAATAGTTAAAATAATAATAAAATTTTATCTTAAATAGAAAAGATTAAAAAAGAAATATAATAAATATTCAAAGAAAAAAAAATGTAAAAAATTAGAAGTTATCATTCTACAAAACTTACTTCAAATAACATTCAAAAATATTAAAAGTTACTAAAAAAACTCTTTTATCAAACAATCAAATAAAATTTTCAACTAATAAAATAAATTAAAAACTAACTTAAATATATTATCAAACACACTCTTCTCTTATCACCTGGTGTCTGATATATTTATTCAATAATTAGCATCCAATTCCCTTTGTTTTCCCCTTCCTAATATCTATTTCATAAACAGGAAGAAGATGAAAAAAGCAACAAAAAAATCACTGACAAAGCGCCTAATTCGATATTAACTGCTTAAAACTGCATGAGCAAGCCATTGAAAACAGGTTGGCATCCAAAGTGGCTTGGGGAGAGCACGAGGCAGAGCAAGTAGATGCTCTTCTTTGCCTTTACCTAAGTGTACTTAATTATTAATAATTTAACTAATCACTTAGCTAAGTTGTTATTTCTTTAGTATAAAAATTTGTGCGCCTTCTTATTATAATGCCCCCATGTTATGGAATCTTAGTCAAAGGCTTGAAACTTACGTCCTCAGGCTAAGCTACTTTTTTTTTTCATGGCCCCCTATGTGATGTTTGCAGAGGAGAAAAATAACCTTTTACCCTTTTGATCCATTACATTAGCAAAATGCTTTGTGGCTTATGCAAAGCCACTTTGGCTTAATTATTTTATTTTCCTTTTGGGGCAAGGGATATTAAACCATTGTTAATTTGGAGTTTCTTTCTTTCTTCTTATGGTATTTTGAATTTTCTGTTAAGGAGAAGAGGCAGTGTGAAAGAAAAAAGAAAACTTTGGGCTATCATCATGTGTAAAGGATCTTATGATTCAAAGCCTCAACCTAAACTCGTGCAAAAATTTCATTTTTTCTCCCATATTCTTGCTGTCTCCTCCAAAACTGTCAGAATCATGTCGCATATTTAGCTGGTTTGAAATCAATTTTGCAGCTTTTTCCTACTGATTTTAAAGTAATATTAACAAAATCTCCAAGCTCAATTCTTTAATTAAATTCAAAATTTATCCCATGATCAACCACTAGTATTCCCAAAGAAGGAAAGGCCAATTGACCAAAGAATTTAAATAATGCTAATTGAAATATTAATCCACATAATTTGCATATCACTATGTTGCATGGTTACAAGCATGACTGTTGGGTATAATATAATAAAATACGTAAATACGATAATTATTTTTAAAATTAAGATATGGATACAACAATATATTAAGTAATACATATCTACATCTGTATAGATTGCTTATATTTTATTAATTTATTTCTTGATTTCATTATTTTTCTTAATGTAGCTGATATTTATATTAATTTGTCATTGTCATGGCATTGTTTCTAATTTTTAATCTCTTGAAAAATTTATGGAAAAGAAAAATCATAGTCAAACTAAAATCAAAATGTTATGTTGAAGTTGTATGATCCCTTGGTATAAGTAGAATATAAATACTTACCAATTTTGAAGTATCTAAGCATCAGTATATAACCCCATCAGTCAAGAGGTTCTGTAAATTTAGATCAAAGTAGCACGTATCAAATTAGTGGAATTATTCAAGTAATCAATGATGGAGTCAAGTTTTAACATTTTGTAACTGCAATAACTCAACTCAACAATCAAACTCAAAAGGGTTAAATTTGGATTTTGCAAGCAGCAAATCATCTGTCAAACACTGTAATTTGGATGATCTTATTGCCCCTCCTTTGCACAAGTTAAGGAAATTCAAGTGTTCCTTATTATGGGGTTAGGCTCATCAAATTCGGTTTCTTGTTTCTTGAGTGATCAAAATATGTGCATAATTTCTGGACTTTGTACCATTGCATTGGATAAACATAATTTTCTTTGACTAAGGAAATGCAAACTTTGATGCCGATAGACTGATAGTTGTAGCCCCCACCCTACTTATACATGCCATTTCCAATTTTCCTCAAGAGTGTCCATTATGAAGGTAAAAGACCAAGCACTCTCTAATGGTTATTTCTGTTATGAATTGTTATGTAGGATTCAACTAAACCAACACCCTATCCACCAGTCAATTCCCTGATTATGTGGATCCAACCAAAGATAAGCAGAAGAAAACAAAACAAGAAGCATTATAAAATAAAAAATAAGAAAGATAATGCTCATGATGTCCTCATGAACAACCAGACAAATCATCTATCATGCATAAATTGAGGGCAGGTTGTTTTTTTTTTACTAGACCGTGACACAGTTATCTTCCACTCAAGACAATTCTGTTTGAGTCAGGTAAGACTATTATGAACAACGAAGTTATCCCTTGGAATATTTAACATAACTATATATTCAAGACTTAAACTCGAGACCATTCATCAAGCTGGAATAATCCCACACTAATTGATTCATGTGTTAGGTGGTAGGTTGTTGTTGTAACTTGTAATACGTTATTTTTGTAATGGCAGACCCATTATGTTGGTGGGTAGTGCCTTGCCTATACACGTAGGATTAGTATAGAGTGAGACATGGCAATATGCAAGAAAGAGAGAAGCTTGGCTTCAATTTCTTGTTTATTTGTTTTTATCAATTCCCCCTTATTGGGGTATGGATTCCAAAGTGGTGAGGGTGGGGTCCAATTGGTGTCTGTCTGGTGGGTTTGGAGGCACTGCACACCCTTTCATGCCCCATCGCTGGCCCTTTACTAGACCAAGGTGTGTTAGGACCACACTCTGAAGGCTCTTTAAGTACCCTCTCCTCTCACCAATTCTAAACCAAGTCTCACACACAAAGTTACACAAGTTTAAGCTCAGGAGAGGAGAAAAAAAAAAGAAAAGGAAAGAGAACACCCTGATTTCCAATTCTAAAAAGAGTTTATTGAAGAAATGAAGATGGATAATGCTTCCATGACAGGCTCCAAGAGAAGAATATCATCCAATAGAGGAATTGGAGGAGTCCTCAGAGAGCAAAGGGCAAGGCTATACATCATAAGAAGATGTGTTGTCATGCTCCTTTGTTGGCATGACTAGTTTTTTCAACACTTGAAAAAGTCCAACGCAAGCATGGCAATGGAAGAAAAGTTCTTCTTTCTATGTTTTTTTTTTTTTTCTTGTTTCTTTTATCTCTTCCTTTTTTTCTTTCTTTCTTTCTCCCTCTGATTCGTAATGGTGGAGTGTAAATAGAAAAGGCGAGATATCATGGGAGACAGTATAACAAGTTTTGTACTATGGGGTTGCTGGCCTTCATGGCTGGGCTATATATGTATATCGGAATAGCATGGATTATAATGATAGCTATATCCACAAATCATATGTCCAAAATCAATCTTACTCTTTTTACTTTGCACTAATTAACTTGGAATAGTCATTATGGTACCTTTCATCATCTTTTCTTACCTTCATCTTCCTCTTTGTTTTACTTTGTAGTATATTTTTTTGGTAATAATGATATTATTGGTACAAAGTTATCACGCTGAAAGTAATGAGAAATTTTTGTTAGGACCTTGAGTGCATATAAGGTGGATATTTTCCTTCCAACATAATTTATGTCATACCCAAGAGCCAATTAGAATTCGAATCATGGACCACTTGTTTACTTTGCTGTATAATCTGATTAAGTCACTTTGTTTATAGTTGTTTATAGATTGTGCATTTTATGAATCTAGAACAAAATTATATGTTAACAACACACATATGGTATTGGTCACTTAAGGGCTAACTCAGTGATGGATAATTTGAAGACTGGTTCAGGAATCCAGTCCCCCCAAAAAACATTTTTTCTTGACTTGATCTTTTATTGATTTTTCAGGTTTTAGTAAGACTTTCATAAAAAGAAGCTTGATTTGCTATGTTGTTATGTTATGGTTGCAACTTGCAAGTGTTATCAAGCACATAACTTCCAGAGGATGCAGACAGAATGAATCTTATAGCATTGTCAGTTTTCTTAGATTTGCAGGAAATATTCAAGAGAAAAGAAGAGTAGAACACCAATATAGATTAGCTTTGGAACATTCATTAAAAATAAGTAAAAAGGAAAAAGAAAAAGAAAAAGGAATAGTGCTTGAATTACCCTAGTGTTTTTTTACTACAGTCACACAGAACTGCAGCAAGTTGTACACTTGCTTGAGTATTTCTTATCTTTCAAAGCAATTGTCTGCCAAGTGCCAAACTTGTCCCTAGTCCTAACCTAATTGCATAATTTGTAAAGTAAAACTGTATGAACAGAAGTTTTGGCTCATGAAATGACTTGGGGTAAATGAAGTCTTTCAGGTAAAAGTAAAGTTTTGTATCCTTTCACTTATGCAAAAGCTATGTATTAAGACACATTAGGTGCTAAAATAAGATTATTCAAATAAAATATGCATAGTTTTAGAGAGAAATATGAAATAATGGCAATCGGTGTTATAATAATTAGAAAATGATGTTGGTCTATTATTAATCATTCGAAGTGAAGATTTTGTTGATGACTGCAATGTGGAAACTGCTAATGCTAGGTAGTCTTTGACATTACAATTTAGGGATTCCACTTTCTTTTTCCCCTCGATCACTAGCCAAAAGTGTCATATCCACATAAAGTGCTTGCAGCTTAAACCCAAAATCAAATAATAGAGTGGTTCTTTGTGGGGGCACCCCCTACTAATAACTGCTCTAATTATTCAGTCCTTAAATTATTGTAAAAAAATTTAAACCACTCCCTGTACTTTAATAAGATAAAAAATATTTCGTTTAGATTTGTTGGCAGTCTAAATTAAAGACTCGATTAATAATAATTTATTAATTGGCTTAGTTATAATCTTTTAAGGTTTAATTATCCATTTGATGTTTATACTTATTTAGTTCTTACACCTAAAAGGTACTTGTTTAAGTCTTTATACATACACTTTTTAATCTATTTTAGTGTTTGACTATGTTTATCAGTTAGCTAAAAATTTATAAGCTACAAGCTAGAAGTTAAAATTTGTGGAAAACTAACTTATTGAATTGAAATTTTTTAAGTAAAATTAATTGATAAATTAACTGATAAATGACGTAAATAACATATTTAATATTTCTAATATTTAAATTATTTCTAATAACTTATCATCTTAAGAAAGTAGGATAATAATTTTTAAAATTTTGTATTATAAAAAATGGTAAAATTAAAATTTTCATTTTTTTGGAAAGTAAAATTAAATTAAATTAAATTAACTTTATTATAATTTTATTGTTTAAAATCATTTTTAAATATTTAAATACCTTATTAATATATTGTTTTAAAACAAAAAAAATAAAAAAGCATTTTTTATAACTTTTTTAAACATTTATTTTTTATTTGTACAATAAGAATTTCAATGTGTACATTTCTCACTCTATGAAATAATTTTAAGAGTTTATATGATTCAAATAATTTCTAACCTTAAGGAACGGTATAATGATGATAATTGATGAGTTGACAATTGTTTGTGTCATGTGTGTAATAACATAAAATTAGATACAAGAGTTTTTTCAAACAATGAACAAAAAAGAGATAAGGGGATTTTTAAATTAAATAAAATGATAAAACAAAATTTCAAATAAAATAGTAGGGATAAAAAAATTGAGAAGAAAAAAAAAGAAGTTTACAAGCTAGTTATTTTTCATAAGACACTTTGATTAGTTTATCAAATTAAGCTACTCGAAATAACTTATAAAAAATAAGTTCATGTACCAACAAATTTATTTTGGTCAAAGGAACTTATAAATTACTCAAAGAAATAAGCTCCTCAAAGACTTACCAGTCTTTGTCATGCAAAATTGTAAGGATTAAAATGAATTTTAAAAAATTTATGTGTTAGGACTAAAAAATGTATGCACAGTAATTAAAACGAATAATTTTTAAAAGTGAGGATTAAAAAACTAAAATTTATGCAGGAAATCAAATGAATAATTAAACAAACTTTTTAAATATAAAGACTTATTTATTTATTTTTAAATAATTTAGAAACTAATTAACAAATTAGTTTAGCACTTATTTTAATACAAAGTATTTAAAATGGGATCAAAGGGCAGTTATGAATGGAAAAAAAATATTATACCAAACCGATGTCATGTTACATCGTGAATGAAAAATCCATAAAGTAAGTCAACTCATGTAAGGGGATTATATAAAGACAATTAATTGGTTGCAACCAAATAATTTAACCCAAGTAATAACAAGATAGATATAGCTTTTAAATAACCAAGTATTAAAAGAATCACTAACTTTTGTCATATTTAATTTGTGAACTAGTTAAGAAGAAGAAGAAGAAAATGATGGTTAGATACGGTGGGAAACATTGAATGTGCTCGACCAAGGCAAAAAAAAACCTTCAGCTGGTATCCACTCTTAAGGTAGACTAATGGATATTCAGATATTGTTTGTCTTGAAATCTTGGTAATAATACGAATCTGAGTTGAGCATGTTGTCTTCAACCTAAAAACAGCAAACCAACCTTTTATTTGGAAAAAAAAAAAGCTTCAACACTTATGTTTCGCGTTACTACTCATTATTAAGGAAATAAAAAATTAAATAATTGAACATGATAATTAAAGTTAAGATTAAATCATTTAAATATTATTTAAGTTTGATCTTTAATAAAAATGATTTTTTATTGAATTTTATTTAACTTTTGACTGAATTCTATATTAGTAGAATATATTTTTTTATGAATTGGAAGTTAAAAAAAAAAAAAAACAAATTTGGAAACAGCATACCCCACCACCCTTGGGCTCA
Organism: Glycine latifolia; assembly: GCA_013407115.1. Classification (NCBI taxonomy): domain Eukaryota; kingdom Viridiplantae; phylum Streptophyta; class Magnoliopsida; order Fabales; family Fabaceae; genus Glycine; species Glycine latifolia. Next base: position 27,898,943 of record CM023948.1, on the reverse strand, counting down.
CGGAAGAAACAAAATGCAATGCTTCTGTGGTCAAATCTGTGTTTGTTGTGGGCCTCTCTGAGTCATCTGTTTCCACCACACTTTCACGTGTGCATTGTTGTACACTATACTGCCTCCTCATGCGAGAGGATCATGACCGCTTAAAAAAATAAATCTAATGATTTGTATAATGTGCATGAGGTCATCAAGGTTTGAGCTGTCTTTATATCACTACAATAATAATAATAATTAAATACAACAATTTTGGTTTTGGTTTTATGCTGTGAAAATTTAATTTTGAATCTTATAGTTTCAAAAGTACAGAAGATTGGTTTCTGGTAGTGCTTGTAGGAATGAAAATCAAATTTTATGCATAACAATAAAGAAGAATCATGATGGTTTTGAAATTATATATTAAATTTGAAAATCAAATTTTAAAAATATAAAAATGAAAACAAAATTAAAAAAATACAACAACAACAACAACAAAGTTTCTTCTCTATTAGATCAGGTCCACTTTAAAGATTATATGACACATTCTAACAAGATTAAAAACCAAAACTTTAAAAATATTATTTAACATGAAATCTTTAATGACAATTTTTTGTCATATTCTTTCTTCAAAGTAGCATCACCAGTTAAGGCAAGCACATTTCCGGCGAAAGATCAAACCGACCGGTGTACATCAAATATCTTACAATCTACTCTTTTAATTGATATCTTTTGTGATCTTTTTTTATATGTATTCAAAAAGCATTTATCGTTTTTCTATCATTTTTCTCAATCAGTACATCAAAATATAAAAATAATATATAGTATAATTCTAAAAATAGTAAGACTCCAAATATTGTGTCAGTGGATGTTGAAGAGTTGCTTGGATCGTCCCAGAAGAAGGAATAACAAAAATCTACAATAAAAAAAATATGTAAGGAATAGATATCTGTTGACAGCAGAATCTATATTTACGTTTTTTTTGGGTGAATATCTAAATTTAGGTTTAAATGAAGAGTAAATATGGTTTTTATTACTTCCTTTATTTATTTTTAAACAACTTCAATCAGTTTATATATTATTATTTTAAGAAATATATCACTACTTTTTAATCTTTCATTATATTTTTTAAAGAACTGCAGTAATTTAGGGATAGATTCAATTTAAGAAATTAATTTACTGACAAAATATGTGAAGAATAGTGACAAAAAGAATCATTGGAAAATTAATTTAGAAACCAAACTTTGAACTAAAGTAGTAATTAACACAGTAACTTTGACTGTAAAAAAACACAATAACTATAACTGGAGAAATGAATTAAGAGTGTGTTTGGATAGAGAATTTTAATTGGGAAAAGTAATTTATCAGGGAATTTAAAATTCTTTAATTTAAAATTCATTGTTTGGATATTTTTATATGAAGAATTTAAATTTTTGAAATTTTAAAACAGAATTTTAAACAACTAAATATGTGAAATTTGAATTTTCTTCTAAAATGTGAGAAATTGAAATTCCATTCTTTTATAGAATTTCTAACTGCATCACTGTTTGCTCTGTCTCCATCACTGATGAGTACTTCGATCTCCGCTACTCTCATAATACCCACCTCAAGCGCCTCTCCGTGCATGAGGTTCAAAATTTTAAAAATGAAGAAATTCAATTTCTCTATTCAAATACAAAATTTTGAAAATAAAAGAATTTTAATTGATGCATTTTAATTTCCCTGAATTTTAAATTCCCTGAAATTTTAAAATAATCTATCCAAACATACTCTAAAGGCTTTCTGTATAACATATAAATATGTAATTTATCTTACGGGAACTGCTAGATAGTACAAAAACACTTTCGTCAAATCTATACAAATGTGCAACATGTTCGATAAGCTTGTCTTTTATTTAAATATTATTGGAAAAAATTAAAGTCTCACATTGACTAAAAATAAAGTCAATATAAAGTATATAAGTCAAGACAACTCTCATTATATGAGTTAACTTTTGTAGTTGAATTAAGTCAAAAATCACATTTTATAATTTGAAGAGAAAAAAAAGAACTAAAGTTATTGTTTTTGAAAAGTAGAGAACTAAATGTCTTGATTTAAAAACAAGAAAATTAAAATGCATCAAGGACAATAATTTGTAAAAACTTAAATATTTTGAATTTCTTTTGTTATGACATTATGTATTACAATATTTTACTTTTGTGAAAATATTATATTCACTTAAATAACACCATAGAGAGAGGGTAGAGGACTCTTAACTCAAAGCTCACACCAATATCTCCCTTAACTCTACTTAATCATGTACTTGAATGAGCCATAAAGTTTAACTCTACTTAATCATGAACTTGAATAAGCCATAAAGTTCAACTCTATTTATACACAATACTCTTTGATGTTGTCCACGTGTCGTGATCTAATTAGTCCCTTTTTGTCACGACTCTGTGCATCCTCAGTTTTTGTCCTTCTCATATGTAGTATATGTGCATTGTTGTGCGTCTCTGACATGTCAGACCGTGGTGATTCCTTGATCATGTCACTACGTCTCTAAGATACTGCTTCATATTATACTTTCCATCATTTTGCCTTCTCGACCATAACAAGAATCAAGTATCACTTCACCTAGTTGATAATGGTGATAGTCATGACTAGCTGGCTATGTTGGATTCCTTATGATGTAGGTGCACACAAGAGATAATCATCCCTTTCGCTAAGGTCGGTACCTTAGGATACTTATCTTGGACAATATACATCCCTTCAAGCATTAAGCCCAATGGCTTATATGCTTATGGATGAGTAGTCCAATGTTCTTATGTCGATATTATTGAGATGTTTATCCTAGACAGTGTACATATTATAAATTATTTCTTTTCTCTATTAATAAAAATTTCCATATCCGCCGCTAATGGTAACTATAGAGGGTCGAGTGTGTTGCTTCATCATTTCCTCCCGGATCTGCAAATTCAACTTGAAGAAATTAAAGGGAGGGAAAAAAGATAAAATGGTGATGGAGAAACAATATAATTAAATAAAATAAATAACGTGGCCAAAAATCACCTCCAACAACATTATATAATGGTCAACGATTACTAGAAAGGGTTGGAGAATCAAGTGTAATAAACCTACAATAATAAAATTAATCTAACAATTAAAAATTATAGTTAATAGTAAACCACCTATGAAGGTGGTCCATCCTCATATTCACTTATGTTTTATTAAATATTTTTCAGACGACATAAGAGGGGAAACCGAACAGAAGTACCTGGTTAAAATGGCAGCTTTATCATGCCCACGTGCGCACCTCCACTTTCATAAACCCCACCACGTAAGTTTGTTCTCTTTCAAATTTCAATCACAACACACACCCCACCTTTGGTCCCCGTTTCTCCATCCATTTCATGATCGTACTCCATGCTTGTTCTTCATTCATCCCCTTCTGCTCATATCAATCTACTTTTTAGTCTCTTGGAACATTTGGATTGGAGAGATAACACATGGACAAGATTTGAAATATGAAATATATATTCAACTTCGCTAAAATATACAAACTATTATCATCACTTTACTAATAATAACTAATACATATATTTGAGTACGTGCATGTGTGTCAAGATAGCATACTCTTTTGCCATTAATACTTGAAAGTTTTTTTTAGCAACTTTATGATTTTTTAAGTTTTAAAAAGAGAAAATATGATTTTTTTTACATAAGAAAATAAGATGTATACGATTATGTAAAATAGTTTTACGTATTAATAATAAAAAAATAATCTTGTACAATAAAATTGTTAACTTTTTAATAATAATTTTAGAAGTCATCGCGATAATGATTTTTAAATTATTAATAATATATTTTTTATTAGGCTTAAATATTTTTTATTTCTATTTTTTTTTAATTTTGTTTCTTGTCCCTAATATTTTTTTTTCAATTTTGGTTCCTGAAAAAAAAATTGTATTTCGTCTATGCCGTTTTATTAATTCCATTAACTTGAGACGCCCATCAAATGAAAAAACATATCAATGACTATGATAAAAATAAAAAATAAAGATCAAAAGAAAAATTCAAAAATAATTTTAGGAATACTTTACTGAGTCAACGTAATGGTATAGACGAAACACGTAAAATAACCTTTTTAAAGGAGTAAAAGTTAAAAAAGAAAAGAAGCAAATTAAAATATATATATATATATATATATATATATTAAAAAGACATAGATATATTTTAGTCATAATTTTATATTGTTAAACTCTTTTGAAAGAAAACATATGCAATAATTCAAATACAGGCTTCCAAGATGTATTTGAGGTCAAATACGTCTTGCTGAAATTAAACCTTATCCATTTTTATTTATTTATAAATCTATGTTATTATTATCACTTAAGTTCATCTACAGATTTAAGGACCAAAATGAGGAAAAGAAATTAATTTCAGGATTGAAATGAAATCCTAAAAAAATTCAAAAATTTAGTTGAATTTTTCTTAGTTTTAAGAACTAAATTGACTTTGTAAAAAAAAAAAAAAACTAAAATGACAATGAAATATAAACTTAAGGATCGGACTAATTAACTATACACTCAATTAATAATGACCGAACAGTAAAATTTCGATCGGATTAATCAATAAATTGATAATTATCATTTTAAAAATTCATTTTTCGATTTAGTGAATATAAATTTACTTATTTACCGTAAAATGTTGGAACACTATCAGTTATTATGATAATTAGTCGGATTATTCGTGTCCGATGTAAGGATCATTCTTTAAAGTTATTGATTATTTTAATTAAATTTGTAAATCACTCTTAACTTATTCTAACTTCAATATTTATTATTGATATTTTTAAAAAAATTATGATGTTCGATGATATTTTCAATTCCCTAAATGAATTTTTCATTGCTGTCAAAATTTTACAAGACTGCAAATTTAGTAATCTGGGGATCGACAAACCAAAGCCTAAGAATTGAATTTATGGATTTATAAATTTTTTATTTCCCAAATTATATACAAAATACAAATATTCAGAATTATATTAAAGGTGCAATATAATTTTAAATAAATATTTGAATGTATAAGTAGTTAATATTCACTACTTTGCGATATTAAAAATCTGTTAAGAATGATCAAGCTCTCAACATTATAAATTTGATATGTATTTGTTATTGGGAAAATTAAAACAATCCTTAATTATGACATTAATCAAGTTTAAACAAACCTCAATTCCTTCAAACAACAACAAGCCTTAATTATGACATTGATGATGCAATTAAGAGATGTTTGATTACTACATAGATTCCAGATAATATATTCATTGATTGGTATGCATTTTTAATATCAATGAGGCAATAATTAATACAAATTGATATAATAATAATACTAATATTTTACATGATTTATGTGAATTTTGAGAGGGATTTGCATGGAAAATAGACAAAAAAAAATTATGTACAAACTTCTTCACTCTAATAATAAGAGAAGATTTATTGACATGCGTTTTTAATATCAATTAGGTAGTAATTAATACATATTGCTTTAATAATAATATTAATATTTTATGTGATTTACATGAATTTTTTAGCTGGATTTACATGAAAAAAGGAGGGAAATTTTATCTATAGAACTTCTTCGCTTTAATAATAAAAAAAGATATGTCAAACACCAATTGTATTTGTACATTTATTTTACCCTTAGATCTACAAACCACAAATGTTAAGAATTAAAGGTGCAATATAACTTTTTAGTTAATAATTTACTATATTAAAATCTATTAAGAATGGTCAAGCTCAACTTTATAAATTTTCTATGTATTTATTATTGGGATAATTAAAACAATCTATGACATTAATCAAGTTTTTAAACAAACCTTAATTCTGACATTAAAAGTGCAATATATTAAGGGATGCTTGATTAATACATAGATTTCAGATAATATATTCACTGATTGGTATGCATTTTGATTATCAATTAGGTAGTAATCAATACAAATTCGTTTAATAATAATATCAATATTTTACATGATTTATGCGAATCTTTTAGCGGGATTTGCATACAAAACTTTATGTAAATAAAATAAAATTTGATTGACATGCGTTTTTAATATCAATTAGGTAGTAATCAATACAGATTGCTTTAATAATAATATTAATATTTTATGTGATTTACATGAATTTTTTAGGTGATTTACATGTAAAAAAGGAGGAAAATTTTCTCAGGGGTACTTCTTTGCTTTAATAATCAGAAAAGACAATAATAAGTCAATTTGTTTAAATTGATTTGTTGAAATAAGGGTTTATTTTAAATAAATAAATAAATTTTTATTTTTCGTGTGTTTTCTAAACTGTTTCTTCTTTTTAAAAAATTTCTTATTTTAAGAAGCAAATTCTATTTACTTCTTAAAAATCAATTATATAAAAAATACTTACTTTAAAGTTGTTTTCTTAAATTTAAACAAACCCACCCAAATAATAAGACGAAATTGTAAAATGACAAAACTGTAAAATTGATGTATGCTCGACCAAGTTTAGAAGAAATTGGTACTGATATTAAAAAATCCAATGACTAAAGAATTAATATCTTTGTAGTCAATGGGACCAAATGAAGTATTCATAATGGTACTAAAACTAACTAACACAAATAATAATGACTTATGTGGCTTAATTTAATAATTCATGATTCAAATCCTGACGTAAAATATCATATCAATATTATGTTGAACAAAAAAGAAGTATTCATATATGATAACAACCTCTCACAACTTTCCATTGCAGGTCGAGAACACGGCATTCAAATTTTTTAATGTAATAAAAAAATTAGAGATAAAACTCATCTAAATCTAGATTTCAAGAAAAAACAACAATATATTCACATTTCACTAAATTTTCCTAGCTATATTTGTAATTTATAGAATTATTAATGTATGGTATTGATGGGAGTTTATAAAAAGGGTTTTCTTAAAAAATATTACAGAAGTGCTTAATTTTATAAACTAACAAAAAAATATTTTAGAGAAATTATTAAATTATCAAATTAGTATAGTTACGAAGCTTTAATTAATTATATACAGAAGTTTCGCGTTAATTGGATTGAATCCTATCATTAATTAATAATATCTTATTAGCATAAATTAGGCTAGAGTAACCAACAAATTTGATGAGACAGTATAAAAAAAATTTGATGAGAATAGGAGCTATCATTTTTGTCCATGATATGACTCAGCCTGAAATAATACCGACAGAGACAATGATTTTATTTGAGAAACAGTTTGCTGCACACTAAACTGTATTTAATATTTAAATTAAAGAGAAAAATATTAAATATAATATGTGATGTAATGTGAGAAAAAATAATAAAATTCTTTTGAAAGGATGATAAAATAATGTACCTGTTCATCACTCTTTACGTTAATAAATGTAACTTATTAAACTTATAAGATTGATACAGTTGTATAAGATTGATTTTTATGTGAATGAATGATCTATTTAATAAGATAATATGTATTTGATTTTTTTATGTAAAATTTTCTTGCATCAACAACCACAGTTAAACATTGCAAGTTGAATTAATCTTTCATCTAATAAAGATTAAGACCACTCTCTTGTGGTAACTGACCAAAAAAAAATGCAAGTGATTTATTTAGAGTCATGAATATTCAAAACTTGGATTTACTCGATCAACAGAAGAGTATTGCTACCAAATGAATACTATTAACGCATATATTGCTGTACATATTTCGATACAATCATATTTGAGATTTTACAGCAAAAATACGACTTAAAGTTTTTTATTCCTATTCTCATTGTGATTATAAAGAAGCCAGAATATACTGAAGAGTAGTGTATCTTTCAAAGTTATGTTAGTCTTCTAAAAAAATGGTTACAAATTACTCCCTAGCTATGATCAAAATTCAAAGGAGACAATTTTTTTATATCCCTTTTTAATGTTGAAAACACATTTTCTTATAGCCCTTGGTCCCGCGTCAAATTCTAATAGAAATGCAAGATTCTGGGATTGACCTAGACCATTTTAATTATCTGCACTTTATTATATATACATGCAATCTCCCTCTCACACCAAGTTATCAACCTCTTTGTGACCAAAACAATTATAAAGCTGTTCTCACTGACCAAATAAAACATAATATAGGTAACTGTAGAGTAATAGGGAAGAAAAAGGTTAAGCAACAGAAGCTTAATATATCATGATTCCTTTGACTACTCTTCCATGTCTGAACTACTTTGTTTTCAACTTTGGACAAGATACAATGGATAATGCTATCCAGTTGCAAGAGTGAGCCTCGTCACTGTCAGAGCCAGATTAGCTGAGGTTGTTCATGTCCCTATTTGTCTGTGCCGACTAATGAACAGCAAAGCCAGCATTAAGCTTTGGTCCATCAGGGAATCTTTGGAGTTTGGACACTTCATGAAAAAAAAACCCTTGCCAAATTACAAGATTTTTGCTGCCATGTTGAGGGATTTGAGTGAGTTGTAATTCATTTGGATTTGGATGTATCATTCCAAATGGTCAAGTTTTTCCTTTGGAGGAACCTAATACTATTTCTATTTTTTTTTCACATAATATTGATGGGAAATATTCATCAAATAAATAATTTTTGCAGATGAATCTAACTAATTAATTTTATTGAAATCTTCCCTATCAATCATGTTTTTTTGCATTCATAAGTCTCCAACCTGAAATCTTGTTTAACATAATCAAGTCCTTACTTTTTTTTTATTTGTATTTTAAGGTAAAATTTAAAAGCTAAAATAATCCAAAGCTCCAAAGAATTATAAAGAAAGAAAGGACACGGAACTGTTTTTGATACACACGTGTATGAGTTGAGACAAAACAAGTGTAAGGCAAGCATATGACTAGTCATACTGCATTATATGTACATTATAAAATACAGCTACTATTAACATCCCAAACAGTAGAAAAAAGCAGGACAGTGTAGAGACCAGACTCTAATAGTATAATGTTAGAGGCAAGCATTGCGCTTTAACTAACTTGTCACCCTTCAGCTCACCAAAATAATTAATACATTTATTAGTCAGCCAAAAGTTGTAAGTTTGATGCTCATTTATGTCAGAAATTAGTATACAAACTTAGGATTCAGAGTGTGATTGAAAGAACTTGTTTTACGGTTCAAGTGTTTGGAAGAACTGATGAAAAAAATATTATATGTCTATAAACTGTTGTTAACTAAGGAAACTTATAAAAAAAACAGCTTACAGCTCGAATGAAACCAATTTAACCATTTTTTTTTGTCTTTGATCATATAAATAAGGTTTAATACATTTGTAGGTTCCTAAATTATTTAATTTTTTTTAACTAGGTTCCTATACTAAAAGATTTTGTAATTAAGTCCCTTGAGTTATTTTATAACAACTTGATATCGTAAAAAAAAAAAAAATTGTGATGGTTTTATTTACTGCAAGGACCCAATTAAAAAATTTGTAGAAGATCATAAGCCTAATTACATTTTTTTAGTTTAGAGACTTAAAAAAATTAAAAAATCTCAAAAAGTTCAGAGTCCTAGTTATATATGAGTACTTATATTATAAATTTATATAAGTGTACTTTTATATTTAACGGTCAACTTGCATCAATCTCTTGAATCATTATATCCTAGAACATGAGAGTTGTGTGCTTATACGTGGGCAAGTGAGGTCCACATCCAAGATTAAAAGAACCTGGAAGATACAATAACTTCAAGCCAAAACAAGGTGTAATTACAGCACTTCTTGATCAAAGTATCAAGCAATAAAGTTCATTGCTTTAACATTACAGCTCAATTAGTCAAGCAAAGGAGCTACAGTTGAGTTTATCCCTTTAACTAAAAAGGGAAAAGGTTTAGCCCAAAATTTTGAAGGTAAGCTCAACTACAAAATGTAGTTACAAAAACATCAGTTTCCCCAGCTGAGGTGAAGAAGAACCATATTAGTTCACTGTCTTGCTGTAGCCCCAGGAAATAAAGCTGTCCTGTGAACCAAATTCCTACAAAAACAAGAAAACACATTAGAATGACATTAAAACGAATTCACTTTAACAATTGTTGAGAACACGGAAATACCAGCTGACTTAGTCGAAACTCTGAAGGTGTATCATTCTCTATATTTGCAGGATCAAGGGCAAGATTTTGACATTCTTCAATATCCTTCTTCAGATGTTCTGGTCCTAACTGAGCATAAACAGAAAGACCGGGTTGGTTCTTTTGATCTTCATGTTTTCCATCTCTACTGGGAGACTGGCTTTGGAGTAGATCGTCACACAGCGACAGTGCCTCGACCAGTTGTTGTGAATCCAACAGATTCTGTGACTCACTGTCCCACCATTTTTGGCCATCCTCCGCATTATTTTCTTTATCATCCATCCCTTCTTTGTGTTGAGTTCCTACCATGGATGATTCATTTGCAAGGACTTGGCAATCAGCTTGAATTTCATCTAAACAATCCATCCGATGAGGCTTTGGTATAATGCAAAGCAGAACACAAACAGAAAAGCAGAACACAAACAGAATAGGAATAATCAACTTCAGTAAGTGGTATTTTCAAATTTCGGTAAACTATATCATCACAAGTTGCACCTAGAAAAAGTAATACCCTAACTGCATAACACATCAAGTATTGGAAGTTTAGTTAAACGGCTAAGTTGCATTCTGGGATTAATAAAAAAGAAAAATGTGTAAAATTATTTCAGCAGTGGAACCAGCCAACATGTACTTGCTCAGAGAACCCATTCATATAAAAATACACTTCCCAAAAATATCAAAACATATGGCATCTTTTAGTCGCATTAGCCTACATAAAAAAAATTACATGTTCCACAGATAAAATACTACAAAAAACTATTTATATTTAATAGGCATTTGATCCTCCAGTCATTTTACATTTATATCCAATTCGTCAAAATGACATGTCAAATTCAGATTAAATGCTTAAAATGTTTGAGTAAAGAAACCAAATGGAACATTTGGTTACAAAATCACTGTTCAATGTTCAACGCTTCCTACTAAAAACTTCAATTGAATAAGATGTAAAACAACAATACAGAACAAGTGGTGATTCCTTTTTCACTATGTGGAATCAACTACACTTTCATGTGGAAAACAGGAATCAGAGTTTAAATATGTAAATAATAATTTCTACGATTACCAACATGCTAGATACATTTTAAAACGATACATTCATCATCTTATACATATCCTCTTCCAATAACAAAAGCAAAACAGAAATGAGTGTTCATGGCATAGTATTAATAGGCAAACATATTTGATAACAAGAAATATGTTTCAAGGTTTTACCTGAGGAACATTATGTGTTTCTTGTCCTAGGTCTAGATCTGCACACCGCTTTCCATTACATGGAGGCTCAGGAGTCACCAATTTCGGAGTGACTGGATCCACTTTCACAATTGTCCCTTCTTCTCCCACAGACAGACCTGGGTGGGGTTCAGTGGCTTCAGGAACATCTTGGTCATCTTTATCACCCAATTTGACTTGCTGCTGCTGGTAAAACACTTTAGAGATAATGTACTCCCCATCTTTTTCACCCTCTTCTGTTCCTAGGTGATATTGATGCATAACCCAATTAGTTTTCTCAGCTCTTCCTCCTCTTACATTGCTCACATACAGAACCATAATCTTTTTACAGCCTTTTTGAACCCCACTCAAGACAACTGGTTTAGTCCTTCCAGTCTTGTGCCAGCGGACATCACCAAAATCTTGCCCTAGTATTTTTCGGCGCTTTCGGGTGCCGGTGTTGTAAGCCTTGATTGCTCTATGGAAGAAGTGGGAAGCACTTCCATCTTGCTTAACACCTAAAATATTCATCATAGTTTATCATATTGATTGGAAAGTAATAAAAAAAAATCAAATTTGAACAAAACTAATGCTACCAACCAGGTAAATTTTGAGGATGAGTATAACAAATTCCATCATCCACTTCAAGAGTAGTAATAAATTCATCAATGAAGGGATGAGATTTTGAATCTCCTACCCCAACTTTTGCAAGCAAGTGCCAAATGATCTCCTGATCAGATGGATCAAATTTGACACCTTTTGGTAAGCCAGGCCACTCTTGTGCTACCTATCATCAGAAAAAAAGTTCAAATGTCAGTACATTTATACCTATATAACTGCTAGACTATAGGATTTAAAGGATGAAAATTTTAATCATACCTTCATTATGTTTTTTTATTTTTAACCTTCACTCTATTACTTATAAATTTGTAGGATATATTTCTAACAATTCAAATATATGGCATGTAGCACAGCTGAAAAGAACAAAAAGAAAATACTCTAGTAACAAATAGATGTTTGGACATTTAGTTTGTCAGTAAGGAAAATTCCAATCCAACTCAATCCATTATACAATGGATCATATTACCACATTCGACTATAGAGTATAGACGACTAAGTTCTGATAGTCTCTTTTCCCCACATTACTTATGCATAAAAGGCTTGAAGATTTCCAAGGCATATCACATCTGAAGTCATAAGAATCTTACAAAAACAATTTGAATTACACAATTCAATACAATATGGATAGCCATAAATTTGAATCATGTGATAAATCAAAGATGACTTTAAATCTTACAAATACATGGATGAATTAGTGTAACTTTGTATCACCAATACAGATCATACAATCGAACAATATGTTTTTATATCTTACTTTTCTTTCACCATTTCTTACCAAAGAAAATGAAAACTTTGATAAGATTAAATTGTGAAATGAAAAGGAACTGAATAAGCACCACTAAATGCACACTTTAAATTATTCAAATGCTCTATTTTCAATCATCTGAAACAGGTCTCAAACCGTCACTCACTTGTTCTATGCCCTGTATTTGGCTAACCAATTGCTCTATTTCAGTCTTCTAAGATAGTGGCTTCATACACTGGACCATTAATCATAACTTCTGATTTTATTTCAGGAGAGTTATGATCATTGTGACATTTTCCAGTTGAAAATCAGTACATTGACCACTATTTGGGGTAGAAATGGGTTGGGCTGGCCCGGGCCCTACCTAAGCCTGGGCCTGTTTCATATTTTTATAGCCCCAAGCCTGGGCCTATTACCTGTCATGAGCCTATTTTTAGGAAGTGTAAATTTTTTTTTTAAACATAACCAAAGATTTTCATTAAAAACAATAAGACAATTTTAAACCACAAGATATGGGCAAAATTTGTCTACAAACATTACATGTGATGCTACCAAAGTCTTTTAAGTCTCACCAAAAGAAAAGCGTCAATATTCTTGCTACCCATCTATGCTTATACAAATTAACCTTTTCAAACATTAATTAAAATGAATCAAATCGTCAAACTACTAAAATAATTTTGTAATTTAAATAAAATAAGTATAATATTATATATCATATTAATATTAATATTTTTATTATAAAATATTATTGATAAACGGACCGACATGTTAGGCTTAATAGACTTTTCTTAAGGCATGTGACTTGACCTATTTAACTAAATAGGCTTTTCAAAAAAGCTTGAGCTTGACCTTTTTGCTAAATGAGTTTGACCCAGTCAGGCCTTAAACAGGCCGAGCCATAGGCCCCGACGGGAAGCCCAGCCCACTTCCACCCCTAACCACTATAGATCATTTTATATGGTATATTTCAAGCTATTTTTCATTGTGTACATGAATCTTATAATTCAATATGATTTATCATACCTGATTAAACAATCAGTTTGATAATTCACAATTTTAATTGTAATTTGGTAACCTTGATTACCAGTTCAGAACAATTGGAAACAATTAGTAAATATCAGCAGGTAAGCATATCTTATACCCAAAAGTAGTAGACTTGTTCAATAATAGTTTGAAACTGAAAGTAAGGGAAACTGACTTCGATTACAAACTAGCATATTAATGTTACTTACTCCTAATGAAATTAACATGAAAAAAGAAAGTGGTTGTTGCCTTTCCAAATTCCAATTTGTTAAAACTGAAATTCTTATCCATTTAAAATTTTATAATATTTCAGTTAAACCGGTAACCCCAGTCTCACTTAGTTACAGTTATTTGTAGTCTCAACATAGGAAAAAGTGCATAACGACTCCATTTTTGTTATATAAATCATTTAATAAACAGCTGATCTTACTGAATCACCATTACTATAAATATGATGTAATACTTATCCACACTAAAGTAAATAAAAGGTCCTACAATAGAGACAAGGAAGTCGAAAACAAACTATGACAAATGGACTCCACATAAACTAAAATGCATGCAATTTCTACCAAGAGAAATAGTACTAATGAAGTCAATTCAGGAAAAAGAACAGTCAAATTTTGAAAAAGAGATTACACTTACATCACTGTTGTCAATAGCATGTTGACAATTTGGGCAAGCCTTGGTAGGATTGCTTTTCCATATAACCTTTCCAGGATCACAAGCTCCTGATGCACATTTTATTTTGGTTGCAATTCTACTTTTGTCCACCAACCATGATGTTCTGCATAAACAAGAGCTCATCAAGACAGAAATGTTTATTACTTGGCTATGACAGCAGAAGTCCAGTGTGTAGATTTAGGCACTTTATCAATATCAGAACTCAACAAACATTATGCAGTGGACTGGCATTACCAATAATCATAGATAAAACAAACAAATACTAGTTGATGATCTCGGTATTCCAACTTCCAAATCGATGAAGTTAAACCAAATAATAAGGTCGATCTTAAAAGTTAAAACCACCAATTCATCAAAAGGTTAAGAGTAGAAAGCTCCAACTTTTAATTGAATTCATAATCTTTCATTTGCCTTTCTATCATAAGAACTATCAACATGGTAGGTAGCAATGAACCCAACACAGATTCAACCAAAATATTAAAAAAAAAAAAAAATCTTTCTTCACATAACCCCATCTAAGACCTTCCAATTTTCTGTCAATTATAGAACAATGAACATCGCAGAGACAAATCCACCAAACCAGAAACTCCATCAAAACAAAAAAAGCTAACATTTTTCCCTAATACTACCTAACCCCATGTACTAACTTCCACTTCTCTTTCAATCATAGAACAAAGAACATAGCAGAGATGAACCAACCCATCCATAACTCACAAAAGACATCATTTTTCACATGAAACTAGGTAACTCGATTTAGATTCTTAATAAAGAAAATGGGGTTCCTTCAACAGACACAACAATATTGTTGCAAAAAGAGTTTGTACTATGGTGTTCCAGAAGGAAAATCCAAGTGAAAAATAGAGCTCAGTAATCAAACGTTGAGAGCAAAAGAAGAGTACATACCCAGCCATAGGGAGAGTCGTTGATGATTTCAATTCAAAATCTTCAATTTCTGCTTTTCTAGACTCTGAAACTTCCAATCCAACCGTGTAATTCAAAAGGAAATAAATAATATTAAAAAAAGTGGTTTAATTTTTTAATAGTTCACTGACTTCACTCTTTATTAAAGTCTCTTTGTTTTCTTTCGGATTTTATATAATTCTTTTCAAAATTTGAAAAGTTGTTTGCTACTGTTCTGTGTGAATGTGAATTATCTTAAAACATTGAATTAAATTAAATAATTAGCGCAAAACAGAGTGGCAGAAAGGAAAGGACAATAATCATTAAATTTATCAGTAAAAAAATCATTAAAGCAATGTGTGTACTCGCTGACTGACTTTTCTTATACCTGCTCGTTCTCTCCGTGTGTGTTTGGGTTTTGAATCACTGGCGCCATGTTTGGAAAATTAACTTTATACACCATTATAATTTTCAATACACCATTTATGTAATAGTGTATTTTCATAATTACCCTTCACTTTTAGCTTTTTATTTTTAAATTCATTTTGCAAAATTGCTCTTGCACCATTCCTGCTCCCAGCACCGCGTCTGCACCGTTCCTGCTCCCATTCTGTTACCACCTTCATCGGAATCGTTCTCCGACGCTCCGTGTCCGTCATGACATTGTCTTCTCCGTTTGGTGGTTACGGCATTGTGAGGTGAGTCCTTCTTGGTTCTGGAATGTTAAACAGAACAAGGGTTAGAAAGCGGATTCGAGAATCCGTAAGACTCATACGGATTAGTCAATCCATATGAGTCTTTTTTAATTTTTAAATACTTTTTAAAATAATTAAATAAAAAATAATTAAGTAGTATTAAAAAAAATATTAGAAAGTGAAAACAAAATTTATCATGTTTTGCTTTGATTAGAATTTAACTTGATTGGTGAGTATGCTTGTGAATTTTACTTGTTCAACCAGTTATAGGATCCTTTTTGTTAGAATTGGACTTGATTGGTGAGTATGCTTGTGAATCACACTTGTTCAACCCGTTATAGGATCCTTTTGTTAGAATTGGACTTGATTGGTGAGTATGCTTGTGAATCACACTTGTTTAACCCGTTATATGTTGGTTTTGTTAGAATTGGACTTGATTTGTGAGTATGCTTGTGAATCACACTTGTTCAACCCGTTATATGTTGATTTTGTTAGAATTAGACTTGATTGGTGAGTATGCTTGTGAATCACACTTGTTCAACCCGTTGATAATAAGGAAGTTGTCTATTATTTGAAACGGTTGAGTGTTGTTGTTGTTGTGGTTTGGTTTGAAGTGATAGTCTAACATGTAAACAAATGTTGTACAGATTATGGCTAGGACTAGAAGAGGAATGCATCGGCCTGTTGAAAGAGTTGTCGACCGAGGAGGGGGTAGAAATGTCAGTGGTAACGAAGAGGAACCCCTGAGCGGCGTAGGCCGACAACACCCGTTCGTCGAGAAAGGGTGGATGTTAATGTTCCTGAGGATTCTCCAATTGAGGAACCACATCTGGAGATTGATGTACCTACGACAGAGGATATAGGTACTAAATCTTTTCCAGGAGGGCTAGAAGACTGTTCGGTGTTGACTGATTACGTCGATCATGTCACTCTTAGAGTCTGGGCAGGAGAGGTATTTATATCATGAATTACATCTAGTTTAGGGTAATATGTTTGCTTCTCAGTCATTGTAAACCATGTCTTCATGTATTTATTGCAGAAACGTGCAGAGCTAAAGTTGGCTTCCCATGGACGGAAGGTTATTAAATTCGGGAAGCCTGCTGCTGAGATTGAAGGCTTAGTGGCTGCTACTGGCCTAAGTCCGTTGATACATTGCTCAGTGGAGACTGGAGATCGGGGATTGTTGTTTACATTTGTAGAGAGATGGCACGCTGAAACATCCAGTTTTCATCTGCCTGTGGGGGAATTCACACTGACATTAGATGATGTCGCATCCCTTTTGCATATCCCTGTCATGGGAGTGTTTCACTCCTATGATCAGATTGACGTCGGTGAGACTATTACATTGTTGGTGGAGCTGCTGGATGTCACTGTCGATGAAGCTGGAGCTGAGACGACACAGTGCCATGGGACATATGTTCGATTGTCATGGCTGCGAGAGTTGTATTTTGGGAAGTGTGAGTCTAGATAGTGGATATTAGCAGCCAGGGCATATTTGTTGCATCTTGTTGGCTGCACTTTGTTTGCTAACAAGAGTACGACACATATAGGTGTTCAATTCTTAGAAGCTTTTCGCGACATGGACAATCTGTGGGATTTGCTTGGGGTGTGACTGCTCTTATGCATATGTATGAAAATTTAAATTACGCATCTAAACACCACGAAAAACATTTGGCTGGATACATTATTTTATTACAGGTAATCGTGTGTGTGTGTGTGTGTCTATGTGTGTGGGTTTGTTATGTTTTGAATTATGGCTGACTTTAATCGTTTCAATTTGTAGTGCTGAATATATGAGCATTTTCCCACTGTAGGCAATGTGGTTGCAGACAATCACTATGAAGAGACGCAACTGTGTGTCTGCCGCTGGAAGAGTGCGAAGGCCTTACCATTAACTACTTATCGTGCCCAGATAGATAGGTTGAGAGCTAATGATATCTGTTGGACACCGTATGGGGAGCATCGTGCCCACAGGGATTTTGAGTTGATTAGTTTATTTTCTTGTTTCATTAGATGGGGTCCTAACATTGTCAGGTATTTGCCAGAGAGGGTAGTTAGGCAATTTGGTTATGTTCAACAAATTCCAAAGATGCCTATGTCGGAAGTCCCCTCCACTGAAGATGTTGATGACCAATGGGTCCACTTCTCAGAATACCTTGTACCAACTGGTGACTTGGTACATTATCCAAGTCACTGTGTTACTGGATATATGGAGTGGTTCTATCGTATTTCACATCCATTCATGACTCCGACACAATATGCACAGTCTCGTACACATGTTCCGCCTGGCCCCATTACTGATCCACTTCCTCCCCCTGTACCAGATGTTCATTCCCCTACACCAGATGTTCATCTCCCTGTACCAGATGTTCCTCCCCATGCATCAGATGTTACTCTGGAAGACCAGTCACCAGCACATGCAATGGTAAAAAAATTACTATTTGGTTATTCATGCCTTATCAGACTTTGTACATTGGGTAATGCATTTATTTATTTGATTGTAATTTCAGTCTGTTTGCCAACGGCTGGCTGAGGGCTTGCAAGCTTTTCTCGATGACGGGATCGTTACAGAGGGCATTGAAGCATACTCTAGATGCAGTAGCTGTTGCATCTAGCCCGTAGTGTCAGGGACCACGACATTGTCTATACTCGAGGAAGACGGCCAAAAGATGCACAGCGAAGGCGACTTTGAGTGGCCCATCACTCATTTATGTACTGAAAACCGCATTATTGTTTTATGTTTTTTCATGTTGGACAAACTTACCTGTTTATTTATAATTATATATTGATATAGTTATGCAATAAAACATTTTATGCATTGTTCAAATATTTCTACACATCTTGTAAGTCAACATGTTGAGTGCGCAACTTCATACATTTAGTATACATTTGCATTCTACCAATGTAATGATTGGACCAGTCTTGTGCTTTGCCGATATAGTGAGTAACCCACGAGAATGCGGTCGATGGCAAAGGACAATTGTCTGTTAAAAAAACCTGTTTCATACAATAAAATCACACAAATCATGACTTTGACAGATTTATCTAGTTCCATAAAATAAAACAATTAATGTTATACCTGAATAAAATGGTTACCAAACACATGACCGATGCACAATGCGATGAACTTGGTGATCTCTAGGAGGTTGACTCCTTAGAGGGAAGAACATCATATTTTGCTGGAGTGAAAGAGAAACTACAATCACGTTGTACCTTGATGCAATTACGTGACCCATATCGGTAATATCCATCCACTTATCCATCGTTACCTGTAAGTAAACAGTTAATGAAATATGTTACATGCCATTTGGAGTTGATTAGTTAATTTAAATGAACAGTGAATACAACAATGTTTTACCTTCGACAATCCATCAACCAGTAAGGACCACTTTAAGGTTTCAAACCTTTGTATCCCACCAAACAGAGGTATATATTCATCACGCCATTTTGCAAGTTCTTTGAGCAAATGATTACGTATCATAGACCAAGACTCTTCACCATAACCTAATAAGGCAGCAATTACACGATATCCACAATTACCATCAGCTTTTACATCAGTAATGCTTAAAATAAATTTCTGCATGAATGGATGAAATTGATCGAACATAAGAACCCTCTGGTTCTTCATTAGAACATCAGATGTCGAATTGGACTATTTTGGAGTGGAGCAACTATTTTGCACAGAATGTAAGTTGTCCACATACTCAAAGTAAGACAGGTCCATTCTCGTAGACCGTTGGTGCTTTGTGATGTTCTTCTTCTGAGCACCTTTAGTTTTTACCTTATTAGGGGGGCACATGGAATTCAAATCAGGGTACACAATTTCTTTAAGCTTAGACTTTAGTGTCATTTTTCCACACAAATCAAGCATTTCAAAACGGTTGGATATGGCTTCCATCTCATCCATTATGCTGACTTCGTATTCATGCATACCTTCATCTGAAAAATTTAATCTCCGCCAAAACATATGAATGGTGTTAATTGGAATGCTCCCAATAACATACTTAGATAGCTCACATGCACAAGGCAAACCATGCGTTGTTCTCAGCACACATCCACAACGAGATGGGTTTTTGCCAGCATAATGCACTCGCTCATACTCAATAGTAATTTGATTTAACGCATACCTGGACACCATGCTAAGAAGTCTCTTGTATAACGTAACTTTAAAACATGGCCTACCACATGTGTACTTCTTTCCAAAGATGCATTGATTTCAGTATGTTGCAAGGTGATCATATTGTTCATCGCATCCCAATGGACAGACTCAACCCTGCAGTTTATGATATGATCAATTCATTTCAAAGACATTAAACGTATACAATTCATAATTTAAGCAATGTTAGACCCGAAAGTTACCTGTTTGTTGTTGTATTTCCAAAATGCATGACTTTGATTGTCCATTCTGTCACAATTTTTTTTATGGGGATTCAACCAAGTGTCCTTCACGTTATCAACAAATGTTGGCCACGGTACACATGCAACATCAAACTTCATAACACAATCATCAAATTGCTTCTCAGTAGCACAGTCGACAACACTTACCCATGCTTCCATGACATAATCTCATGCGTTCTTCTGTCGAATATAAGTTTTACATTTTGCTTTGATATTCTTGTCAATGTGAAACCTACACAATAAATTGGTTGACTCTGAAAAAATGGTTTCGAATGCACTCATCAATGCTAAATCTCTCTCCGTAACAATGACCTTAGGGAAAAATTCACTTTTGAGAAAAATCTCTTTAAATCGTTCAAGGGCCCACACAACATTGTTTATAAGTTCGACCTCTAAATAGGTAAATGCAGCTGAGAATGTCATCCCAATAGGTGTCACACCAACGGTGTTAAG
Source organism: Glycine latifolia (assembly GCA_013407115.1). Lineage (NCBI taxonomy): Eukaryota > Viridiplantae > Streptophyta > Magnoliopsida > Fabales > Fabaceae > Glycine > Glycine latifolia. The sequence continues at coordinate 27,878,170 of CM023948.1, read as the reverse complement.
TAAAGGAAGTCTATACCTGATTGTTTTGTATGTACTGTCTATCAATAACACCATATGATATGCATTGCTCAATTGTACTGCATCCGGATGTGCCCAAAACAAGTCACGTACAACATTTTCATCCTTCAATCTATGCCAATGAATATACATGTCACATTCAAGAAGTTTCATTAGTTGTTGCATTTCAGTATTATTGCCTCTTGTACGTGTGCGGTATGCATATCTTGCATTGTATACTTGCTTCAAAGTTGTATAATTATTGTCATTGTGCTCCTTCAAAGTTAGAAAAATATTCTTTGGTTTCACCATCGACCTTGTCATATCAGCAACAATGGTCTTCTCCTCCTCGGTTAGTCGATCAACATATGGGTGCCCACAGAATGACTTAGCCAAAGCATGATTATAATTGTCACATATTACCTTCACCATCCACCCTTCACCTCCTGGGACTGGTTTGCCTTGCAACTTAAAAGGACACTCACATTTTCTAATGTTAGTCATTAAAGGTGTGAAACCTTTTTTCCATGGTCTATACTTTCTACTCATTTCACAACCAATTAACACAAATGATGTCCTTCCTATTTTTCCAGTCGATATGTCACTCCTCATTATGACAGCTACAAAATCATTCTCATTTGCAACAGTACGAGCCCATTTTAATATCGTATCACGTGATTCAAACACCTACACAAATGCATAATTCATCTTTAATCTTCTTAATTTAATCATTTAACAACTTTAACTACATTCAAAACACATAAATACCTAAGTCGTGTTGAACGTTGCAGAACAATCAATTAAACAATTATTGTTTTCAAATGCATCAGGGTCCGCTCCAATGTCTTCATTCATATTATTTTCTTCAGACATAATACTGTCATACATCCACTCATCGTTGTCCATCCTAACAACTAAAAATTTAATTTAATCATTAATAAAAACACACACACGAATAATAATAACATTTACTAACATTAAATTTATAACATAAAAAACATTAAATTCTAAAGATCACCATTTACACAAACAATCCAAAAATGAACATATTTTAAATAAATCATGAAAGTCTAAAGATCACCATTTACATAACAATCCAAAAATTTACTTTTTGTATTTACTCAATCAAATGATTTCTAAAATTAAACTCAATTTTAATTAAATACATATTTTTAACAAATTATTTAAATTTTTAATAAAAAATTTGTGATTTAACAAATGATGAAAGTCTCAACATCACCACCATTTGCATAAACAATCCAAAAATTAACTTTTTGTATTTACTCAATCAAATAATTTATAAAATTAAACTCAATTTTAATTAAATACATATTTACAACAAATTTTTAAATTTTTTAAAGGCAAATTTTTTATTTTAGGTTGTTACGGATTGCCTAATCCGTACCAGCTATACGGATTACCGAATCCGTACGAAACAAAAACATCACCACTAACCTCTGCGTCCACCATGATGCCACTCGACGACTCCAACGACTACCACGACGCCACCACTCCAACGAAATCAAAATAATGACATCATCTACCACCAATGCACAGTCGTTCCTAACAACTCAACTCAATCAAAATGAAGAAAAAAACAAGAATAATCGTACATGAGCTGCAACCAACTAAAATACAAAAGGAAACTTGCAGGGGTATTTTCGGGTTTTCAAAAAATCATATGGTGTATGAAGAAAACCAAATGGTGTATGAAGTTCAAGCCCATGTTAGGGGGTTTCTTGCAAGAAATTGCTATATGCAGTCCCCTTTTTGGCTAAATGAACTCCCATTTACATTTTTTGTGCACTTTTCTGCCTAAGAAATCTTTATCTGCAAACTTTCTGAAAGACTAGGAGCCTGTTTGGATACAAGGCTAGAAGTTCTTTTTAGAGCTTTTTTACTGAAAAAAACTCTATATTTTCAGTAGAAAAACTCTCAAAAGCACTTGTGACTTGTATCATTCCTTAGAATGTGTTCCCACCTAAATGTCAAAATGCATATTTTGAAAACCAGTTACACCCTCTCAAATATGAGTAGAGTCCAAAACCAAAAGTATCAAAGGAGTTTCTTTTTTACCAATGGGGTTTGGGTCTAGCGAAAGGGACTACCTCCCCACAACGTGGTGAACCAAGGTTTGAATCCTCATTAGAAGAGATATTCACATTTAGTGTCCGACCATATCTCGAACATGATTATCGTCGAAGGAGGAGACCTTTGGGGAAAAAATAAGGAGTTTCTTTTACAAACCTAGGTTTGGAGTCTCCAAACAAAGACCTAAACATGCACTAAGCATTCTAGAAAATAAACTCCAGAAAGATGTTAAAAGTTCAAGAGTTTATATTCCTAAAGAAAAATTTATGTTCTAACGACTAGAATCAAGATGCAAACCAAACTCTGTGTCTGCACAATTTTGCACATGCATCTTCTTTGTCCTTAGCTTGCTCCTTCAATTGTGGTGGATTGGGCAGCTTGTTAAACGGTCAGCAAGCACACCGAATTGTCCAAGTAATAAAGAAACGGTAAGCCCGAGTGTCAAATTGCACAAGGACTTTACTTGTACTCAGAGTTAATATATTTCTAATTTTAAGCGAATAATGGTTTGAATTTGATAGTTTCTAATCCTAATGTGGAAATGTAAAATTCAACATGAATAAAGATAGTTAAGTAGGGCACAACAAAGAGATAGAATACAAACACTTGGGGGTGAGTTGTCGGTTGTTGCGGAGTTTTGTGACGTGTTGGAGGCTCAACTCACTGAAACTATCCTTGATGCAATATTATTTCTCTATTTAACGTTATTATTGTATTACCTTCATCTACTAATGTATTATAACCTTGATTCCTTAAGTGCTAGACCCTAAATCACTTAATTTCACTCTTGATCCCTCTGAAAGCTATATCAAATAATTTGCATTAAGATTCAAGATGATAATCTAGGCTAAACAAAACCACTCTATCCCTAGACATGATATTATTTAGAATTTTTTTTCAATTTTAAGGCAATAATCATTTTCAATGCATTAAAACCCTATAACAAAGTATGCAAATGGGAGATCAAACCACAAACATGAATAAAGCTCAGAAAAACAACAATAATACGAAGATGGTATTAAATAGATAGTTAGAATCATTACATCAAGAGTGTTTGGTTGTTAAGCTCCCAACAATGGATGGTTTAGCCTCCCATTGTCATAAGAGACTTACAAATACAAACAGGAAGCAAGAGGAATGAAAGAAAATGGAAGAAGAATGGAGGAAGATGGATAAATAGGACCCAAGTGAATGGGTTTTCCCTCATTTTCGTGCCCTAGCTTGGCCTATTTCTCTCCCTGGCTGTCTCTCCTTTTGGGTAACTGTTTCCCCTTTTTATACTTCAAAACGCGCACTTCAGGTTTTTCAGAATTGATGGTCCGCTAAGTCGGCCCTTTTCATGCTGAGCGAGCCTGCATGTGCGCGCTGGGCTAGCACTTTTCGCGCTGAACGACCATACATGTGCGTGCTGAGCCTGCATTTGCGCACTGAGCGAGCCATTCCAGATCTTCAATCCATCTTCTATGTCTCTGTTGTATCATTTTCTACATAAAATACAACCAACACACTATCAATCAACTAATTTTATCATCTACTGGATAAAAGCTCAGAAAAAGCTAAATTCCTACATTTTACTCACAAAAGAAGCGTTAAAAAAGGGAAAAGAAGATAATTGCTATGTGATTTACATGTAACATTTACGTATGCATAACAATTATTACAACTCCCTTGATCAAGCTTGTGAATTTGGCGAAGTCTGCAACCATTGAATTAAAGCGTTGTCAAACCTTGTCTTAGTGTGACCAATAAGGATGACAAAATGTACCGCAAAATATCTATAAGTGGACAAAGTAAATATCAACCTTATTAGAAATGGATCTAGGAATAGATATTTACCCAAAAAATTTAATGATGATGGATACGGGTACTACACCCCCTACATCTTTTATAATTTGAGTATTTTGCATTTTAATCATCATAAATTTATTTCAGTCATTTTTTATGAGTCTTCAGTTATCTACTAAGTTATCTATAACTTAAATTAAGTTTGAATTTAAATGACAGCAAACTAAAAGATAAACTTGCATTTGAATTATCATGTTGTCTAATACGCCCTTGCAAAATGGTGGTGGCGGAGACAACACCAATCTTGCCCATCAAGAATTTGTGGGGCAAAGACACAAGTGCTTTGGTAAGAAGGTTAGCATGTCGATGACTGGATTGAATATGTGAGACTTAGAGGTGCTTGTTGGTTACTAGATCCTGCACAAAGTGATAGTGAATTGCAAGATATTTCATAGGCGAGTGAAATACTAGGTTTGCACAAAGATTTGTTGCTATGATGTTATCAGAATACATCGTTGGAGAGGGATCAGGCTGAATGTGAAGTTCCTTAAGTATTTATTGTAGCCAAAGTAATTCAGTGACTATTGTGGGTATTGTGCGATATTCAACTTTTGTGTTGGCAATAATGGATTACTTCTATAGCTCTAGCAGATGACATTTGGCAAAAGTAAGTTACATAGGCACCTGTAGAATTCATGTGAGAGGCATCCCCCACCCAATCAGCATCACACAAGGCAAGAAGATGTTGATTAGGAGACGACCACAATTGAAGTCCAAAGTCAATTGTTCTTTTGAGAGACTTGAGGACTTGTTTGGCAACTAGCATACGAATTTCAATAGGGCTTTCATATACTGAGAGATATTGTTGACAAGGATTGCTATATCAGGGTGTGTGAGAGAAAGATATTGCTGTGAGACGATAAACTGGCGATGGAGAGTGTCATCGCAAAAGGAGGCATCACTTGATGCAAGATTGCATGTGGTGGATAGAGGGGTGTTAACTGGTTGAGCATCATGCATGTTGTGGGATTGGAGAAAATCACATATATAATGATGTTAAACAAGAAATAGTCCATGTGATGTGGGAACAATTTCAACACCCAAAAAGTGTGTGGGTATGTCAAGGTCCTTTAAGGAGAATTCTAAGGCCAATGCATCTTGGAATTGCTGAATAAACAACCTGTCTTACCTGTAAGCAACAAATTATCAACATAGACAAGAAAATAAGTCAAGATTGAACCGCGATTATATATGAATAATGAGGTGTCAGATTTATAGTTAATGAATCCGTAGTGGAGGAGAAAACTCTTGAGTGCATGATACCATGTACTCATTGCTTATTTGAGACCATAGAGGGCCTTGCAAAGCTTGCAAACATGGTTTAGGAGTTGTGGATGAATGAAGACAAGAGGCTGAGACATATAGATGTTCTAAAAAAATGCATTGTTAACATCCATCTAGTTGAGGGACCGCTCCTTGGATAATGCAAGACACAAGACCAGTTTGATTGTTTGCGGCTTAACCACTAGACTAAGGTTTCATGATGATTAATGTCATATCATTGGCGGTATCCTTTGGCAACAAGAGGAGCTTTGTATCGGAAAATAGAACCATCAATATTGTGTTTGATTCGAAATATCCATTTGTTCTCGATGACATTAAGCTTTGATTATGTTGATTATAAATAAGAGCATCATGTGTGATATAAACACATAATTACAAAAAACAGTTCTAAAAGTTAAGAACAAGTGTCAATTTTAAATTTGATGGTGGTTAAAAATTGGCAATATATTTTTTACATATCTGTTTTTTCATGAGGTACTACAACCACCATCCTTGTTTTTCGTTGGCGAGGGAACTAAGCACCGTGATTCACCCAAGGCCCAAGCCCTTCGAGCACAACCTCTTGCCAATCCCTAATCCCAACGCCTCATTTTCTCTGAGCCCAACACCCACGCCTTATCTTCTCTGAGCAGACACAAATCGTAATGCCGTTGAAGCAAAAGCTTCTCGAGTTATCCTCCACCAGTGAGTCGATTCAGCGGCCATCTCCGAGTCACTCCAGTTCTCCGTTGAGCACGCGAGGTTCGTCCTCGTTACCCTTGCCTCGTTTCTGCCCTCCAACGTTAAATCTCTCATCATTGCTAAGTGGAGGACAATGTTAGTACCAGACTTGTTTTAGAAAAAGGGATGAAGAACAAAGAAGGCAACGAAGGACATGTTCAAGGGAAATGGCACACGTGATGGCTTGGAACAAGGCTACTTGATCTAGAAGAAACTTCTCGAAGCCATTGAAGCCTTTGTAGGACAAAAATTGTGAGAATGGCGAGAAGCGAAGGAGAACATGACAACGGTTAAAAGTAAATGTTAGGATTTCACATTGTTGCTCTTGCTTCCCCCCTTTTGGATCTAGGATTGTGATTTGCATTTGAGATTTGATTTGATATTTTGATTTGCACTTGAGATTTGATTTGGTATTTTGATTTGGATATAAGATTGGATTTGCATTTCCATATTTGATTTGGGATTTTGTTTAGGGTTCATATGATCTGTTCCTTATTTCCCAGAACTAAATTGTGCCTTTGTTTTTCAACAATTAATGGTGGTTTCAAAACTTTCAACATGTAAAAATTACTTATTGTCGATTTTAAATCACCATAAAATGAAAATTAACACGTATCTCCAATTGACTAAAGCTGTTAACCCAAAATTGGATGAAAGGATTTAATTGAAATGCTTTTAAAAATTATTGGAAGAAATTAAATCATTTAATAGTTGGAATGCAAAAAATTATAAAAGAGAAAAGAGAAAATAAATTCATGCTAGTTTAATTTAGGCATGGCAGGGTCGAATTTTCTCCGCCCCGTCCTCGTTATTTGATTAAAATAAAAAAAAAATAATATAACTTTTTTTATTAGAAAATCAGATGAAAAAACTAATTATGTAAAAAAAAAAAATAATAACAAATCCACATTTAAAATATGAGATTATAATTTAAAAATTACAAAACAAAATCAATCAATTTAATTTAAAAAAATTAGAAAATAATATATATTTTTTTATTTTTTTAATATTATTTATTACAGGGCGGGGGCGGGTAGCAGTCATCTCATACCCGCCTCCGCCTCCGCTTTTGGCTATCAGGGAAAACTCGAATCTGAAAAATTCAATTTTTTTCCGTTAAAATCGGGACGGATTCGGGCGGGTACCCACGAATTCGGGTCGCATTGTCATGCCTAATTTAATTCAAGAAAAAAATATATTGATACTAATTTCACGCATTTTATCTTTTTAATTTTAATTGTTTCCAATTTCTCTAAAAGCTTACAATATTTTTGTCTATAAAAATATAATAGACTTTTTTTTCCCGACTAATTTTTTTTTTTGGATTCGCCACTGGTCTCAAATTCTCAATGGTGGATTAATTCGCTAATCATAAGTTTTAAAAAGGAAAATGGTAAGCGATAAGAAAACGAGTTAATTATCTGCATTTTACCTAAAATTCACTGTTGCTACCAAATATGCACAAATATAGTTAATTCTGCCTTTCTTTTTCACAAAATGAATTAGAAATAGGCAAATGTATAAAAAAAACATGAAATTAATAGTTCTTATTACATTAGAATTAACCATGATATTTCATTGAATTCAACTGAACGATCAATAATTTCCTTGTCCTATTAAAATTAACCATGATATAGTCAATAATTTAGAATATTACGACCACATCAAATTTTATTAAACTACAGATTTGCACAAAGTTTACTGACAAATTACCTTTCTATTCTCTCTGTTACATCAGAAGCAGAATTTCTTAAGAAGTGAGCAACAATACGATTAAACAATACAAACAAAAACATGTAGAGTTTGTGTTATCAATTACCTTCAAATTCAATTTGTAGAAGTATGTATAAATGCACAAAATCTATATAAAAAAACTCATTTTAAATGAATTTAACAGATGATAATAATTATTACACCAACAATTTGAACTTTCTTCAAACAATTATTACACTATTGATAAGACCAACCTTTACCATTATCAATTTCATATACAGTAGCAAGAACAGATGCAAATCCGATTGTCAATAAATAAATATATATATATAAGAACACACAGAGTTTGGTTCTTTCTAGCTATATTTTTAGCTTACTCCTATGTAATTTTGTCAATGCCTTTTAGACTTGGTTTTGACACTTGTAAAAAACTAAGTGTTATTAATATATCTTTTTTCCTTTAAAAAAATAATCCATTTTAAAAATAATTTTTCGGCGAAAAAGAGTATAAATTAATAATGTAAATGGTACCAGAAGTACCTACAACCATTTGCATAAAATACTCATCACATTCGTATCAAATGGTTATAAATTATTTATGAGATCTTTGTGTCATAAATATTATATAACTACCATTACAGGAAACCATAAGCCCATAAAATCAATTATATGGATTGGATTTTAAAATTAAACCACTTATATTTTTTTAAAACCGGTTAGCTTGTTTATTGACAAAATTGGTTATAGTTTAAAAGTTGTTTTAAGTTGATCCAAAATGAAAATGTAAAATTGGTTTTTTGAACTAATACTAATTTTAAATTTAGTTATATAGAAAATATATTTAGAACCAATCCAGTTTCAAATAGTTTTTAGCCATAATTAGTTTTAATAATTTTTAAAGTCAACTAATTGAATATTTTGTTTGATTTTGAAATATGACATACATTGTTTTTCATGTAAACATTGTGTTGTCTATATTTTGACACGTCTAATGTTTAGTTTGATTAAAATTATCAATGATACAAAAAGTCATTATATGAATATCTATCTATTATAATCACCTCCACAACACTCCTCAGCTCATTTTTCTGATGTGGCACTCCCACATTCTCCCTCTGCTTCAAACAGACTGCAACTCATTTGTAATTCAAACATTTGAAATTCAAAATTCAGCTTTTTCCATTTCTGAATTTTGATGAGGTAAATGATTCAATTTCTGAATGATATTGTGTTTTTTAAGTTGGGTTGGTCTCATTTGTAGTATGCAAGTGATGTATTTGATCAAATGCCTGAATGAACTTTATATTTCTTTATAACAAGCTTCATTTTATTTTTTAATTTTGTGGTTTGGTATTTGACAAATATGAACATATGGACAATCATTGCTCTGTGAATCATTATTTTGCTTTGTATCTCCTTTGATTTTTTTTAACTTTGTGTTACCGATATTTTTAGGTAGGCTCAATTGAGAAAGAAGCCCATTAAGACTAAGTCAAACCACTCTGCCAACCAACACTAACAAGGAGAACATGGTCTCAACCACACTGAGCAACCATCCGAGGATCTCGGCCAACGTCGTGGGAAAACCTCTCCCAACGAACTCCCAAGTTAGTGGTTATAAATAGTGGTGCTTCCAGAGAATAAGGTACACAATTCTGACTTTCTCTTCTTCTTTCACACAGTGCACACACCCCACATCAATTGTGGTGTTGTATAATAGCAAGTTTGGATTAATTTGGTGGACAGCCCCACGCCGGAAAATTGCAGAGCAAGATATAAAGGCAGAGAAGCTAGAGAAACTAGCAAAACTGGAAGATTGGTGTAAGCAACTTCTTATTCTATATAGTATGTTGTTATTGGTGTTCATATATATGTTCTATATTTTAAACATTTATAGATAGTAAATTATTTTAGTCCTACTTGATACACTGTCAAGTTTGGTTTTAGGTACAATTTTTCAAATCCCTTATCTTCATTTATGTTAATATGGGCGTTGATAATATATGTTCTATTTTTTAAACTTTTGTTATTTTGTTAGTTTGTGTACTTGTGAAAATACATTTTGCTAGCTATGGATACACACAAGTGAGAACTTGATTTTTGTAACTGAGGAAGATGACCCTTATGTAGTTTGTTTACTCGTGCTACGTAGGAATATGATCATACTGATACAAAATCCAATCTTTTGATTTTTTTGTTGTTGGATATACTTGTGATTTGCTATTTGTTTCTCCATTGTGAGGAAAAAATTCTGCACTAAGCATTTAAATAGATAAAAGAATAATTTTAGTGTGAGCTAATCAAGTTGTGGATATTAAATTGGCAATATTTGAATTTGTGGAGGATGATTTAGTCAATCATGTGGATATGATTATATCACCATGCATAATGCAAATGCTTTGTTATTCACTGATGGAAATGCAAATGCTCTTAATTTCTGCTTAATAACACTAAGATTCAAATTATTATAAATCATTTTGAGGCTTTTGACAAGTAACTAAATCTTGACTAATTTCTGCATAATTTTTGACAATGCAAGATTTGGCTTATACATTTAATTCTTAATTACTTTTAACATCATTAGAAAATTTTCATTTACACAATATTATTTACTTTTACTTATTTTTATATAGAAAAATATCACCATTGTCAAATGAAGAACTGCACATTTCTGTTACTGTTAACTTATTTATCGCATTGACATCTCAATTTGACAGAGTCAAAAGTCAGAGCAAAGGCTGTACCCATTGTTTCCAGATAAGAAATAGTTTGTTCGATAGAGGTGCATTATAGACAGAACATGTATTAAGAAAGGGAGTTTGTATATTAGAGCGAGAACTTTGCCTATGTACTCACTGATTACAAATTCAATTACAGTCACTCTTTTCCACAAACTGCATAAATGATATTTTTGCAGAAGTTAGATTGCTACGTCCATGTAATGAATGTGACTGTTACTTCTGATCATTATCAGGGAGGGCATTGTTTCTGATGCTACACCATGTTCAGGAAAATTGGCTGGAAATAAGAAATCATTTTCTGATGAAGCAAATAAAAGCAAGACCACATTTCTAGAAATTGGCATGTCAACTAAAGATTTTAGTATGTCAAGGTAAGGCAGCTTCTGTTGAGTTTTGGCTATGCTAACCTACAATACTATGAATTAGTTGGTAATGTTTGTCTATTTTTTTCTTATAAATATGGCCAAAAGAAATAAGAGTGATAACTTTTAGTGAGTTCTTTCATACTAATTGGAATAACTCTTCTTTTTATTTTTCTGTTCTGAATGTATTTCTTTTTTTTTTTACCTTATTTGCATGCATCAATTTGGATATAGATCAATAATGGTGTTTCCCCATAATAGGAAGCAACAGAGATGGTGTTTTATGACTTTGACAACATAATCTTTGGTGCTCATCTTTTCAGTCACGATAAAGATGATCATGCATGAGCCACTTTATTATTTGTAGAGGGTTGTTAGTCCCAGAAAGTTAACTTTTATTAATGTTGTTATTCAGTATAAATCATAATATTAACTTTGAATCTTAATTTGTCACTAAAATAAAATCTTATCCAATGTTTGTAGCAGACAAAACAAGTGAACTCATGTTTTTTACCAAATACTACTTTTCCAATGTGTCTGGCCCCCCAAAAAAATGATCCATTGTTTTATACCAAAGAGAAAACCAAAAAAAATTCAATATTGGCACAACAAGCTAATCATTAGTCTTATGAAATTAAACTCTAGGTACACAAGAGGAACCAGCTGAAGTCTATGACATTGTTGCTATAAAATTCGGAGGAGCGAATGTGAAGATGGAACATGGTTCTCTACCAAAACTCTATGTTAAGATGCACTACTGTGTTTTCTGTGCTATCCACTCTCATTGGTTCTGCTAAGGCCTCACTGTCCTTTGACTCTAAAGGATATCACCATTAATGGCCAGAGAAGAATCCTCATTTATGTATCCATTCATTTCCCAGCAGTATTGGTGAAGAGAGTTTGATTTGTGTGCCATAATGGATTTTTGCTGAGACAATCTTATTTCTTTCATAGTGATAATTTAAATTTACTCTCAAAATTATTATTTTTCTCTTTGTTGAATGGTGATATAAGTTGCTGCTGTTCATGTAATCTATAATTCAGCCAAGATTTTCACCTTGATAATCTCAAAGTTACTGTAACATTGTTATTGGATGCAGTGTGGGTGTGCTTAAGAGAGAATTGCGTCATTGATGATGCTACTGGTGCAAAAAAGGTCTGCCATTTTGTGTCTTGCTTCTTCATATTTCCAAATTTTATGGCATATTCAACTAGAATCACCTTATTAAAAGTGCAATTTGACATGCACTCTCTATCCTTCTATTAGAGTTTGATTTGTGTTCCATAATGGATTTTTGCTGAGACAATCTTATTTCTTTCATAGTGATAATTTAAATTTACTCTGTCTATTTTATCTATCAAAATTATTATTTTTCTCTCTGTTGAATGGTGATATAAGTTGCCGCTGTTCATGTAGCCAAGATTTTCACCTTGATAATCTCAAAGTTATTGTAACATTGTTATGGATCATGCTTTTTCTTTAATACTTGGCTCTTTAGCTTTGTACACTATTTTTAAAGCAATCCTAATCACACTTCAATTTGTTTCTTAGAGGAATTATGAAGACTTTTGCCACATTGACTCTGTTTGTATAGAACAAATAGGTCCTAAATGTCAGGGGTTTTTCAGCCTCTTCACTATGTGATATACAATCTCTTCATTATGTGATATACACATCTAAAAGAGAAAAGAATAAAATTTGATAAATATCTAATTAAGAAGTGAAGAGAGTTTATTTCTTCACATTTTTAAGATATAAAAGAGCAAACTCTGGCACACCAAATGCATCAGATAAATAATTTTTGATATATTTCCATTTAATTATATTCAGGATCCTAATTTTTAAACCCTTATAATGACCAATAAGAATATAGCCAGAGTTTGCTATTTCATTCATTATAATTTTATTATTTATTATTCATGGTTTCATTTTTAAAGAGATTATGTCAGATAACTAAAATAATTTATCATAAAATTTAACATAAAACCATCTTCTGGAATGTTAATTAGTTTTAATTTATAATTTTATTATTTAAATTCAATCAAAATTTGGTAAATAAAGTGTTGACATTCTAAAAAAATAAAAATATTTATAGTTTTATTATTTAAATTTATGAAATATTTGAAATTTTTAAATTTTTTTTATTTAATTCTTCTATGATGATAATCAACATAATAATATTTAATTAATATATTTATTAGAAAATAATAGTTTGATCCTTTGTTATAAGAGAATCAAATATAATTAATTTAAATTATTTTATCAATAATATCATAAATTAATTTTTCTTATAAGAAAATTTTAAATTACTTATTTACTATATCATAAATTAACTTAGTTTTAATTTCATTTTTTTATGATAAAACTACAATTATCATTTATAAAAAATAATAATTATTACGATCATCATAGGTTAACCATTATGGGAAAAAAATTAATTTTAAAAAGTATTTAGAACTAATTTGCATATCTAACCATCAACAATTTTATTTTTAATAAATATATTATTTGTTTATAAATTTTCATATAAAATAATGAATAAATATTTATAGTGTTATTATTTAAAATTAATTAAGATTTGAAATTTTTAAACTCTTTTTATTTAATTCAATTATTACAATAACCAACATAATAACATTTAATTAATATATTTATTAAAAAACAATAGTTCAATTATTTGTTATAAGACAACTAAAATTAATTAATTTAAAATAATTTATCATTGAGTTTCCATATGATTATGCTATGTTTTTAACTAACATTATCAACTTATCTATCAATATTTCAGTACGTTATATTTGATATTATCGAATCTTACTATATATAATTTTTACAAATAAATATTTACATTACGCACATTTAAAATGTATAGCCAACCAAATCAAAAACTCTAATTTTATTTTTTGTGTTCCTTTGACTATATCTATTTGATGTTCATATGTTATGTAATGAACATTATAAACTTATGTTACAATGTTTGCATATTATATTTTCTTTTTTTACCTCTAATTTTATATAACACGATAATATATTTTTAAATGTATAACTAATCCGTACTCACACGGGTATATTACTAATTACATACTAGAACTGGTCTCACTGTGCTTTGCACAGGCAGTTACACATTAAAAAATAAGAGAGAACATGTGCAGTAAAAAAAAAGACTTACATTGCATATCAAAGCAACACGTGTAATGTAGCTGGACAGATTTTATATATATTGAGATGATATAAATTTTTATAGTGTAATCAGGGATAATATTTAATTAACGCATAATGTTAATTAATAAATCACATTCAATGTGACACAATTTAATTTTGGATTTTAATAATCATATTGTAAAATAATTTTATATTATTATTCAATCACAAAACAATATTAATATACTTTTTTAAAATAATTATTATAAAAATTAATAAATTTATCATACGATAACTTTTAATTAGATGACAGGTAAAATTATTGTAAGACATAACCTATTTTCTCTTAATTTTGGAGATTGAATTTATTTAAATATATTATTAACTAACGAGTACATTAGCTTTGTGGAAGAAAAAAAAAAAGAAACAAGTACATTAGCTACCATTTCTAATTAAAACATTTCCAACAGTATCAATTACCTCCTATCAAATCACTCTTTCGAAGGACGAGTGATGTTTAGCTTTATGCGATTGTGTTGCATTGTCCCCATACCTAATTTGAAATAGCCATTGTTTGTCGAGAGTTGTTCTCCAGTGAAAAATTGGACTTGGTTTTGTCAGTGTTCTTGTAAGAACTAGTTGAATCACTCCATGATGCTTGATCAGAGTCGATTGTTGTTTCATGGGGATGAAAAACAGGCTTTGGAGGTATATCAATATTTTCAACATTTCCTTCAAGCATCTCTACAACCTTCTTCATTGAAGGACGATCATTTGGTTTTAATTGTATACACCAAAGCGAAACTATGAACATCTTTTTCACTAGAATCTTATCCTCTTCTGAGACATCTTCCATGTGAATATCCTTTTCTTCCATAAAATGATCATAGATCCAAAAGGGGAAGAAATGTTGGCTTGAGTGCTCTGCGAGAGGATTTGAGTTCCTCCTTCTACTTCCCATTTCCATCAAAAGCATTCCAAAGCTATAAACGTCTGCCTTATATGACACTCCACCAATATTTTTGTAGAATAATTCTGGAGCCATGTAACCAAAAGTTCCTCTTAGTCCAGTTAAAATAATTGACTTATCTTTGATAGGATATAGCTTTGCAAGTCCAAAATCCGAAACCTTTGGAATGAAATTATCATCTAGAAGAATATTATGAGGCTTGATATCAAAATGTAGAATTTGCACATCACAATCTTGATGCAAATAAGCAATCCCACGAGCTATGCCAAGACATATTTCATATGTTTTGTCATAACTTAAAGAGACACTTTCTTCTTTAGAGAAAATGTATTTATCCAATGAACCATTAGGCATGAATTCATAAACTAGAGCATGTTTTTCTCCTTCAGCACAGTATCCAATAAGACGTACCACATTCATGTGATGTATTCTTCCAATTGTAGCCACTTCACTGATAAAATCTTGTCCGTTAGTTTTCGATTTGGTCAACATCTTTATTGCCACGTCTAGCCCGCTTCGAAGTTTTCCTTTATATACAGAGCCAAAACCTCCTTCACCCAATTTCACTTTGAAATCTTTGGTCATTTTTTTAATTTCTCTGTATTCATACCTAATAGGATTTAGATTGCTATCTAGCAAAAACATTTCAATGCTTTCATACACTGAATAATGTCTACGTCGCCACATATAGATATATAGCATTAGTAAAAGTGTGATTCCAACTAGCAATCTGGTTGCCAGGAATATTGCTATAGCATTTTGTTCAAAGAATTCTGCTTCACTATCCCAGCTTCTTGGTTGCTCATGATATCTTATTATATATACATATCCTGTAAGGATAAATATTGTTGAATGTGTGAGGAAGTAAAGCATGTTTTGGTCTAATCGATAAGTTTATTCAAATATGAAATCAGTTGACAAATTAATAGATAAGTTATATTACCCATTATAACGCGTTTAAGATAACCTGCAAAAATAAAAGACTAAGTGAATAGAAAATAATAATGATATAGTAACATGAAAACAAAATAACACTTGTTCAAAACATGTTTTGGATACACATCTTACAAAAAATTAGTGTATTATTTAAATATTTATAAATAGTCAAATATTTTAAAGTTTATATCTATTTTGGATCTAAGCCCATAGACAAATTAAACACACATCAGTAAATCAATACCTCATGGTAACATCAACTATTTGACTTAGGGGTTACTATTCTAAGCTTGACTTGGCCATTCCAAACAAGCTCTAATCAACCTTGACCAAAGCATAAACACTCAAATAGCACAAGATCTACTACAAAGCCGGACATTAACCTATAATAACACAAGATCCGTCTATTCATCCTTCACACCCGAATCCACCTAATAACCCACATTGGCAAAACATAGAAAATAACATACCCAAAAGCCATGCTACAGCAGCAAACAATATGCATTTTTGACAGAAAACATTCCATCCTTTGCAGCTTTCTAAGTCCAAGAATCCAACACATTCTAATTAAAGTTTACAGCATTAATTTATTCCATAAACTCTTCCACAACTGCCTCTTCCCTTTCGAACCAATGCCTTATCCATTGAAAGTTCCATTACCATCTTACATTCCACCAACTTCCCAATTCCTTCACCAACACATGTAGTTTTAGACTATTTATGAGCCAAGGAAAAATCCCCCATCCACTTATGATTCCACATATCTATCTTGTCCCCTTCCCCTAATTTCCTCACTCAACTTCAAAAGATCCATCAATCCATAAAGTGACAATCTTCTATAAAAAAAATACTAATGCTGGAATTATTCCAATATACGAGAAATTATTAGTTGGTTCAGGATCATCACTTCATATATGACCTCAACTAATAATTATATGACTATGGATGATGCAGTGGTCCTTTAAACACCTAATAATTTCCCACTATATATTCTCACAACTTTAATAAGATCCAATTTGATTTTTTGAATGTAATAATGAAAAAATTGACAGACAAATCTCTCTTATTGTCACTCTACATAATCGTACATGATATTTTCACTTAATATGACTCAGTTAAATTCTTTTAAAATTATTGGATCTATTTCTTAGTTTAATTTGAGAATCTCTTCCTATTTTATATTCCGTTCTGAATTAATTCTGCATTCATGTTTTAATTGATCACTTTCCTTTTTTATTATTGTTAAATATAGATAAATATAATTACATACCAAAATTCCTTATGCTCAGTGGTACTTCCTAATTAGTCAAAATAAAAATAACCTTTAAGTAGCCAATAGGCACAACGTACGCAATACTTGAGGTGGAGAAAATAGTACGAGAGAAATAACAAAGATGTGAGAGCGCGTGCTTACCTACTGTGTAGCCAATAATTTGCCGTATATATTCAAGAATCTGATCACGAATTCCTACACACCGAAAGCAAAATATTAGCATATATTATAATGAGTAAAATTATTTGTATAATAATCAGTTTCTATAATAAATTTGTCAAGAAATACTTGTAGAATATTAGGAGTATCGCAAGAAAAAAATAAGAAATATAAATAACTTGAACTTCTTATAAACTAAAATTAATTTATACATATGTTAAAATAAAATTTAGATAAACTATACAAGAACTTTTACAAATTAATTTATATATATTTTTTCTTATTATTTTTAAAATACTTACAAAAACGTTTATCTAAACAAACGCTAATTACATTTAAATGCTTCTATTGATATACATATAATAACATATTCATCAAATTTGAAAATGAAACGATTAGAATTAATCTCACAACTCTTTGTATTATAGAAGTATAAACAATAGAGATTTGGCAGTATGTTCTCACCGCACTTGTATGTTTCAATGCCAAAGATTTGACAGTAGGTATAGGCACATCGAGTTTCTCGTGTGGATTGATCGATGTAGCAACTCACACCCTTTCCGCATCGATCCCTACAAATAACTGGAAAGAACCAAGACATCGAAATTCCGTGGTGCAGCCACTTCTTGATATCAGCATAGGAAACGTCCCTGTTAAAATATTTCCAGTTTGCAAATGTAGCAACCTTCAATCGGCACCCAACCTTGATGTCCGTCAGTGTAAACCCTAAGTGATAATCGTCTGCGACAAGAATGGCATAGATATGGCCGACGGAACTCGAATCACAATTAGCGTTGGCTTTCACAACTATGTATCGAGGATCATCGATCACTGGAGTAGTACAGTTTAGAAACACGGCGTATAGAGGATAGGCCGAGAAACTTAGCGGACCATGTGCAGAATAGTTAAGACCACCGATGTAAGTGAAATTGTAGAGATTCAAGAAATAACGAGGAATGGAGCAAGCAGTGTCCTCCACCACACCAGCATCGGTCAACCGGATCTCGTAGCTCTTGTAATTTATTTCCTGCACTTGGTATTTCCCTGAAAATAGACTCATTACTGTCACGTTTTCAACGCAATCTAATTCGTAATCTTTATCGCCGCAGTCCAGTGGGTCGCCTTTTAGTCGAAATGGATACGTTATGTTGCGAATTTCGCCGCATGAAGAATAACAGGGTGGGTGATGATACTGCTTGCCTAAGCAAGTTTGTTGAAATAGCAGCACAAGAATTATGATAGCCAGAGGGGTAACCATTGATTGTGAAAACATATTGTTATCGTCAAAAGTCATGAAATGATACTTAAATATTTTTTCATTATTTACGTCATATGATTATCTTAGAATTATAAATAATGTGATAATTTCTGAATTAATAGATGTGGGACCCTTCGTTCAAATTTAAGCAGATGAATGCCTTTCCGTGTTGAACTTGAACTAATAATAAAGGATGTGAACGTGACATTTCAAAATTTTCCTGTTTTATTTATTTATTTTTTCTTATCTCTTAGCTCATTTTGTATGACTTCTATTATGTCATATTAAATTACTTTTCAAATCTATCCCAGTAAGAGAAGCAACTTAGAGCTGCTCTTAGTCCAATCTTCAACGAAGCTTCCTGTGATGTTCTCAAGTAAGAAAATCAACTTTTAGAGGTTGCTCTTAATAATGGAAAACAAGTAGATATAGTATATATTAAAAATAACTCATTCTACCAAAAACTTTTTAACACAACTTATACTTATATGTCTTTTAATTAACTGGAATTTTTGATTAATTTTTAATATGAAATAAATTATATTGTGAGAAAAATAATCATTTTATATATGCTCCTGGTCTCGAGGAAGATTTATCAATTATTTTTGTTGAAACAATTTTGTATCAATAGTATGATAAAAGAAAAAAAACAAAACTCATTCTAAATATCTTGTTAACCCACAAAAAACAGAAGATCAAGTAAACAAAAGATTTTCTAGCCTGCTTGCAAGATATACCACCACCACAATGCTCAATTTTCAGAACTTGTCTCTTCTATTACTGGCGTTGGTGTTTCTGCCACTGAAGCTTGTGATAAGCGGGAACCAATGCATTGATAAATGTGGAGGGGTTCGTATTCAATTTCCATTTTATCTCAGAAACAGCAAGCCAAATCACACCGCCGAATATCCCCCTGGGTTCGATCTGCTATGTACGGAAAACAAGAAGACATTAATACTTGAGCTGCCTAATGTTCCAACAAAATTGGCAGTCAGAAAAATCGATTACAAATCGCAGCAGATTCAAATCTACGACCCTGCAAATTGCCTTCCCTCTCAGCTCTTGCAACTCAGCAACGCATCAATGTCTCCATTCCAATTCCCCTCATCTGGTTATTCTTTCAACACTAGGGATAACTTTTCCTTCTTCCGTTGCGATTCAATGTCGTCGTGTCCTATTTTGCTACGTCCTTCTTACCTGGATGTTATTAGATACCCTGAAATACTATCCTGCACCAAGGTGAAAGATGTTTGGTCTGCCAACTGGATGGATCAATATTCGCTTTATGACCCAACCGTGAATATAGAATGGTCGAAACCTGACTGCAGACACTGTGAAGAGCAAGACCAGAAATGTAAATGGAAGAATGGTACCAAAGGTGAAACTGAATGTTTCGTTTGCTCAACAAACACGACTCCCACATCAACTATTGTACTCATTGCTGCAGGTATGGACTGTCCTTTAATTTTGCCCCAGCTTTCCTCTACATCTGTGGTTGTGAACTTGTGATAATAATAGAATACTTAGACATTCAAGTAATAATACATTCACAATATTGTAGATTTAAATATATTTTTTATTTCTGAAATTTAACATTTTTTTTATGTTTGTTTTATTTTTTGTCTTTAGTATTTTTTTTATTATTCAGAGCATTGTCTAAAATACTTTAGAAACAAAAAAATAAAACAAACACATTTTCTAAGAACAAAATGAAAACAAATATTTGTAGGGACCGAAATGAAAAAAAACTAAATTATAAAGAAAGAAAATGTATTTAAACCTAAAATATTCTATGATCACAACTACATGTCTAGATAGAGATCCTGCTAGGTATATAGTCTTTTGTGAAAGATATTTGTGATTTATAAAAAAAATTACATAGTAATGTAATATTAATTACAGTGACAATTGTGGGCTGCATAATGTTGGTAATCTCAACAACAACAATTGCAACCATAACTTAATCCTTGTTATTCATTTTGTCTAACATGATTTTTCACCAATAGGAGGAATAGTTGGTTTGATGCTTTTGCTACTTATGGTCACTTGCATTTTTTGTGCGTATCACTATTATGAGAAGAAAGGAGAAGATCAAGTTAGGATAGAGAAATTCTTGGAGGATTATAGGGCAATGAAGCCCACGAGATTCACTTATGCTGACGTTAAGAGAATCACAAATGGGTTTAGTGAAAGCTTAGGGGAAGGAGCTCACGGAGTAGTGTTCAAAGGAATGCTCTCTCGAGAAATTCTGGTTGCTGTGAAGATACTCAACGACACAGTGGGAGATGGGAAGGATTTCATAAATGAAGTGGGAACCATAGGGAAAATTCATCACGTTAATGTTGTTCGCTTGCTTGGATTTTGTGCGGATGGGTTCCATCGCGCACTCGTTTATGATTTCTTCCCAAACGGGTCACTGCAGAGATTCTTGGCTCCACCAGACAACAAGGATGTTTTTCTTGGCTGGGAGAAGTTGCAACAAATTGCTCTTGGTGTTGCCAGAGGAATTGAGTATCTCCATCTTGGTTGTGATCATAGAATAATTCACTTTGACATCAACCCTCACAATGTTTTGCTGGATGACAACTTCGTCCCAAAAATCACTGACTTTGGACTTGCCAAATTGTGTCCCAAAAATCAAAGCAGAGTGTCAATGACAGCAGCCAGGGGAACTTTGGGCTACATTGCCCCTGAAGTTTTCTCAAGGAACTTCGGTAACGTGTCTTACAAGTCTGACATCTACAGCTATGGAATGTTACTGCTAGAAATGGTTGGAGGAAGAAAGAATATAGATGCCGAGGAAAGTTTTCAAGTTTTGTACCCTGAATGGATCCATAATTTGCTCGAAGATAGAGACGTGCAAATTAGTGTTGAGGATGAGGGAGATGTTGAAATTGCAAAGAAACTCGCCATTGTAGGACTTTGGTGCATTCAGTGGAACCCAGTGAACCGTCCATCCATGAAAACGGTGGTACAAATGCTTGAAGGGGTTGGAGATGAATTAATTGCACCCCCTACTCCTTTTGAAATCTCTGGATCTTCTAGAACAAATGTTGATGTTCCAACAAGTCGTCAGAATTTCAAGTTGGAAGTTATTGATGAAATACAAGAGTAAATAATATCAGTCACTTTTAGGTTTCCTTCAAATGTAATATATACTTTATAGAAATTATGAGATTTATCAGCAATGTTAATAGTCTATTAATCATGTAAACTTATTAATCTACTACTTGTTTATTGTTTCTTATGACACGTTTCCACTATCGTACTCAAATTTTACTTTCAACTTTTGGTCCAGAATACATATCTTTGAATAGTACTGATACATTTTATGCTTCTACTATTATACTCATACTTTTTATACTAATTTTTTTTATCTATCTATTAATCAAATAAAAAATGTAAAATATGAAATTAAGTTCCTGATCCCATTGAAAAAATATTATTATAAGGAAAAATTATTGTAATGAAATTAGAGATTTCCTTGATATTTGAAAATGTAAACACTTGCGACAATGGCAATTGTTAAAAGTTTATCAGGAAAATATTGTAATTTAATTTTTATTATTTATTAATTTGGTGTATTTATGTTACTATTTTTGTTGAATTATACATTTTTAATAAATTATACACGTATGTTTCATTCATAGACTTGGTCGTAATAAAAAAAAATTCATAGACTTGGTCACATATGTGTTTAAAGTCTTTAGCTTTATTTTTCTATCAATTACTTACAAGGCAAGTAATAATTCGTTCACGCCTAAAAGAAAAGTGTATCACACTTATTGGATTATATATTTATGGTTTGCATAAACCGTAGTTACGATATCAATGTATAATTGTGTGGTTTACAAAAATTGAGTTTGAATTTTTTAAGTAAAATCTTGGATTGTGAATGAAAAAAAAAATGATTGAAAGGGATAATTTTATAAAGATGATAGTTAGATTTTTTGATTAAATAAAATTAGTAAATACTTCATATTAATGATATGGTGATCTAAAAATGACATTTCAATAGTGTTATAATATTTTCTTCATTTATTAAAAAAATTAAATATTTTATGTTTTTAAAATATTAAATATATTTACTTTTTATTTAATATTTTATAAATAATAAAAAGATCATGAAAAAATATTCTAAGAGGATATATTATTAATTTATTATTATAATGGTAATTTAACTTTATTTTATTTGGACTCTTCTCTTTTATTTTAGTGGGCTCTGTTAAAAAGTGTTTGTTTTTTTTTAATTTTCTTCACTTTTTATTTAATATAGTTAATTGACTCTGATAACATGTCAAATTTATCTTAATCATATACATAAATTGACAGAAATAAAAAATAAGACAAATATAATATTTTTGGTTCAATAGTGTTTTTTGTCTTGTAAAATTCTTAAAACTATTGGCTTTAGTCATCTATCTTTAAAACCCTCTTTAGTTATCTCTGTATTTTTAAATGCTTAAATTTTTCAGTTTAACTATGTTAAATTACTGTATAATCATATGGTTATTTTTCATATACCAGAGATCCTAGTCATAGAACACATGAATTTCACCCTCCTTGATAGACATTTCATTTTCAAAAGTTTATAATAGAATAAAAAGAGGGCGAGAGAAATGAGAAAAAACACTAGAACAAGAGAAAGAGAGACAGAGTGGGTACTATTTTTCTTTTAAAAGTTGCTTATCTGCTTTTTCTAATAAAAATTGGGTTTAATGGTGGCAAAGGAACTTTCTTGGTCAAGAAGATCTAATTCATTAGTTATTCTAAACCACAGTTTTCGATTTTCAGTTTTTCACGCATAAAGAAAAATAGTCTTCGTTAACATCATATTTATTTTCACTAATACCACAATGTCTATCTGAAATTTACACTAAAAATGCAGAAATATATATGAGAACATCTGATAGATCCCAAATTAAAATTTTAGATTACTTTTTCATAAATCTTATAATGTCATTTAAGATTAAAAATCTTTCAAGATTTTTCATTTTTTTTTCTTTAGTGATAGATCTTAAAATCTTAAGGATAGAAAAAAAAAATTATTCTTTTTTAAATAATATACAGATATTAAAAGTTTTTATTCAAAAATTCATTTTTCATATTAAAAATATTTCCATCTCTTTTATTAAAAGATTTAGTGAAAAACAGATTGTAAACTCAATAAATACAAGTACATTTTAACCACATGTTGAACTGTCTAAAAGTGGATTTCATCATTTTAGTGATATGATGATCTAATTAAAATTAATTATTGTCAGAGGTTTCTGGCATTAGAGTTTGGGCACGATGTGGATAGGGCATATCCTGTGGAATCGGGACCCACAGTGTACAACGAGAAACGTTTGATTAGGCTTTTGATTGAGGAATTTGGGATTCCCTACACCAACATCTGCTGCAACTCCATTGCTTCTTGGCCTTACCATGATAGTTTCAAATCTATGGTGATGGCAATGTCAAAGATACAATTAAGAGTTAATTACACTTGTATTCCCTGTGTTTTGTTTAAATTTTACCTAATATTTATTTCTTTTTTTAACCTACAAAAAGTCCCTTAATTGTTTACCTCACATTACACCTAGAGCCTATCATTCCTAAACACCGTTTAATAATCTAATAGAAATTAGACACATGTTATTCACATGATTTTTAATAAAAAATTTATGTCTAAACTATCATCATCTTCTTCCTCTCAACCTGATGCTTCTTTTTTGTTTTTTGTGTAATTGGATGTAAACTCAACTTTTTGTTGGACATGAACCCACTTTGTTGGTACGTAGTGTTAACAACTTTCTTCTCATCTTTTGTTTTACTAACATACATATAAATTAACTTTTAATTCTCAACAAATATTTTCAGCATATCATGATTAGTTTTAAGGGAGAGAATTTTACCACTAGAAGTAGAACAAAATCATAAAATAAAACGGTGACATGATAACAAGTCTAAATCATTAGCAATGTTGTTCACACAGTCATGTATTCTATGTATTTCAATTCATCCATTATGTTCATATAGTTCCAAACATCAACACTATTTTAATTAACAATAATAAACAAATAATTTTTAATTCATCCATTGTGTTTCATGTGATTCCAAACATCAACACTATTTTAATCAACAATAATAAACAAATGATTTCTAGTTCATCCATTGTGTTTTCTGTTGTCTCAAACATCAACACTATTTTAATTAACAATAATAAACAAATGATTTTAAAAATCATAAGTGGTCCCACACTGGTTCTCCATTGAAACTCCATTTAGAAATAGGTAACAATAAACAATCAAAATTAAATAAATAATATTAAAAAGTAACCTATATACAAGGTCCAGTGATCACTTACTGGCATAACCCCATCGTGAACAGAAATTATGGAACAGGAAGAGAAACAAAGCGCTCGTGAGCGTCGAAGAGGAAGACAAACGAAGGAGCTCATGAACGTCGCGAACTAGAATAGGAACAATAGAGAATTCGCGAACGGTGAAGAGGAATGAAACGTGAACATCGTGAGAAAAAGAGGAACTCACACCTCCTGGACGCTGAAGAAGAACTCGCCAACAAGAGGAAAATGAACCGTACTCACGAATGGTGAGGAGAAATGAAACATGAATAATAAATTCTGAAACTAATTGAGAATGAATAATTTAGGTTTTACAAATAAAATGTAAAGATAATTTTGTCTACTTACATATTTAAATTGGTGTTAGTTAATGGTGTTAATAGAGGGGGTAAAAGTAATGTAAAAAAATAGAGAGATATCAAGTGAAATTTGAACAAAACACATAAGGTGCGAGTGTAATTTACTCTACAATCAATTATATATATTTAGTATATATATTACTATATTTTCATTGAAAACAATTTTCATCTAAGTAAAATTGACTACATAAGTCATTATCTCAAATTGACTTTTTTTATTCATATAAATTAAGCATACTATCAAAAGGTTTACAATATATATATATATATATATATATATATATATATATATAATCCAATTCAACCGCTATATTTCCTTTGATGAAACGGTTTTTTTTTAAGTTTTGATAAGATATTAAATTTTGAATATTCATGATGTATGATTCAAATTTATTTCATCGAAATAACCTTCTCATTATGTGTATTCTAGCTGTTTAATTATCCTTTCTATAGTATCATCAAAATGAGTATAATTCTGTTAAAATTAATTAAATAGAAAATGATATAATAAAGTTAAAATATAATTTTCATTCTCCTAATTTTTTCAAATATGTAATTTTAGTTTTTTATTTTTTAATGTAAATATTTTGTCTCTCACTTTTTAAAAAAAATGTGATTATAGTTTTATTTTTCAATTTTAGATTTGATTATATATTTTTAATAAATTAAGCTCATTAATAATTAAATAATTTTAAAATAACATTTGTTAGTCAATGTTTGTTAGTTAATTTTTATAAAGTATATAGATTAACATTAAAAATTGGATATTATAATTAAAAAAGTGGATTTTTTTAAAAGTGAAAGACCAAATATTTGAATTATGTGAACTAAAATATTTGAATTACAAAATGTGAACTAAAATCACGAAATATTTACAGTACCCAAAACAAAACAAAATTGGAAAGAAAAAAAGAAGAAACCGTTTTTTTTTTTTTTCAGATAAACAAGCAATCTTCATCTCTGGTCTTGAAATCCAATGCTTTTCCTTCCACCAATATTAGGTGAAAGACCTGCACCCCACATTCAATTTTTGAAATCAAAACTCCACATGTATAATGAAATCTAGAAGACAAAATTAATGAAAATTGAAATGCATCCAATCATCATTTGACAGCCTGGAAAGTTATCATGATTGAGAAGAAAATGGTATGCATCTCAATAAAAAATAAAAAAACTAAAATCACAAATTAACTTAGAGGAACCAAAAATGTACTCTAGCAAAAAAAAAAAAAAAAAGACGCAGCAATGTAATACTGGTACACGCAATCGAGGTTAGTTTAAACCATTTTATATGGTCCTCTCGAACATAAGTGTGAACAAAAATAAAACAAAAACAAACTGTCAATCACTATTAAAACTAAAAAATAACGATGATTTGATTAGAACAGATAACACGCAACAATATAATTTTAGCAAAATAGCTTTCACATGATACTAGTTACGCTATCCAGGTTAGTTTAAACAATCTTATATGAATGATCGGCAATTGCCAATTGGTTATTGACTTCTCCTGAAGAATATGCTAACATTCTTTCATCACATCCAATTAACAAACTCTATATAAAGCCATCAAAAAAATACATACCACCATCGAGTAGCCATAAATGCTCATAAAAATGGAGTATTTTTCTCTAAGTTTACTTAAATTTTGGCATATATATGTTCACTTGTTTTCTCTTTTTACATTGAACTCGGTATGGTTTAGTCCACCAAGCATGATTGTCTTTGCATCAGAAAATGATACTGATCATTTGGCACTGCTCAAATTCAAGGAATCCATATCCACTGACCCATATGGAGTCTTGCTCTCTTGGAATACTTCTTCTCACTTCTGTAATTGGCATGGAATCACATGCAATCCCATGCTTCAAAGGGTTACACAGTTAAACTTGCGAGGATACAAGTTGAAGGGAGTCATATCTCCTCACGTTGGAAATCTCTCTTATATGAAAAACTTTAGCCTCGGAAACAACAGCTTCCACGGAAACATCCCACAAGAATTGGGAAGGTTGTCACAATTGCAGTACCTCTCTGTCGAAAATAACTCATTGGTAGGAGAAATTCCTACAAACTTGACAGGTTGCACTGATCTCAGATTCTTATACTTAAACGGGAACAATTTGATTGGTAAAATATCATTCGAAATTGGCTCACTCTGGAATCTTCGAAGTTTAGACCTTGGTGTAAACCAGTTAACTGGAGTAATCCCATCATTCATAAAGAATCTTTCATCCTTGACTCGTCTTTGGGTTGATACTAACCACTTAGAGGGACATGTTCCACAAGAAATATGCCTTCTCAAAAGTTTGACGTGGATAGCATTGGGTGTCAACAACCTCACTGGAACACTTCCTTCATGTCTTTATAATTTGTCATCTCTTACTGGAATCATAGCTCCAGCAAATCATTTCAATGGCTCTCTTCCACCTAACATGTTCCACATCCTCCCCAATCTTCAACATTTTCAAATTGGTGGTAATCAAATCTCAGGTCGAATCCCACCTTCCATCACAAATGCATCCCTCCTTTCAGAATTTGAAATCAGTGAAAACTATTTCACGGGACAAGTTCCAAGTTTAGGGAAGCTACAAGATCTTCAACATCTATCTTTGTCTTGGAACAATTTAGGTGAGAATTCAACTACTGATATGGAGTTTTTAAAATCATTGACAAATTGTAGTAAGTTGAAAGTGTTATCTATAGCTGTCAATAATTTTGGAGGTCATTTGCCAAATTCTTTGGGCAATTTATCAACCCAACTTAGTCAACTATATCTTGGGTATAATCAGATGTTAGGAAAAATTCCTTCCGAAATAGGAAATCTGGTTAACTTATTTGTCTTGAGCATACTCTATAACCATTTTGAAGGGATTATTCCTAGTGCTTTTGGGAAACTTCAGAAGATGCAAGCATTAGAATTGACTGGAAACAAGCTTTCAGGAGATATACCAACCTCCATAGGAAACGTCAGTCGATTGTTTTATCTGGGTTTGGGAGAAAATATGTTAGAAGGAAATATTCCTCCAAGTATAGGAACTTACAAAAAGTTGCAATACTTAAACCTTTCACATAACAACCTTAGAGGAGCCATACCCTTAGAGATATTTAATCTTTCATCTCTAACAGACGCGTTGGCAGTGTCACAAAACTCATTGAGTGGTAGTATTCCAAAAGAAGTGGGTAGGCTAAAACATATTCATTTACTAGATGTTTCTGAGAATCATCTGTCTGGTGACATTCCTGGAACTATAGAAGAATGTTTACTGTTGGAGTACCTCTATTTGCAAGGGAACTCTTTACAAGGAATAATTCCATCCTCTTTGGCATCACTCCAAGGTCTTCAACGTTTAGACCTGTCCCAAAACCACCTGTTTGGATCAATTCCTAATGTTTTGCAGAACATTTCTTCCTTAGAATATCTTAATGTATCTTTTAACATGCTGGATGGTGAGGTGCCAACTGAAGGTGTCTTTCGAAATTCAAGTTGGTTAGTAGTGACTGGAAATACTAAGCTTTGTGGAGGTATTTCAGAACTACATCTACCACCATGTCCTATCAAAGGTAAGAAACTTGCAAAACACCACAAGTTCAGGTTGATAGCAGCGATTGTTAGTGTGGTTGCTTTTCTTCTCATATTGTCAGTTATTCTAACTATCTATTGGATGAGAAAAAAGAGTAAGAAACCATCTTTAGATTCACCACCAATTGGCCAGTTGACTAAAGTTTCATACCAAAGCCTACACAATGGAACGGATGGGTTCTCAACTACAAACTTGATAGGGTTTGGAAATTTTAGCTCTGTTTACAAAGGAACTCTTGATATAGAAGACAAAGTTGTTGCCATAAAGGTCATAAATCTTCATAGAAAAGGAGCTCATAGGAGTTTCATTGCAGAATGCAATGCGCTTAAAAATATTAAACATCGAAATTTGGTTCAAGTTTTAACATGTTGTTCCAGTACAGATTACAATGGTCAAGAATTTAAAGCTCTAATTTTTGAGTACATGAAGAATGGAAGCTTAGAACAATGGTTGCATCCTAGGACACTAACTGCAGAACATCCAAGAACATTGAATCTTGATCAAAGATTAAATATCATCATTGATGTTGCTTCCGCATTACATTATCTTCATCATGAATGTGAGCAACCAATCATTCATTGTGATCTAAAGCCGAGCAATGTCCTTCTTGACGATGACATGGTTGCTCATGTGAATGATTTTGGCATAGCAAGACTTCTCTCAACCATTATTGGTACTCCTTCAAAGCAAACAAG
Organism: Glycine latifolia; assembly: GCA_013407115.1. Lineage (NCBI taxonomy): Eukaryota > Viridiplantae > Streptophyta > Magnoliopsida > Fabales > Fabaceae > Glycine > Glycine latifolia. The sequence continues at coordinate 27,848,698 of CM023948.1, read as the reverse complement.
TACAATTGGAATAAAGGGAACAGTTGGCTATTCTCCTCCAGGTATGTTCTAAATTCTCAAATCAATGTTTCTTTGAATTCCCATTTCATTTGATGAAAACTTGATATTTATAATTACAAATTATTGACAATTTTACTATATATTTTAGAGTATGGAATGGGTTCTGATCTGTCTATGAATGGCGACATGTATAGCTTTGGGATTCTTGTGTTGGAAATGCTTACTGGAAGAAAACCCACGGATGAAATCTTTGAAGATGGCCAAAATTTGCATAACTTTGTGGAAAATTCATTTCCTGATAATATTTTTCAGATCTTGGACCCATCACTTGTACCAAATCATGGAGAAGCAAAATTCGAAGAAGAAAACGGTCAGAATCTTACTCCAACGGTTGAAAAGTGCTTAGTTTCACTCTTTAACATTGGACTATCTTGTTCAGTAGAATCACCAAAAGAAAGAACTAATATGGTGGACGTTACTAGAGAGTTAAGCAAAACTAGAAAAACCTTTCTTGTTGGTAAGACACATGGAAAATGCCTTAATTCTTTGCGTATTATTATAGATCAAATGTAGATATGTCATGTTGCTTCTTCTTGCCAAATTTTAATAGCAGTTCTGTTTAAATTAAATGACCATTTTGGTTCTTTGTCTTATTTTTGGTTCAAATTAGTCATTTATCTTTTAAAAATTTTATTTTAGTCTTTTATCTTATTTATTTTATTCAAAGTAATCCTTTTATCTTTTGAAAGTTTACTTTCACCATTTATCTTATTTAAAAAGTTCAAAATAGTCCTTAAACCATTTAAATATATTTAAAATTGTCATCTATTTTAGTGTTTTTAAGAACAAAAGTTGAATATATTTAAATAGTTGAAGAACTATTTGAACTTTTTAATTAGATAATATACCAAAATGAACTTTTTAAAAGATTAAGGATTATTTTGAACCTTTTAAATAAAAAAAAGGATTAAAGTGAATTTTTTAAAAGATAAAGGATATTTTAAATAAAATAAATAAGATAAAAGATCAAAATAATCATTTAGCCTTGTATTTATACTCTTTTGTTCATTGTTTTTTATTGTATTTTTTAATTGTTTCACACATTAGTTTTCCTTTTCAAACTTAACAATATTATATACCTGAGATATTTTAATGCTTAATTGCATATGCTGCTGGCTTCTATTCGTGTACCTGATTAATTGCTTATGCAGTCAGAATTTCACTCTCTGCCATTTTCTTTTTTCCAAAATTCTGGTTGCTTAATTGCACATATTAATGAACATTTTCTTTTAAAATTTAATTAATAACAAAATAAGACTGAGATTTCTACATGGTTAATTGCTGATGTCACCCTGCTTCAGCTATTACTTGCTAAAACAGTTATAATTTCTTTCATCTTGACACATACATACACTCATATTTCTAAACTACAAATATAACATTTCTTCCTGAATTTCAGGTGTTGAAACATGTGAAGAATTCAAGTCAACGGCTGAGATGGACACAAGGAATAAAAGTGAACACTTCAGCACTACTGACATGAAAAAAGGAATTATAACATTAGGATAGATGATAGAATTGAAATCAAGAAATGAGAGAATTCGTGCAGTGAGCTATTGACTATGTATCAAGTAAGCATTGAGTGATAAAGGAGGGTATTCAGAATGTGAAAAGTGTCTTTCTTCCTTGAGTATCTTTCTTCTATTTTCCTTCCTTGTTTCTCCTTTTCTATCTTGTATTGGCTATTACCTCTGCTGATTCATGTTCACAAACACAATTGATGTATTGTTCACATTAATAAAAATTATGTACTTGTCTATTAATTGCATTTCCTGGATACTTGACTTGCTTGAGTTGCTGCTACTGCCATTGCAAGAACTGGACACAAACTGTTGGGTACTGAGAAATCACACAATAGTCGAGATAGGATAAAGAGAGAAAGGGAAGAAGAAAATAACACACAGAGTTTATCATGCTTCACCCAATGTGCGCTACATCCAACCATTCACTATATTTCCTCACACATTCGTACAATTGCATTCAGATTACAAGGAAATACATAGGTTTAGAAACCTTAAACCCTGTAGTTATTCACAGGCCAAAGCCCAAACTACAAATAATAAAACACAAGACCAACAACAATATTAGGCCTCGAGTGAGTCATACCCATCACAAACAAACCAAAACAAGAATAGCAAATGGCGGTATTTTCATCAGAGGCCATCAAACCATGCTGCTGCAGATCATGATCATAATCATCATTCATAAAGAATATTATACACCAGTAAATCAATGCAGACAAACAAGCTGCAATAGAAGAAAAAATGCAAGGTCGGGAATTCTTGAGCTAGCTGAAACAAAACATGGAGCAATGCTTTTCCATCTCCATGTTTATCCATAACTTGATTCTACACTTTTGAAAGCTATTTTTTTCTCAGTTACATATGAAATGAAAATATTCTCCAGCTTCAAACCTTCAACCTTTGCAGTGAAAAATTCCAATCCCAGAGCCATTGCAGAAAGATATGTCCTTAGATACTAATCATTGGCTTCCCATGGTTTAATATAGTCAATGCTGCAACTGCACTTGGAGTGTAATCAGCATAAGTTTTCAAATTTTGTTGTAGAAGGTTGAGCTTTATTCTCTCTGAAGGCCATAGAAGCTTGAGAATCTTTTGGGCTGCAATTATTTGTTCTTCTCGACAACCATTATCATGTAATAAATCTCTGTAGTATAGAGCCAAAAACTGATAAATTCTCAGCTTTCTCAAATTAGTAATGCAGATGAAATAATTTGAATTTCAGCCTTACTTGAGCAACAAGGCTAAGTTAACTGGTTTGCAAGATTGAAAGAGTGCTTCAGGAATAATGGCTTTGTCCAAAAGAATATTGGGAAGTGATATATACTGTATCTTCGCTTTGTACCGAATATACCATTCTGTCAAAATATGGGCACGATATGCCACGACACAGGGTAATCGTGCAAGCTGCAGCTCCACAGCAACTGTCCCAGATGTGCATAATGCAGCTCTACTTGCCTACAATGCAGTTAATTTAAATTAGTAAGGCATAAAGTGTAGCCTTCATGCAGTATATAGGGGACTAGGAAGCAGAAGGAAATGGCCAAACTCACGATCTAGTAAAATATTTGGACAGAAACAGAACCACTGGCAAACCATTTTGGAAAACCAACAGTTATAATGTCATAGCAAGTTTAGATTCATGTATAATTCTATAATAACTGATCACTCTATATATTGAGTAACCAAGAGTCTGTATTCTACAATGGACCATAAGAGAACAATTGCCATAACAGGATGTCTATATCAGAAGTATTTAACCAATTTTCTACTACTGCTACATGTTTTGGCAAAAATGAGTAAAACAGTATTTGTTTTGTAAATGGAAGACTTGAGGGAGAAAGGGGCTTACACTAAAAGCATCATATCTCAGTTGTGTTGTTCCACCTGGTATCAATACAACTGGCACAGGCCATCTGTGAACAGCATCAGCTATGAAATTTTCCACATGCTCATTAGGTGCAACATGAATGATTGTCATCAACTGTGGAACCATGTCTTTCATAAGTTCCACTGTGTTTGAAAATATTGGAAGCATCCGACTGACTTCTTGCACTCTGCTTCCAGGAAGCAAGCTAATGACAGTGGCTCCTTTTAAAGTTAAAATTAAAGTGACAAAAAAGAAAATTATAACTTCAATGTTAACAAAATAGTACAAACTATGTAAAAAAAAAAGGGTTTTCATGTCAATTTTTATTTTTAAACTCTAACTTCTGCTTCAAAGCCTAGATTTTGGGACATTATGCTAAAGCAAATATCCAGACCGAAAGAAAGAGCAAAGTCATTAAACTGAGGAAATGGTAAACATGAGCTCATACATTCAGTGCAAGAAAATAAATTAATAAACTTTTCTTACAGATAGGTATATTAAGTTCAGGAACTTCATTGATTAGAAGTGTACCTGCTGGCACTGCATGCTTACTTCGGAAGTCTTCACCATTTCCTTCAGCCTTCCATTCATGAATCGAGGAATTCTTTCTCTGAAAATATAGCTTGCCAAATTTAGGAAAAGGATATCATGAAATTTGGACCAAGTAAAATATAATAACAATCAAGAAGGAATTTTTTTTGTTACAGATAAAGATATAAAAGAAAGACTGAGAACTACTTTCATAAGTTTTTTAATGATTGGCAAGGAACAGGTTTAAATACGGAAAGATTAAAACTCCAAGAGGACAAACAAAAATTGGCTTACTATTGTATAAGAGAGAAGAATAAAAGAAAACAATCCATAAAATCACTAATGAGCACGTACAAGCTTTACAATAAAGCTAACAAGAACATTATCAGATATTCCAAGCTCATACCAAATTCAATTCCAGAACGTCTTCCAGGACTGGATGCCCAACAAATGTTGCACACAATCCATTTAATCTACATATTTTGTCCTCATTTGGAAGAATGCACAATAGATGATCTACAAATTCTGCTAGTCCTCTGAGTCTCGCTTCACCTCCTTTCCATGCCCAGAATGATGGTGCTACATAGTGAAAGTGTGCTGGCGAATGCAACTTTTTTTGTCTGTATCTAGCTGCAAAAGGCATTCCCCCATTTGCATACAGCATAACTCTCAAACCACACAGGCAGAAGTTATTCCAGCAAGGAGATTAGTAGTAGTACCTCTAAGCTGTTTCAAGAACCGAAATGAAAAGCCCTTAGAATCAACAGTTAATACAACATGAGGTCCAAATAGAACAGCAGCTTTGACAGTTTCATTCAGTTTCACCTGAAAATTAAAACATCAATTTCAGGTACATAAGCTTTAAATGTAATTCAAAATATGGTAAAAATCAACAGATATCCCTTCAGAAATAAAATTAGCAAATGAATCAAGGAACAACCGACATTTTCCATTATTGCTATATGTTGTGTAGTATCCATGTCGAAAATATATCTTTTTAGAAACACATTTAACAGACACTTTGAATGCTCCTATCTGCATTTAACACTTCTTCTTTTGATTTCTAAACTGTATATGTTGGGTACAGAGCAATTACACAACAATCAAGATAAGAGAAAGAGAGAAAGGGAAGAAGAAAACAACACACAGAATTTATCATGGTTCACCTAATATGGGCTATATCCAGCTATTCACTATATTTCCTCACACACTTGTACAATTTGCACTCAGATCACAAGGAAATATATAGGTTTAGAAACCCTAAGCACCGTAACTATTCATGGGCCCAAGCCCAAAGTACAAATAATAGAACACGAGGCCAACAACAGTACATGCTCCCTAGCCCCATCGGGGAGACTCCCTCGGACCCCCGCTCGCTCACCGGGGAGCGGGGCCCCCGTGCATATCTGCTGAAGGCACAGTAGTATGAGTCATACCCAACAATATACCTATGTAAATGGAAATATTACAGTAATTTTTCACTATATCCACAATGTCTTGTATTTGGTTTAAATCACCCAATTCTCTCTTCTGATGTTGATTTTAAATTATTTTATGTTACACTAGTATTAATGTATTATAGCTGTGCAGTGTCCTATTTTCTATCCGTGCATGTAACCATTCTTTTCAGGTAACAGTAGTACCATATTCTATATCCAAGATTTCAGCTTTAACATATTGAACAAATTCTCAAGACACATTCAGCGGAAAACAACTTGAAAAATCTAGCTACTGTTCTTGGTTTAGAAATCACATTATTATTATACACGAAGCAGAGCATGATTACATAACATAAATCCAAGCACTCACTCTGATTCTATACAAATGTGGCAATAGCTCCCAAAGTCCCATTACAGAAATATCCTCAATAGGAAACAAAGACTGCAATCCTTCACTTGCCATCTTAACCCTGAAATAGATTAAGTAACAAAGTCATATCTAGGAATTAAAATTTCCTTAGAGATATACTTTTGGCAAAAAAACACTTTTAATCTCTCCTCTTTTTTTTCTTTGTTTTTTTGTGAACAGCCTCTTTGCATATGCAACGGTAAGACTATGTACAGTATCCCTCCTCCTTACCTATGCATAACATGGAGCCTCCGGACAATGAAATACGTAGTTTTTTTTTAAGTCAAGATATTCCTGGTTGAATGTTAATGACTAATTCCATGAATTACTGAGATCTAATTAAGAAAGTTGACCTCTCTTGGATGTTATCTATACACACAATTCTAGTGATCAATCTTTTGACCATAAGCTTAAGGGACAAAATCATCTATCAACTATATCACAATATATTAGTTCACTACTTCACTACAATGTCTCTATTAGACTAAATTAGTCATTCGGTTAGTTATTTTGCACTATTAGTATTAATTTTGATTGAAAAGACAAGTACTCATTAAGAGGAGGTAAAATGGGTCAGGCTAGCCAGGCCGGCCCAAATCCATCCTATGAAACATAGGGCTTGGGCTTCAATTTTTTAGCCCAAATTAAATGTGGGCTTTTTAGCCCAACTCATCATGGTCCAATGCAGGCTAAGCCCTTAAAAACCCATTAAAAGCTCACAAAACCAGGGCTTAAGTTTCATTATTTAGGCCCAAATTGAATCTGGGCTTTTTTGGTCAGTCACATTATAGCCTGTAACCCGCATCGGGCCTGCCCACATTGGGCCAGGTAGCCCGTTTTGCCACCTATTCATATGACCTGACATCTCTAAGTTGACCAACTTAGTTAGTGTTATAAACTGACCAAAGGACTAACTTGGTATAACAAAATCAAAGTAGAAACCTTTAAAACATAAACTTAAGATACGAAACTGAAACAAACACGATAAGATGAGACTATAAGTGTATTTTAGCGTGTTTTTTTTTTTTTGCTAAAATATATTTTTGTTTCCTATAATGCAATTTAAGGCTGTTTTCATTTTCATTCCTACAAATTTATTTTTTCATTATCTAAAGCTAAGACGAAAAATAAAACAACCAATCACTTGTAAGGACTAATTTTTTTTACAGATAAGAAAATAAAAGAAATGCTAAATTGCTGGAATAAAAAATGTATAAAAGTCTTTTTTTTTTCCTTTTAAGGAAACTTGAAAAAAAGAAAGTTAACGTACCCTCCAACACCAGCGAAGCGAATAGGTAAAGGAGAGAGAATCTTAAGCGAAGCCATGAGGCGAGAAGCGATGGAATCTCCAGAAACCTCACCGGCAACAAGGAAGACCCTCAATTCCCCATCTCTTGCAGCCATCTCTATCATCGGAGCTGCTTTCGACGATGAAACTGAGAACCATTGCACTCTCGGGCTGTTCGGGTTTGGGTATAGGTTGCATTTCCTTCTCAGTAAAGTTTTTGCTCCCAACGAAATTGGAGGGATCCACTTTGAGAGCATAGCAACGCGTTATGTCGTTCGTTTGATGATGGCGCCGCAGTTTGAATGACCCCAGGGACCCAAAGATTTAAAGTAATTATGATATTCAAAAATACAATAGGAGAAAATGGGTTGTACTGAGGTTGGGGCGAAGGAGGTTGGGGGCTGACCTTCTCGCAGAAGGGAAGACGGGTTCTCGACGAAGAGAAAGAAGGGGACGGATGAGGCTTGTGTTTTTGTGTTTAGGGGAAAATAACTTTTTTTTGGGGGAGTTTTACAAAATAGATTGATTATTTTTTTTCTTAACGTTTCTTGTGAAAGCCACAAGTGAATGTAAATGTTGCTGGTCAATCATATAGAGTTTTTTTTTTTTTTTTTTTTTACCGTTTGCTGCAATGAATATTTTTTAAATTTTTTTTTAGATTGAAATATTATCAAAGACATCAAAAATATTATAAATATGTATCTTGTGATTTTTTTTAAACTTTGTTACATATTTACGAATAAAATGTTATATGTATATAAAAACAGTTTATAAAAAAATTAAGCAAAATTGATGTAACATATTTAAGCAAGTTTTGATTATAATAATGATGAAATTTAATTTTATTTGTTTAATATCAATTTTTCTATTTTATTGTTTATGAATGTTATATATTTTTTCGTCGATTAATTTTAAGTCATAAATAAAAATTTTAAGTATCAATATTTTTTATTTTTTTAGTATTAGTTATTTAATAATTAAAATATTTTTATTAATAACTTAAATTTATTTTGAAAAATAATTAATAAAATATATTTAAACAGAATTCTTATAAAATTCACTAAAAATATTCAAGATCTCAAATTAAAATTTACCAATAGAATAAAAAGAAACAAGATCTTGATGCCCATATGATAATATAGAGTCCAACAAAAAATGATCTAATATCTCAAAATGAAATTCATTATTAAATATGCTCTAATTAATTCTGATATTCAAATAGTTGAAATTCTTATATTTAAATAAATAATGTGATTTCCTCTCATACTCAGAATTTTATTTTTACATGTTTATTTAAGGAGTTAAGATTTTAGTATAAAAATTATTGAAAAAAAGACTATAATCAATTTTAAATTGATAAAATATTCAATAATGGTTTGAAATTAGAAAATGTTGAAAATAATTAAATGATTAATTATAATTTTTAGATAATTAATTACTAAAATAATTAAATATTAAATGCTTTAATTTAATTTAAAAATATGTAATTTGTGACTATCAAAATACTGTTTAACAAGAAAAAAGATGAGAGATCGAGAAGATTGAAAGGAGAGGGGAATTGGTGCAAAAGAAAGAGAGACCAAAGGAAATAGAGGTGCAAATGAGGGAAGGAATGGAGGGATAAATAGGGTTCAAAACAAAGACAAAAAAAGTGATGGGAAGGGAGAGAATTTGGAGGCAATAGAGGTGTACAAAATCAATTATTTGTTATTTATTTTTTTGGTAGGATTGATATTTTTTTAACATTTTAAGTTGTTCCATGTAGGTGACGAGTCAACTGAGGTGAATGTTTGACACTCGTTCTTAGCCTCATCGCTCCTCAGTGCTAGAGGTTGGGATCGAGATTATGCAAACTCCAGGCCGTGTACTAACCAATATATTCTAGGCTTATGGACTCGGATACTAACTTAGACATGGCCTTAGGTCTTAGTCCATACTTAGGGTGAACGTCATGTATAATTGTTGTAACTAGCCATGATACAAGGAAAATACCCTTGAGAATCTAGGAAATGAACTAAGACGTTATCCAAAAGAAAACCTTGATGTCTACCTAAGAAGGACAAGATACAAACTTGGATGCTTTAATTGGGCAACCTCTAACGTTAGACATGAAGCTTATATAGGAACATTTTGACATGCATCGCGGGGTCATAATGAAATTCTTCCCTACACCTCTTTTTTAGGCTTATATAACGTAAGGAGTAGCCTGTAGCCATGAGATTGCTACGAAACATGTCGACGTTGGAGAATCATGATGTCAATTCTTTGACATTGCAGCAAATCATGGCTCTCACAAACAAGCTACGATAGGAGAATGAGGAGGTAAAGTAAAGTGCAGACGACTCACTGGCGGTGTTGATCAATCAAGGGACTTCTAGCTATTCTCAACTGCGATAGATGGTGAGGCCAGCTCTCTACATTACATGGCACCAAATATTCATCCTTTTAAAGACACCCAGGGTCCGAACAACCATTTGAAGATGTTTCAAGCCCAAATGTTAATCAAGGAAGGACCAACAAGGTGAGATGCAAGATGTTTATCAGTACCTTGATGGTAACCACATTGGATTGGTTTAGTGTTCTTCCCGATCATTCAATCAATTCATTTGAGGAGTTTTTAATGCTTTTTTGGGGAGCAATTCGCGGCCAACAAATAGAGAGTCTCCCTCGATTACCAATGTGTTTGACGTGAAACACAATTCGGTAAGTCGTTGAAGTAGTATCTTTTGAGGTTCAGCGGTGTGACAATGAAGGTCATGATTCTTAATGAGAGGATGTTTGCCACTACATTACTGAAAGGTTTACTTGTACACAAGGGAGCCAAAAACATGGCTAAGATGGTCTCAGGCAGCTTGTCACATTGAAGCAAAGAAAATCATGGCAAAGAAAAGGGACTTGGAGAGGAAAGATGACAGAGCAAGAATGCTAAGGTAAAGCAAAATTCTTGGAAGGATTATTTGAAGCCTAGACCTAACTAGAAAAGAGGAATAACATGTATCGATTGAGGCAGGTGGAGCATAGGCAATTTTCATTCTATCAGGGCAGATGAGAGTATTTTGGAGCGAATATGGCCCTACTCACAATTCCTCGTTGTGACATTTTGAAGGATGTCAATTCGACCAAGATGCTTAATTACCCTCCCTGTGTGGATTTCTTAAGCTCCGGCCGAAATGCTTGATGTGAGTTTCATAGGGCTCATGGACACAACATGGTGAAATGTTATGGCCCCACAAGTGATAAATGCCTAGTATACTTATTTATTATTTATCTTGACATTTACCTTATGTTTCACTATGATAAAAGCTTTCCACTCAACCTATCCAAAGCTCTCCTTCTCGACTAACCATCATATAAGATGTATTGTCTTTCTCTAACAATGTGCCATTTACATCACGATCACACCCCATTCTCATGCTACTAATTTGTAAATAAGTTAATTTTTTTACTATAAATGATAATTCTTAATTACCACAATGACGTGGCATTGTATTGTCTAGTTATAAGATGTATTACCTAGACAAGCTTTGACTTGAGTTAGCATTCAACTAAATAAATTTGTATATATGCAATGTTCCTTGGAATGGGGAGAAATGTGGAGATTATCATGCATATTAACTTTGAAATTTCAGTTACTTATTTAATTCATACATGATATGTGGGAAATTGTGTTTTAAAACTATGTTTATATTAATGGTAGGGAGTGAAGAGGAAAGAAATGGAGGGGATGAAAAAAATTTACCTTGTTTAGATTAATGAATCACAATAATCTATGTGCCATTGAAGTACTTCATAGCTTAGTTATTATCTTTAATTTACAAATAAAACAAAAATTGATGCTAGCAAATGATAGGGACTAAAGAAATGCTAAAAAGTATAATATTAATTGTGCTTGGTTGATTACTTGCAAAAGTGAGGATGTAAATGTTTAGTATAATATATTTTATCTTCAAAAGTGAGGTTATAAATGTTGAGTATGTTAACAGCTATAGCGAGAAGATTTCTTTTTCTTTTCATTAGTCAATAAATCATATACTTTACATGGAAGCCTTGTAAATAGTATGATATTTGTCTGTAGATTGAGGTACCCTTTAGCCCTAAGTTGTTTTAATTAACCGATCAAAAAACGTAGTTGTCACTCTAATCTATGGATAACCATAAAATAATGGCACAGATTTTAGTTGGGCAAGTTGATCCTAAATTAGCACTCTGATACTGAAGTACGTACCAACAAGAAATATCCTTTAGGGTTTTCTGGTATATATAAGGATGTGGTTTGCAGCTGTATACAAAGACAAGAAAGATGTGCTCCTTAATTAATTGCAAGATGTTGGATATCCCCTGGTCAGAAAAAGTTCCGATGCACCTTCCATTAAATTGTAGTTTTGCACTTCATTCATATGTGGAATCAACCTTATCAATATATATATTCATTCTTAAACTAATAGTTTTTATGTGCGTCGGCTCTAACAAGATCTATGTGGAAAGGTTCAGTTTTGGTAGAACCTATATGGAAGAGCACAAAGTGAAAATGACTTCTTGGTAATATCCTGAAATTTTAATTACTTTCTTGTACATGATGAGCAATGCCTTAGAGATCTTTGGTATATCATTACCATTTTACTTAATTATTTCTTCCCGTTCAATTAATCATGATTAAGTTGTAAGATAATCTTAAGAAGTTGATCGAGTAAAGAAGGAAACGAGAATTTCACATGCTAGTTAGAATCTTCATTCATCTCTTTAGAGTGAAATAATGTAAATGTTCCCAGTCCAGAAACTTTTCTAATCTTAAATTGAGACACCATCTTTTTACTCTAAATTTCTACCTACTAAAAATAACTGAAGATAACTGAAGAAGTAAATTAATTAAAGTGGATTTTTCTTTTCGGATGATTAAAAATGACATAGAAACACCAAATCTTTAGGGAATCTTAAAATTTTATAAATGCCAAATGTGGGACAAACCTGCCGTCCTTAGAGGCTTTCTTTCATAATTCATTATCTTACTCTTCCTTTCCCACCCAATTTTAACATACTAAAAACACTGATGTTTTTGTTTAATCTTTATTATTATGGCACAAACATATTTTTATCATTGTATCACATTACGGCAAGTATGTATAGTGGGTATCCTGGATTCCCCTTTCTCATTCATGTTTTGTTAGTGGCAGATTTAAAACTAAAATGATTAATTAGTCCACAAGCCAATATTGGCTTATAGGGCTACATATCTATCCCTTGATCCTCATATATGCATTTGTGTTCGTAATATAAAATACCAAGCAAGACAGAAAATGCGATTTGATATATCCATCCTTTCACCACCAAATTTAAATTCATTCATCCATGTTGTCGTACGGAAGAACTAACGCACTATTACGAATGAGTAGCCTAACAGAAAACCTGTCCCCCATTGTTTATATCAATATACAATACTTAAATATATTTTGATGAGGACTTAAATATAGATCGCGCTTCAGTATTTCTTTTTGTTGCAGACTATGATACATAAAACTGTCTGATAGCATCTAGATTTGCGCAAAGGGATTATACAAATTGAGAGAATGTTCAAACTGTTAGATATTGGATGATTCAAGAGATGATCCAGATATTTTTAATAATTTTGATAAAAACAATCATATAAATTTATGTTAATAAAATAAAAAAGATTGATGATCGAAAACGATACTAGAAGAGATCTATCGACAAATAAAATATGAAACACTTGTCCAATACATCTTTGAATTATATATTTATTTCACCTTATATGATCGTGTTTTTAGAAGGAACATATTTGTGAAATCATTCTTTATTTCCTTTTATTTAATTAATGGTCATATTGAGTTATGAATGAGAGAATTGGAAAGTTCTAATCATATAACATCCATTTAGTTCAAGAAACAAGAATCAATCAGCACAACGGTCATAACATTCAATTCTCAATATCTTATCTAGAATTGCAAGTGTCTCTCTACCTATAAATACAACATCAAGGATTGAAGAATGTTGACGAACGCAAAAAGAAAGAAAAGGAGTTATGATTTAAGAAACAAGAGAGGAATAATAGTTGAAAGATACATTGAGCTTAAGAGAATTTATCCTTTGTATAGACATAGTATAGTGAGAGATAAGAGTATTATTGTAAATTCACTCTTTGAGTGCTATAAAAAAATATTTGGTTCTTCCTCAAACTTTTATTTGTGAAAATTAAAAGTGACTTAATAAAAAATAATAATTGAGCGTTCGTAGATTCAGAGGAAGTCTAAGAGGTGTGTTAGGAGTGACATTAAGAATACTTGTAAGTTAAAAGTGACACGAAAGAATACTAGTCGTAATCAATGTTGATTAATGGAATCACTTATTAGTTGATAAATGAGAATTAGACGTAACTCAAGTTGAGTCAATCAGTGTAAAATAAAGATGAGAATTGGAACCACTAAATGAGAGTTTTACAAACTCTTATTTCAATATCTTACATTTTTGAAAAATTTTGTATTTTTATTAACACACTATTCAACATCTCTTCTAATATGATATGTACTATTTCACAATCATGTCATATTACTACGGGTGCAATATTTTTAAAATTATTTAAATTATTATATTCGTATTTTGGAACATTTGAAGAAAAATTAAAATGTAAAGCTAATTAATTTTGACCATCGTTACTTAATTTCGTCCTATATGAGATACATCGTTAAGTATTTAGGACCTGTTCGAATACCTTAAATAATTGTTTATTATATATAAGTGTTTGGATAAAAAGGATTTAGAACATGATGTTTGGGTATATAGTCCTTTTCAGTTAGAAAAATAATTCATATTTGCTTTAAGAAATTTAAAATTAGGTACAAATGATATAAACGGCCTCATCATATATTCACATGAATGTACTAATTTGCATGATTTTTCTGGAAACTTTAAATATAGAAAATAATTCCAGAAAGAAATAAAAGTAGAAAAAAAATCATAGTCGAAAATTCCAATGATTAAGTGTCTATTTAATTGTGTAACAAAAAGTGCTAGTCTACTATCTATTATATATATAAAAAATAGTTTGTTTTTATATTATTTATCAATATTTAATATAATTATTCTATTACTATTTAATGTAAAAAATTTATATTATTTAAAAATTTGATACATTTTTTTAACACAGGTATATAATTAATCTCATATACAATTTTTTTAATTTGATATATTTTTCTAACATAGGTATATAATCATTTATGAACATTTAATATTATTATCATATTAGTATTTAATGTAATAAAATTTTATAATATTATTTAAAAATTTTGATACATTTTTCTTCTTAAAATATATTTTAAAATTTTAAAAACTTTAATTTAAGTATTTTAATTAATATATTATTATTTAAAAAATAAATAAACATTGATTTTAATCAATTTACAAATTATCAGTTATATTATTAATGCTTAAATAAAATAAACTACACCATACTGATAATATATCCAAATGATTCTATTACTTTTTATTATTATTTCTAACAAATTGATCTTAGTGCTTATAATATTTTCATATGATAACTTTAACATATTTAATTGATTAGTTTCATTTAAAAATATGTTATAAAAGAATGTTTTGCTATGTTTATACATGATATTTTTTGACAAAAATTAGTCATTGATAAATAAATTAGATACTTTGTATTAGTAACACGATTAAAAAAAATTAAATTAAATCAATTTTTTTAAAAGAAAGTCACATACAAATATCATTAAAGTGAAGAGAATCATACTTAAGATAACACTCACAATGATAACAATTTTATGGAGCATGTGCATATAAAAACATATTTAAATACTAATTAACATATCTATTAGCATACATGTATTAAAATTTAAACTAAAAAATTAAAATAATATAAAAATATTTCTATAAATTAAAAAATATGAATTTAATACTCGTGCAAGTTACACAAAACTAGTTGATTTATAATTTGATAGAATTGATTTTAATAAAATTGGTTTTATCATATTGAATTTGATTGAAATATGTCCTTAGATTATTTTGAATTACATATTTATTTTAAATAAATAAATGGACACAAAATTGATAATAAAAAAAATCAATAGATTAGGGTTTTTTTTATAATAAAAAAAAACTCAACCAAAATAAGAATGAATCAAATAAAAGCTAAATGTTTGGGAACCGCTCATTCTAATTAAGAAATACTTTTTAAGAACTCTAGCAAAAGAAATAATTATTGTAATGTAAAAAAGAAATAACACAAATGATAAGGTTAATTTCGTATGTGCAAGGCAGGAAATGACTTTTTTCGTTCTCTCTCTTTTTGTATTTGAATATGTTTAGATATTTTAAATAATACTTCAAAACAATCATAACAATTATATGTGCGTGTTTAATTTATATATGATATAATTTTTATGTCAATTTAAATTTTTATTTTGGATGTAATACCGGATTCCAACCTAGTCTCTTATAAAAATTTCGTATCATAATTACCATACTGACCAAGAATGCCGATTTTTTAATAACTATTATACTTAGGCAATAAATACGGATGTATCTCTTAATAAAAAAATTAAACTGTGATTGTCATTAATAACAAGTCCCTTCTGCTAAACTTATTTTCTCGTTGATAATCACAATTTTAACTTGGATTGGATTAATGAATACAAAAATTAGCGTCTTTAGATTTATTTAATAATCAAGTCAAAAAAATATTTAATAATCAATCAATTAAAAATAATCAAATCATTTACTCAAGCAATCATCACACGTAATGTGCATGTTAAAATAAATACTTATTCACGCTCTGATCTTTCAGTACGACTTTGTTTATATAATCGCGTTTGTTGGTATCAAACCTCCTTAATCATTATTTGGTAGGATAAAGATTTTCACTTTAACAAAAAAAATTAAATACGGGCAATCTAGTCCAATATTGCGTCTCGGAAAGATACATACTTATTGAAACGTGAAAGTAGTACTTAAGTACAAATTAGGTGTTATTTTAGTTGGTAAAAGCTTTCAAATACATATGCAAGATCAAATCTAGTTGTATCATGGTAAAGAGCAATATTGGATGATTTAAATCTTTTTATTTAATAAAAAATTTGACTAACATTTTCTTAATACATGAGTATATTTCTTCATTTTTAAAAAGAAAATTATAATAATATCCCCTAAGTTTCATATAATTTCACAAACATTCATTATTTTTTTAATCTCTACATCCACCTCCCTTGTAGGTGTTAATGTAAGATTTGAAAGGAGTGTTGAAGAGATATCAGTTTAATATTTTCAAACATTTAAGGGGGTGTTTTAGTGTAATGTTTTTAAATTTAAAGGGAGTTAACGTTGGAAAATAAAGAAGAATGAGATTGTATGTAATTTGAAAAAATTCAAGAGTATTACTGTAATTTGCTTTTTAAAATAAAAAAATAAAGTAGTTATAACTTGTTATAATACTTTTTCTATAAAAAATAATGACTGTACATTAGCAAAACCTCAAAAAAATTGTTAACGTACATTCATTTATTTTATGTATTTTAAAATAATTGTAGTTATAATTTATTAATGTTTTTTTCTTAAAAAAATTAGTTGGTGTAGTAAAATTCGCAAATTCATATATATAGAGTGACTATTGCGAGAAAACTTGGTTAATATAAACCAGATCGAACTATAAATTAATATAAATCATTGGATCATATCGAAATGGTTAAATTAAAACTAAAAGTAAAGTACACATTTTTTTTAAGTGATCATGTGATCACTAAATTATCTATATATAATTATATGGCTCATATATAATTTTAACTTCTCAGAATAATTAAGCATTTTAACAGGATTTATACACGCCACAAATATTGAAAGGAAAATAAAATACAAGAGTTCTGTTTTACCTTTGTTATCTTTTCTCTGAATTGTTTTGACACACGAAAAGAAAAATGCATGATTTTATGAGTTATGAAACTTATGTAGATAACAAAGGGAGAATAACGAACTCGACAAGAACACATTAAGGATCCTGTAAAAAAACACATTAATTAAGGAAAAACCAATATTTATTTCATAAGTTGGTGGCGAATGTTATAGCAAAATAATTGCAGAGAACCATAGGCATACACTAAAATTGAAGAGAGCACACGTCATGGCAAGGTGGGATTGATGTCATCATGAACTCCACCAAATGGGGTCTCTCCTCGTGGGTTAAGGTATTGGTAGTGGTGGTGCAGCTATCATCAAATGTTTGAATAGGTTGCTTTGAAAATTAAAATCTAAACATATAAAGATATAAAACAAAAAGAAAATATATCCATGGAAGGGATATTTTACAGAGATCGAATATATATATATATATATATAAAGAGCCAAGAAGGGGACCAAAGCAGACATGCGTGTGACCACAATGTGCCCTAAAATTAAATACAACCCCCTTTCTGTCTAACCTTCCATGCCTTACAACAAAAAGTATTATATAATTAAGAAAAACTTAAAAGGGTAATTTAATGATAAAGTATGTTAAAGGGACTCTTGAAAAATTTAATGAGTTATTTTTTTTATCATGTCATTGATATCAAATTGTTTCAATTGAAAATTGTAATTAATCTTTGTCGGACCATAAATACATATAAGATAAGTAATTCTCGTCTAATACAATCTATTTTATACCTAAAAGTTAATTAAAATTTAAACCATAAATACTTAATTAAGAAACACAAACCATTACCATCTACCATCATTTGTATTAACCATTATTGATAAACTTGTAGATTTATGAAACTAACTTATAATAACATTTTCATAAATTGTTGTGGATTTATTTTAATAAGGTTCAAAGTTAATTAACCTTAATTCACCAAAAAAAAGTTAATTAACTTTATAAATAAATTGCTAAAAGTATAAGTGTTTAATTTGTCCTTTAAAAAAAGTGTTTAATTTGTCTATCAAAATGCACTGCAAGGGGATGTTAAGTTTGAAATTACTTTAAGTAAATATTTTAAGATGTTAATGAAAAAATTATTTTTGTGTAAAACATGAGAACAGATTAAAACCAGTAGTATTAGTTTGCTAAATATTTTATAATGATTCCAAATGACGTTTTTAAGATCTTTATTTAGTGGAATTTATTTCTTTTGATACCTCTAATTATACTATTTTACTATCATGTTTGAATAAATCATAAATAGATCCTTAACTAGTTCCTAGAAATATTATTGCGGAAGGAAATAATATAGTTCTTAAGTGGGTAGTGACTGACGATGGTAAGAAATAGATACATGATTAGAAACATATCTAAGTACCCTATCAATTATTCACCAAAGATCACGAGATATATAATTAAATTGTATCTTACTTCTAGAATCATGGGAACATAATCAAATTGTATATCACCCCAAACACAAGAATAAAGCCTATGCTTGATCTAGAGATAATGGCAAATTACACACTCAAATTCTATTGGTATTCGTTTTTAATCCTAATTAAATATTTATCAAACAAGAAATCAAATATCTAAAATATTTAATTTATGTTATCCTAAAATATTTTAAACTTATCATCATCATGACCACCACCATCGTCTACAATTGCCATAACTACCACCATAATCACCTTTAATTGTCATCATCACTATGATCATGATTGTTGTCATTTTTACTTCCACCACCACCAATTGTGATTGCATCTATGACCATTGTCAATGCTACCAATATGGTTTTCATCATTGCCACCACCATCATTGGTAGTAGCAGAGTTTATGTTAGTGATGACGACACTAGACATAACGGTGATTATGATGATGATGGTTGTTGTAGTGATGATTTTGACATAAATTTAAAAATTGATAAATTACATAAATTAAATCTTTAAAATATATTGATTTCCTGTTTAACAAATCTTTTAGACATTTTATGATTAAATAAAAAATTAATTTTAATTTAAAATATTTTAATTAAAATTAATTTTTATCTTAGTGTCGTGCATTTTAGTCTTTGACATTTAAAACACAAAAAGTTTACTAGTATTTTTATAAATAAATTTAAAAAATTAAATGAATTAAAATATTTTGTTTACTTGAGTTAATTTATAATAAAAATTTGTATAGTAATTTTTTTGAGTTTGAGCAACATTAGTCCTAATATTAGCAACATACTTCTTTTTAGCCCTTTTCAAATCAAAACTCTATTAGAAAAACCTTTTGATCGAAACTCTATTAGAAAAAATCTTTTGAATGCAGTTACTGTCTCATCATATGATTTGTGAGTTTGAGAGAATGAATACCAAATATTACCTTCATTCATCTTAAAGTATCTTATCTTATAGCACATAAAGTTAATTTCTTATTTAATTGCTTAAGTGAGTTTTAAGTGGGTCCTACACATTTCACATTTAACAATAAACTTTAAAAAATTTACTATTCTTTTTTCAACATGACGAGTTACATAAATGGATCTAATTAAAATTATTTGATGAACAAACAATTTTTTATTATTAAGAAATTGTTAGGTTGCATTGTTTAAATAAATAACTCTACTTAAATAAGTAACATCAATTCAATTGCCCAATGCTAAAACAAGTTAAACATTGTTGCTTAACTCTAAAAACAGAGATAAGCAACAACAAAGATGCAAATCAAGAAATATAATAACTTTATTTTTCATAAAATAATGTTGAAGTTTCCTAATTTTATTGTACTATTTTTATTTATACTCTACAATAAATGTATATTAGTTATATAAATGTGTAAATTAATTAAAATTTAAGTGAGAAGTAAAGAGATAGTTGATAAAAAATAATTAGTATTATCTTAATTATAAATACAAATAAACAAAAATACTTTTAAAATAAAAAAAGGCAATTAAAAAGAAACATAAAAAAAGTACTTTCAAGTGGCTGTACAAAGCTATTAACACAAAAATAAACTCCTTTATATTGTTTGTCACATCAACTAGATTGATGAATTAGAATATATCCTAGCCTCTTCTTCAAAATCAGAGTAAAATGAAATAAATTCTCTTTCCATCTCTATAATGTTGAATAGGGAAACGTACGTGTCTAGGCTTTAATGATTTATGTTTTACTTTTAGACTTTTAGTTGTTATGGACAAAGCTGCTTATGGGAACCGTGTAATTAGCTTGCAGACTTTGCCGGTGAAGAGCTATAAGACTTGCCTTTTAAGCCAGGGCTAATAAATTACCCTGCTTTCCTTTTTTTACCATGTAAAAATATAGGAAACCAAAACCATACTATGAGAACCTCTTTTGGACCAACCAGGGAGCACCAAACAACAGCTACTGCCACAACATAAGGCAATAGTGAGTACTGAGACTCAATTGAGTATGAGGAGATGACGACGTGTGAAGCTCCAGAGACATAAACAAAAGAAAAACAAAGATTACATTAACACATTTTATAATTATTTTCTAGTTTTTTTTATTAATTAAAATTTCGTTTGATTATTTGATAAATAAATTTTTTTAATAATTTCTCAATAATTTTAATATTTTTTAAATATTACTTAAAATAATATTTTTAAATGTTAATTTCTAATTTCTTTTATTTTTATTCTTAATATATATCAAATTTTTGGCTAATCTTATTAAATTATTTTTAATTTTATTATTTTTAATTATTTTATACTTCTCAACTAATTTAATAACTAATTTTATTAATTATTTATAATTTAATAAATTAATTTTATTAACTTTTTAATTTTAAAATAAATTTTCGATTAATTTTGTCAATAGTCAGAAAAAAAAAACAATACTACTATACCTACATAGTAGATAGAGAGGAGCTTCAAAAACTGTGCCACTTGTCAAAAGTAATTGGAAACATCTATTATTTCATTGTGTTGTGCGGCCTTTTCAAGTTCTAACATTTTAGTGGACAATATCTTACCAACCATCCCGAAGTGACATTTTTTTTAAATATTCTTTTCATCAGAATTTAAGATTATCTTTTGGTTCTTTCTAATAAATAAAACAAAATTGTCATTATATAATTATAATAAATCCATATTATATTGTTGTCCTTACTATATAGCTCACAACTTTGAGTCATCAACGTCATTGCGGTAAACACGGATAAATTAAAATACGGAGACAGGAAGTTGCCAAGAAATTAAAGCCATGTATTTAATGTTTATTCTAAGAGAATATATGCATTTTGCATCAGATTTGATATATATCTTTTTTTTTAGACAAGATTTGATATATCCTACATTTACTTTTTGCACATAACAACAAATGTTGAAAAGTATGTGTCCTTTTTCGATATATTTAAAAAACGATTTCTTTGTTCGTTTTATTGTGAATGAAAAAATTACTACAGAAGATACATTTCGGTAAATGGTTTGCAAGTTGATGATTATCAAATTGAGAAATTCGAAGGGTCAAGAATGTGAGTCAAACTAATACGAATAATTTCATCTTATTTCATGTGAAAAATGATGACTTGCTATAATTATATAATGGCAAGCCAAAACAAGTACCGATCCTAAACTCAATTTAGATGAATCTTTTAAGTTTGGGTTATTGATATTGTTGAAGACAGATATTACTCCATGCCCACATAAAATGAAGGTAATGCTGATCCATTACTCTCTCTGTCTCATTGCAAATTTCCACATCAAAAGGTAAAAAACAAAATATTTCAAGCATTAGCTATACTACTACTTTATTTGTTGTTCCTGTGTTGTCCTTTACTCGTGGACCACCTGCACTCCACTACTAGAAAAATATAGATCATGTATATGCACAAGTTTCCTAAATACCCCCCAAAAGGATAGGGTAATGAGAACCACGAATATAAATATGCATAAACATATAGTAGTAGTATACACACTACTACTACACACCTATAGTTTCAACTGAAACTAAGACTTGTTTAGGAGAAGCAAGGAGAGAGAAGAGAGGGAAGAAGGGGGTGGAGTGTGTTCCAAGACACAATGATTACATGGTCTTGGGGAAGCAGAAAGGGTGGCGTGGACATAGTCACATACTACTAGCAAAGAGTATGGAAGAACGTGGGGGCTTGACCGAAGAATGAAATACTATAAGGAAACGCCAAAAGGGAAAGTTCCAAAGCCTAAAAATGGCCCCAAAAGAAGGAAAAGGAATTAATGAAAGTTTTTTTTTCTTAACAAGTATTCTGATTAAGAAATAAAAAAATAAAATTACTATTGTGAAAATAAAATAATATAAAATTATGCACAACACAAATTTACATATTTTAATATTTTTTTTAGTTTTTAACTAATATGTTAAGGATATTAATTAACATTTCTCTTAATGAAACTAACATATAAACTAAAAAACTAAAAAATGTACTATATATATAATTGAACTTGTAGCTGAAAATTAAAAAGAAATGGAAAAAGAAAGAAAAAGTTAAGCTAAGCTTTTTTTATCATGATGATAAGTATTCAGCCTTTTTGGTCCTTGGTCGGTCGACAATCTGTCTTGTGTTCACTCTGTTCATGCTTGTGTTTCCCATCCACATCTCTCTCCCTTTCCCTCACAGCTAGTATAATTATACACTTTGAACCAATCAGAAGCAACCAAAAATTAGTGTTACTTTGTGAGGTTATAATATAGATTTTACTACCAAAGGTTTCCATGACTAGTAACCGTTTCACTTTTAATTAAGGGATCTATTATTCGAATTTTGATTGACTTATAATATGAAATAAATCATGTAAAAAGACATACACTTTAGGTCTTTAACAAAGATTTGTTATTATTTTGGCAAAAATACTAATACAATGAATAAAGAAATACTATAGATTTTAGTATATGATTATAAAATATAGTATATGCTAACAATTATCCGTAAGACATCAGTTAAAAATTTTAAAAATAATTTTTTATTGAAATATATAAAATTATAATATCTATAATTTTTTTTATAATTTCTTAGAATTTCTTCGATAAATATTTTTTCCTTAACTAATGTTCTATAAAAGTACCTCACAGCTACACCCATAAAGCATTATACTGCTAATATTTTATATATGTATGTTTAAAAAGATGCCACTCCACAAACAGCCCTGAAAGCTACATGGAATGATATAGATAAAGTTAATGCCGTAAGAAGAAAGGAAAGGGAACTAGCCAGGCTCTATATATTTTAGAGGGTGAAGGCTGCAAGAGTGCAGAGAGAGAAGAAGAGAGAGCAAACAAACAGCAAAAATAAGTCCAAAAAGACACCAACAAAGCATAAAGGAAAATGAAGGCTCTATTGAAGGCCAAGGCTGCAAGGGGTCATTGCCACACACTCGTGGCAGAAGTATAAACACCTACCAAGTGAAAGAGATTTGAGAGAGAAAGAGAATTAAAGTTCAAAACAAAACACCCTTTGGCCTTTTCTTTCACCACCCCACCCCCACAAGAGAAAGTAACTGATTGATCCTTCAACACATGTGATAGAATTACAAGACAGAACTAAAAGAGACCACAATCAGTACTTATCCCTTGGATCAAAAGGAATTAATAAGGTTTGTGTCTTTTTTTATATTTTAATTAGTTTCCTCTTTTTTCTCCTTTTCAATGCAGGTTTCATTTTTATTCCTTGTGCAAATGTAAACATATTGAACATATGAAATATTCTTCTCGATACCCTTTTCCTTTCTCAACTCTAGCTCCTTTTTCTTTAGAGTCAATATCAGAAAAAACAGAAAATACCCTCACCTTTCTGACTTTTGAACCTCAAAAATATTTCCTTCTCTTTTCACTCCATCACATATAAAGCTTTGGGATTTTTATTAATTTTACACGCCACAGTTCTCACAAAACATCACACAGAATATAGAGGGAGATGAAAAAGGAATTAGAAGATCAAGGCCAGTGTTCCTCTCCACCAATCATCAACAACAACATTCAAAGCTACCAAGAACACCTTCTCCTTCAACAACAGATGCAACAAAACAGTGACATCTTTGGTGGTGATGGTGGTTCAAGAGGGCTAATGTTCCCACCTGGAGTAGTCTCTTCAATCTTGCAACAACAACCATGGTCCATTCCTCCGGTTCACTCCTTCAACCCCAACCCGGTTCACTACAACAACACAAACCCGGTTCATCATCACGAGCAAGCTTCATCATTTCTTGTCCCTCCTCCCACAACAACACCTTCACCCTATGCAAGCTTCTTCAGCAGCAGAAGGGTTGTCCCTTCTCTTCAATTTGCATACGAGGGTCCCTCTTCTCATCATGATCACCACCATTTGAGGATCATATCTGATACCCTTGGACCCATGGTTCAACCCGGTTCAGCAGCACCCTTTGGACTCCAAGCCGAGCTGGGAAAGATGACTGCTCAAGAAATCATGGAGGCTAAGGCTCTTGCTGCGTCCAAGAGTCACAGTGAAGCTGAAAGAAGACGCAGAGAGAGAATCAACAACCATCTTGCCAAGCTTCGCAGTTTGCTTCCTAACACTACCAAAGTAAGTTTATATTAATAATGAGTTTTAATTATTTTATATACACTTTTCATGTAAAAAAAGTTATACTCAGTCAATATCAGAAATTACTTTTAACATAGTTTTTAAGATAATTATTAAAAGAATCATTAAACTTACTATTATACATGAAAATATAGATTGATTAAGTGTAAGATCCTTCTGGATTGTATCCATAAGACTGTAAAGTGCATGCTTAGTTTGTTTCTATATAAACATGCACTTATTTCTATCCAAACCCGAGATTTCAAATATTCTTATGATTTTGTGATTAATTAAGCATGTCATGCATGTCTAACCGAGAAAAAAAGACAATAAAAATTGACAAAACCTCGTATAAGATTACGCCTAGCTTGCACACACCACGTGTCGTGAGAGTGTACTGTACATTTGTATAATAGGAGCATAATCATTGCTCAACGGGGTACACACTTTTATTTTGTGTTTTCTTGGTTGGGATTTTTGAATTAAGAGAATGCTTGTAGTAAGTGTTGCCAAGATTCTACACAATAATAACTTTGGTCTGGTATAACGTAAACTAAGCAAAACCTTGTTTAGAAAATGGGTGCATGCAATTCCTTTCTGCTGGCTTTGACAGTTTTTGTTGTTTAAAGGAGGAGATATAGCAACATGTTCTAAGATACTCATTCTAATACTGTATATATTGAAAAAGGCGAAATCATGAAACATGATTTATTCAAAACAAGGCAAATTCAAGTAATTTTATACCAATTTTTTAATAATTTTTTTAATTTCAATCGATAACAAAAGACATGTTAGGAAAAAATGTGTTAATTGCTAGCATTTCCTAATTTAAGCATTGCAATTGTGTAGTTTTATATGTGTGGTAGTTCCCAAGAGGTTATTAATTAGTAGAAAAAGTGATTAAAGATGAAAGGAAGGTAGTATTAGCGTTAACGTTGCTTGTTAATGCGATAAAGAGGAACCAAGGGGCAGTTGAAAAGCTACACATGGAAATTTCTTGCCGGATAATATTGATCAGTCAAACTCAGCTCGATAATGAAAAAGAAAGAAAATAAAGCCAGAGACAAACTAGCACCCTTTTCAGTCACACACATGCACCCACGCACTATTCTATATACCTATCTCATATCATTTCATCTCTCTATCTATCTACACATGCTGCATGCCACTTCCACCGTTCAAAATACCCCCCACTACTTACATTCCATAATTATCAAGCTATAACCCTACCCTATACCTCAAACTTCCCCACAACCCTGTCAATCTCATTTCCACACAATGCACAATTTCCAACCTTTGTTATTAATCATGAGATAATGGTAATGCTAATAAGTAATAATTAATAAATGTCTTAAAAATATTAATTAAAAATTAAAAATATATATAAAAAATGTTACCAATGTACTTTATTATAATCATTTTTTCTATATATTTTACAAATGATTTTAAAAACAATCATCTAGTATCAAAGTGAAATATAAGTAATTCCTTAGGTAATTTTAATAGTTCAAAATTGTTATTGTGTTTTGATTTTTAATGTAATTTTTTTTATTATATTAATTATTGAGAAGAAATGTCAATTTTAATTAAAAATAATATACAAATATCTAAGAAATTAGAGAAATGCTGTATAGCATCCAATCTTTCTAACACCACTACAGCTAGTTAAAATTGATGAAAATGATCAAAATAATATAGATTTCATTTTTTATTTAATAAATTTTATTCATAATTTTATAGTTTAAAATAAATTTTAACCAATAATAAAAAATATATCGAAAGAAATATATTAGAAAAGATATTATACATATCTTTTATTCTTCTATATATTTCATTGATTACTCGGCACTCTTATTTTCTTTAGATACATTACTCAGTACACTTAAAGTACAGCTAGTAAGACTTTTAATTACGTATCATATGTTGAGAATGCATTTGATTAAAGTATGTTAATGAGTGTGTCTAAAGCTTTTTTTCCTTGTATATAAACAGCACACTTCTTAATAGTACTATAATTTTTACAACAATTAATTAATTTGGAACTCATGAAATCATACATAGTCAAATAAAGAACTAAACTCAATATATTAGTGATTAGTGTGCTAGCTAGAGTCGATATTTCATAATTTAGCCAGGAAATATAAGTATGTCGTTGCTTGTATTGTTAATTTGATTTCTTATACTCTCTTCCTTCCTATTACGACATTCAAGTTTAAAATATAAGGTATTTGTTATTTTTTATAAGACTCAATTTAAAATGTTTCTTATATTAATTATTTTTATATTAAAAAAATTGCTTGTTAAAAGAAAAATATAATGTATTGACAAATCATAGGAAAAAAATATTAATAATAATAATCATTTAAAAAAAATTATAAATTTAAAATAAATTTATTATTATTAACTAAATTAATCACTTTCCTAATTAATTTACTCAATTTGACAACTTTTGAACTTGTTTTTATAGACAGATAAAGCTTCATTATTAGCAGAAGTGATTCAGCACGTGAAGGAGCTGAAGCGCCAAACCTCAGTCATAGTAGAAACGAGTCCAGTGCCCACCGAATCAGACGAGTTAACGGTGGACGCAATCGACGAAGACGGAAAGTTCGTGATCAAAGCCTCACTATGCTGCGAAGATAGGTCAGATCTCTTACCTGACCTAATCAAGACGCTAAAAGCATTGAGACTAAGAACCCTTAAGGCCGAAATCACTTCACTTGGTGGACGTGTGAAAAACGTGTTAGTCATAACCGGTGATGAAGAAGAAAATTCGAACACCAACAATGGAAAACAAAGCATGCAACAACAATATTGTATTAGCTCAATACAAGAAGCACTTAAGGCAGTGATGGAGAGGAGTGGTGGTGGGGATGAATCAGCTTCTGGGAATGTTAAGCGCCAAAGGACTACTACTACTAATAATATGAATATCCTTGAACAAAGGTCTTTATGAATTAATAATAATATATTTTCTCTAATTAAAGGACCTATATATATATATATATATGTATATATATTATCATGATGGACTTACTTAATTATCTTTGATTTGTTTTACATTAGTTTTTTTTTAAATAAAAAAAAAGTTTGGGTTTGGTTTTTGGTGTGTTAAAAAAGAAAATTGTCATTATTTACTACTACTACTATAATGTATTTTGTCCATCACATGGTGGTCATCATGAAGCAATGAGGTAATGGTATAATGTGGTTTTTGTACATGTACTTGTTTGCTTGTGCTGAATCCAAAGAGAGAGAGAGAGGGTTGGTTAGGGAAAGGAACAGAGAAGGATCTTTTTCGTGGGAAGAGAAACCTTATATTAAATCCTAACATGGAAAATGAGGCATTGATTCCTCTCTGTGAGGGGAGGAGAAAATGCCATCTGCATTAAATTCAAGCACACACACACTATATATATATATATATATATATGCTGCAACAACTGCAAGGGGATATGTCTTGTTTAGTTTTGAAGTTTTCTTCTTGTTTGTTAATTATTTTTTGTTTGTTTGTTTTGTTCTCCTCACTCTGATGTATTCAGATTTGAGACAGTAGAAAGAGTGTGTGAGTGTGCATCCATCCGTGCATGGCATATAATCATGATTATCACTACGAATGGGATGGTGACAATTCAGTTATCGTCATGTGCTGCGTCCCCACATCATGACCACTGGTAACAGACCAGCATCACCTACTTCAATTCTTCTCACTTTCTAATAAGTAATATTGTCTCTTTTTACAAATTCTCTTTGATATCTTTCTACTTTCTTACAAAGAAAATATTAGTAAATTAAAAATATAAAACATTTAATACTTGTTATACAAAGAAATCGAAGGATACATTAAGAGGATTTAATTACAATTATTTCTTTTATATATATATAATTTTATTTTATTTCACGTTTAAGATCTTGATATAAAAATTAAAAAAAATGTAAAAGTTTAATGGTCCACAGTATAAGATAATTTTAGTATTATTCGATCACAAATTACTGTGATATAACTTTTAAGATATTATTATCAAATTTTAAAAAATTATTATATATGAAGAATTACTATTAGACAGTGTAAAATTGTTTTAAAATGTGTAATTATTTTTTCTCAAAACGTAATTGATATTTTAGTTATAAAATATATTAATTTTCTAATACTCTTAATGCACTTTTGAAAAAAACAATCTCTTAATAATGTACTTTATTTAATAGTATTTAGTAGAATAAGGTTATTATTTTTGTAGTTAAATCTTGCCTTAAAGTAAGGAGACATATTGCAAGAGTATTTAAGTGTAAAGTATAATATGTTTTTCTAGGTCAGCCAATGGGGTTTATACGGGGTCTTCCTTAACTGAACGATCCGATTCTCTCGCAAGGATCTATTATATCTTATCTATATCACAGGTTGAGTTGGGATCGTTAAAGAACTATACAATAATCGAGTAAGTTATAACTGACATACAGGGTTGCTCTTTTGACTAGTCATAAATCATAAATACGTAAGAACTATTTTTGATAGCATAAAGATTGTTTGAACGTTAGGTATAACATGACAAAATAATTGAATTTGGATAAGATATCTTTTGTCGTAGGTTTATTGCCAAATTGAACTTGATGTAATATGAAAAAATTTAGATGTTAAAAATATGGACGGTGATAGCATATAGATGTGGGCCCTGAGGCTCTTGGCCTCGTGGTTGGTCTTATAATACTGATGTCGATCATGAGGCTCTTGGCTTCATGATTAGTCTTACTCATGTTGATGCCGACCATGAAGCTTTTGGCTTCACGAACGGTCTTACTCATGGTGATACAGACCATGAGGTTCTTGACTTCATGGACGGTCTTACTCATGTTGATGCCGACCATGAGGCTCTTGGCTTCAGGAACAGTCTTACTCATGGTGATGCCGACCATGAGGCTTCTGGCTTTATGGACGGTCTTCTCATATAGTTGCCGACCGAAAGGCTTTTGGCTTTAAGGATGGTCTTACTCACGAGGATGCCAACGATAAGACTCTTGACTTTATGGACAATCTTACTCATGTGGATGCAAGCTTTTTTATTTTTTCAAGTTTACCAACACAACGAAGACCACTTGGGTGACGGTATGTAGTGTAAATGAGCAAGGGTTGTTAACACTTAACAT
Source organism: Glycine latifolia (assembly GCA_013407115.1). NCBI lineage: Eukaryota > Viridiplantae > Streptophyta > Magnoliopsida > Fabales > Fabaceae > Glycine > Glycine latifolia. The sequence continues at coordinate 27,819,002 of CM023948.1, read as the reverse complement.
TATGCACAACATCATATAAGGGTTTCAAAGATAATATAAGCTGTTTCGAGTAAGAGGGTCAGAGGAAAAGGGTTGGTTTATTGGATGGATTTCCAAACTATTGGACTAGCAAGCCTCATAACATTGGAAATGTGAAGTTAGAGAGGCTTTCAAAATTAATTTGACCATTTCGATATAGAGAACCTAAAACAATTAATCAATTTTGTGATGATGTTCAAAACCGCAAACTTATTGAACTATAATACCGAGTAGTGGACTTGAGAGTATATATTGGTAATTAAACTTATTTAAATAATTCTATTATGTGACTTGATGTGTCGACCGACATTTAAGCTTTCATGTATTTTTGCAGAAAGGACAGCACAAAAGAGCATGGCCCCTTCCAAACTCGAGATGGCTTGGCTCTTAGCCGAGAAAGAGAAACATGAACCCCTAATTCAATTCTTAATGCAACAGCTCTCCAAGGGAATGCTAATGCTACTGGGAATAGCCCTAATTCTTGAAAGAGATTTCAGACCAAGGCAGGTAACCAAGACTGTACATCCAGGTCAAATATGAGGATCCAAATGTTGGATCGGTTGCCTTGGCAAGGTTCGATGGCCAGTCACAGATGGAGGCAATGGGAAATCTGTGGAATGAGGGGGTCTCGTTTTTGGATGTTGCGTTTCCTCATTCAGTTTATAGTCACACACACAACCTACCAGAGACCTACAAACCTATGTTGGAGAAACTGATCTTCCTCAGTAGTGTGAAAGGAGCACTCGCGATGACGAATCGACTAAGTGCACTTTTATGTGTCATGGAGGACCGAGGAAGGAACTGATGAGAGACAAAAAAAAGCACTTCAAAAGGAAAGGGTTGTCTGGTGGCCGAGGCCGACAAACTTTGAAAACATGTTGCAAATGCGGAAGCCGATTGACTTGCCTTGGACTAGACCAAGATTAATTTGCAGAAGGACAAGAGGGAAAATGAGGTTGTCAATATTTTAATTACGTTAGGACTTACAATTTATATCAGTCAAGTGTACTATTGAATAGAAGTTCTTGTAGTCTCCAAAATAATAATCCAAACCTTATTTTAAATCTTTTGAATAAAACTATTTTTGTATTTTATATTTTAAACTATCTATTTTTTTTTTCATATACCACAATAAAGTCACTATTTTCAAACTTTATTTATACAACGTATTTTATAAGTTTCAATATTAATTCCTGAACATTTAAGTATAACACAATAAAGATTCATTATATTTCTCAATCACTCTTTTTATTAAAAAATATAATTGACACATATTTAAAAATATTTGTGATCATATGTTCAGTAATAACATTATAATTTATTTTAAAAGGATAAACAAGAAATTTAATAAATATATTAAAGATGAAAGATAATTGTTCCGTTTACGAGAAACAGAATGTATCCAGCGGGTTTGCTGGGATTTGCTATGGGATCAAACTCTCCCTCTCTGAAGATGCCTATGGAGATGAAACACCCCCAGGAAGATGATCACTGCCGGAGACAACACAATTGGTGTGCTGTGTGTGCAGTGTGAAAGGAAAAGAGAGAGTCAGAATTGTTGTGTACCTTTCACCATGAATGATGTTTTATTTATAGGATGATACCTGGATCCTGGAAAGATATTGTTGAGGCCCATTATCTTTTGTAAAGATATTCAGGTTATCTAATATATGAACGGAATTGATTGTAATTA
>CM023948.1:27719950-27817191 GCA_013407115.1 Glycine latifolia | reverse complement strand
TGTGTGTGCAGTGTGAAAGGAAAAGAGAGAGTCAGAATTGTTGTGTACCTTTCACCATGAATGATGTTTTATTTATAGGATGATACCTGGATCCTGGAAAGATATTGTTGAGGCCCATTATCTTTTGTAAAGATATTCAGGTTATCTAATATATGAACGGAATTGATTGTAATTATATCTTCTGTTTTATCTTCTATCTTTTGATGGTTGCAACATTTAAATACTCAGTTGGGCCTATCCGTAACAGATGCCCCTCAGCCCAGTTATCTAGTACTCTGGATGACTGGGATGTATCAGATGGATAGGTCCGAGCTATATTAAATCCAAGGTCTCCATACCGTCGTAGATAATTATTGCTGCCCCAAGCCGATCTGGATATACCTGGATCCCGGCTCACAAATCGATCAAGGAGAAACGTGAAAATATTAATCCATGATCCCAATGACGGGCTTATCGCCAATTAAAAGGAAACACATGGGTCTTCAATAATCCATGATCTCGGGCTTATTGCCGGGAGATATGTAGGTTCACCCTAGATTTCTAGGAGGTCGACCAAAGCTTTAGGGTTTATGAACCTTGACGGTTTACCGTAGTTTGGTTTTACGAACCTGTAAATGGCTAAGAACGGATTCTTGGGTTGCCGAGAGACGGATCCCGGGCTTAATAAGGTCAACCAGCTAAGTGGAATTACTAACCTTCTTCCGAGGGCGGACCACCAGGCCTTCATGCCAAGACGGATCTTGGGCTTATCGCCGAGAGACACATGGATTATTTCAACTATAGTATCTCTTTAGCTTGTCGGCATTCCACGATTCTCCTCGATTCTCATTATGAGCCGGATTCTCCATGTTCCTCCATTTGAAGCGCTGCTCTATAAGCTGGGAAAACCTTCTCAATGTGATAAGTAAAAATTATGGGACCTATCTCAGAATCCACCCAAATTCTTCACTATCAATAAAATGAGATTACGCAAGGGTTCCGGCAATCATTACTATCAACAAACAATTTCAAAAATTGTACCAAAACATCCCAAGAGGTAGGCATACAAAATAGGATTATGTACGAAATTAATTCCTACCACCAGAATTAATAATTAACAAATCCCAACGGTCAAATTAATTTACTGCAAAAGAGGAACATACTGACCAAATTCGAGGATAATCCAACGGTTTATAAAAGAGATAACCCTTTCTCAATATCACTGTCCGGAATAAAATAAAACAAAGCAGAAATTCTGATAACTTTTGTTTGTAGTTGAAACATTCCATCTTAAAAAAGCCTTAATGATTGATCCGAACGGTCAGAATGTAGAAACAAATTTGATTAATCTTTTCTCCAAGTTTGAATACAATCCAACGGATAGTTTGAGAGAAATGTCCCTCGCAATACTACTGTCTGCTTCAGAAAACGGATTCCGAACCAGCTCGGTTTGGGAATTTCTGGTGATTCTACGAGCCTCTATTCAAGAAACCAACCGTTAGATGTGAATATTGGTGAGTCACGAACTTTCTGTAAAAGTTTCAGCAAGATCTAACGGTTAAACAAGTAGATCGAGAAGATTGAAGGATGACAGTTTCTGCCCTTCCCAAAATACGAATTTTAATGCTTTCTTTCTCCTCTCCTTTTTCTCTCTCTTGTACCCGTATCAGAGCGTGGATGTGCGGCCTAACTGTGACTTCTTGTGTTTACCATTGTGAATTGGTGGGATTCGAAATTTATCGTTCCCACAGACGGCGCCACTGTTCTGTTTACGAGAAACAGAATGTACCCAGCGGGTTTGCTGTTGTTGTGTACCTTTCACCATGAATAATGCTTTATTTATAGGATGATACCTGGATCCTGGAAAGATATTGTTGAGGCCCATTATCTTTTGTAAAGATATTCAGGTTATCTAATATATGAACGGAATTTGTTATAATTATATCTTCTGTTTTATCTTCTATCTTTTGATGGTTGCAACATTTAAATACTCAGCTGAGCCTATCCGTAACAATAATAAAATATTAAAAAAATACAAACTAGCATATTAAAAAAATGTCACTTCATATCATTTGAAAAAAAATGTTAAAAACTATTAAAAAATTATTTACTGGACAATAATACAAGCTTTTTAATTAATTAAAAATTAAAAATTAATTAAATATCTTGTTAAATATAATCATTATATTTCTTTTTCAAATTATTAAAAATATTTAAATTACATATAAAACAGTTGGAAAAAAAAACTAAAAAATGTTACTCCCTCTCCCTCCCTTCTGTGCTTAATTATAAGATAGGGTTGACTAATTTATGTTTATTAAGAAATTTAATTAATTTAGTTATTAATATTAAATTTATTTATAATTATAATATTTTTAAATTTATTTTAACTTTATATAAAACTTATTTATTTTATTTAATCTTTATAGGAGAGAGAAAAACCAATTCAGAATTTTTTGTCAAAATAATTAATATACAACAAAAAAATAAAAGATAAAAAAATTCGTAGAATATACGTTATAAATAAGAACAGACATGACACTAGTAGAATTATAAATATATATAAATAAATAAAAAGAAGAATCATGACAGTATTCACCAGCGTATCTTCGGCAACTCTCTCGATAAAATGCATACTTTAATGCTACGTGTAATATTCAGTTTATTAAAAAAAACAACTCCTTCAACTTAAATAGCCGGTTGCCATAAAGGCATAAACAATGCTAACCCTCGAATTAAAATCCCAACAGATCTGACGGTTGTTATAACTTTTCCAACGTGGGAGACCTATCACGCTTTCTCATATTAGCCGACGCCTGAAAAGAAACGTTAAACATGAACCCAACAAAGTAAATGCATGTTTGGGAAGATATGATAAAAGACATGAAGATTAACATTCAAAATGCAACATTCAGATAACAGTAACTCTATTCCAAGGATTCCCACTGCATAATATAAACAAGAACTTTCTTATATATCTGCAAGAAAGTCCCAGGTAGTAATATTTAAGATCTATCGCAATAACTTGAGCTTGTCATCTCAAGCAGGTGAAAAAGAAAATGACGAGCATACTGATGTTAATGTTAGCATTAGCACCTAAGGATATTAACATGAATAACAACATATCAATAACAAAAATAAGAGAGGGACCATGTTGATGAGCATATTAGATTCATCTTTTATATATATATATATATATTTGGTTTTCTATTTCTAAAAAGATATTTCATAAAGATAGGAATAAAAAAATACGAAGATTTAGATATTCGTTTTATATCTTTTATTCCATAAAGATAGAAATATTTAGATATTCAGTCTATATCTTTTATTCCATAAAGATAAGAATATTTAGATATTCGTCTATATTTGTTAGGAAAACTGTTGCTGTATGTGGTCCATTTATTGGTTACGTTTACTCACTAACCCATTATCTTATCCCATTAAATATTGAGTTTTGTGATAGACAGAACTCTATAAATAGAACTGGACACTCTCTGTTTTAGATCACCAAATCTACTCCTCTCTTCAGAAAACATACCATCGAGTTTGAGTGAGTGAGGGTTTGGAAAACTAAAACTCTGAAAATTACTTGAAGGTTGATAGCAATGGCTGGAGGTAGGTACTCTGAAATTTATTTTCCTTTTCTGCTTCTGCTGTTTGATCTGAACGTGTTGTTTATGTTTGTTAACATGTTCAAATCAATATAATTGTTTTACATTTGGTATTAGGGCCCGTTTTTGCCTCTGCTTTGCTTTTGTTTTACACTCATATTTTTTAAATATTATTTTATTAAAATATGAGTATTTTACTAAGAAGCTTTGAAATTATATAAAAATTGAATTTCTAAGCTTTATGTGAATTAAAATACAAATTTAAGTATTTAAAATAAACTATCGGATTTTCTTCAGTGTCTTCGAACATTGACATAAAGAATATGAAAAAGTTCTTCAGTATCTTCAATGGACTCTCTTTTTTATGAACATTCATCGCGTTTAGTTTCGGTTTCCTTTTCGTGGTTTATTTTTCTTATCTTTATGGTGGGCCATGTCTTGACCAATCTTTGTGGTGGTTAATTCCTAAAAGGCTTATGGCTGGCAGTCCACGTTGTTGTTCAAATTTTGGAGGATATTTTATTTATTTAAGATTTACAAGATATCCTAAGATTCCCAAAAAGACGATGTTTTTGTACGCTGCCAGCCATATACCTGCCTTTTACTATTTAAGCTTTATAAGATATTTTAATGTTTAAATTAATAATTTAATTATATTATTAATTAAAATTGCTCATAATTAATTTATTTATGTAATAAATTATTTGGGTTATGAGTTATGTGTTTAAATTATTTAAATTGTATGGTTATTTATGATATTTGTTTAAATATACAATATTATGTTAAATAATTTATTCACATTAATTTTAATGAGGTTATTGAATAACTATATGTGTAACATCCTAACTAATTTTCTTTCTTTATTTAATTACTTACTTATTTATTTACTTATTTTAAATTTTATTATTTTATCCTTTTGTCTTTCAACGAAAAATATGAATTGAGGTAGGAACAAGAAAACTAAAATTTTACAAGGAATGTGTACTAGTAAAAATTCTGTGTCATAAAATTTACAAAATATGAAAGGACTGATACATTAGTTAATGTCTCTGTTATAAAAGTTTATACAAGTACAAAACTCTTTTCAAAACTTAGCATAACTCCTTCAATATATCAACACTATTCCAAAGCTTCAAGGAATCTAACCATGGCTACCATCTAGGAAAAACATAAAATAAATCTAGTGAGAAATAAATTTCTCAGTAGGCAAATCTAAACCACCAAACGTGTTAATAAGTTAGTAAATAAATCAATATATCATTTAATCTATCTAACACGTTAATAAATAAATCGTGAATACATAAAATGATTCAATGATTGTATGAATGCATGAATGCATGAAATGAAATGGTCACAGGTGCACATGACCTCTACATATGTACATTATGTAGGAATGTTGCGACCGTCTTACGCTAATCATGCATGAATTTTCATGTATTAGCACCTGATCTCTTGTAATATCATAGGCCCGGTCTCCAACATTTGAAACTCGGGTCAATCTCATAAAATCATAGGTTCGGTCTCAAAATTTGAAACACAGATCAATCTCATTTATTCCTCAAAATCCATATCAGGAAAATGTTGTTATTCTTTCATAACAGCAAGATGGTTAACACTTCATACCTTGTCCTTGTAAAATTATACCAACTAAAAATAAATCTGTTTAATATTTAGTAGCTACCAATTTTAGTGGTATATATGTAGCAAAGATCGGGTTAGTGAAATAATTCGAAATGATTTCACCATGTATGTTTACCATAGTTAAGGATATGTTTAATATAGCTAGTTGCCATGAAATATAGTATCCGGAATTGACCGGGATAACTATCCTTGGAATATTTGCAGCCTTAATAACTAGTTTCATACCACATAGTTAGTTAGTATGGTAAGATACCTATGATTATATATATATATATATATATATATATATAAGAATGAAATCGGGATGAAACTATCGTAATTAGCTAAGTGTAGCTAGCCCGAGTTGGTTGGATGTTTATTGGAAACGGCATGATCATTCTTACGGAAGGTATATCAAGGGGTCAAAATCGAGATGCCGAGATGTGTGTGCTAGTTTGACCGAGATACCAAGGTATTTGCGTGGTTGGTGAGTATGGCCGAGCTAGCCGGGTATTTACATGTTTTGTGCATGGCTCGTGAAGTTATGCATTAAGTGCCGAGATGTCCGAGCTCGAAGAAGTACTACTGTAGTTGGACTGGCATGGTACAGGGGTGTTTGCATGTGAATATATCTGTAATGGCCGAGGTGCAGATGTACCGGGGTAAATATAAGAAAGCGTGATTCCGGCAGTGCAAATGTGTCGGGTTTGTATGTATATTGAAGGAGCATGATTTCGGCAGTGTATATGGTCTATGGGTCTGGCCGGGCTTTGCATGGATGCTCGGCCGTAGGATAAGTGATGTTTCCGGAAAGTCAAAGTGGAATGATGCTGTGAAAAATGCCGAGGTGGTGGGAGGTATTACCGGAAGGTGCTACAGAAGTGCCGAGATGTTGGTATGTCTTGTGGGTATGGCCGATTTCACCACGGGCTGCAGCATATTCAGACTGGTATGGCCGGGCTTGAAAAGATGCTATCCTAGTTACAAGAGTGCCGGGTTGGGTGCATGGTTATGCATGGTTCGTGTCTTTATATTATAAGTGCCAAGGCGCATTGGGTGTGAGTGATGGTGTAGCTGAGAGTGCAGTTTACCAAGGTAATGGTGTAACAAGAAGGAAAGGCCGAGATATCCGAGGTACTGTAGTGTAAAGGTTCCAAGGTCTGTACTAATATTCAAGCCTCGAATTTACGTATGGATACTATTCACCCTTTACGTGGAAAAGCTAGGCCGAGATAAACAAAAGTTGGAATTTGCTTTTGCTTTGTTATAAATATATATATATATATATATATATATATATATATATATATATATATATCTCATAAATGGGTAAGCTATTATTTTTTTTAACATGTTTAAATCATTGCCCAGTACTACGTAGATATAGTATTAATTTATTAAAATTATCTACTAAACTTCCTGTTCTGCTCGTGAGAAACAGAATGTACCCAGCGGGTTTGCTGGGATTTACTATGGGATCAAACTCTTCCTTTCTGAAGATGCCTATGGAGATGAAGCACCCCCAGGAAGATGATCACTGCCGGAGACAACACAAGTGGTGTGCTGTGTGTGCAGTGTGGAGGGAAAAGAGAGAGTCAGAATTTTGTGTACCTTTCACCATGAATGATGCTTTATTTATAGGATGATACCTGAATCCTGGGATGATATTGTTGAGGCCCATTATCTTTGGTTAAGATATTCGGATAGATAAATGGCAGTGGTTGTGATCATATCTTCTGTTATATCTTTTATCTTTTGGTGGTTGCAGAATTTAAATATTTGAATGGGCCTATCCGTAATAGATGCCCCACAGCCCGGTTATCTAGCACTCTGGATGACTGGGATGTATCAAATGGATAGGTCCAAGCTGTATTAAATCTGAGATCTCCATTCCGACGTAGGTAATTATTGTTGCCCCATGCCGAGATAATTAGTAGTTTAACCCGTACATTTCCTACCGAAATCGATCTATTTCTTGCCGGGATGGATTTTATTTTATGCCGAGATATTGTCGCTTATTTCATTACCGAGATATGTTAATATGGTCTGATCTTAACCGCGTCCGAGCTATTCTCCTTTGTATTGAATCGACATTACTCATTTGAGTTCCCTTAATAAACCGAGATATATTTTCATGTACAGGATCATGACAAAATCCTCGGCTTTCTAGTTTATTCTAAAGCTATCTGAAAAGACGAAGGGTTGTCTTTTCACCTTTTCCTTGGCGACGTTCCTTACTCTCAGCATTTAATGCGCCGTTTCTATTTACCACGCTTCCATCATGAGCTTGGAAATATCTTCCTGATTTGCCCCTTGTATGAGTTGGGAAATATCATTGATGCCCCTGAGTGTCTGATCATATCCTGTAAACCACGTTTTTTGAAACGTTTCACGAGGAGATTTTTGGCGGTTATCACTATTTACAAGTATTTCCTTCCTTTTGCCTATCTCCACTCTCATTCCTATCTCCTTAACACCTTATCACTTCTTTTGGCTGTGTTCTTCCCTGTGTTCTGCATTCCTTGGGGCTTAACTCGAAGTTCTTTTTCCAGGTATTTACTGCATCCCCTTTCAATTTATATTGTATTCTTTTTTCGTCTTCCCTTTGCATTATTCGATCTTTGAATATTTGCCTCCTTAGTTATTTCCTTTAGGTATTCTTTGCTTTTAAGTTTTTCTCCTCCTTCTTAATTTTAGTAATGAAGCTCACTCCTGAGGAGGAAGCCTTCGTTCGCAAGAACGTTCCCCCCAAATCCGCATTTTGGCTTTGGGGTCTTCCAATTTCTGATGAAGAATGGAATAAAGAGTTATTAAGACCTCCCAGGGGTCCTGGGGTTTCAAAGAAATCCCAAATAAAACCTTCCCTTCCGCGTAAAAATGTTCGAACAAGAAAAAACATTAGTGTTACTTATAATGCTCTCATCCCAACTTCTCAATGTTCTTCTACTACCTCTGTAATGGGTGCCAATCCTTCTCGCCATGCTGACCTAGAATCCCCAAAACTTACCCATGAATTTCAATTTGAACCATGTTCAAAGTGCATGGACCAGTTCCACTATTACGCCCATATTGGTCAATATGATAGAACTGGCGAGATTCTTGAATCATGTCGCCATAACCCAGTCCTTAAGCTTTCCCAAAGAGTATTGCCGAGTTCTGAGGCCACAAGGCCGACTTCTTCTCTTACCAGCTCGGCACTAGCAATTTCTTCACTTCATCTTCTGACTTCTTTCCCAGGTATTTTTACTAATCCTCTTTTTATTTTGTCGTAGGTCATTATGGATACTTCAGTGGAAATAGTAGATGAGTCCCACTCGGCAGGATCTCAATCTGACCTTCCTCCTTTGATTGATAAGTTTCCGTGGGTTACTCATGAAGTACTTCGTACTTCCTCTGTTTTGACCCCGGGAAGTATAGCGGCACTCCCTATTGGTAACCAGGATGGTTTCTCAATCCGTCCCCCTGCCTCAGACGAGCCTATTTGCTCATCTGCTGGGGACGGGGAACCTACTTATTTTTTCTTTTGCAAGGATGTGGTTACTCGTCTCGGTATTCGTTTTCCTTTATCGGATTTCGAGATGCAATTGTTAGATTACCTTCACCTGGCTCCTTCCCAACTACATCCTAATAGCTGGGCTTTTGTAAAATCTTTTGAAAATCTTTGCGTAGAATTACATGTTCCTTGTACTGTTGCTATTTTCCTTTACTTCTTTTCCGTTCATTCCGGTCGTACTAGCCGAGAATCTTCGACTAGAAAGGGGTGGACTTCACTTCGAAGTCGCCCCGGCCATCGTCTTTTTCCAATCTTCACTGATTCCTTTAAAAATTTCAAAAGCAATTTCTTCAAAGTTGCTGCCGAACCCGGCAAGCAACCATTCTTCCTCTGGGGTCCAGAAGCATCTGGAGTAGAGTGGAAATTTCCACTCTACTGGACCCAGGATCATCATTCTAAACCCCCTTCCTTTTATCGAATCGAAGAAAGTAATTTGTCTGACACTGAAGCTGCGGCTCTTTCTCAAATTCACTCGTTTCGGGAGATTCAAGGTTAAAAAACATGAGTCTTGTATTTAAAATTTTGTTTCGTTTTTACTAACCTTATGTAATTGCTTTTTCAGCTGCCGAGATGGAAGAAGATCCCTCCGCCAACCTCAGACCCCGTCTCCCCCGAAAAGTAAACGACGGGAATTCTACTGATCGTCGCAATTATGTTAATCAGATGCTGGCTAGAAAAACTAAGAAGCGTCATGTTGCAAAGCCGACTTCCAGCGGTCAGCCAACAATTTCCTTAGGATCAGCCGAGGATACTATTGCAGCTGGCGTGGAAATTTCATCTATAGCTAGGACGGGAACTCAAGAGATCCCGGCTACTCCCACTATTGTAGCTGTGGATTCTTCTGCTGACGGCGCTGTTCCCCCCGCATCTCTTGCTGATCTGTCGACCACGGCGTGTTCTGGGATTCGGGCTGACAGAGCGGGCCGAGGTCCTTCCTTCCGTGAATGGGGTCTAACTTGTTCGGATTGACTGGCTGTTCCTCTATTACCAGCTTCAGCTGTGGGTGCCAAGTTATTTGTTTCATGTCTCCTTGCTGCTGAATTAGGTTGCTTGTTGTTCGTTGTCACCGGTCGTTCAGTATTAGGATTGCCCGGCTGTGTGGATGAATTCCGAGCGCCCTCCTGTCGTTGAAGCTCGTACCGCTTTTCCAAATTCTCCAGCCGAGATAAAATAGAATTCAGAGCGTTGTGGATAAAACGCTGGTTGGTGTCTAATTCTACCTCAGCCATTGATGGTGGAGTACGAGCCGGTGGCATTGCTGGGGAGGAAGCGGTGTGGGACGTCGCATCCTTTGCTACCACGTTTTCCAGATTCGCATTCTGGGTTGGTGGTGCATCATGCCCAGCGATCTGATGGCTTCTGGTGTTGACATTGTGAATTGGTGGGATTCGAAGTTTATCGTTCCCCACAGACGGCGCCACTGTTCTGCTCGTGAGAAACAGAATGTACCCAGCGGGTTTGTTGGGATTTACTATGGGATCAAACTCTTCCTTTTTGAAGATGCCTATGGAGATGAAGCACCCCCAGGAAGATGATCACTGCCGGAGACAACACAAGTAGTGTGTTGTGTGTGCAGTGTGGAGGGAAAAGAGAGAGTCAGAATTCTGTGTACCTTTCACCATGAATGATGCTTTATTTATAGGATGATACCTGGATCCTGGGATGATATTGTTGAGGCCCATTATCTTTGGTTAAGATATTCGGATAGATAAATGGCAGTGGTTGTGATCATATCTTCTGTTATATCTTTTATCTTTTGGTGGTTGCAGAATTTAAATATTTGAATGGGCCTATTCGTAACACTTCCCACATTTCTAATAAGTTATACTTTAAAATTATCACCGTATCATACATGAACTTTTCTAGCATAGTTTGTCATTTTAATTAAGGACTTAGTCTGATCAATTTAAGCACCTAAAATAATCTTAAACAACTTCTAAAAATAAAGATTGAAGCCTAGCCTACCTTCAATAATTTTGGTGGATTACTTAGAGAACTGCCGGGATAATTTTATGATAGAAGGATTTTACGTAAAAGAAAGTGGTAGAGAAAGTTTATGAAGAGAGGGAGCTGAGAGTTGTTTCTTGTAGGAATGCTCTGATCCCAGAGGTATTTATAATGGTTTATTTGGTTGGATTTCAAAGGAATTAATTGAATTGTTACCGGGTTATGCTTTAGTTTAGTTACCAAGTAATTATTTTTGGGAGATTTTTATCTAAACTAATCATTGCAATTATCCCTTTCATTAAGGCATGCTATTACGTGGAAGCTGCTGAAGACTGAATTTTGGATGGTTTGTTCTCCTGATGACACTTGGACCCCCAAAAAGATTTTTCTTAAAGATTTGGTCATTAGCTCAGGCCTTATCCTCTAAGAATTTTACGTAGCACCTATAAAATTTTTCCATTATTCTTTCTAATTCTTATTATTATAATTTAATTATAATCTAAAATATCTTTTTAAGATTATTATAATTTAAATATATTTTTGAGAATGTTACAATATGCAATGTTATTTCAATTTATTTGCATTATTAAAGATGTTATGCAACTATTTAGCTCTTATTAAGAATTAATTAATGTTAAGTGATTAATATAATTGAATTGATTAGAGAATAGTCACAGCATCTTTAATTGATTAAACTTATATATTAAGTGTTCAAATCACATTAAAAACATTAATTGTGATTAATCATATGTAATAGAATAAAATCTACTCACAGGAATTTTATTATATTTGTATGACTAATTAGGATAAAATATCAGGTTATATTTCTTAATTTATCCACATGAATTAAGAAGGATAATTATTATAATTTGATAGTTTTATCATAAGTTTGAATCTAATTTGAGTAAGACTTTAGCCCACAGGCAAGTTTTATGTCACTAGGTTCATAAACTAATACATGTTTTACATTGGTAAAAACATTATCTTTATTTAGTCTCAAATTATGAATACTGAAAAATGTATGTTTGAATTTCAGTTAATCAATCTGGAAATATTTCTGATATTAAGTGTGAAATTCCCGAATTAAAAAGGGACAATTATAAGGTTTGGAGGGAGAGAATTCTTCTTCATTTAGGCTGGATGGATATTGACTATGCTATTAGGAAAACTGAACCACCAGGTATTAATGAAACTAGCACTCCAGATGCTATTAATCTTTATGAAAAATGGGAGAAATCTAATCGTCTCTCTGTGATGTTCATAAAGACTTATATATCTATTAGTATCCGTAGTTCTGTTGATCAGCATGAAAAGGTCAAGGATCTTTTTAAGGCCATTGATGATCAATTTGTTACATCTGATAAGGCCCTTGCCAACACCCTTATAATGCAATTTTCATCCTTAAAGCTCAATGGGATAAAAGGAGTGCGTGATCACATCATGCACATGAGGGATATAGTGGCTCAACTGAGAAATTTCGAAGTTACCATGTCAGATTCTTTCCTAGTACACTACATTTTATGTACTTTACCTATGAAGTATGCCCCTTTCAAAATCTCCTATAGCACACATAAGGATAAATGGTCAATTAATGAACTATTGACTATGTGTGTTTAAGAAGAAGAAAGGTTGATAATGGAAGAGGGTGAAAATGTATACATGACTACTCAGGGAAAGAAGAAAGGGGATCAAACCAAGAACAAGGGCAAGATTCCGGCTCAGCTAGTCATTAAGAAAGAGTCAAAGTGTTTCTTTTGTAAGAAGAAGGGACACATGAAGAAAAACTGCTCAAAGTTTAAGAACTGGTTTGACAAGAAAGGTACTCCATTTACTTTTGTTTGTTATGAATCTAATATGGTTAATGTTAATCATAACACATGGTGGATTGATTTTGGTTCTACAATCCATGTTTCTAATACCTTGCAGGGTATGGAAAACCTAAGGAAGCCAGTGGGAAGTGAGCAGTACATCTATTCAGGAGACAAGATGAGCTCATATGTGGAAGCCATTGGGACATGCAATTTAGTTTTAAGCAGCGGATTTATTTTTCATTTAGACAAGATATTTTATGTTCCAAGTTTTTCTAGGAATTTAATTTCTGTATCAAGACTTGCACCATTGGATTTTTCGTTTAATTTTTCGAATTCTGGTTTTACTTTAATTAATAAATCTGGAATTATTGGTTCCGGTACATTACTTGATGGGCTTTACTTTATTGAATTGCAAAATAATGCTGCTTATAATTCTATGCATGTTTCTGTCGGGTTAAAACGATGTGTTATGAATGAGGAATCCTCTATGTTATGGCACCGAAGATTAGGACACATCTCTATCGAGAGAATTAAGAGATTAGTAAATGAAGGAGTACTTAGTACTTTAGATTTTGCTGATTTTGATACTTGTATAGATTGCATTAAAGGTAAGTAAACTAACAAGTCTAAGAAGGGTGCAAAGAGGACCTCAAATCTATTAGAAATCATACATGCAGATATTTGTTGTCCAGACATGGACGCAAGTAGTCCGAAATATTTTATCACTTTCATTGACGATTTTTCACGATATATATATCTCTACTTATTTCATTCTAAAGATGAAGCTTTAGATGCCTTTAAAGTTTTCAAGGCCGAAGTGGAGAAACAATGTGGAAAGCAAATTAAAATCGTGAGATCTGATAGAGATGGTGAATACTATGGTAGATACACAGAGAATGGACAAGCACCTGGTTTATTTGCGAAGTTTCTTCAAGAAAATGGGATTGTTGCCCAATACATTATGCCTGGTTCTTCGGATCAGAATGGTGTAGCAGAAAGAAGAAACCGAACATTAATAGACATGGTGCGAAGTATGCTTAGTAGTTCCAAGCATCCTAAGTCATTGTGGACTGAAGCATTAAAGACGACAGTGTATGTATTAAACCGAGTTCCAACCAAGGCTGTCTCCAAGACACCTTTTGAGTTATTCAAAGGTTGGAAACCGAGTTTGCGACATATGCGTGTTTGGGGATGCCCGTCTGAAGTAAGAATTTATAATCCACAAGAGAAGAAACTAGACCCAAGGACTATTAGTGGGTATTTCATTGGATATGCCGAAAGGTCCAAGGGTATATATTCTATTGTCCATCACATAGCATCAGGATTGTGGAATCAAGAAATGCAAAATTTCTTGAGAATGACTTGATCAGTGGGAGTAGTCAATTTCAGGATATTACTCCTGAAAAGGATTACTATGAAGCCCAACCCTCTGGCTTAGGTGAAAGATTGATTGTCAGGCACACCCCTCAAGCTCAAACGGGTGTTAGACAACCAGTAATTGAAAATCCACAAACTGTTGAAAATGACCCTATAGATCAAGTTGCTAATGAGGAACAACAAGTTCCTTAAGAAGATAATGAAGCAATATTAAGAAGGTCTACTAGAGTCAAAAGGTCAGCAATTTCTAGTGATTATGTGGTGTATCTGCAAGAATCAGACTACAACATTGGAGCCGCAAATGATCCTGAATCATTTTCACAGACCATGAGTTCTAAGGAATCAAACTTATGGTACAATGCTATGAAAGCTGAGATGGATTCCATGGCAACTAATCAAGTCTGGGATCTCATTTAGTTGCCTAATGGTGTAAAAGCCATTGGATGTAGATGAGTTTTTAAAACAAAGAAAGACTCACAAGGCAACATTGAGAGACATAAGGCAAGACTTGTTGCCAAAGGTTTCACTCAAAGAGAAGGAATTGACTACAAGGAGACTTTTTCTCCTGTATCTAAGAAAGATTCTTTTCGAGTAATTATAGCATTAGTAACTTATTTTGATTTTGAGTTACATCAAATGGATGTGAAAACAACATTCCTTAATGGTCATTTAGAGGAAGAGGTTTACATGAAACAACCTGAAGGATTCTCCTCTAGTGATAAAGAGAACTTAGTTTGCAAGCTTAATAAATCCATCTATGGATTGAAACAGGCGTCCCGCCAATGGTATCTAAAATTTCATGAGGTCATCACTTCTTTCGGTTTTGAAGAGAACATCATGGATCAATGTATATACCAAAAGGTCAGTGGGAGTAAGACTTGTTTTCTTGTGTTATACGTGGATGATATTTTACTTGCAACTAATGATAAGGATTTACTATATGAGGTGAAACAATTTCTCTCAAAGAACTTTGATATGAAGAATATGGGAGAACCATCTTATGTCATTGGCATTAAGATCCATTGGGAAAAATCTCGAGGCATTTTGGGTTTGTCTCAAGAAACCTATATTAACAAAGTTTTAGAGAGATTTAACATGAAAGATTGCTCACCAAGTGTAGCTCCCATTGTGAAGGGTGACAAACTCAATTTGAGTCAGTGTCCGAAAAATGATTTTGAGCGGGAACACATGAAGAATATTCCATATGCTTCAATTGTTGGAAGCCTTATGTACGCTCAGGTTTGTACCAGACCTGACATTGCATATGCTGTTGGAGTTTTGGGAAGATATCAAAGCAATACAGGCATTAACCACTGGAAAGCTGCAAAGAAAGTGATGAGATATCTTCAAGGAACAAAAGATTACATGCTCATGTACAGACAGACTGATTGTCTGGAAGTGATTGGCTACTCAGATTCAGACTTTGCTGGCTGCGTTGATTGACGAAAATCAACATCTAGTTATATCTTTATGCTAGCTGGTGGAGCTGTATCTTGGGGAAGTGCCAACCAGACCTTGACTGCCACTTCTACTATGGAGGCTGAGTTTGTTTCATGTTTTGAGGCTACCTCACATGGTGTATGGTTGAAGAGTTTCGTGTATGGGCTTAGAGTTATGGAATCTATTTCTAGGCCATTAAAAATGTACTGTGACAACTCTGCTGCGGTATTCATGGCTAAGAATAATAAAAGTGGAAGTTGAAATAAACACATCGACATTAAGTACTTAGCCATAAGAGAACGTGTTAAAGAAAAGAAACTGGTCGTTGAACACATTAGCACTGAGTTGATGATTGCCGATCCTTTGACTAAAGGCATACCACCAAAGAATTTTAAGGATCATGTAGTACGAATGAGACTTGGTTCCGTAATATGATTTTATTGAAAGTACAATTGTTAATTTTGAAACTCTCATTTAGTTTGATATTTTCTCATATAGTTTTGTGCACATATTCATTTATTTATTTTGAGAAATGTCATTAAGCTTTGATCTGGAATAAATATATGATTTATTCATTAAGTTGAGAGCTAGCATTTAGAGACTTTATATATTGTGGTACATGGAAGATAATATTCGCTATTAATTAGAAGACCTATCGCCATGACTCGTATATTTTGTTTCTTCTTATGACTAATGTTGGGTTAAATGGACCAAGTGGGAGAATGTTGGTTTTCTGTTTCTAAAAAGATATTTCATAAAGATAGGAATAAAAAAATATGAAGGTTTAGATATTCAGTTTATATCTTTTATTCCATAAAGATAGGAATATTTAGATATTCAGTCTATATCTTTTATTCCATAAAGATAAGAATATTTAGATACTCAGTCAATATATTTTAGGAAAATTGTTTTTGTATGTGGTCCATTTATTGGTCACGTTCACTTAGTAACCCATTATATTATCCCATTAAATGTTGAGTTTTGTGATTGGCAGAATTCTATAAATAGAATTGGGCACTCTCTGTTTTAGATCACCAAATCTACTCCTCTCTTCAGAAAACATACCATCGAGTTTGAGTGAGTGAGGATTTGGAAAACTAAAACTCTGAAGATTACTTGAAGGTTGATAGCAATGGCTGGAGGTAGGTACTCTGAAATTTATTTTCTTTTTCTGCTTCCGCAGTTTGATTTGAACGTGTTGTTTATGTTTGTTAACATGTTCAAATCAATATAATTGTTTTATATATATATATATATATATATATATATATTGTAGCATGATCAACACAAGTGGTGTGAGCCAACTTTTACTTTTTAGTTAGTGTCAAATTTTAAGTAGTGTGAAATTTTATTTTTTAGGTAGTGTAAAATTTTATTTTTAATCCTAATTAATTATATAAATATATATAATTATTAAAAAAATTAAAAAAAAATTAGATAGTGTCATAGCCTTGGTCTGGCCATGGCTCCGCGAAGGTCAACACTACTACCAATATAAGGTGAAAATGAAGTATTGGTGTGTGCTCCATTACAAATGAACCCAGAAGATCCTTCAACATCCAAAAGTAAACCACCTTCTTCACAAGTCAATGATAACAATCAATCCTTACTGGGAAGCATAGCTGAAATGGTCCACAAATATAAGCAAAATTGAAAGTGGAGCACCTGCGTCTGAAATATATGAGTTCCATGAATTAAAGATAGAAAGCGCAAGGATATCACAGTTACAATCGTTGGAGAAAAAATTGTCACCCATTTCTTCCCCATACATGACAGAGGTGGTATATGTTTTTACTTTTAATCTTTTGAAAAACTACTTATTAGTAAATTAAATATGGAGAAGGAAGGAATTAAAATAGCCACACTGAAACTTAGCTTACTAATCAACATAGCTTCCAGCATTGTAAATAGTATTGATGAAATAGATATAACAATTATTGAAAAAGTTCCCAGTAAATCAATGAAACTAGCTAGTTATACCAACTTGTGTTTTAGAGGTGAGAATCCTATCTCTAACATGTATGACAACTTTTCGACAAGATGCACATTTGCATATAAGGTTAATAATTAATTAAGTACTAAGGTTGAACATAGATTTCCTAATAGCTAGTAAGACTAATTCTTGTCATGCTTGTTCAATATTTCAAATAAAAGTCAGTGGATGAAGTATCAAGCAATGAAGCAGGTTTCCCAGACCAACATGCACTTGGATCGAGAAGCAATTGTAACCCTTAAAATCGCACAAATTACTGTCATGCTTGCACATGATGTACATTATAAGATAGCTTCCCTTAGAAAGCTATAACTTCAAAACCGCTGATTTTTTTTTTCATGTTATGCACATAATATGGAGGAAATAGGAAAAGAAAGCATTCAAAAGGAGCCTGTGTCAGAGGGAGCTACTGTAAAAACTTCATCATCTGGTGTAGATAGCATTACCTTGAGTAGTGGTGTGGCAACTCGCAACGAGTCCCGTGGCAGGGACATACTTGCAAAAGATTCACAGGTTGTCGAATAAGATGATAAGCTGAACGAAAGCAAGACAAGAATAACACCATGTAAAATGATCAAAATCCAAGAAGGGTCGAACTTGATAGATAAAAAAGAGGGAATAGACATTGTTTCTAATAACATTGAGGTTCTTCCATGTTATTGTTTTTATCTTATGTCTTTTCCATCCTATATTTATGAGTTTAATATCTATGTATTAATGGTATGTGTAAAACAGTTTTATATCATCATCTATTCATAAGTTACAGGTTAAATTATTTTAAGATAATTATTTTAAAAGTCAACATATTTATAATATATGATGGATATTTATAATTGGATAATTGTGTAAAACTTTGTAGAGTGATGGTGTATAACCTTTTCCCTCTATTTGTATGTGTCACCTACTCCTTAAACTTTTACCAGCTTCTGCAGATACTCGTACAAGATTGGGAGCATATGAACACTTTGTTGATCTGGATGATGCACATTTTGCTCTGCTGGAAGAGGTGATAACAGCATATCCTCATCTATGGAATGCTTGTGAGAAATTCAGTGAGCGTTTTCAAGCTTGGATGTTGAAAACTTTGGCGGATATGTTGTCATTCCTTCGAAGTGAAAGTGTTATTAGTATGTGTTACTCCTCAGAGAGAAAATGAATTCCATAAGCTATGTGATGAAGCTGTTCAACTTGGATTTGAGAGGTCATGGGTTGATGAAATGCGTCAACGTGTTGTGGCAAAGGATCCTGAGCTGGACAATGCACTTGGTGAGCTTCTTAATAGCCGTGATCATTTAACTCAGGAACTACACAGCATACAGAATGAACTTAAGAGTCTTAATGACTTTGTTGATGTTCAGACAAAATGTTTCGACTTCTTGTGATTTGGAAATTCTAGTCCTACGCCTTGGTTGTGTGGATTTTCTCTTTCTCCTTAGAAATACATTTTGGTGTTATTTGCAATGAAGCATGAACACCGGACACAGACATTTCTTATTAAACACAAAAATGGAGAGATTTTAATTAAATAAAATATAAGTAATATATAACAAAAATTCTAAATTATGATATATTCATTTTTTAAAATTAACTTTTTATGATTTTTCAAGTATATTAACTATGTAAAGATAATAAATTTAAGTGTTTAAATTAAAAAAATAATTTTTTAATCAGATATCTAATAAGAAGTATCAAATATATATATATGTAAATATGTTGTGAGAAAGGTGTCCAACACAATAATATTTCAATCAAGAGAAGTGTTGGTACTTCTAATTCTTCTAAGAATGAGACGTCAGTTTCTGATTGTACTGTTCTTTGGGACGTGTAAAGGGAGCAATTTAAGTTTGTTATGTAGCATTTTTCTGTGAAAAATTTTATTGTTATTGGACTTCTGCAATCATGGTTAGATATATTTTTTTCCCTTTATCTTTTATCCATTTGCTGGAAACAATTCGATTATTTCTTTTCTTTTTATGAAACATTAAACCGGGTTAGGTTCTTGAATTAAATTTACTTTGTTGTGCCAAAATACATAAATATATAGAGAGACTACTAAGTATGTGAATTGAATTAATTGATATGAGATTATTTCAATTTTATACAAGATTTCAAGTTCGAGTTTAGAATATGCAGATATTTAAAGGAAGACTTTTATCATTCATATAGTCTTTATCCAGGTCGAAGATGATTTATCTTTAGTAAAAGATAATTGTAGTCTAAACCAAAAAATTAACTATCTTTGAAGTTTGAAGCCAAATATTTTTTCCAGCTTTAAGATCATTTTTAAGTCAAATTCTATCTTCAGTGCTCTCGGCAGGCTAATTCAACTGAAAGCGCTGAAGAGAAAATTGCAACCAGCTAGAACAAATTATTGATGCTAAGGAACCTCAAAACAAGTTCCAAGTTGAGATTCCTGTTTTGGAAAAGGTTGCAGTCTATGGTACACCAAATATGATTGGTATTTGCCAAGAAAATTAGTTTCCAACATAAGCGTCTTTACAACCGCCTGTCATGAATGATGTTGGACCAATTTGTTAAACTTATTTGTTAAAATAAGTATTTATTTTAATAAAATAAACAGTTTTTTAATATATTTGTCTAAATTACTTTTAATTAAAAAAATAATTATATTTATTTTAAGAAGTAAATCCTATTTATTTTTTAAAAAAACGTTTATATAAAAGCACTTATTTTTAAGTTGCTTTTTAAGTTTAATTGAATTGTCTATTCTGCGTATCAATAATTTAACGGTTGATTTAGAAGCCATCCATTCGACTCGTAGTTCTAAAAACAGTACGACTCTCTCTGTCTTATAAGCATGCCAATAATTCTATTTAGACACTTTTCTTAACATGTGAAAAATGTTTAATATTTGTATGAGATTTCATGATTAGAATACTATAAGGTATATGTGGACGATCGAGTTCAAAACAATACGTGAGTCTTCAAGTTTAATATCTTCATAAACTACACATTTGCATTTGTCCAAAACTAAAGGTATGTCATGAGAATGCTACCTCTCTTGAAGGTCCTAGAGATAGAAAATTGTGAGGAATTGGAGCAGATCATTGAGAACGATAAATGAAAACTAAAATGTCTCTCAAATCCTCAAATTAGTCTCCATTTCCAACGAGTTTCCAGAACAAGAATATCTCATCCTAAATCAAAAAATTTGTCTAGTGCCTATAGTCTTTCAAGAAGGTGAAGCAGGTGTGGGAGAAGGGAGGGTAGAGGTTTTGCTTCCAAAACTTAAAAATGTAGTATTAAGACAATAGCCAAACCTCATTACTTGCTGTCAACGGATTCAGATTAAGACTGTGATTAATGTTCTTGTGCGTAATTTGTTAAAGTCTGTAAAGCAAAATCAAATAACATCTTTTAATGTCTATATTTTGTTTATACTTGATTAATTTAATGTAATTTCCCTTCACTAGATTACATTTGTTAAAGTTTTATCTTATATGCATCAAAGAATGTTGCAGTAGTGACTAGTGAGACTATCTCTAGTTTCAGTGGCACTTAATATCACTCTACACAAAAAAGTGATTTAGCTATAAAATTTTGTTTTTTGTTTTCTTTTTGTATGGCCTTTTTTCTTTTGGCGAATAGAGAATCGAGGCAACAACAACGTACTTCTTTTAAAAACCTCCATCCATGCCCCTAAGAAGATAAGTCAAAATTGTAAGAAAGAGTTGAAGAAAAACTTCATTATATATCTATAGCAAAATTGCACGTCATAGGACAGAAAGTAACAATCAGAATAGGGTTAGGGTACAAAATGAACAACCGATAACATTTTCTGCATCAATGAGTTAAGGAAAGAACTAACATATATGGTTGAGTGGTACACAAAAGTAGGTACGTCCATTGATTGAAATGTTTGCCTGACCCAAAAGCAATGAACAACTTTTTGATGGTCCCCTATTTCCGGACAGAGTAAACATTTTGCAACCATATATGACTACCAAAGCAAGGGGTCTAACAATTTTGTTCATCACGAGATACATTTTATCAATAAATCTACCAAAAGTTGAATGGATATATAGAGCACTAATAAATGTTGCGTTCATTCGCCTACTTTATACAGTGATTACTATTAGGTCAAAACTTCAAATAAGAGGATTACATTTTATTTTGCTATATTTTTTATTATTTGTATTTTATTATATATACTATTTAATTAAAAGCATCTTGATAGATTAAAAGTTTTTGTATAGAATTTTTTTAAATTAAAGAGTGTCCAATAAAAAAATTATTCTTAGCAAGTATAAAATTAAGATAATATAACGAAAAAATTTAAGGAAACTTTGGTTTTTTATAAAAAAAAAATGAGAATATGGAAAACATTAACTTACATAAATCGCATTAAACTTCACATTTTAGAGATTTTATAAGATTGAAAAAAAAAGTTAAAGTATGATAAAAAATTTAAGAAACGAACATTAATGTAAAATGATGAAAATTTGAGATATTATAATAATGTCAACACGTACATATAACATCCTAGGGGATGCTACCTTAACTTGTACCTAAATTTCTAGGACATGGAAACTTTGAATGTAAAAACATTAGATGCACTAATTTGATACATGAACTAATTTGATACGAATCTCTTAGCACTTAGGTGCCTTATAAAACATGAACATGATACATAAAACATAAACTACGTATACTCTCATACAATGGAGATACAAAACTACAAACTCTTCCTCCAGCAACAACTCCAAACTCCAAGTCCCAAACTACTTTCAAGAAGACGTCACTGTTTAACCTATAAAATGTAAAACTTAAAAGAACGAAACATAATCTCTCAAATGAACGCTCTAAGGACTATAAGTTGATTCTATAATCCTACGTTATCTAGTTCATGCCTTACTCTTTCCTTTGACATCCACTCTCACATCTACTGTCCAAACATGTTATTATCACTAGCTATTTCATATCACTGTACTTTATTTCTTTTTCTTGGTACTTAGAGTTGGTCTCCATGATTAAGCCTAAGTCCATTGGGACATTGGGCTACTTGCTACAATTGCCATGTACTCTCAATTGTTATAAGGCTATTGCTTCCTGCATCTCCTTTATGGCTTCCCAAATAGTCAATTCAATCCAGAATGTAAAATTACATTCTGGAATGCACCCCTTTTTTAGCTTCCAAAATGTCTAATCTAGAAGCTAATAAAAACATTCTGGCTTTGTATAATACCAGGAGGGCAAAAATACCAGGAAGCAACTGGAGGTGCAGGAAGTAATAGCCTTGCTACAATAATACCAGGAGGCCCAAATTCTCTTGAATCGGCTTTCAATGTGCTCTATACTCTCTTGGTTTGTCATATCCAAATCCACATAATCTAAACTCAGTATGAGACCGTCCACTGACTGATACTGCTATTACAATTGAACATTTGAACTGACTACGTTGTCATACAATATTGAACTGATACTGCTATCAAGTTTGCTCAATTTTGTACAATATGAATAGTGATCGATCGAGAACCTAAGTTTGATGTCTCACAACGCACTCCATGGTTTTCCATTGTTTAATTCTTTCTTCTAACTCATATATAAGGCCTATTGCAAGTCTCTCTTAAATGATGAAGTGTTACACGTATATCAGTTTCTAGTAAATCAAAAAGAAAATATAAGTAATTTAAAATGAAAGAAAAGATGTTAAAACTTAAAAGTGAGGAAAAAAAATGATGGCATTCATCTATTCTTACTAAATTACTTGATGCCATTTAATATTTTTCAAAGAAAAATGGTAGTTGTACGTGTAGTATTTTAATATGACATTTTAGATAAAAGATGAGAGAAATAGGGGGAAAATGTACAGCAAGATAGATAATTTCATAAAGAAAAAAAAATACAATATAATTTTTATACATAATTAATGTAAATATTTTACACAATCAAATAATTAGAACTTCTTTAGATATAAATTTTAAAATAATTATTATAAAAAATAAAAATCTTATTTTATACCATATTTATGCATGATTAAGTGACAGTTATTTTTTATAGCAAAGAAAAATAATACTATTCCGTATATTCTAATTAAACTTTAAAACATACTATAAATTCTGCTATTTAGTATAAATCTATTCTAATTAAATGACATTGTATAAAATTTTTCTACTATTGAATATATTCTAATTAAACTCAAAAGGTTAATGCAGTGATGTAAGATGTTATTGTATTCACATGAATGAAAATGATTTATTTAATGGAACAACTTATGTACAATTCCAACGGTACGTAACATTTCATTGATTTCATTGGGCTAACGACAATCATACACCACCAACAATATTAGTCTATTTAGTAGGTGAGGCATATGTGATCTCTCTAACCTAAAACAAAAAAAAGAGAGTATATTCTAATTAAATTATATATATATATATATATATATATATATATATAACATAATATTTTCAAATAAAAATGAAAAAATCTCATGCAATTATTTTTGTTGGGATTGAATCAGCATCGTATTGTTGGATCTATCTGATATCATGCAGTTAGCAGTACTGGGACTTGGGAGTGGGGGTTAAAGACAGAAGAGAATGTGGGGACATGAAATAGGTCACATGTGAGAGTAGTAAGTAAAGAAGAAGCTTTGCTCCCATCTCGCCAGCTGGATCATCTGCAATCACATTCACACACACACATACATACACTTTCCTTTCCCATATTGTGCGCTTTACCTTTTATTAAATAGGTCACCATTTATGTCCTTGAATCTGCAATGACCCCTTCACTGATCAGCATGCTTTGGAGGCCCCTTTTTGTGTCCCACATGTTGTGTGGATTAATGCAATCAAGGGTTGGTCATATCCTATCTGGTTTGGGTCAATCGTGGACCTCAAGACTATAGTAATGCCTATGCTTTTGGTCGCATACTTCACATGACTGTGTAAGGCAATGAAGGCCTAGTGGGTTGTTTTACTTTAACTGGTCCCTTTTTACTGCCAATTTGACATGCCCAACTTCAATTAATTCCCTTTTCTTTCATCTTTCTCTGATCCTAATAACTGTTTACTATATGAATAATGACTTAGATGGCAAAATCTTTCTCCTTGCATACTTTTAATAGGAGTTTAATTTTTTTTATCATAATATACCTGAAGTATTTATTAATTTTTATAAATGATTAATTTGCCAACTTTAATGATAATTACCTTAAAATCATATTTACTATTATTATTGACAAATACTAACTAGTGTTCTAAGACACTTATTAAAAAAGTAAAATGAGAAAAACTTTTATTAGAATGTGAAAAAACCCACTCCTTTACGATTTTAAAATGCGCTCATATTATTTTCGACAAAATGTTTCATTTTTTAATTCTTTAATTAGTATCCTTAGTGTACGAATATTGACTAATGGTATATAAATATTTGCACCAGTTGATGAAGCGAATTGAACTTGACATTCTACTACTTTTTTTTTTAATATAGTTGAGTTCTTTTTACTAAATAATTAAAAATGAAAAGAATAGAAAGAAAAATTGTTTCCATGATTTTGGTATGAAAGCATTGGTGTGCCATTATAAATACTGAAGACCGTTCACAACCACTTGCATGGTGTGCATTTATGTGAACGCACGTTGAGTAACCGATAAATGAGATTCTGGCTAGCACACTGCTGGATTTCACTGCATGTGAAGAGAAGAAAGAAATCAGTTGCTACGAGCTTCTCATTTGCATTTATTAACTAGTAACCATCTAATTATAGCAAGTGGCCACTGTCGATCTCGTGAATCAAATGATTATTAGCCATTTTTATTTTCTATTTTCTAATTCATTTGGGAAAAAATATATTTTTTTATCATTGTGCTACTAAATTTTTACTCCTAAACTCGTGTCACGTTTATACATAAATTTAATTACATGCATGCTGATTTAATGTAATGAATCTTTATATAGCTGGTTATTATTAGCTATCATTTTTGTCTTATTGTATATGTATGTGTATAGCTTAATTAGCGCAAGTCATCCTTATAAATCTTAAACTCTTTAAAGTTTTGAATTCCTCTATATTAATGACTTTCTTGAGTAGCGACTACGTGAGATACGAGAAATCACTCCCAATAATATCGAGGGTGCACTCCATGCATGAATGAATATATATTCCAAAAAACTAATGGACGAAGAAGTAGATTACATACATACACTTGAATATATATTTTGGCTAGGTCTTCCAAATACATTCATGTCATTAATATAATATAATTAGGTTCGATGTTTTGATTGGCAATTAGTAAGTGTTATGATGAAGAAGGCAGAGGGGACAATGTTATTGATCATCTTGATGAAGGTGGACAAGTTAGTATTTTGCTGCAACTTTTCTATTATAAAATAAAAAATCTTATATATGATTTTTTTTACCTTTTAAAAACAAGATTAAGGAAGATGGATGCTGCTACATTTTATTACGAGTTGAACAGTGAACACATATTTACACCTAATTAAATTAAAATAAGTAAACAACTTCACAAATACAAATATTAAAAACATAATATATAAAAAAACAACAACAAAAAACTTTGAATAAAATGATTGAACAAAAAAAATATTAACTTCATTTTTATAAATCAAGTTATTTATTATTTGAAACAAATCCTAAAATTCCAAACCACTCGTTATCCAATAAAGACCTAATATTCCCAATAATAAACCAAAAATCCCCGACATAGATTAAACTTTAATTATAGATATGTTTTAAACTTTATTGTAATCATATTTGTTCGAGATAACACATAACATAACATGTCATGCTTCTTCTTAACAATTTTTCTATTCAATAAAAGGCTAGATGAGAACCTTACGTATGTTGGCATATGATATGAATGATACACAATCCATTAATCTTAAGCACAATAGCACAACGAGATTATAAAATCATAGCCCAATATATGATTGAGAAGATACACGAATACAAAATGATTCTTAAGACTAAATCAAACTGAAGTAATTTCTTTTAATAAGAAGAAAAAGAATTGAAATAACCAAACTCAAAATCTTGATTAGAATATGATTCATTTGTGAAATTAAATGTTTCGATATAAGCTACATGATTTTTTCTAACAAATTTATGATTATGCTCTTTCTTGAATTTCAATTGTTCCATTTGTCTTACTTTATTTGCCAATTGTGACATATCTCCCAATTGTTCATTAACTAATTTCTTATGAATAGAAAAATCAAAACATGCAACCATCATTCTTACTAACTCATGCTTAGGAACTTTTGTATATAATCAAGATGTTATATATTACTAGAAAAACTGTATTGTACGATAACAAAACGACGATAGTTTCTAAAAATCATCTTAAAATGTGTGTGCAATGACAATTATGTAATATAATCAATTTTGATGACAATGGTTTTATAAAGAACATCTTAGAAAATCGTGTTTAACGATGATTAATTATATAACCGTCATCAAATGAAATTATTTAACCCTATTTGTATCCTGTTTATCTCTCTCACACACTTTTATTTCTTTGTATCTCTTTCGCCTACAAGAATGGCGTGCGCTGCGACAACAAGGGCCACGTTGTCGTCATATGCGATCAAGCAAAAGGAGAGGAGTCGCGGCAACGTGGACCACAACTCCGTCATTCGCGACCACCGCTCCAATTGAGTTATTTTCTGTTGTTCAGGAAAATTACGGGGACGAAGTATATGCTCAGCGAAGTTATGGAGCCGCACCTGTTGTGGAAGGGGTGGGGAGCATTCAAAACAAACCTCGTTTAATTTCCTTATAATTTTTCTCTCACATTTCTTATTTCTTAGGTACAAACGATCCTTATTGTTTGTGAAAGAAGAGTAAAAATAGTGAACATAAGTTATTCTTCTATAGAAACTAGAAAGTTAAGAACTACTACTAGTTCTTTGAAGTTTAAAGTAATGAAAATCCATATAGAAGAGCTAACTTTTTATAATAAATATTTAAATTAGATAGG
The DNA here is from genome assembly GCA_013407115.1 of Glycine latifolia. Classification (NCBI taxonomy): domain Eukaryota; kingdom Viridiplantae; phylum Streptophyta; class Magnoliopsida; order Fabales; family Fabaceae; genus Glycine; species Glycine latifolia. The sequence continues at coordinate 27,789,892 of CM023948.1, read as the reverse complement.
TTCTCTCCTCATTTAGATTTCAAACTAGTGACAACATGGTTATAAATTTATGAAAAAATTATAATTACTTCTATTATTATTTTTGAAGTAATAAATTTAAATCACCACACAGGCAAACAACACATTTAAATAGTAATCCTAACAAATTTTTTTCCATTATTGAAATGGTAATCTCTAAAATCAATTCAATGCAGAGTTCAGATTGGTCCCTTACGTACAAGCAATTCATGTTCTTCCTGATCGTACAACGTTCATGTGATCATTACTGAGAACGAAGCATACTCGAAACACCTTCAATTATTTACATCACAACTCGAGCATTATTTCATTTCTCTTTTCCCTTCAAATACGCTACACAGCACAAAATACTATAAGATAGTAGTAAATAATAAATAAACCAAAAAGAAATTTCAAATAATAAAAAGTACAGGATCATCACAACGTTCTTCCACCGAAATTTCCCACAATAATAATCCAAATGTCCCCCAAAAAATACAAGTGGCAATAATAACAAATCCATGTCTTTTGAAAAAACAAAAAGCGGTTCGATTTATTTCGGTTCGGTTTTTTTCAGCGAACCGCACATCCGTGACGCGTGAACCCGATCCGCGACCGGTCCAAATCGAACTCAAACAAGTACCCCTGCTGCATCAGATTCCCAATCACCGAAAACCCCGAATCCGATCGAACCGGCTGAACCGCAAGACACTTCACTCCCTCCGCCGGTTCAATAAAATAATTACCCACCGGCGGCGACAAAACCGCTTTCCCAGCGAGCAGGAATCTCAGCCGCGGAAGCTTCGGCCTTGCCACGCCGGAAACATTAAGACAAAGGTCGAACCCCAGCGCGGCGGCGCTCTCCACCGCCGGAAGCCTCACGCGCCGGCGGAACACCGCGAGGATCTTTCCGTAAGCCGGCTCGGCTAGAAAACTGAGCGTGGTGCCGGAATCCACGACTGTGCCGCCGTTACCGTTGCCGTCAATCCGGAAAACAGATTCACTTATAGGTAACCTAACGCCGTCAACAGAAACACTCTTAATAGAAATGTAGTAAAAGGAAGGAGAGAAAGGGTTGGTGAGTAACGGAGAGTAAGTGAATGAGTTTCGCGAAACGACGTCGTTTGGGGTGGAGCCAATGGTGAGGTAGCTAGTAGGGGGAGGGGAGAGGGTGTAGTCGAGAAGACAGTAAGAGAAGGTGTTTTTTGTCTGTGTGTTGCTGAGTTTGCGGGCGAGTTGAGATGTGAAGGAGATCGGGCCGCGGCCCAAGCCCATTACGCCATGCGCGCCGTTGAAGCTGTGGCCCGTGACGCTTGGGCCGGAGGTTCGGAAGGCACAACCGAAGGAAAGCTTTTTGAGTCTTGTTTGTCGAGTAGAGTTGGTTGTGTTGAGTGATATTGTTTCTTTGGAGAAGAAGCCCGTGGAGGTGGACCCGTCGGCGTAGGAGTATTGGTAGCGGCATGGGGTGTGGAGTTTGGTGTGATTGTTGCAGAGATGATTTTTTGGACTCGGGGGGCGGGGGACGAGTTGACATGGCGAGTCGTAGCAGTGGTGGGGGGAGAAGGACGTGGAGTGGCGGGGGAGGAAGGAGGAGGTGGAGGTGGAGGAGGAGCAGTTGCGGCGGCAGGCGGAGCATTTGACCCAGATTAGGTCGCTGCCGGTGTCGGCGACGAGCAGGAGGCGCTGGGGAGGGGAGCCGAGGCGGAGGGAGGCAAAGTACTGGCCAGAGCCGGTGGGGGCGCCGGAGGTGAGGGGGGAGTTGGTGGAGAGGCGGCGGAGGTCGGCGGCGAGGAGGTGGGAGGGGGAGGGTAGGGGGGTGCGAGGGAGTAAGGGTAATTTGAGATACTCCTCTGTTGAGGTGAAGGAATGTTGTGGGAGGGTGAGAAGGAGGAAGAAGAAGAGGGAAAAGAGAGTGGGGTGTGAATACATTGTTGAAGGGGGCGGAGAAGGAAGAAATGAGAGTGATGAAGGTGAAGAAGAAGAAGAAGGGAGATGATGGATGAAAGAGAGAGAGATCAGAGGATGGTTTGATGATGATGCTACGCGTTTTTCGGGGTGTATTGCGAGGATGTACTTTCATACGTACCTTTTTTGTTTCAATTTTTATTTACAGTTTTAACTTTTAACTTTTAATAAGTAATAATAAAGTTGGATTCAAATTACGTAAATGGGGTTTTAAATTTAAACTTCGTATTTGCTTAAAAAAATTAACTTTGCATATGAAAAAAAAATATAATTGTGAGAAAATATTTCATTAAATATAATTAAATAAATTTTCTATCAAAAAAAGGAATCATCAACTTACCAAGTTGGTGAATATCTTTAACATGATAAAAAAGTGAGTTAATTTTTAGTTATTTTTTCAATTTATAATTTTTTTTAAACATGTATATTTTTCTTTAGATACATAAAACATGTATATAAATTAAGTGACAAACATAAAAATATTTACAATATTAAATATATTTGATATTAAAATAATGAAATTAAAAATTATCAAGCATATCACGTGAATCAATCTTTAGGAATTATTTTAACTTAATCAATAATTTAAATTTTGAATATATAATTATATTAAATATTTTTAAAAATATAATATTATTTTATGTTTGGATTACATCGAGAATACATCACACTAAAACTAATAGTACTTAATTTTTAATTTTCTAAGGATTTCGATTCTTCCTTTTATTTTTTTTTATCTCTTGTGATGATTAGAGTTAAGAGTACATTAATGTTAGAAAGAGATCTTGGCTTTCATAAAATAATAATTATTTTTAGAAACAATTACAATTAAGCTCACGACTAATTTATAATTGAATTTGTAACTATTAATTATTTGTTTATTAGTCATTGATAAATTATGTGACTCTCACACGAGACATTAAATCTAAATCTTATGTTACTTTTTTTTATATCTTTTTTAATCAATAAATGTTAATTGTTTTTATATTGCTCATTTTTGTTAGCGAAGAATCCTTCACCATTAGACTGACCATATATCACCTCCTGTATGTCTTTTATATGGGCTTCATGCAAAAAAAAGTTATGATACATGCAATTTAGAAATCCAACACATGATAAGTCACTTAATCCTTCAAAGTTAAGACGTAAACACCTTAAATGATGATGCTTTTAAAAAAATTTACTTAAATATGATTTTAATCTCTTAAATTTAAAAATTCATCATTTTTAGTCTCCAAAATTCAAACTTATGTTTTTACAAATTTTTTTAGTTTCTCATATAGTAAAAAAAAAATTGTCAAAAATTATGGATATAAACTATTAAGTCTAGCGACATCTAAGTCACCTTGGACTGTACCAAACAATTATATCCCTAAGGTTTTGATGTTAACAAAGTATAAATTTTATGTACTAATTTTTCATGCATAAGTTTTAGATTATTTCATATATATGAGATACAGGCAGAAAAACATAAATAGAAGGACATTAGGCGATAAGCAAAGTACTAGTCACTCGACGATAATACTTCTGCGTCGAGATGACAAGTGCTTTCGCACTAGGCTTGCAATGCAAAAGCAATGAAATAGTACTCAATCCTCAAGAACTAAAACAATCACAATAAAGTAATGTCCACATACTCAATAAGAAACTCGTGTTTTAGCGCAGAAAAGTGAAGATTTAAAAATATATTGTCTTGACATTTTTAATTTCTTTCGTCTTATTATGTTAACGTTTCTTTCAAAGTGTATGTTAAAGTCAGATCTGAGCACTAGGCGACACTATTAAACTATATTTCTTTAAAGATATGTTGCAGGAAGCGTTTGTGTTCCCCCCACTCTTTCTGCACAGTAGCAACCTCGTGTCAAGTGTCAATGTTGTTATTAGACAATGAATATCTTTCAACGGATCAAAACTCTAAAGTCTATATAAAGCCTAAGATGTTCATGTTAAAAAAGTCAAAAAATAAGAGAATATTCTGAGACAAAACGAATAAGCGTTGCAATATTGTTAATCCACTAGACAAAGAAATTTTGAACAAATTAAGTAAATCTTAGCGTTGCTATGTTAACAAGTTTCATAGTATTCAAGCTTATTGTGTAAACACTCATTGAGTGATTAATATTTTTTTTCTATCAAATATATACTGTTTGTTAAAGCCAAAGATGACTTAGTGATAAAGAATACTTGAGTCTTAATCTTAGGGAAAAATTAAGTGTAGTATCAGGAGTGACCTAAAGAGTACTCGTTGTAGTCAGAAGTGACATAGATAATACTTGATTGTAATAAAATATTTGATTGGTGGAGTTCTTCAAGGTTTGAAGGAAAATTAGACGTAGTCTGTAAGGTTTTAGGTGTCCATGTTGGCATTTTAATATATAATGATATTATGATTAAGAGGTAATTGTGATTATAGCAAATTCGGGTTCACGTTTCCTAAGTCAGCGCTAGTAAGGCATCCGAGTTCATGTGATTGGGATGTCACTTCAATGAGGAAATAGGACCATTAGGAAGCCGGATGAGGTAGGATGAGGTCGGAGAAGAGCGGAACCTTGGACTTGGTGAAGTGCCAAGGTAGGAAGCCGAATGAGGTCAGATGAGGCCTATGAGGTTAGATAAGGTTGGTAGAGGGTGGAACCTTGGACTTGCGAAGTGCCAAGGTAGGAACCCGAACGAGGCCGGACAAGGTCGAATGAGGGCGGACCCAATACTATGCAATCGATTACATAAGCGTTGGTAATTGATTAAAATAAACAGCCCTTAACTGATACATCAGGTAAGGCTTGTTAGATTTGACATCTGGCATTATGGGCATGTGAGTCACGGGCCAGGGAAATTTAAATAGACTACTTCTCTCCATTTCGACGAAACGCTCTTTCTTTCTTTCTTTCTCCGTTTCCTCCATCGACGAGCAAGGAAAAGTTTCGAGCTTAGGGGAAAGAATGCGTTTTTAGGACGTTCGAGCTTGGAGAAGCTGTTCTTTAGCCTCATTAACATATTTGAGGTAAGAAACACAAGTTTAACCTTGAAATCTAACTAGTATGGATTTTTAGGTTGGGTTATGCCAAGGTAGATCCTTTGGGGGTCTGCATGTCACCAGTTGGGTGACTGGTTCTTATAACCTGGAAAAGAATAGTGTTTCTTTACATGCAACAGTTGAGAATTGCTATTGATTGCTTGCATGCATGTATGTAGGGCGTGACACAGATGATAGTGGTGTTCGGAACCGCGAGGCCGTGAGAGCCAGTGCAGTGCTTTGAACAAGTAAGCTCTTTGTTCTTGGGAGTTTTTCCCTTGACTGTGTTCCACCATACTCTGAGGGAGTGATGGTTATTGTATGTGTTACTGCTTTTTGATTGAGAACATGTATATGATTTGCACTGTGATGATATATTGTGATTTATGAGATTCTCTGGCCAGTAGAATGGACAAAATATGGACTTCCCTTAGAGCCAAAGTCATGTGGAACAACTCTAAGTGGTCAATTAGTATATATGAAAACCTTGAGAGAGTGTGCCCATTAGGTTGGATGATCCTCTCTTGGAAGAGCCATATACGTCCGAGCAGAACCCTGAGGGAATGTGCCCATTAGGTTGGATGATCTTCCTCAGATAGTGTCTGCCCGAAGTCCTAGGGGAATGTGTCCATTAAGTTGGATGATCTTCTCTTTTTATATCTGTGTGATTATATATATGTGATGCGTTTTATGACAGCCGGGATGGCTAGCTTGTGTAATGCATGTTTTGATGCTATGTATCGTGGAAGTAAACCCGGAGAAGGAGAAGCCTCCAAGGACCCAGAGTTTACTGAGATTTTTATCTCACCCCGGTTGGAGATTATATGTCTTTGCAGGTGATGAGCATAAAGAGGATGGTGGATCCCGAGGCAAGAGGCACGAGTAGTGAGGCGGTCCGAGGGATTCCGGACATGAGGCCGAGCAGCCGGGACGGGTTCCGAGCGAACCTTAGTTTTATTTTGAGAGCATGTTGACTCTATTTTTTTGCTATGTTTATTTGCTTTTTGTAACCCGGCCCTGAGGGGAAAATGTTCCCAGTGTATAATATTGCCATGCATAATGTACAAATTATGTTATTATTGACGTACGATGACGACATTCTCTTTAGCTGCTTTCTAATTAATTTTTGTTAATTAATATTATACTTAACGACCATAATTGAATGTTAACAACCGGATGCATACGGGATGTTATATAGTCCAAGAGTTGGAATTAACCAGGATAAAACTTTTGTGTTTTCATTAACATTTCTATATAATTTGTTAATTTCTTTAAGTCATTTCTACATTATCATATCCAAATTTTGTGAATTGGTTTTTTAAGCATAAAGTTATTTCAAACTATTTGAACGAAATCATTCGTCCATTGATATTTGCTTTAAGAAATTTTTTTTTTTTAAATTTTTGAAAGATCAAGTTTTGTCCTTACATTATTTTACCCCCTATAGTATTTTAGGTATTTCATAAACTACCAAAAATTAATTATGAGAGACTTAAAAAAACATTTCACAAATATAAAAGACTAAGAATAATAAATTTTAATTTAAAAAATTAAAAAGACAAATTCCAAATTTAAACGACCAAAATCACATTTAGGAAGAAGAAAAAAATGCCCTTCCGTGAGTATTGAATAGTGAATTTTGTGTGGTCTTTGAGCATTTTTGGATGCATGATCATTGTCTTTGTGCCATTATTTCATCCAATAGTTATCGTCCACGTCGTATTTCCAGCTGTTTTTACTTTCATTCTTCTTACGATGTTGGTTTTCTGTCATTTTTGTTTTGCTTTTGGCACAGATGCTGCATGTGTAGTAGTGCAACTTGATTGACTGTGAGTCTGTGGCAATGTTGTCTCTTGCTTTGTTTTATTTATTTTTTAATGATACTGTCTCACACGAGATTAATACTATATTATCTAAGACATGTAATTTTGTCTTCATTCAAAATTGAGTTACGGGGAGAAACGAACACGTTCATGAATCGATCTTATTACAGATCATATATTTTAGCACCATTTGTCATAGTCATTGCCATAGCCATTAATAATGTCCTTCTGATTTTGGGGGTTACTATGTATTTTCGTAAAGACATATACACAATTTTATACCTAGGGAAAATGACTTTATCACCATCTTTTTCCCCCTCTTTATACATGCATGCTTTTAATGTAATCTTAATATTTAAATATAATTGAATTCTCAAGAAGAGAAATCTGACATCTCTCTATCTTCTTTCATGAAATTCTTTCCAAACTAATTCAAAACGAAAAAAAAGGTTTCCAAGATTTCGTCATGTTCAATTTTATCAACTAAATCTAACTATAGGCATTAACTCATGCTCAGATTTTTAATGAATAAGTTTTTAATAGTAATTATTAACTACAACGTAGCCATGCGAGCATGTGAGACACAAGCATGTAATTGTAGATCAAAGTAGTTCAAATGCTTAGCTTGCATGGTACCATATATTATAAAGTTTAATTATTAAAGTAAACGCATTAATTAATCAATAACTTCACATTCCGACAAGAGTAATAAAATAAATTAGACGACAAAAATACACATAAGGGTACTAAATAAATACTTCCATTCACATGTGTTATTCTATCTGTGTTTAATGAAAAAAAAATCAATAACAACACTGAAATAACTATAAAAATATGCTAGCTAATATGTGCGCTTGTGATTGTTAGCAGCTATCATTTTAAAACAAATAAGAGCATGGAGATGCACAAAGTGAAAGCCGGTGGCACAAGCACCGGCAAAAGGATAAATATTTTTCATTCAATGTTTTGTTTTCCACAGCAAGCTAATCTATTATTTATTGTTTTTTCAAAAAATGTTTTGTTTTCTATAGAACTTGATATCTTTAATTTGTCATTGGATACTAAGGTTCACATGGCCCAAGGTGGTTAAGATTCTAGCGCTTAAATCTTTTTTGTCTCTATGTTATTTGATTAAGCTTATGCGAATTTAACTAGGATTTCATGGTGGAGGCATGCATCTTTGTATTTGTTTATCAAGACAATGATATGTGTCTAAATTTTTATATTTTACTTAATTTAATTTCACATATTGTTAAGAAATGGCATCCATATTTTATGTTAGAGACCCTTATTCTTTTACTCCCAAGGAAAATAGGAAGTAAGGATGTGCTTTCAAGTGTGGTGTTCTGTTATATATACTTGATCACAGACATATTTTTTTGGCCTCTATTTGGGTGTTCTGTAATCAAATTTCTTCATGGCAGCTTGAAGAAGTCTAGAATTATTTAAGGGGGGGAATGAGAAATTATTAAAAGGTGAATGAAAACGCACACTTCTTATGAATTTCCTGGTTTATAAAGAAGGCATGTTAACTTTTCTTTTTCTTCTCATCTACATATAAAACTTTTTGCCAACAAAGTAGAATAACCAGATTCCTTACAAATTACATGTTTCTCTCAACAAATTCCTAGCTAGTTACAAATAGCACATAAGAAGAGAAGTATATTTTTTCCAGGTTGACTGTTATGTATGTTTCTCGTGCTTAGGTTTTTTTTTTTTTTTTTCCTTCTTTTTCATTGCAATTTCAGGGCAACTGGGTATGATCAAAGGACCGCATTGAAAATTAATTAACACCCGTCTATTGGAATTTAGAAGTAAAACAATACCAAAGGAGAGATCTTGTATGGTAAATGTAAGTGATTTTATATACATACGATGACACGAAATGTGACTCGGAAGTGTAACCCATCTTGATCCTCCACTCACACCTTGTCATTTGAGAGGCTCACGAAGTGAATCATATAATTCATAGCATTCAAAACAAATGAAAAATTAATAACTTAAAGACACATTTTTGCACACTCACAATGTATGAAGCTTGGCTTTTTTTTTATTTTTAATGAATTCGCATATATAGAGGATTCAAGATTCAAATGGGAGTATGGGACACAGGAGGTTAACTTTATTAAGGGATTCGCTTATCCACACGCAACACAACACACCGCATGCACTTTGTTGTTTTCTTCACTCACTCACTACTCTCACACAACAGAAGGCAGAAGGAGTATAGTATTCATAGGGCACGGAAACATTTTTTTAATCAGCTTGTTCTGTATCACTTAGCAAATTATCATATATAGTTTTAGTATAGTACTCAATACATATGGCTCCCTAGCTAGATATTACAAAATAATGTTGGTATTGCATAAAAAGTGAAATGTAAACAGAGGAATTAATTGTTTAATGCTGTAATACGTGTTTGAATTTTATTGGGGAGAAATAATATTACGAAAGACAAATTGCAACTCTGAAATTGTTTGGGGAAGTGGACTCCATGCTATATAGCTGTTGGCTGCAATGCAAGGCTGACATATTAATTTATGGTAGACTCAAAGCAAACATGGATAGGGCTAGCTCTTGTATGAAATAGAAAGACGTACTTGTTTCAAACAACAAAGGTCGTGGAAAGGAAATAATTATCCAGAAAAGAAAACATTGCACGTCTACTTCTTTTTCTTTTTTATACTATTCATTAAATATGTTTTTGATTTTTGTATTTTTATTTTTACTTACTTGTAATTTTTATCTTTTGTATTTTTTTATTAATTTCATGTGTGTGTATATATATATATATATATATATATAATTTTTTATGGACTGAAATTTAATTTAGCTAGTATTTTAACAATGGATAACTTTCATATATATTTTATTAATAATTTTAAGAATATTAAAAATATAATATAACAAGTTATGTATTTTAAAATTTAAATAAAAGCATTAACCCTTTAATTTATTAATTATTTGTTTATTTTAATTTAAAATAAAATTAAAATGTCATGTGAATACTAATAGATAAGAAGAAATTTAAATTTTTGTATTGCTAAACACTTTCTAAATTATCAATGCATTATTTTATTACAATTTTAAAATTAAAATAAAATAAAATAAAAACATTTCTTTTATATATATAAATTAGAATAATTACATTGAATTGCTTAATTTAATTTAAAATAAAATAAAAATGTCATGGAATATTATTAGATAAGAAGAAATTTAAATTTTTTGTATAGAATTGTTTTTTCTTATTTATCAATGCATTATTTTATTATAATTTTCAAAATTTAAAATCAAATTAAAATAAAAAAAATCTTATATATATATATATATAATTAGAATAATTATATTGAAGAAGAACATTCTTAAGAATTGTTCTACTTTGGTGTAAACCAGATTTACTTTTCATGGAAAAGAATCTGGTTTGAGTTGAATAAGATCGTAAAAGTATTATAGGCAGAAAATTAAAACTCTCCAAATATATTTTAACGAAATAATCAAATAGTTAAAAATAAAGTGATATTATAATATAAATTATCTATAATAAATCTACAATATGATTTATATGTTCAAAAGTATAAATTTATTTCACATTTAATTATAATATAATTTATACATTAATTTATATCTGTCGTCTTTGATGCTGCTACGTGGCGATATGTGCTAGCTTTAATCGGAGAAGAGATCTTGCATGGCATACCACCTTTGTACGCATGAAATAAAATTGGATTTTGTTGTGGGAGTGTTGTTCATGGAAGAGTGGCAAAGAAATGAGCGAAAGAGTAATGGTATTCGGATATCCTAATTTTTTAAATGTAATCAACATGAATAATTGTTTTCAATCTCTTTTTACTTATCATAACGTATGAACTCGTTGTTTTCTTATTTATCATTAGGTGTCGAAAAACATTTTTGAAACAAAAAGAAAGTGAAGCTATGTATTACTATTACAAAGTGTGGATACGGAAAGAATGTCGAAGGAATACAAGTTTAACATAAAGTCTCGTATTACTTAAAGAAAGAAAAAGTTGAATATATATAAATAGTAAGGATAAGACCAATAATTTTAAATTAAAATGTGTTGTAAGTTCAGTTATATAGTTGTTCCAGGTGGTATAAATCTTGCTGTCATTTATTCCCTTCCCGTTGCACAAGCAGCTAGGAATATCATGCTTTGGATGCTTGCCCTTTTCTTAGTAAAGATCAAGAGCTCTTTACTTGCGTATCATCCTTTAGCTTGTTTTGGTTCTGACTAACACATGCACAATAGAAGACCGCACTTTGTTGTTTTATACACCTCACTTTTCACTCACAACTCTCACAAACGGACACAACGGAGGGGAGAAGGAGATGTTCACTCTACACTCACGCACTTTAATTAGGAGGCACACACACTCTTCAACACAAGAGAAGTTCATCTCCTCCCATGCCTCACACTACACACTACCACCACTCAACAGCATTCGAAACTCCGTGGCCATCTTAGAACACAGAAAGATGGTATGCACCTCTGAAATCACATTTTCGCATAGAAACTTATTCCACTCCTTCGTAACATCCTTTGACAATCCTTTAGAGTTGTCCCTTCTAAAAATGTTATACAAAAATGTGGTCATAACAATGGATGATATATGAGGAATACTCAGGGTGATGGAGTAACTCCTAGTTCTTGAATGAATAGGATGTGCCAAAAAATGGAATAATTGACGACGGTGGTAGAAGGAAACTGATAAGTGGCATGTCTGTACTTTTGCTTGGATGATTTTGCATTTACTTAACTTTGTTCTAAATTATTTGGATTTTACATCTTCTTAGTGCTATATGTTAAGTTTTGTATGGGATTTTTGGTACTATATTTAGCAACATTATTGAGTTGAGTACTTTTTTTTTTTTACAAAACTCTTCAATATAATATCATTTGTTTGTCAAAGAAATTGGATTATTATTTTATGTTCAGTACGTGCTGTTCAAGTTTTCTATTACATTAAATAAATTTGTTTATAAAAAGAAAAAATCATTATTTTCAACATATTCCAACAAGTTCGAGGTGAAAGATATTTGTAATTTCATTCTTGTAATTTTACATTTTGGTCATATTGTCTATTTTCTCATCATCTGTTTGACCTTTTCACATTCCCGCCTTACTTGTTTTTGTTGCAGGTTCTCTTCAGCTACTACTTCCTTGAATCATTCAAGACACTGCAAACAAAAAGTCAGTTTTGAACCTCTTGCTCAAACTCCCCATTGGGTGGAAACCTAAAAATGAAATAGTGGACTTAGATTGTGGAAAATCTTCACAAATGTTGAAGCAATTCAAAGTTGGAAATCTCTTTGTTAATGTTTGTTCAATAGGTACAGTTACAGAATCATAGTATATTTATCATGATTTGAATATATGGGACATACTACCTCCAGAGAATATTTCAAAATTCGTGAAGCTGTCATGGTAGTATATTTGGAAGGTAAACTGATGAATTTATAAGTTTCTGCAGTGAGAAATTTCTCAAGATCTTAGCATTGAGGCCAACTAGCTAGAAGATCAAATAATGATCTTTCATATGTTTCCATGTAATTTAATAAATCTTCTTGCAAAACTTAGCACACTTTTCCTTTTAAGAAAACATGTAATTAAATAGACTATGATGTGATTATACATAAACAGAGAAAGAGAAAGAGAGACATTTGAATATATTAGCAAAATAACAGTCCCCCGTGCCAAAGAGTAACCACCAGGTGCGTGTATGGTTTTAAAGGACCCTCCTAATTAATTAAAGGACGTGTGTATATGTAAGAAAATAAAAAAAAATTCACGATTCCTTTCTCCTTAGCATGTCCTCCTAATGCTTCATCTAACACCAGCATAAGAAAATTTAAATGGTGGGAAAGATAATCAGTAAATGGAACATTTTATTGATTAAACCAAGCTTATATATATATATATATATATATATATATATATATATATATATTGATAAATAAAAAATACAACTAACTGTTTTAAGGCTAACCAATCTAGCGAATCAGTCTGCATCTAGGCAAGCTTGAACCTTTGATTGTGTGTTGTCTCCCACATCACCATGCATAAAGTCTTAACAATATTTTAGCATTTAACTTTTCATAAATTTAGTATCCTCCTTCAACCATCAAACGTGTTAGAGTAAGCGAATAATAATATTTTCCTCCACCTTTTTTCCATTTTCATATGGGAAAAGTTAGAGCATTTGGATATATATACCTTAGGATTGACATCATTAGAGTCTTCAATGTATTCTCTCTCTTCCCAACATATCAATTCATATAAAACCTTAACTCGTGCAGTGATTAATTGTTGTATTTCACCATGGAGATCCTTTGCTAACAACCCTACAAGCTCAGAGGTGGTCTTCCTTTTGAACTTATCTTCTCCAACTTCATCCCATATTATCAAAATTATTTAAGGCAATAAAAAATGTAACATAATTAGTTCTCTAGATATATTTTCTTTGTGACCTTATATTTTGTAAGCTTCAAGGCACTCTTTTTGCTCCAAATCTAGTACAAGCTTCTCCCTTTCGAACTTATCTTCTCCAACTTCATTCATACTATCTAAATTCATTTAAGACAAAAGAAATATATAAGCCTCTCTGACTTGTCCGCATTTCTTGTAACAGGGTTCCGTGTGAAGTCCAAAGAAGCGTTGCTTGATTGAAATTACAGAAATAAATTCAAACATTTTGATATAATATATTTATCTCCATTATACTATTAACTGTTACCCAGTTATTCTCTGTTGTGATCACGAGAATCTCTGTATTCTTTTCTTGTTGCAAGAAATCTGATTGGGTCTGTTGTAAGGTAATTTTCTCGATTTTCGGTTTACTCGAATAGAAATAATAGATGATGAAATGACATGGCTAATTTGATTTATTGCTTTAATTTCCATGTTTTAGCTGAAAGAGAATGGGTTAAGAATGTGAATTTAGCCTGAGAAAATAGATTATGGACTTCAAAAAATGAGTGGTTCTATGGTTGTCTAAAATAAAAATATTTGGCAAGACAGCACGAACTTTTCATTGAAGTGCTTAAAGAATAAAGACCTTCACCTATGTTTTCGGTTATATTGGTGAAGCTCACTTTTGCTGACAATAGTTCTAACTTCTGAGGACCTGAGCTTCTAATTGCCGTTCAGATTGGTCATCTACAATTCTTTTTTAATTAAGGTACACATACTTTAGTTTATCTTATTTGTGAATCGTAATTGATATATATGTTCATTTAATTTTTAAATCTAATGAAGATTTGTTAAGCATGTTTTAAATATTTTGAATGATTTTTTTTTAAAGGCCAAAGAAAAGTATTATTAATGAAGCAGCAGAAAAGTAACGCAAGATGTGTTAAAACGTTTCTTTCTTCCCTTTACATCCGCCACAGTGCTACCAGAAGTGTGCAGCACACAAACTTATTCCTTTTAAAGAGTTTCTATTTCGTTTGAACTCTATCAAGCAGCAACCTTTGATGGTACCAGAACTTTCCAAATCCACATAATTAATGATATCCGATTCGAATTATGTGTTATGAAAATGTAGCATTTCACACACTTCCTTGACAGAATATTCAGCTGATTTGATTCCTTTCCAGCACCACTGATCTTTCACATCTTTCTTTGGTGTTAATAAATTTATGACCTGTGAAAAATTCTCCAAAGTTTCTTTTTCCCACTCAAACTAGGATCGTCGCCATCTCAATATTTAAATTGTTAACTATAGATTTTGATTTGTTAAGCATTTTTTAAATGGTTAGAAAGTACTCAAATTAGAAAATATGCAAATCCCTTGATTTATTGTTTGCTTCCATATGCATTACTGTCTATTTATGTTGTTATCAACATATAGTTTCAGATTGAAGTTCTTTTCCATTTGGTGTCAATGCTTTCTTGGAGTCTAAGTTGTTTAAAGCTAAGCTAAGTTAATGTTCTAGCAGCAAATCTGTTAATAATAGAAGTTGAACTATGTGTCTTGGACTTCAACCTTCTTTGAGTTTGATAGAAAGCAAACATACATTGGTCATAACACACATTTCAGGTTTATTTCCAGGCTTTGATAGAAAGCAGGCCACCAATCTAGGCACAAGAAATTTCCAAGGATCACAAATCACCTCAAAATCACACTTGAAAATCGGTAAACATTGTGTATTATTTATTCTTCCCTTGGTGAGAAAGAGCATGAACTTCGAATGGTTTGATATCATGTTAGACATATTTATAAATTTCAATGAATAATTGTGAGCACAAGTATCAACAACACACTGAAACAAAAAAAAAAAAAAATTCTTCAACAGTAGCATACTTATGCAAGGCCGGCCTTGGGCCAGGGCAGATGGGGCACCCGTCCAGGGCCCAAAATTTTTTTTGTTAGCTTAAGTAAAAAAAAAATTAAAGCATTATATGTATTTTTAATATATAGCTTTGAAAATTATTTGGGATGTAACGAATTTTTATATCTTTTAATATTATTTGTATTTCAAAAAATTTATGTGTTAGGAGCCCATTTTTTCCACTTCGTCCCAAACCAAAGAATTTTCGTACTTATGTAATATGATATGTAACATAGAAAAAACAGAGGTATTGATTATCTTTTCTAAGTCATTGGATTTTTAATTTTCAATTATTTTTTTTTCTATCTCAACTAAACTACCATATTGATCATAGATTATGTATGATCATGAGTATATTCTGTTTTTCTTTCTTTTGAATTTTTAGATTTATAACAGATCATTTATTTCTTTGTTTTAGGAACAATAATGGTCCTACCGAAATCAGGGCAAAGGACTGGTTGGAATTGAGGAACATTGTGAACAGATTGAATCACTACTAAAACTTGAGTCAAAGGCAACAAGGTTGTACACTACCAAGAAAGGATAAAAGGGTGTGGATTCAATTCCCAATATATTCCTCAGAATCGGGGTTGTGGCAATTAGTAGTAGTAGCAAGGAAAATATTACTCAAGTCGTCGATTATGAATCAGCACAGTTGGCACATACTCAACGAGGGGACAAGGGAGAGAGTATTGTTGTATATATGTTGTTCACTGTTAATTAAGGATGAATGTTGAATTAATTGTATCCAAACATCAGCACATGTACATGTATATATAGCAAGACATGAGTGTTTAATATATAATACAATATACTTTTACGATAAACATGCTTTCACCTCAAATTTTATACGCACCATGATTCGTTATTTTCTTTTTACTTCTCATCACATTACTTATATCAAAGTTATTACTTAATTTCTCTCCTCTTACTCGAAAATAAGCAGTGTCAAAATAACAATTTTTGTTACAATAATATAAATCTATTAGAAAATTATATTTTTTTCTTCTTTTCACCAACTCAATATACGAGTCAATTGAATAGAATGATATTGAACCAAATCAAGAAGCTGGAACTGGAAATTTTATCCGAATCCACCATAATTTAAAGGAAAGGGACCCAAAACTTTTTACCAATAAATTAAATGAACAAAAAAACGAAAAGGATTGGGCACGGACCGAACATGACATGTATCCTATATAGTAGGCTTTACAATTGAATTTTGGTCGGCTCAGAATTAAACAACTATTACAGATGCTAGTAACACAGAACCATCGCAACTCTGTACAAACGTACGTAGCAGACATGATTTTTTATTTACAAGATATTTAAATTTAAAACTTGAATCCTCACTTAAAGAAGAATAAAACTACTTGTTCCTATCAGATTCAGGTTAAGGTTGAATAAAACTTGAGTCCTCACTAGAAAGGGTTAAGGTTGACTATGAACAGGTTTCAGTATAACATAAACTAAAATTTCCTTATGCTCCAATGATAGATTTAAAAGTCTGAATTACCGTTAGGTAATGGGAGAGGAGGGCCACGTACATAAGAACCCCATAAACTGACCTAAGGTGACGAATTACATTTTCTCACTTAAATGCTTCTGAGTTGGACCTCCTAAATCCTAGGTACGATCTAGTTATAAGAACTGAATATAATATTGCTAATTATCTTTTAATTGAAATCCTTTACCTCTTATCATTATTTTTTTTATCTCATAAGAGAAGCAAATAGTTGCTTTATGATCTAGTTACAAGAACAGAATCTAATGCTAATTATCTTTTAATTGAAATTCTTTACCTCTTATCATTATTTTTTTAGCTCATAAGAGAAGCAAATAGTTGCTTTATCAATTAGTGAATTGCTTTTATAATAAACATCAGTTCAGTCTAGTGTGTTACTTATAAATGGTTAAATTATTGATGATTTAATTAATTCAGTTATGGCTAAGTTCACAGTTTACAGTTTTTTTTAACAGGCGTACTAATTGTTATTCCCAAATAGCATATACAAGCCTACTTATTATTATTATTATTATATGGCTAAATTATAATTTTGGTTCTCCTAAATTTTAATTGTAACATTTAGTCTCCCTAATCTTATAAATTAATATTTTGGTCCTCCTATAGATTATTAATAAATAATTTTGTTTAATTGTTTTATTAAGTTAATTATAAATTAATCAAGACTATTAATTATTTAAAAAAATTTAATTAAAAAACTATTTTTTGAACAGGCCTACTAATTATTATTCCCAAATAGAATTCAATTAAAAGAAAAAGGGGTTGTTACAAGATCTAAAACAGGAAAAGAAAAAAGAAACATATTAATTTATCACCACTATGTCATAGAATTTTTTATTCGGTTTGTTTACAATAGAATACTGAAAATATTGTTTTTTTAGTTCTATTTTCAAAATGTTTTCAAAGAAAATATTTATAGAATTAAATTTATTTTTACTAGTATTTTCATTTTTTATTTGAAAATTTAACAGAAAATAGACAAACAACAACTATTTAAATTCTCATTCTCTACCAAAGTTTTAAGAATTTAGGATGAATTTGAAATGTGAAAAAAATAGTTTAAAAGTAGAAGATTTATAATAAAATAGGTAAAAATTAAAGACAGTTTAGAGTGTGGAATTAACGTTTGCATAAAACAATTACCAGTTTGCATTGGTAAGTTTTATATAAAAGAGTTTAGAAAATTTTAATTTCTGCAACTAATGAATATATTTTTTTAAGAAAAAATAAGAATTTAAAACTTATAAATAAATACACTGATACAAGAATAAAATTTAATTAATTTAAAAAATAAAGACTTAAATAATTAAAATCACACATAATTTGAACTAAAACAATAGAAACTGATTCTGTTTTATTTTTTACCCAGTCACATATCTAACTATTAAAGGCTTAAGGTAAGGTCGACAAATTTTCTTTTGTTTATAATCCTGTAGTAAGTTAGTAACATCATAGCATGTTTCTTCAATTTGATTAACAATGTTAACTGTCACGGACAGGAGCCTCAATTCCTAATGCCACATAGCTTCCTATGTGAATCTTTCCCTCTTAACGACCCAAAACATTGTATAAAATTAACATAAAAGTGTCTTTTATGTACAAAGTTCCACAAGTGACATGTTTTCAGCTTTCTACATTGTCTTTGATGTTGCACAATTTTATTTTTTTTTCGTTTTGAGTCTAGCTTTTGTCTTCTCTTGTTAGACATCGAATAATAGCTAGGTAGACACTCCAGAGATCAAGAAAGATTCAACATTGATCAATGCCTTCTTGTACTTCCTATTCTTTTCAAACCTAGTTGAAAACTTCACTGTTTTTGCCGTGCCAGAATCTTGTTCAATGGCTGGAAGTAGTCTTATTATGCCAAGGCCTCTTTTCCTGGAAGCACTTTCTTCTTCAGCAACTTTGTTTTTACTAATCTGTAGATTAATCAAGGAAATCACGGTTGTTGAAATATTTTTGCGACTAACCATGTTGAGAGAAATCACAAATGGTTATATAGATATTTCCGAGAGTTCAAATTTTGAATTTTATTATTTTTATAATAATTTTATTATTCAAGTACAAATAGATAAATAAATTTTGGTATCAATTATTAAATGAAAAATTTGTTTTTAAGATTTTTGGAAACTGAAAAAAGCTTAGAATATTATTTCCATTATAACATTTGAAAAGTAAAAGTTAAAAAAATTATGGCTTTTATATAATTTTTTTTCTATATTTAAACATTTATAAGATTTTATTCTAAAAATACATAAATCCTTTTTTTTAAAAGTCCATTTGACTTTATTTTATTTTTAGGATTTTCGGAAATGAAATATTACCTTAAAATATTATTTCCTTTATAAAATTTGAAAATTAAAAATTAAAAAAAGTTATGTCTTTTATATATAGAAAAATATACTTTTATACATTTATATAAATTTATATTAAAAATATATTAAATACTTTATTTATTATTTTTTCAAAGTCCATTTGATTTTACGAAATATGCTATATAATGGGGTCAGGGACATTCGCAGACCTGGAAGATTGCGCGAAAACCCCTTTCTAAACAATAGAATCTTTTCGCTTCAAATTTCATTTTGATTGAAAATTTCTGCATCACTGAAGAATTTTAGATTCTGTGGGAAAAGCTTCTCTATCTTTGACGAAGATAAACAACAATGGTACGAATTTTGTTATTTTTGCTTTCTACGTTTGATGATTGAATGATCACGATTAGGGTTTTTTTCAATCCCATGCTTCTTAATTTGCAGATTCAATTCTGTGTTTTCTGTTTTCATTAGGTTTTAGTGTTTGTATGTATTCTTGTCGTTTTGAATTGTTGGACGATGTTATTAGCAGTAAATTCAAACCGTATATTGAAAATCCTTTTTTGTTGTGGTGGAATTTCGTAAAAGGGGAAAAGAATAGGTATATTCATAAGGGTAAGCTATTGTGTGAAGGTTTGATAGAACATGTTTGTGTCGAATATGTGTATTTTGCTATGTATATGTATTGAATTCTGATAGTACTGTCTTCCTTGAGAAAAAACTATGGGATTCTGTTTTTGTAAGGCAATTGGTTCGTTTGGTTGGTTCTGGCTTAATGATTTTCTGTATTAAATATTTCTTTTGGCTTAAGAGGGATTCTTGGTGCTTGTGTTGTATTTGCTTATTTGGTGACTGTTTGTTAATTTCCTGATATACTGAGCTTGGTCTGATTGCATTTTTGCAGTCTTCACTTGCGGCTGCTAGAGCAGACAACTTTTACTATCCTCCGGAATGGGAACCGAATCAGGTATGTTTGCATAAAGTCATCGTTAAGCTCTGCTATAGCCCAAAAATTGTTTAGTATCAAGAGACTTATACTTTGTCTTCCTTTTCAGGGTTCGCTGAACAAGTTTCATGGTCAACA
Organism: Glycine latifolia; assembly: GCA_013407115.1. NCBI lineage: Eukaryota > Viridiplantae > Streptophyta > Magnoliopsida > Fabales > Fabaceae > Glycine > Glycine latifolia. The sequence continues at coordinate 27,769,821 of CM023948.1, read as the reverse complement.
TGCCTTGCGAGAGAGGGCGAGAAAATTAGATCAGGGTATCCTGATTATAAGGTAATCAGCAGTAGCTATAGTAACCATTAAATCATGTTAACTGTTTACCTTTTTCTAATAATGGATCCCAATGTTATCATGTTATGTGAAATTCTATTGTCTGGAATGATTAATGAACGTGAATGTGAGCCTGTTTAGTAATTGATGTTTATTCTGTATCAAGTACATGACCAACTACAGATTATCAGGTGTATAAATATCAAAATTGAAAGTATTTTGATAGATTTTATGAATTCTGACTATATTCTAATGACTGCTTATGATTGAACTGAATCTATATAAATTTTTTCATGCTTGAACCTGTTCTTTCAGTGTTATATTTTCTTGTTTATAATAAGTGCTTGGTTTCAGAATAGATTATTCATACAACAATTAAGGTTGTAAAAATTAAGATCCCTCTTAGATCAGAAAGGGGATGGGGAAGACCCATGTAATCATAAGTTTGTATGACAGATCCAAGATGCCTAAACTGATGTATATGGAAGCTAGGAAAAAATTTCTTGACTCTTGAGTTGAGATGTCTCATTCTTCCAACTGAATTTAAATTGGTTTGCCTAGGATACAATGTTGAAATTATTTCTCTTTGAAAGTTTAATTTCATATTACTTAACTAAACTACTTTCAGGTTTGAGATGCCCTTTAATATATGGTGTGGAGGATGCAATTCAATGATTGCAAAGGGTGTCCGGTTCAATGCAGAGAAAAAACAAGTTGGGAATTATTACTCAACGAAGGTATGTTGAGGTTTACTGCAAATGCATCTGAAGTTAAATTATTTTTTCAGTGGAAGGGATTACTTATATTATTTTGGTATTTAATGGGGGAACCTCATTTAAGTCTTAGAAGCCTAGGCAATTGCATACAAATAACTATATCTGTTCAGTTTGTCACTATTACGTGGGAGTAGGATGCCTTATACCTTGTTTGCTTATACATAACTTTATATTGGTACATCCTCCAATAGTGTTCAACCTAACTTGTTTGGTTCACTATTTTCTAACAAATGTTTATTGGTCCTTCAGATATGGAGCTTCACTATGAAATCTGCCTGCTGTAAACAAGAGATTGTCATTCAGACTGATCCTAAGAATTGTGAGTATGTCATAATTAGTGGTGCCCAGAAAAAAACAGAAGATTTTGATATTGAGGATGCCGAAACTTTTGAATTGCCTGCTGATGAAGGTGTGTAGTAGTGAATTTTTTTGGCAGTTTGTGTTTTCTTCCACTAGCTATGAATATATTATTGCATGCAATTGCCAACCATGCTATCAGACTCTAGGGGCCAACAGCTGTTTCCATGGATTGAATTTATTTCCTTTTATATCTAGTGCTATATGTTTATTTTCCTTTTGCATCTGACCATGTGTAGCAAACTGAAATGTTGTGGTTATTGTTGGCTAACTATCTTCTTCAATTTTTAATTTATTTCATTTTAGAGAGGGGTAAGCTTGCAGATCCATTTTACCGCCTTGAACACCAGGAAGAAGACTTGAAGAAAAAGAAGGAAGCTGAACCAGTGATTGTACGTCTCCAGAGGCAGTCTGATGCAAGGCATTCAGATGACTATTCTCTTAATAAGACTCTCCGTGCCCAACTTAGAGTATGCTCCTTTGCTAATGATATTTGTCCTTGTTTATTTTTATTTTTCTTTGGCTTTTCCATTTTCATCCTCGAGTATATTGTTTCTTTTTGTACATAATATTGTCATCCAGCTCTAAAGAAAAGAAATATTTGTTAATGCTTTTCCATTTTCTCAGGGTCAAAAGAAAAGAGTTGCTGAAGAAGAAAATGCTTCCAAGAAAAGAGGCCTTGGCATAAGACTTCTTCCAGCTACTGAACAAGATTCTGCCACAGCAAAATCAGTGAAATTTCCAGCTAAGTTTGACAGAAATAGGAGAGACAAGAGGGCATTGATCAACTCTGAATCTATCTTCTCTGGAGTCTCTAGCTATTCAATGTCTGACAAGAGAAAACAAGAGCTAGAGTCAAAACGAAGAAAAATTTGTGCGACTTCAGCATCCAACCTTCTAGCTAGTAGGGTAAAGCCATCATCATGGTCACAGTCTTCAACCAAGCGAAAGGGAACTGTGAGGCGTTAGAAAGCTGAAACATGTCTCTGACATTGGTTAGCGCTGGTCATTGACAACCTTGGTGGCAGTTGGCATTGGAATTTTGTACATAAAAGTTGCTTTTGTGATAACTTTGTATTATGCTTTCGGTTGTGAACCATGTGTGAATTTGTTAATGGAAGCAATTATATTTTTTATGGTAATTTTATATTATGTTTTCGGTTGTCAGCCATGTATGTTAATGGAAGCACTTGGAGGGGTGGGTACGTAATATGTTTTCAATATCGTATTTTATCTATATTTATGATGGGCATACATTCCTTTGATATAATGTTTATAATAGGGATCTGTCCTCTTTTCTTTGTCATATAATATAGATTGTTGGAGAAGAACTTTGCATTTTGCCTGGGATGGACTCTATCTTTTTGGTACTTGTGCTTGAGAGGCCTGTTGGATTTTTGGGGATTGCAGCATCAAAGGGTCAACAGGATAATATATGATGGTATTAGCAGTGAGGAAACCCTTCGGATCATAGTTGCAAGCAGTAAAGCAAGGTTATTTGAATTGCCACTTACCACTTACACTCACAGGCACACCCTGATCATTATCTTTGGTTTGATATAGTGATTTTGTAAATTATATTTGAAATAGCTCCGCACCTTGGCTGAGAAAACTGAACTTGGGAGATTGGCTGCTCCTTCACTACTGAGACTTGTGGATGAGGCCATGTTAATAAGTAGGAGTAGATCTTATTTTAATGGGAAAAGGAGTTCAGAAATATGGGACACTTTGGATCAAATGCTGGAGGTAAGAGTATACAACATTTTAACATAATCAAATAATACCTTTAACACAACTGTAATTTTGTTTGTTGATTGTGTGTTGCCCAGAGAGGATCTTCTGCCTTCTCAAACCCAAAGAAATTTGGTTGCTTTCTTGTGATGGATCCAAATAATCCAACATCGATAACTTCTGCCTTACGATATTGGGGGTGTACAATTCAGACTGGTGCTCGGGTTTCTGGTGCTTTTGGAATCACCTCTCAGCTAGAAAATTTAGAATCATTGAAAAGAACAAAGAAAGAATTTTCTCCTTTGCCGTCTGCTTTCATTCCAAGATTGTCAATGGATAATTCTATAGATTGGAGCAGAGTTCTACTGGATACCAGCAATGAAGATGGTAGGCATCTTCTTAATTCGCTATCAAGTCAAGGTGGTGATATGCCATCACCAGTTAGATTTGATAAAACAAGAAAATCGGTTACTCTTCATTCCAGGTCTTTACAAATCAGAGATCAAGCTATACCAAGTATGTAACATCCTTCTGTTTTTATGAATTTCTTTAACCATGATATTGATGCCACTCCTTTTGAAAGAATTTAAGAGATAAAAATTGAGTGTCCATTTGTTCTAGATTTTAGTAAAATTGATTTTGAATTGTTAAATGTGATTGAGATGTGTGTCCAAATTAATTTTGGCTACAGATTTTACATTGTAATGTGTGTGACAGTATGGGAAATTGATTATTGTTGTAAACCAAATAGGTTTTAAATCGAATAAAGCAACATCTCAAGTTGTCATTATGCACCCAGTTTTTATCTTTTAAAACTTTGACCTTGTAGATGAGAGAAGAGTGTCTTCACTATCTTGTTATTCATAAAAGTCTTGGTCATAAATTATGAAACTTGCACAATAGATGATGGAATTACTTCTTGGACTTTGCACATTTCATTAAATATCATATAACTTTTTTTTCTTTTCTTGTTTTGGTTGAATTTGATGGTTTGAATCCTATTGGTTGTATAAGATATTTATGTTTGACACTTGTCATACGGTGTTATATTGTGCTTCTCTTTCTATAACAAATTCTGCCCTTACTACACAGTGCAAGTTTCTGCATTTTATATTTGCATAACTTAATCGATCGCTGATTGCTTTTTCTTTCTGTCTGTCTCTTCAAAAAACCAAATGCAGTATGGGGGAGGATCTGAGCTGTTGGTAGAAGCAGGAGACCAAAGACGTGTCATTCCTTTGCCTCCAGAAATTCAAGGAAAGGTTGGCGGAGCCAAATTTGGGAACAGAAGTCTTGTTATTACGTTGCTGTGACCATGTTATTCTTTTTTATTTTCTTCCTTTATGCTTGCTGATAATTATCAATGTTTTGGCAGAGGCAATTTTTTTTTCAATGTAAAACAAGAGGTAGCATGGGGAGGTACCCCATTGCAGCAGAGGCAATTCTTCTTACACCTCATTTTTTGTATCACTTGCTTTCGTCAGTGACTATGCAATGGAACAAGAATAGCACATTATTGCTATTCTGTTTTATGCTGGTGAAGGAAATAAGTCTCTTTTTTATTCCCTCTGCTTTGAATTTTATATCTTGTCATTATAGGCCTCCAACTGTCCGATCAAATTAATCTTATGTAGAGTTTATTGAGTTGCTGTTATACCTAAGCATTTGATGAGACTATTGAATACTGTTCAATTGAATTTCTGATTATATGGAAAAACATGAAAGTAGGCAGAGGTAGGAATCATGTTGGGGTTCAAAGTTACATTTACAATGTGATTCTCGTATCATCATTGTGTAGCATCCAATATGTATAGGCTATGCAAATTGAAGCAAAATGAAATATACAGCTGAAAAGGCAACATATATATATATATATATATATATATATATATATATAGACAGATAGATAGATAGATAGATATAGATATAGATATAGATATATATGAGAGAGAGAGAGAGAGAGAGACAGCTACAAAGAAAGAAAGAAAAGAAGAGAAAAACTTCTGATGGATATTCTATGTTTCTGTTTTGTTATCTTCACCAGCCTGAGAGGTTTGGATGCGGCTCCTTAGGTCTTCAAAAGCCTTCATGCTCTCTGCATCAAAGCCTCCTGCAAACTGAAGAGAGTACCATACCATCATTAGTGTGTATTATTCCGGGTGTTAAACAAATTTTCACATTACGCCTTTGACAAACATCCATATTAAACAGCTTTATTAGAAGTATGCAATTTAATATATGAAAAAATGTTACTTGAGTTGCTTTGGTATTTTAAATGTTCTGTTTATAATTTCATCCTAAAGTTAATAATTTGTTAATAAATTCATCTCTTTGGAAATTCATTTGTATAAACCAAGATTTTTGGAGATCAAAGCAATACAAATGACGTATTTTAAAAACATCTTATAATTGCCTTTATAGATGTAATATATTTTTCAAGCATAAAATATGAGTTGGAAACTTTACTCTTAGCTTTAAGTTTTTTTTCTACTTCAGTGGCTAAGTTTACCCAGAGACGGATTTAGAGGGGGGTAGGTATAGGCTTGAGCCTCTCTCCATTAGAACTTTTCATGTATATACATATATATTATTTATTAAAAGTTAAAGATTTAAACAATTATAAAAGAAAAAAAAATCCAACCTTCCTTTTGTAAGGTTTTTGTATCCGTCACTGAGTTTACCTAAGCAAAATCAGTGCCTATGACCTCAAAGGGATGCAGAATAATGATACGTGTCTTTAGCACAAGCGTATGAAACAAGTGTCCTAGCATTACCTGATGGACACGGAAAGCGAAACGCACGCCTTGCAGAACCAAAAACTCTCTAGCTGGTTCTTTTTCAGGACTAGATAATTCATCAAGTTCAGATGCAACACGTTTCATATACTTCTTTGCCAGTTGTACAGACGAAAGTTTGATCTGCAAATGGAAGGGTTATAGCAAAGTGACCATGTTAGCTACATCATTCCTGCAACATTATAATAACAGCTACTCCAAGGCACACATTAATGACATGGGTACGATACAGATACTGGGATACACCAATTTATAATAGTATTGAATACTGTTCAATTGAATTTCTTATAATAGGAAATAGCACATTATCGGAGCCGTGTCTAGCCATCTTGAGCCATATCTCAACCGTGTCCTAAATTTTTAAAATAAAAAATTTAGCTATTTCTTGGATATGTATCGGTATCCGACATGAATACGACACCGGTATGTTTCTATTTCGAAGTATCAGGGCTTCATAGCTAAATTGTAAATCTCTAATGAACCATATATGTACTAACTATTTGTCGAAACTTCTCTTTTTTCTTTTTTCCTTTTTCCTCAAATGGGTATAGCATACTGGTAATATTACTCTGATATTTAAAATTGTATGCTCAACAGTTAATGAAAGAAACCAACACTTGGATGAACCAACCCTTCTGTTAACCACAACACAAACAAGTTGTGTAAGTTTAGAAGCATACCTTGCCTACAACCCCTGAATCCATTAGCCAATTTACTGGGATTCCAAATTCCTTGTACCGTGAAATAGCCATATCTCTTGTCCGCAAGAGAGCATATACGCTTTGCTCCACTCTGGAAAGAAAAACATAAAACAAAATGAAGATATGAGTTGATCAAAATAGGATATGGTGTGTAGCTATAGAGAACTGTAAGAAGCATGACATACAAAAACGTATATGTGCCATGTTCAACATTTTTGTGTCTTGAAATTATGAATCTACAGCCTTAAAGTATTTATAAGAACATTATTTAAAACAGCTTTATCTGTAAGGATTGTGTTATTAAGCTCTCAACAAGATATCCACCAATGGTTTTTTTCTTTTTATCTGCAATAAAAATTTCATTAAAGCACCAGCGGTGCTGGAAACAACATATATACACGCAACATAGTATCATGTTGCAATCCCTCCAGCATGAACATCACAGCCAACAAAAATCCTGTCCCAGTGGTATTCAAGACAAATAAATCTACAAAAAGAAAAGGATGCATACTTTTCAAGCAATGAATACATTTTCTTCAGAGCAGCTTCACATGGGAGATTTGGATCATCAACGAAGGTGGAGACTCGGTTCTCCAATTTCATCAAATCCTGATATTCAAAAGCTGCCTCCCTTAGTGCATCTGCTTTCCCTTCAGGCCAGTCAAAGTGCTTGAGGACGGCTCGTTCATCAACCTTGCATAAGGAATAAAATGGGATGGATAAGTATGCAGTGGTACTGGATGTGAAATTATAAAATATGGAAAATGAGATTTATATTGTCTGTTTTGATGTGGAAAAATGAGGTTAAAAGTGAACAATAAAATCATAAAAAAATTGGGGCTTAAATAACTTTAGTCCCTTATTTATATCCGATTTTTGTTTTAAGTTTTTGTTGTTTTGTGTCCCTCCTATATTGAAAGTTTTGTTTTGAATTTTTATCGTCAATTAAGTAATGATATGATAACATCTCAACCATTGATATATATTAGAAGAACCATTAAGATGGTATCACATGATCACTTAACTAACAGCACAAACCTATAACAAAACTTTTAATATACCTGAAACTCATAACATGAAAAAAAAATTATCAGAAACTCAACAAATATCAAGGATCTCAAACATATTTAAGCAATGCATTTTTAAGGAAAGGAAAATGGATATATTTTCCCAAAAAAGAATGGTTTAAATTTTTTAGAGAGCACAAAGGTGCTGACTTCTGTGCTTGCTCACAAAAATCATCACTGATGAATATGTAATGACACCTAAAGGCATACCAAGAAGGAAAGTTCCTCATCTAGCCAGTTTACAAAGGCCACCAAATCATTAATATCTGAGAAGGAGGCTGCTCGAACTTCAGCTGCCAAGGACATGACAAAATCACCTTGTGTTTCCACATCAGCTTTCACCTGATTGTTACACAGGAGAAATATTTTTCAAAAATGTGTCAAGCCTTGAGTGTAAAAATGAGAAAAAAAAATAACAAAAATAGATGGAAGCTTCAACATACAGCTAAGAGGAATGATGATCTATTCTCAATTTCACCAATCATGTTGCTCCTAGCATCAGATGCATTACTTGCTGAAGTAACTAATAGTGATGATGAAGTATCCTTCTTAGCCTCCCTTTTCATCAATGTTTGATAAAATTCAACTAGCTGTGGAGCTCGGTGAACTTTGTCACCATCCATTCCGCCTCTTGATAGGCTTCCAGGGGGAGGAGGTGGGGGAGGTGGTCCACCTGGGGACGGTGGTGGTGGTGGAGCACCTGGAGGAGGAGGAGGTGGTGGTGGAGCAGATGGTACTCCATTGGAAGGATTTGCATTTGTGGTAACAGCAGCAGCAGCACCACCAGATGGCTTAGGAGGAGGTCTAGGCACCCTAGTAGGCCTTTTCTCAATGTGAGCAAGCTTCATCTTGCTAATACTTTGATTATCAACATTCTTTCCATCATCAGATTGATCATTCGGAGCGCCAGAAACAACCGGTTTCTCCTTTATTTGAGTAAGCTTTGGTGGCAAAGATATAGTACTTCCTCTTTCAGGCTTGGTCATATTCAAACCTGAATTGTCACCAAACCTCAGCACTCTTGCTTTCTCAGCCTTTTCTTTAAGTTGTTTTTCCCTTGCCAAGGCCAACTTGTGGCGATCTTTATACGCAGGATACTTCTCATCCAGAGATCCATCAACTGACTTAGACATCAATTGGAATGAAGAAGCAACAGAATTTAAGGAATCACTGGATGGAAGTCCTCTCATGTCAGTTAGAGTTTCAGGAGAATCAATAGGTTCCTGATCCCTCAAACCAAAGCTGGTGATAGACACACTATCCCCAGCATTCCTTAGCATTAAGGATTCTAGTGGACCACTTTGTTTAACACTCACACTCATCCTCCTTGGAGAACCTCCTGAAAAGGATCTAGCTGGTGATGAAAGAGCACTAGAATCATCTTTGCTTTTACCCCATTTCTTAAACTTTTGGATTAGGCTAGTTTTCTTGCTAAGACTACTATATTTGCTAGTAGAGCTATCAATTGAAGCATTGTCAAAATCTTCACTTCCTGGTGAAGAAGGATGAGAGAAGTTGCTTTCAAGATCCGTGTCTCCTTGTCCGCGTTCTGATCCAGCATATTCTAACATCAGTTGCTTAGCCTTCTCTTGCGATTTCGGGCTAAGACTCTTGCTGAGATCACGGGCCGATACTTTTCCTAGGGGTGTTTGGTTATTCCTTAGCTCATACCTCAAGCATGCATTAACCCAACGAAGGTATACAAGCTCTTCAACTTCACTGAACCTATTCATCTGTAGTCCTTCAACTTGCTTTAGCAGGTCTTCATTTGCATGCCTCAGGTTACTGACCTCCTCTTTTGCCTTGGCAACCATTTCACTCTGCAGTTGAAGACAAAGTTTCTTTAAATGAATCACACTCATTGCATGTACAAATACCCTTGTAAAACATCAATCCATCACTACCATGAGAGAAGTATAAATAATTCACAACATTTTGTCAAACAGAATTCTATCTAATTTATGTAGCTTCACAAAAGAAAGTTATGTGCACATTAAACAAATAACATTACATGAGTACTTGAATTAGTACTTCATAGATTAATTTTTAGTTTGGCAGTTTACATTTGACATTCACTGTAGTTGTTCAGTGCTTTCAACTATCATTTGTAGTCATTGAGTACTTAAATATTCAGTTGACTGATAAACAAGGATGACAAAAATGTGATGCCAAATCATTGATTTCAAAATATATGCTTCTAGGTGTTTTAAAACTTCAAAAGTATGTTATTTCACTTATAAAATGTTACTCAAATTGGGTTTCACGAATCTTTTCAACTCAATGATCAAGAAAAGAAGCCTAGTCAAGGATTCTGACCTCTGTCATATTGGAGAGCTCAGCTGCTCTAGATTCAGCAGCATTTAGTTTAACCGTTAACTCTCGTTTCTCATGTTGAAGTTCTTTGTTTTTTCTCTTAAGCTCCACTACTGTAACCTCTAAGTCATTCACAGCTTTCAATTTCTTTTCAACTTCAGCATCTTTTCTGGCAGCCTCTTCTTCTTTCACCAGTAGAGTAGAAACTTGTTGTTTAAGCAACAACAACTGGCCTTTTGTTTGGTTAGCCTCAAGCTGTATCTGTCTTTGTAGCTCCTTGATCTTGTTTCTAGCCACCTCAAGTTCTCTCTTGGCTGAAGCTCCTTGTGTGAGCTCTTCTTGAAGCTTCTTCCTTTCTGCCTGCAAGGAATTGATTGTAATATTAAGCATATCTATTTCTACAGTCTTGATTTTCAGTTGCCTTTGTAACTCCAAAATGTCTGATTCCTGCTCCTTCAAACCATAGTACTCAAGCAATTCTCCTTCAAGTTTCACTTCCCTCTCCTCCAATTCCTTCACTAGCTGTTGCAATCTTTCTAGTTCAGTTGCATTGTGTTCCATCTCAATTTCATAAACTTTGTCAGATGGTAATGGAAACTCAATCTCCCCAGACAGAAGATCTTCAAATTCTGGTAGAATATCGTCTTCAAAGTCATTCGGTCGATTAATTATGCTGCTAATTAACTTAACCTCCTCTTTCTCCTCTTCCTCCTCCCCCTGCAACACATCAAACAACTTTCCTTTGCATAATTGATATCAAGATGACAGACATAAGAACTCACCAAAGAAATACTCATAAATGCAAACAAGTCTAAAATTTGATAAAATTCAGTTTGATGAACTCACTTCATTCTCTTGGAGAACATCAGTAACTCTTGTGGCATGCTCCTCTTCTGAGCCCTCATCTTTATGTTCTGAGCCAAAAAATGAAGATGAAGTTTAATACTTGATTGAATTAGCCATCAACATGAATCATGTGCAATCATATTTCATTCCTCGCGAATTAAAAAATGTAAAAAAAAAACAAAAACAAAAAAAGACTAGTAAATTAGTACATGTACCTGGTTTTGAGCTTTTGACATTCAGCTGCTTAACTGTTAAAGCTGCAAGTGAAGCAGCAACTATGAGTCCTAACCTGACTATCATGAAGCTTTAGGTGATAGAAAGGTCCTAATTTTGCATTTCTTCAAAGCCACCAATTTCCAGAACCACCCTCCACCCATTTCCCAAAACCTCCATAACAGATTCCTCAAACCATTAGAGCCTCCAACTGGGGCAGAAGTTAGAAGAGAGAAAAGACAAACAACAGCTAAGCATACCCCATGTTAGGAAACTTCATTTATATGAAAATTCAGTGGTATTTTCCACACAATTGACTTTATCATCATCTTATCAGGTTTATGGAACTTTCTGTTAGAAACAACAGCAGCCACCAATAACTAGAGGCCAACCATTTTTCCAAAGAGATTGATAAATTCACATTTTGTGAGACTATAATATATATATTAATTTGTCACCAAATTTTTGCTCAAGAGAGAATATTAACAGTTAAAACCAGCCAGAGCTAGGAGAGGAACTAGAGAGACAAGGACCAGTGACAGTAGTAAAACTAGAATACAGACATGTCTTTGTTCCTTCTTTACTTGGTTGCTTATTCGGGTCCTTGAAAGATTAGATTGTCTCTTCTCTCTTATTTGTGGCGGTTACACGTTGGTACTGTTTAATTGTTTGTTTATATCGACCAACCGAAAATCCTCCTATATGTTTGATGTAATCCATGTTGGGTGGGAAAATGTTTTTGTGAAAGAATAAAATGGGACAGCAAAAAGTTATCTCTTTTATTTTGAAATGTATTTTTTTTAGATGTGTGTATATTAGTAGTGTGTATATTAAAAATATAAAAATAAGTGAGAGATAAAGATAATGGTATGTAACATCATAATATATATAATTTTTTTTTATTTATTGTAGAACAACTTATATGTTAGGTATGACCGGTGATAGATATAAGTTATAATTTAGTGATGTATAAAAAAATTGTTATTAGTGATATATAATATAAGAAAAAAATTATAGAGATGTCATATTCAATATTAAACTACATGATGTTGATACTTGACTTTATATTAGTGTCATTTTTATTGTTTCTTATATTCCTTTGTTCTTTTTTTTTAGGAGTTTTATTAGGTATTTGGTATTTCTTTTTTTTGTCAAGTGGTTATCAGGCTCTTAAAGCTGTACCATACAGAAACTGAAGACCCAGTTACAATATGAGCTTACTTTCTTATATTAAAATGGATTTCATTAAATTGTTAAAATACAATCATTTCCCTAATTATGAATAGATTAGATACATAACCTTTTTCTAAGTTCATTTTTAGGCTTAAAAAAATGTTCATTCTTATGCTTCCAATGATTTTCTTTTTTCTTTTTTAAATAAAGGCAAAAAAGAAATTAAAAGATGTTTTACAAAAGAAAATTCGAAATAAATACCTTTTATGATTCTTATTCTTGGCAAAGGGCCCACAAAGGAAATCACTTAATCAAGGGAGGGTTTCAATTTGTCTGATTAATAGGGGGTATAAGTTTTCAGGACAAATGGGTCCGGTTTAACCAAAAGAATATTTGGATTTTCGCAAAAATTAAGATGGGAAAGTTAATGTAGATGCTACATTTGATTAAGTAAAGTCTAAGTTGAAGTTTACTTGGTGGACTGAAGCATATGGAAGCTATATGTGTATTTAAAAGGGAAACAAAGCAAAAGGAGAAAAGATTATTGCAATATTTTAAATCCGGACCTACATTACTTGTTACTTGTTATCCTTTTTGGAATTTCTCAAGAACAACTTGTCTTAGAGAGTGCTCTATACTAGCTACTAAGGTTACATTGCATAGCACATAATTAGGATTCATGTCTTCGAAGGATTTTTTCTGCAACAGGATTCGTTGCTGCTCTGCATGGCCATTTGATTAACCAAATTTGGCTCTTTCTTGTAAAGTCATCAAAAGAAAAGTAAAAAATATTGACAGGAAAATAATAATAATAAACGAAATTTCAGACAGAGGATAACATGACAAGTAGAACCATAAACCAAAAGCCAGGTGGATATTTGAATTTTATCGCATTACAATTGCATTAGGGTTGATCACTCTATATATAAAGAATTAAAGACATTTCTTTAGATTTTCTTTTACATGTTTTACAAGAAAGATTTCTTAATATACAGTAATATATAATAGAACAATATGGATTTGAAAGTGGACATACATAAAGGCATCTCAAGAGATTTTTTTTTTCTTCTATTCTTTTGATAAGGAACATTTATTATATAAAGAGTATAAAATAGAAGCAGAATATAGAGAAGGGAAGAAAAAGGTCACATTCTTGTATATTAACTTCGTGGGCTCCACACCCAGTTGTGGCCAAAATATCATCCAAAACCCGTGGCCGTGTAGTTCGTGAACATAGGCCACAAGAATATTGCACTGGTGTTAACATTTCGCCTTCCTTCACTATAAAGATTCTTACGTACACGATACATCGAGAATAAAAATTGAAATTTCACTAAATTTATCTACATGTCGTTTAATCGTGTTTATGTTGGATCGACAAGCATTGATGAACCAAAGAGAGGAACTAAATTTAATTTAAAAGAAAATAACTTCACATAAGACAGGTTTTACGTTGAAATCACTTATAAATTAATTATTTTAAAGCAGAAAAATCAGCTTAATACCATTGAAATAACGTTTTGAATACAATAAAGAATAACAGAAAAAAATACGAGAGGATCAAAATTTGGAATTAAGGATGAGAACAGATGACGCGCTAGACAAAGTAGCCTAGCTTACATTAGGCATTGGTCAAATCAAACTTTTTCATAAATAAATTAGATTTAGACTTTTTTGAAAGTTTATTTGGTTAAAAATATTAAGTTTTAAGTCATTTAAAAAAGTTTTTTAGTCTCGTAAATCATCTTATTTAAGTAATTATAAATTATATTCTTTGTTAGTATTATAATTATTATATTAAAACTGTTATAATGTATCAAAATCATACATATATTTGTACCGATAAAAAAATCATACATTTATTTTTCTTTTTAAAATATTAAGCATGTTAATCTACATAAAAAATTAAAAATATAAGTTTATTGAGTAAAATATTTATGCTCTATTTAGACAACTTATTACAAAATAATTTTTTTAATTAAGTTATCATGAAGGTAATTAACTTATATCATGTCAAATTTAACTTTATAAAACTTATTTTGAATATTTTCACTTTTGTCTCATGCTTCGATTCGAGTAATAATAATTTTGATTTTTTATACATTTTTGTTTGCTTTACATAGTTTTTTTTTTCAATGGTCCATGAACTTTTTAAACCAAGTTAAATCTATATAAAAGTTTTAATATGAATTAAGCCTTTTAAGTATACTAATAGGTCAAAGTCATGCTTTTAAATAAATAGGTTAGTCTAAACTTAAAAACAAAGGCTATGACTTAGGCTTTGAATTTTTTAAACAATCAGACCTAATTAAAAAAAAAATCTTATTCAACCTAACATACTTTCACTCTTAATCGGGATAAATATTAGAAATCCTGGCTAAAGTATGAGCCAGCTCAACAAAACTCTAATGTGATTGAGAATCACCCCACATTCTAAAATATCTTCTTGACCAAGTTAAATTTGATTTGCTATAAATTTGCAATCTGTCTCAATAACGACATAAATAATTGAAGATCAATAAGCCATAACAACGATTGAAGAATTGCAAAGGCCTAACAACATGCATACAACCTATTCTGGCTAAAATACAGGCCCCAAAACCTGTCTGCCCTTGTTCCACGAAAAATGCAGCAGCAGTATTACACTTCATGAATCCCTTTGGAGGCTCTATCTAATTTAATAGATGTTGTTCCATAACTTCTTGAACCCTTGTGGAATTAACATTCTAACTTGATTTCCGTTCAACCAGAGTCACTCGAGCTCTATTCAGCACCCCCAACATGTTGATCATCATGAGAGTTCCATTACCAATTATTCCTTCTATGCCAAATGCTCCATAAACTCATCACCAATCGAGCCCTTTGGTCCACCTGAATTGAGTTTAATAAAATGAAAACCAGATCCTTGAAATTTTTTATTTTTAAGATCTTTGCTATTTATTAGTTAAAATAAGTAAATTACATTTCAAAAACGTAAGACAAGTTTTCTGCAAATTTCACTGAATCTGACAAATCCAAACAAGGATGGAGTTCAGTTTTAATTTTTAAACTTGCCTTTCCTAAACTCCCCCTACCTTTTATGGAATTGGAACTAAAAGAAGTAAACCCACCTCCAACCCTCCTGAATCCTGATTGTCATGCTTATTCTATCCCACTTCTCTAGTGGTAAGGCCACTTTCTGATCAACGATGGAGGGAAAACCTCACTCTCATGCAATGTGACGTGCATGAGAACTTAATTCCTCGAAGGAGAGTGATTGCAGTATATAAATATGTATACACTAAGGTGCCGAAATTATCAAATTAACTGTCTCGATGATAAAATAGTTGCCAAGAGATATACTTAAACTCGTATGTTTTCTCTAGTAAATAATTTAGAATATTAAAATCGAGCAAAACCAAGCACAATCAATTTGATAGAAATTATCCAAATATAAAATATGTATAAATTATAATATAAATCTTATTTCTATCCGGTCAGTATTTCAATGTTTAAGGAAACCATAGAACAGATTAAGGTTCACCTTAATCATCAGTTTAACCATAAGGACAACACAAAAACTGAAAGAACACTCGAATATAGGCTTCACTGGAGAACAAAAATTGGTATCTCCTAAATACATGTCCAGCATTTTGGAATTATTCCACTTCCTATCATATGCAAGACCTGTCACTGGTGAATGGCGATAAAAGCTAAGTATATGACAATTGACATTAGAGTTGAAAGGGAATTTCCTAAAGCTTCCAAAGCATAAAAATAGCAAAACAGGATCCACACACAACTTTGAATAAGACAAGACAAGACTGGCTGCGTTCCCTCCTCCCTCCCAATCCAACTCACGCGAGGGATGGAAAATCTTTGAGAGGACCACAAAATTAAACCCACTCACATCAATATTCTTCCTTTTTGAATGTGTATATACCAACAAAGTATGAGGTTCATAATCACCCTTAATCCTTTTCTTTCTCTCCCAAAAGGCCATAATACCAAATAGAGCAAGGTAGCCTAAAGGATTTATGCTATTAGTAAATATGTTGATATGTTAATTTGCATTTTATAGGACGTATCCCAATTCAAGCTTGGTCATCCCATTTCCATCTTCGCCCTACCTCTTCAAGAACAGCTGCCCGAGCTCGGCTTCTCCTTGCCTCGTCCTCTACCCAAGACCTGCAACATTTGCATTCTTCATTAGAATCACTTAACTCCAAATACAATCACAATTTCTAGCAGGTTTACTTGGGTGAAAGTAACTTTACTAATTTGTACATCAAATCATATTTTTCTAATGCCAAATACTATGCTTCTAACGTAAGAAGACCAACCAAGTACTATTTAGATATGATGACAATATTTTTTTTATTGCCAGAAATGTAACTCGTGTCCTTCAAAACTTCTGCACCAGCATCACTCCATTACCTTTATGCTTGGTTATACATATAAATGGAACCAAAGACAAGAAGTAACTCCAAAAGTAAAAGAAATACCTATAACCAAGAACATGATTGAACCAGAAGCAAACAATTTAGATGCGCAAGGAGAACCAAAGAAAACTCAGAAATAACTAAAAAGCACCTTATGTTAAATGGTTTTACTAAAATTTCAACCCTTGAAAACATGGCATCGATTGACGCATGTAGCTAATTTTAGTGAGTCAATGCTTATCTGTGGTTAGTGTAGTAAAAAATAAAATCATGGGTCCCTAGCTTTCTGACAAGTTTCTATAAAAATGGAATTCCCAAGATATAATCACAAATGGAATTGGAGGTAGATTATGCAGGGTAGGGAGGTTTAGAGGTTATAGACAGAAGTAAAACCCTGTAAAACTGAACAGTCCACACCAATGTCCTCCCAAATTACTGGGAACCATCAATTGATCTCAAAATATCAGTTGTCAGACAGAAACATATATTTGTAAAATAAATTTCCAAAGATTTAAGATTCACATGAGTATCATCAATTTCTAGTTCAGCATCCTACCATTGTGGGTCTCAAAGTACACAAAATTAACATCAAATTACTGGGTGCCATATTGAGTTGACTTTCAGAAGAAAGCGCCCTAACCATTTACTTATCATAATTCACAGGAATATGCTTACTGCAGGCAGCAGCAATGTGTTTGACACCAAAACCAAATAACCAATTCCCTATTTTGAAATTGTTATTTGAAAAGCCATAAATCAAAATGGATACCTGTGTTGACACTAAATCAAGGAATATCAAACATAAACAAGAGTGAACATGCCAAAAGGAGAGTAAGTGGCTAATAAATGTAAGTAATAATTTACCTAAGAATCTGAAGAGCTTCTTTTTCAGCTTCCAGCGTGGATTTGGTGTTGAGCAATTCTTCACGCTTAAATTCTAAATCTCCAAGCAACTTTTGTACAACATGCCTTTCATCTATATATGTGACTCTCTCTGATGCAACTTTTTCCGATATCTCATCAACTTCTTTCTTTAAGTTAAGCAGAAGCTGCTTCTGACAATCCATCGCTGCCTTTTCTTTTAAATACTCAGCAGATATCTTATCTAGATTGATCTCCTCTTCCTCCAAGTTCTTTACTTCCATGTGATAAAGCCTCTCTACATCAGAACCACGATTTTTCTCTTCATTAAGCCTTTCATCCCAAAATCTCTGTATGTCTCCTCGGCTAAGCAACTCAGACCTGATTTCCTCTGCCTCGGCCAGCCTGGCAGAATTCTCGGCTTCTATTCTTGACAATTCAGCAGATATTGCTTCCTTCATCCTGCCACTTGTCAGAGCCACCACTGCTTGTGCCTTTGTTGAAGGTTTGCTTGGCTGAAATCGCTTGCTCTGTCCTGTAACAATAAGTTCACAATAGAATGAATAGATTCCTCATACGATCATTCTTCATCACGGCATTCTTAGATACATAACGATAATCTGATCCTTAAATAAAATATATAACAAGCCTCACTATTCATTCATTAAGTTAGCCTATTGATCATGGTATAAGCATAATATGGGAACTGAAAATTCTGAGTCTAATTTTGTTTCTCATTAATTACGCTTCTACTGTTACACTTCCTTCCACATTTTGATACAAAAAACCTACACTTAGTCTTGTGCATTTGTTCCATAACCAGACCAAATACTATAATAACCCAAACTGGAATGTGAATTTACAATAACTTCAAATGAAATGAAATATTTCTAATTTATCATGGTCTCAAATGATCTAAGTTGTACAATCCATGAAAACAAGAAATTGTAGGTAGAAACATGCAAAGAAATTTGACGTGTTTGACTAAACAAAATAAACATGAATGCATAGAGGAGAACCCTGAGAGAGGATACCAAAAACTTTTCTAAGTATACTCTTATCCCCTGCCAACATGTCCACATAAACTGCTGAAGAAGTGATCTCCTTCACATCCATATAACCTGCTTTTTTAATTGATATCTGGACTGTAAAAAAGTCAGGTATTAAGAGTTGAAAGAAAGGTGAAGTTTTTCATCATGAATATTTGAAATCATCCAAATACCTAACATTTGAAAACAACTTACCTGGTCAACTACCCCAGAGAAGAAGTCATACTCCAACTGAGCTCTCCAGCCTATTAGATCTTGTCGTGAGATGAATCTACAGCAAACATAAATTCAATTCAGTAAAAATAAAATTTGATAGTGTAGTGTAGATGGACAGAATACAAATATACCTATCAGGAAAAAAATTTATGTTCTGTTGAGTGTCAAATCCACCATAATCGAAACTATTATTCCAAGATAATTTGCTTGGGATCACACCCGCTTCTGCCAAGACTATTTGTCAAATTGAACGGCAAACATTCAAATTTCTGCACATAAGAGAGAAAATTACAGGTTGAAGTAAAGTTCCGATATTTTCACCTTGAATGGATCTAAAGTCCAGGTCATCGGTACTGATATCATCAAATGCAGTAACTACAGATCCAGAAAGTGATACTATAGGAGCAATCCTGTGTTTAGGATTCCTGAAAGACAAGGAAACCCATTTTGAATGGAAACCAGGGAAAGATACATGTTTTTAGCTCATTCATTCCCAGACTTCAAAGTTACATGCAAGATGTATCAGTAACTACTAACCTTTCCAAGGAAGAATTTAATTTAACTAGCCATCTGGCAAATTCTCTTCTGGTACACAATTCATTAGCTTCCACATCATCTTCAATTATCTAGACATATAAGGAAAAAGCACAATTTTCAAGCCTACAACTCTTCCTAAGGGTCCAAAAATTAGCACATAGTTTCAGTGCTACATTACACAATGGAACACACATGCTAGGCAATAAACAACAAGAGCAAATTCCACTCCAAGCAAGGATCACAAATTTAAGTACACCATACTGACCATAGAATAAATACACTAAATGCAAAAGCTTCCAATTCCAAGAGGCAAATAAAAACAAATTTAATCATCATCATCATTTAACTAAAACCAAAACGCCCAAGCTTATAGTCTTACAACACCCACATTAACATTTCTCAAGTTCTTGATCTCAGTTCTTGCTTGCTTTATCTTTGGTATACAAACTTAAGATTCAGCATAATCAAAATCACAGGAGCATTGTTTTACTAACTACCAGTACATTGAAGTAAATAAGGTAGAGAGTTAAGTTTCAAGCATCAAATGCTTCCAGGTTTCCCATTAATAGTTATCCAATTATAAAAGAAAAAGACAAAGTGATCTTGAAGTTCTAAAGACCACCAATAGTTCAGCACACCATGTACTGGTCTCTATGATTCAAGAAACAAACCTTCAGTGACTTTAAGACTGACAATGCTTCTTCTTGGGTAGAATCCACAGAAACCGGGATGACAACGCGTTCAGGCTTTTCTACAGCTACTGACATGACAAGGAAAAAAATAACAATAAGAAATTTTCTAGTAACAATCATAGAGTAATACACCAAATTAATACCTAAATTTACAAGTACCCATTCAATTTAGTCCTGAAGTACCAATCGTTGACCATTTTAGCCATCACGTTTGTAATTTCATGGACCAAAACAATGATACTAGTTTGGCAATTTCAGAAACTATAATGACATTTTTTTTTGTAACTTCAAAAACAAATTAATCCATGCTCATAATTTCAGAAACTAAATAGATGCATTACTAGTGATAATAATATCATAAACCCTATGCTTAAACACAAATTTGTCGCAATTCACACACACAAAAACAAATAGTTCTTAAAATTAGCAACCGTTGATCCTTTTTAGTCATTATGTTTGTAATAGTTCGATAATTTCAAGAACTAATAAGCCATTTTTGTAATTTCAAGAACTAATAAGCCATTTTTGTAATTGCAAAGACTAATTTCAAGAACAGCACCAAGTATTTACCAGATTTATCAGTTTGCGTAACGGCAACATTGTTGTCCTCCGTATCAGCCTCGGACAGCGTTGACTTGCTCCCACCAGAAACGTCAAACTCCAGAGCGTCGTTTTGATCGTGTCGAGTCTCCACAGCGCTCCACATCGGCCTCGGGAATCGAAAATTAAAACCTAAGCGCACACACACCACAATTCCCACCAAAAAAAAAAGCACAGAAAAATCTCAAGTTAAAAACGACACACCCCGAAGCTTAAACAACGGACCTACACCCTACACGGCTACACCTACCTTTCCTTGAGGCAGCAAAGACGGCGAGAACAAGAGCGAGCGAAGTGCCGAATCCCACAACGGCATAAGAAGGAAACGCTGCAACTGCACACAACGAACACAAGTTCACATCATTCATTCATTCACATCATTACATGAAATGTAGTGACAGCGACACGTGGCCTTAGATGGGGGATTGGGCTTGAGGATGGAATTGGTACCTTTGTTGTTGTTGTTGGGTTGAGCGGGGATGTCGGGGAGGGCCCAGCCGCCGAGACCGTCGGGTGGGTCGGGAGAGGCCCAAGAGAGGGAGGCGCAGAGGGGGCGGCGAGGGAGGGGGCGAAGAAGGGAATGGGGGAGGAAGATGGAAGGGGAGGATGTTGCAGACCACATTTTGAGAAATTAGGGTTTGTTTGTGTGTGTTGGGGAAGATGCGATTCAGGAGGGGACTGTGAAACGGTGCGTCTTGGGTGTGTGAGTTGGGGTGTAGTTGAAGAAGCTAGACGGGGCAGCGAAAGAACACAGAACCGGCGGGTGGTAACAACTGTGTGCGTGC
This sequence comes from Glycine latifolia, assembly GCA_013407115.1. Lineage (NCBI taxonomy): Eukaryota > Viridiplantae > Streptophyta > Magnoliopsida > Fabales > Fabaceae > Glycine > Glycine latifolia. The sequence goes on along the minus strand of CM023948.1, from coordinate 27,748,640 downwards.
GTGCCAGCGCCGCTAGCTAAACCCAATGCCCATGAAATGGGTCTGTCGCCTTTGAAACCTGCTACGGAATAATTATTATTTTGTCTTTTTCTATTAGCATTTATTTTTTTATTGGGGATGATTACATATTTTTTATTCATATGAACAATTACATTTTGTATATCAAAAATTATAATGCGATTGAATAAAAATGGTTAATATATTAAAATTAAAGTTCAACTATTTAAATATTATTTAAATTTTGATCCTTAAAAAAATTGTTTATTTAATTTTATTTATCTTTCCATCAAACATCATATTAATTAAAGAATCTCTCTTCTCTCATCAATCACAAGGTTAAAAAAAAAAATCAACGAACTAAACAGACTATCCTCATGTCTCTCATGTATTCCTTCTAGAAAAAATATTAAAATACACTCCCCTCTAGGTTGATAACAAGACAACTCCAATTCAACCATTTTTGTTTATACTAAAAATATTTTTATAGAATATCTCCACATTATTTTCATTTTGTTGTTTAATGCCTAATCTTATTATATTTTTTCATATAATATTACTAAGAAAAAAAAAAGGAGAGTGTTAGAGTGCTAAAAGCTAGGCTATTCTAAAACTACAAGAGCTACCATTAAAAGCTATAAAAAAAAGATAAACATAAACTTTATATTTTCATTGATAACCCTTGAGAACAACAATACCCCGTTTAAATATATCATAACTGGACTATTTTAGGAAAATAACAAATATTATTATAAATGAAAATAACAACTTAGGCCCAATCAAGATGAATGGGTTAGCCCTCCATCTTCAGAGCAACCTTAACCTCAATGTTGGGTTAGCGTGGCAGATGATGATTGGAGGAGTGGGGTGGCACGAATTGTGCTTGTCAGCAACACTTGAGATTGATAGAAAGTTGGAAGTTGGAGATCGAAGGGAGGATATGGCTTCTACGTGAGACAAGTGGCACCCTGCAAGCACTAAAATAGTTTTGTGAATGACTTTCGAAGATGGGGTTGGGAAAGGTGTATTCCATTGACGACGACGATGATGACGACGACATCGAATGTGATCGCGTCCACAATAGTCTCCCTCAAGCACATGCAAACCGCCACGAAGATGAGGAAAAGTACTTAGTGAGGAAGGTATTGAATTGGTTGAGTGATGGTGGATATTGTGATGGAGTGAGGAGGTGTTTGGGGTTGTTGGATGGCTTGGATTAGGAAACATGGTATGATGATGGAATTTTGGTGCGCAAAAGGGGGTGGTTTGCTGCAAGGGTTGATGTTGAATGGTTTGCCCCTGGTATGTGAAAGTGGTTGGATATGATGGGAAAGGATGGGTTTAGGAGTAAACACAGGGGTGACATACGACTATATGGGGTAAAGGAACAACTTCAAGCTTGTTGTTGGTACCATTAATGGTAGAAGTAAGGGCGAAATGGAAGGAATCCATTTATTGGAAGAGGGTAGTGTGGCGAGATTTTGTTTTTCTTCATAGTGGTTGAGTTGGGTTTGGAAGGCCTCTATGGAAAATACCTTGAAAGTTATTCTCCATGATGGTGGTGGTGGTGGATTTGGGAGGGGAGTAAACAAATGAAAGCACCATTGTTAGAGTGCTTAAAGTTAGGCTACTCTAAAACTACAATTAAAAGCTATAAAGAAGATAAAATTAAACTTTGATATTTTCATTGATGATCCCTTAAGAGCAACAATACCCCATTTAAATATAACACAATCAGGCCATTTTAGGAAAATAATAAATAACATAGTGAATGGAAATAACAATTGAGGCCCAATTAAGATGAATGGGCCAGCCCTCTATCAAAGAGCATAAGGAATGCCTCTTCCAAAAACAAAAGGAATACATTTTCCAAAACATACAATAGTAAAAGAAACCAAAACCAGAACATGAAACATAAAGCAACACAAATCATTTGTCAAATAAACTAGAAACCAACTCCATGCTCATCTGACGATAATGATTTTAGCTTTAATATGTGTCATGCAGCCACGTGGTAGACCTTACATTATATTCTTTCTATCGTTCTCCTGCATATTTCCAAAGCCCATCCACATTTAGTCAACCATCAATCTTTCGATTAAAAAACTCAAGACTATTGATCCACTCAAACTAAAAGTAAGAGAATCCTTCAATAATATTATATAATGATAATCACCCTATAATATTAGAAACCTTCAAGTAATAAGATGAATGCTTAATAAATAATTATTAAAGGTTCGTTGGGGTATTTTTACAAGCAGATGGGGAACATAACAATATTTTTGAAGGTTTCACTGTTGTTTATGTATGTTGATATAATTTTTTTCAAATGCCATTGTTGTTACAACAAGACTATAGTTAGGAATGTTTAAGAGTCTACAAAGTTGTAAGATGGAATTATGCAGTGTTATCTTTGTTTTATGACTCTAGCGTTGCAATAGTAGAGGGTCATTTAATTCACATTCATTTGCAATGGGAGGATTGAGTAGTTTTTGTATATCTTAGTTTATATAATATTTTTAATTGGGAGGTACTATATGACATTGATATTGCTCTCGATGTAATATGTTTTTGTTCCAGTTTTGACACCTCTTATGATGGGAGGAAAAGGGAGTGTTTTTTTGGAAGAGTTATACGAAAGGGGGAGGTGTGTGCTTTTTTCAAAAAAGAATTAAATTGGGGGAGAAAGAGAAAAAGGGGGTGTATTTTACATGGGAGTGTCTTTTTTCCGGAAGAAAGAGACAAGAGATACGAGGGTACTGTGTTTATTGGGGTAATTTGGGTATAAAATGAAAAGGAGAGTGGGTTAGTGTAAAGGAAGAGTAAAATCTAGGGAATTAGATGTGCATATAGTTGGTATCTAATTTTCAATTAGTAGAAGTTCTAAGGCATCTTAGAACATTTGGATGTAGGTTCTTTAATGACTAAACCAATATAATTTTTGTGTGTTATTCTCTTTCTCTAACCCTTAATTTTGTGATTCAATCTTGGAAATGGAATGGGTGTTAAAAGGGCATAAAACTTTGTTTTTCATATGATATTGTTATCATTGTTTTTTGTTGTGATATTCTTTTTGTGACAATCTTTTGAGAAAACTTTGATAATCAATCACCAAAAATCTTACATCAATCACCCATGCTCAACTATTTGGAAAGTTAAGAGAATACGAGATGGACATGATTAAGATGGTGGAAGAAGAAGATAAGGGACAAAGTTCTAAATTGTGGTCGCGATTGCATTTAGCTTTTCAATGTTACTGGAATTGTGGACTTTGTGATGTGGATTGTGGTCGTCATGGCATGAATGTTTCACAACAATCACATTTTTGCACAAAATGATATTAAAATATTTTGTATCATTATATATTATATAATGACATATAATTAAATAAAACATCAATATGAGATTTCCAAAGTAAAAATCTAGTAGCAACTAATATATTTGATAACTCCATTTAAGTTTGAGTGTATCAACAACATAACTAAATACATAGCTACTCATAGTTAAATAAAGTCCATACATAAATGATTTGTTTGAAGTAGTTAAAAAAAACTACTTTAGTAAGTAGAAGAAAGTTTATACAAATTCATTATTTCTTTCACTAAATTGTAGATAACGTGTATGATCATAGCCTTCCCATTTTGACCATCACCTTGTTCCCCAAAAAAGTAATATCAAACCTCAAGATTTTGTCATGATAAATAAGTAGTATAATTTATGCAAAAAATTACCTCATTAGTCACCACATGGTAGAATGGCGTGTTGGATCATAACATTGTCTTAATATTTATAAGGAATTAAATGAAAATAAATATATTATTTTAAGTATATAACATATTTAATATCTTTAAAAGTAGTGTATAACATTTAAAATAAGAGCTATATTTTTTATATTCTTATTTTTATCTTTTAAAACAATTTTTTGAGTTAATAGTTTTTTTTAAGATAAGAGTAGCATAGAACTTTTAAAATAGAGCTCTTAACTCTTAAGTTAATAGATTTTTTATAAGAAAAAAAAACAAATTCTAACCGAACACTTTTAGTATAACTTTTTTTTTATAAAAAAATAGCTAATTTATAAATTAAATAATTTTCTAAAAAAAATGGTATGTTGGAATGTTTTTATTTAAAATTTATTTTGATATGCTAAAAAAACAATTAGGTTAGTGCAAGAGTTTAATTATTTTTTTTATCTCAAATGATTTTGGATGAATAAAAACTTATTTGAATCGTACAAACAGACAACCAATTATATATATTGACAGTTAATTTTTATATTATATAGTAATTTTAATATAAAATATTCAGATAAAACTAATTTCTATATATTATTTAAATTTAAATTATTTTTAAAGTTAAAATTAGTGAGATTTATTTTTCAAATGTGAATAAAGAGTGTTTTTCTAATTAATAAAAATTATTAAGATTTTAATATTTTTATAATTTATTACACATATTTATTTATTTTAAAATAATTCAAATTTTTAATTTTTAATTAAAATTATAAATCTACTATTTTATCTATTAAAGTAATAAAGAGTACAGGACATGTAATTGAAATATATACAATATTTTTTAATTAAGCATACTCTTCCTATATAAGTGTCTCTTGCAGTAGGAAACGTAGCTCATATTATAGTATTTTATAAAAAAAAATTAAATATGTTTTATACTTAAAGTAAGAACTATATCTATTTTTAATTAATTTTAAAAATAATATGAAAATATTATAAAATATTTTTAAAATATCATAAGAAATCAAATAAATACAACAAATGGTATATGATAAAAAAAAGACATGATGACAACTATATTAATGAAAAAATTAAGAATAAGATAATTGTCTTAATTTTATTGGTCAATTAAGATGGAGTCAACAAACTCTTTTTTTCCTTGGAATCAATTAGACAAATTTTTTTTTCTCTCTTGTTAGTTTTGGTGGAAAATTCATTTGAAGGAATAATTGAGAGTGCAAAGGCACCTATGGTAACCTAATAAACCCATTACATTTTTACACTAACATATTTCCTCCAAAATTCAAATTGCTTGATATCTAATCCAACCTAAATGTACCCGTGTAAACTTAGTGATTACAAGATGTAAAAGATGTTAAATTTTAATTAAGTATTACTTTTGTTCAAAATTATATGATGTTCTCACTAAAAATAATGACAAATCTTAGTTAAAAAATTTGAGCACAGATAAATATTTTTCATCCAATATGATTTATTCTATTTTCAAGGGCTAACAAAGATTCAAATATTAAATCACTTGATTAAGGGACACAAGTCTTTATCATTTGTATTAATTGTTGTTGGTCATTATACAACTTTCTAAATTACCATTTATCTCAATGACTCATTTATTCTTTTTATACACAATTCCCACTAAGTCTTGATTAAGAATAATCTTTTAAAAAATATTTAATGCAACATTAATTTTGTAAAATAACATATTTTGAAATATTTTTTTCTCTAAAATGTCATATAATATAATCTGAAACAGAGGAAGTATTATTTACCACCAAAGCATCAGCACAGTGTAGTGCATTTTATTAAGATGACAAACACTTTGTTTCTGAGTACAAAAGTTTGCTTTGATGGGTTTGATACTTGGGTGAAACAGCAGCCAAAATAACAAAGCCACCAAGGAGGGCAAGACCCAACCCTAAACTATTAACCACCATGGACTCAGTGCTGTGCTTAGGTACATTTCTTTTAGTTTGTAAGAATGTTAATTTCTCTAATAATCCAGTTTCAGCTGTTGCTATTGCCAATGCATAAGTGTACAGGCCAAGGAATACATGCCATGGTAAGATCCTTATTCTCACAGTTCGCACCTCTCCTCGGTGCCAAAAGTTCAAGAAGCCAATCAACCACTGTGTGTGGACAAGAAATTATAAAAAGGGTCAGGTCATAGTATGCTCTCTGGTGAATATAAATAAATATGGAAAAATGCTAACAATGAGACTTGAGAAATCAAAAGTGAAAACATTTTATGAAAAATATTATCAATACTTGTACCGACACTAAATCAAGTATTGACACATCATTGACAATGTTTGGCATTTTAGTTAACACCCATTGAATGACGAATTTAATTATGGTACTCTATCAATATAAAGATTTTGAGCATTATCCTAATATTTTATAAGAAAATACTACCTCAAATTTTATATATAAGCAAAAAATTAATTTTTTTTCTAATTATAAAAAACAATGACTAATTTTTTAATTTATTAAGAGTTAAATTTCTTTTATACCCGTAATTCTACCATTAATTCATTGTTAACCCTACTTAGTAAGCATTCATTCATTAAATTATGAGTATTAACATTAAATAAGATCATCATTTATAGCATTTAAACTTAAAAATGTTTTTGAAATAAAATTTAAATTTATGATAATATTGAATGTGACCATCAATTTTTCTTAGTCTTCATGATTTGTCTTATGTTTCTTATATAAGACCGGAGATACTATTAAGTGCAAAAGGAAATTAAATGTATTTGAAAATATCAAAAAAATTCAATACTTTCTTCACCTATTAAGTACTTTTTACGAGTTTCTAACCTTTTTTTATTCAAAAAAAAAATTTAACTTATTTATTATGTCAAAACCTTATTTGACTTTATTAATTGTGATTGCCATATAAGTTTCTTTAGATTATAACGTTTTTTAAATACTACTTTAAGTATTATTTTTAAAATGATAGCTTATAACTTCAAATATTTTTATATTTTATATTTTTAAAATATTTATAAAATTTTCTTTGTTTCTTTTTTATATATAAAATAGGATTATATTATTCCTTTTTCTTTCTCTTTTCCCTCTTGTTAACAATAGTGTTTTATTTTATTTTTGCTACTTAAAAAAACAATATTACATTATTTATTTTATCCCTTACACATCAATATAATATTTTGATAGTAATATGATTTATCTATTATTTTAATTTTATACTTCAAGATATTTTAACCATTATACTAATTTATAACTATTAATAATTTATTTAATTTAATATTCACATTTTATTGGACAATTTTACTCTTAAATCATTTCTTAAATTTCAATTTTTTCTTTTAATCTATATTAACTTTTCACTATTTTATATTTTTAGTTTTTTTATTCTGTCATTTTTTTAATTGTATTTAACTTTTATATTTTTTATTATTTAAACAATTTAGAGAGTCACTTTGCCTAATCACTGTAATGAATGTATGTTGTCTGTTTAAGTGTATGCTGTTTTTATTTCATTTTAAACTTAATTTTAAATATTAATAGAATAAGATTAACAGTAGTAGACTACAAAATATGAAAAAAAAAGAATTGGGACTAAAAAAATATAATTAAAATAATTCATCGATAATTAAAAATTGCAAGAATGTAAAATTAATTAAAATTATAAATTATAAATATCCAAAATATATTTTTATCAATAACATTAAAATTTATATAATAATATCATATAAACATGTTCTTTTTTATCAATTTACATTTATCAATTACAACATATATAGGTACCGAACATTTATTCTCTCCGTTCCAAGATATAAGTCATTTTAGGGGGAAAAATATTCTAAAATATAAGTCATTTTACAAAATCAATACCTCATTAAATATTTTTTTCCAGAATTACCTCAATCAATATTTCATGCATTAATACAATAACCTTTTTAATTCTCGTGAAATCTTTTTTCTAAGTCACTAATATTTACTCATGCATATTATATCATTGATTAATTCCAAAAAAAAAAAAAATTTCACAAGTAACACATGATACAATGGAGTTAAGTAAAGTAAAAATGTCTTAGTCCATTAAGTTTATATAAGAATTTATTATTAGGTTAAAATGTAATTTTAGTCATCCTATTTTTAGCATTCCACAATTTTGATCCTCAGTTTTAAAATTGAATTATTTAGTCTCTTTATTTTATAAAATAGGTGATTTTAATCCCTCTATTGTAATATCCTAAAAATTTTATTAAATACTTGTGGAAATGTGATGATGTTTGGATACAAGTATATTTGAAGAGAAATGACTAAATCACTCTTTCCATAAAGTAGAAATTACTAGAATACCCTTAGGATGAAAATTACAAAAAAAAATACCCTTGTATATTTTTGAAAAATGACCAAAATGCCCCTAGGAAGCATGACAAAATTACCAATATGCCCCTAGGCCAAAAATGCTCAAATAACTTTAAAAATTTTGTAGAAACCTAATGGAATTATAGAATACACTTAGCTAACTAAGTATCAAAATATTTTGAGACACAAAACTTTAGAATAAAATTTATAGGAATTTTTCAAGATAACAACTTTGAGACTTTATTTAAGAAAATTCAAGCATAAGAAAAACATGAAAAGATGATACATATAATCTAAGGAATTTTCTCTTAATTATAGAATGTATAAACCAATTTAATAAAATGGTTTAGTAATTTTGATGGTCAGAAGAAATCAAAAGTAAAATAAAGATATAGTCTAGAATGAAAGGTTTATGTATTTCCCTGTATAAGACTGCTTGGAATTAATTTAAACTATCATTGGGATCAATTCTTAGGAACATTTAGAATTCCAATATTCAACATTTTCTTTAGATAAAATAATTCAAATTAAATTGGATTTCTTTTTAAAGAAAAATACCATATTGAAACTAGATTTTTATTCATCATCAAAAATGATCACATGTGGCATAAAAGGAAGAAAAATTGGTATTCCTTCCCTTTAGATTGGTCCTTCACGTGAGAAAACATGTAGAAGAGGCCAGAAACTTCATGATAAGCCACTTGGAAAGCAAGCCACATGATAGAAACAAGTGGCATGACACTTGTATGGCTTGGATGCAAGATAACATAAAAATCAAGCCAAGATTTCTCTACACTCTTCCATCTTGCACGTGGACAGTTATAAACATTATCTCAACAATCCCAACGGTCACAAGTTACATATGTGAGATAGTAGTGTAACTTTAAAATTTTAAAGAGATTCAACGGTTAACGAATCCAGAATTAGAATTTTACTAAAACAGGTTTGGGATAAACTCAAGAATGAGCTACTTCACGAAAATGCAAGAAAAATGGAGAAACTTCATGATTTTGGACACTTGGAAGCAAAGGAGAAGAAGCTCTAAGATCATGCCAAGTGGTAGGACACTTGGAAGAAAGAAAAGAATAAGCCTTAAGATTATAACAAGTGTAGGGACACTTGTAAAGGAATAATGATGACTTATGAGATTTTTCTCTAAGTAATCATTTCTTCAACACTATATAAAGGGAGGAGGAGGAACCTAAGTGCAAACCATTCTAAGCCATCCCTCCTAGCTCATTCACGTGACCACTCTCTCCCTAAACCATCTTCATTTCATTTCCTCTTTCTCTATTAAAGCTTGAATCAAGTAAGAAAAAAAAACAAACCCATCACCTTAAAGAAATTTCGTGAAAAACCTAGCAACCTTAGGAAGAACTTTTGACAAGCTTAGTGAAAGGATATCAAGGCTTCATCTCTTAGAGGATTCTTCCAAGGAAGGAAGGAAGGAAGGAAGCCATTTATCCATTCAATTTCAAGAATCAAACTCACTTGAGGTAGGTTAAACTTAAATCTCTAGTTAATCAATGGTTTGGATTAAATTGCATGATTTAGTAGGATGATTTATGGTTAACATTTAGGCTTGAAATTTCGTGATATTGAAGGTTGTTTTTTTTTATGAGAATATGTTGATTTAAACCATAAGATAGGTGTTGATTTTATACGCATAAAGATTAGTGATGTATGGAAGCCCAATTGATGATCTTTTAAAGGTGATTTTGATGATATTTTGGGCTGTCTGTTGTCATTTTTATGGAAATGTTTTGATTTAAATTTTAGAAGTAGAGGATGAATGGTATGTAGTTAAATGGTTTAAATACTTGAATGATTCAATCTTGAGGATTAATTAGTAAAGATGGTAAGTGAAAGGAGAATCAAGATGCATACTAGGTTTGAATCTTTTCTTGTAAAGTTTTAAAGGAATATATATTATTTATATTGAGGATTATTAGTTAGATTACTAACATAATTTTTCTATAATTAAAAACTATTCTCCGGTTATGTATAAAAATTGGTAACAATGTTACTTGATTAAGGTATGGTGGTGTAACCATACTTAAGATACATATTATGGTGGTGTAACCATACTTATGATACTTATATGATGAAAATATTTTTCCATAAGATAATATGTATTTTGCTTATAGATTTGATTTTTATTATGGATGGATGTTGATGTGAATAAGATAGGTGGATTCATGTTTCCATGTTCCAAGTCCAGTACGAGGCTTTGGGGAAACAGAATCTGATGCTACATACAGTACGATATGTAGTACCCAGGTGCAAGGATATATGGCAAAAATTCATGCATGTTGCGTAAGACTATAGCAGCGTCCACACTCAGTGTGGCCACATACAGTACGATATGTGGAGGCCATTTGCCCTGGGATAGTTCATCTCATGCATTCATATAGTTGCATATTACTTGTGAATGTGTTTGATTATTTGAAAGATTTTACTAACCTAATAATAGGATCGGGATTTAGTTTTGCCTACTGAGAAATTTATTTCTCACCCTATTTGTTTCTTGTTTTTTTTAGATGACAATGATGGACAGGTTCCATGAGGCCTTGGAGTAGTGAAGATATATAAAAGAAGTTATGAATTACGCTGGATTTTTGAGAAAAATAGTGTACTTGTATTATATGAACTTTTGTATCAGAGACATTGGCTATGTATATGAGTAACAAATCTATTGCAAATTTTACGTTTTAAAAATTTTACTATTATACGTTCCTTAGAAATTTAACCTTAAGTAACAATAAAAATAAGTAAATATTTAGGTCGTTACATCTATCCAACTTAATGAGTTGACCATTAAAAGTTAATGTTCGTTGTTATAATTTGTTTATTTATCAATAGATATGTATTTTAATTTTTTTAAAAAATCAAAACCTATTATCTAAATACATTTACTGCCACCCTGCATTGACAAACATAGTAGTTGATCCTTTGCATATTAATCTTCATGAAGTTTGTATAATTATCAAAGAACATATTCCATGTGCAACTTGTAGTTACCAAGTTAGATATCGAGAACCCTGACTAATTCGTACCCAAATTTTGAAGTTTAAAATCCCTTCTAACAAATAATTGGTAGCATAATCCAATCATGAAAAGAGTATCAATTTTTTTATTTATCTTACAAGACAACCATTGTTGCAACTTCAACATAATAAGATGAGTAAATTATACTCGCATTCCCTGTATTTTTCTCAAATTGCCTTTTACTCCCTTCTATTAGTGTCGTTAACTGACATCAATTGAAATATCTGAGCATACAAAATTTACATTAAAGTAAATTACACTGACATCCCCTGTGTTTTCCTCAAATTGCACCCGATTTCCATCTCTTGAATCTGACTCTGATAGACGTGTCAAGGCTGTTGATGTCATTGGTCTCGACGACGCTAGTGTCCAAGGAACTAGATGCAGCGATGATGGTGACCGAAGCTACGACGTGGAGACCAGGAGGTGGTAGAGGTGGATATGGCGGTGGTGGCGACGACTACGGTGGTGGCGGTGGCTACAGTGGTGGTGGTTGCTCTGGCGGGAGTAGCTATGCCCGGACACCGTGTTGGTGGGAGAAGATGATTATGAGGAGAAAGAGATAATGCTGCCGTGGGAGAGAGAGGAGAAGGAGAAGGAGGTGGTGATAAGTGAAGAGGGGTTGTTGAAGAAGATAAAAGTTTGTAAAACCCAATACGTGATTTTGAGGATGAAGATTAGGGTATTTTAGACATAAATTTTCATTAAAAGTCATGTGACCAACATGTACATATTTTCTGTTAAATTATTAAACGATGTTTAAGAGGAATGAGATCTAGGTGTAATGTAAACTAAACAATTAAGGAGTATTTTGTAAGGTGCAAAAAAGGATGATTATCAGTGCAATTTGGAAAAAAACATAGGGGATACAAGTGTAATTTACTCTAATAAGATCCATCACGTTTTCAACCTCCAAAGTAGCACCATTAAATAAGATGAGGTTCCTCCGCATCCATACAAGCCAAATAATTGTAGCCCAAACAACTCTAAAGCCTACTTGTATGTGTTTCCCTTTCAATCCTCTGGTGGCGGTGACATTGATAGTGATGACACAAAGTTGGCATCACGGAGGATGATGGAAAAGGAGCAATAGCTAGAGTTAGCAACGCAGACGACAGAGGTCTACGTGGGATCTGAGAAGGAGGCCTTCATACAGAAGAGCACGGGTTTGTCCGAATTAGGTGAAATGGAATCGTTCTGCGATGTGATCATGAAGAGGAAGAGAAAGGTTTAATCGCAATTAAATGCGTAGACACAAACACACATTCCACCCCATCTACATGGTTACCATGTGTTTCTTGTAGCTTAGTGTTTGGTGAAGTTAAAGGTTTAATTAAATCTTTTTTATTTTAATTTTTAATAGTCAATATTAACTTTTAACCGTCAAATGATTGATTTGGATGGAGAGATCAAAATTACTGATTTTGTAAATTAAATGTTTTAATTTTAAAATAGAAAAATCAAAATTACTAAAAAAAAATAAGAAGAGTAAAATGATATCTTAACCTTATTATTACTAATGAGACTTTTGTGTAGTGAAAGTAAATGAATAGGAGTACTATTTCATTATTGATAAAATGGTATAATAGAAAAATTACTGATATTTTTTTTATAAAATTTAATAAATTAATTATTTTTCTTAGTATATATATATATATATAACTTTAAATAACTTATTTTGAAACGGAATTTAATAAGTCAACATTACTTATTCTTTAATGATATGATAATGACACGCCAAATATATGTAAATTTTCCACGGACAATGCTAGAACATTTCTGGAAAATCTCAATAAAATACTCTATTCATTCTTTTTTATATATCTTTTAAGATTTTTATATAAAAATCAAAATATGTAATAAATTTTCTTGATTTAGTTAAAATATTTTTGCTATTTCCTATTTTACTCATCTTTTTCTATTCCTATGTAAATTCGTTAAAGCTAAGAAGACAAGTAAAAATATAATTGCTAACAAAATAATTAATGTGATCTTAAATTTTGCAAATACAAATAATTAGAAACAATAATTTTCTAAAAATTCAACAATTTTAAAAGAACATAGAGGGTAGTTTATAATTTATGTTTGAATATAACAGTCTTTAAGATCCTAAGCAATTTTTTACCCCAAAAACATATCAACTATGATAGGGCAAATTCATGAGCAGTGAATGATGTTTCAGGTGATGAAAGGGTGGTTGTAGATGTGAATCATGTGATAATAAATTAAGTACAGGGTGATAAACTATGAGAGATGAATAATGATATCTTTATGTTTTTACATTCTATTTCCAAGAATAAAATAAAAAGCCATGTTCAAGTTTCTTATGTGCTTTTCTGAAAAACTAAAAGAAATACCATTTAAATATTTTAAGTTTTCCTTGTCACGGAAGTATTTTATTTGAAATACTAATACCTAATACAGTACCAAGGAGTAATATTTACTAATAAAAAAAACTAATACAGTACCAGCTGCTAAAAAATAAGTCCCAATGAGTTTCAAGCCACTTGGGGAATGTAACTCAAATTGCAATTCAAAATTGTTCGAGCTCGACAACGTTCGGCCGACATATTTCTAGAACTAAGTGCATGTGCATGCGTGTCTTCTTTCTTAAAATTATTATTACATTATTACTCCTACTTCTTATTCAATATCCTTCGCTTGCACGTTACAAGCAACTAAGACGAGGGAATATTAACAACACACATTTTTTTTAAACATTTTATTATTTGTTGAAATCTATTAAAAAATATAAAATAAAAGAAAGTCATTAAACAAAATTATAAAACTCATCAGAATATATAGTTTTTGATAAATTTTAACTAATAATAAAAGATATATTGAGAAGAGTATATAAAAGGATATGTTGCTAATATTTTTCTTTCTCAAAAAGATAAACTATTGTTTCATTATTTTTAAATATTAGTATATTATAATAATAATAATAATAAGATTTAGTTTAGTGTTTGGATGACAACAAAAATGAATAACAATTCATTAACAAAAAAATTTACTAATTAAAGATAGTGTTTATTGACCAAGGAGTATCAAATTATAATTCGTTAATGTACTAAAAAAATAGAGTTTGTTATAGTCTTAAAGATGTTTTCACTTTTTATTTTTTTATTATTAATTATAAAATTTTACTTCTGTTTTTTTTAAATAAAAAAAATTGTACAAGAATCAAGTAAAAAAAATTTATATTATTTTCACTATTTTATATACAATTCTCAAAACTAAAAACATAGTAATAAAAATAAGATAACATTTTATAATTAAAATGTAAAATGTATTTTCTCAAATTTAACCATTTTTGTTATTTACTGAGATATCTCCTCAATGAATTTATTTACCCAAAAAGGTAAATGTGTCTTCTTCGAACGCAAAATGTAACTTCCTTTCCTTTTTAAAGAACCTCCTGAATTTTAAAAAACCCGAAAAAAAAGTACTTGAAACGCAGTGTGTCTTCCTTTAAAGGAGTAGGACCACGATGGCATCATCAATCACCCATTATGTTAGCACCCATTTAGTGCGAAGGACAGTGATAAAATAAAATAATTTAAAAATAGAAAAAATGTTAAAATTATGCCGTAAACTAAAACTGAGAAGTTGATACCAAAATGTTTAGCTTTTATCCTTTACGTTATTAAAAGAATTTTTCCCGTTGTGTAAGTGTTATCAAGACATTATTATTGCATAGTAACCAAGAAAATAGTGCACCAAGATTAATTTAGAAAAAAAAATCTAAAAATTATCAAGGATCATGAAAAAAGCAAGTACCTGGGCTCCAAAGAGGGATATACATGCCAAACCCATCCATGAATGTAGGCTATAGAAATTTGCCACAATCCCATCTTTGCCCTGGAATTTTGTCCAAATTCCAAAGATCCCAGAAGCTAAAGCCACCCCTTGAAGCCACAAATGCACCAATTTCTTCAACCCCCTTGATCCAGGTAACCATCTATGCACCAAAATTGCTGCAAAACAATTTTTATTTTTTTATTATAAAAAACTCAATCAATGGTTACTGAGATCAATTACACATTTTAATATAATGAATCCCATTTCTGGACTCCACAAATTTGTACAAGCTAAGCTAAGCTACCATCTTTTAATCTAAAAAATAAAACAAAACAAAAAGATAAAGCTAATTGCTAAGCAAAGGTACCTTCTCCACTTAAGAGGATAAAGCCAATGACCATGAGCAGAGGATGAAGAACCTAAAATTAGAGAGAAACAAAATAAGGAAGTTGCAAGTTGAAAAGGTAATTAAATTAGTTTGAAGTGTTAATTAATGTAGAAAGGAAGAAGATGATGAGGTGAGTAATTAATGTACTGCATAGATGAGGTCTTGTTGGGAGAGTGAGGTAGTGAGGAAGCTGGATTTGAAGGCAAGGGCCCATATGAGAACAAGCACTGCCACTGCAAGCCCTAAAACTCTTGCAAAGAAGAGGAGAGGAAGTAGGAGAGAGGGAGAGACACTAGTGTCCATAACAATTCACAAGATTGTTGAGTGAGTGAGTTATTCTCAGTGAGACTGGGACTAAGTTTAGGTTTGCCGACAACTCAGCTTTTATTTTAGATCCACTTAGGTACCACTGTACTTCTATTTTTTTTAGTAAATTAGGTGAGTTAGAATCTGAGTGGTATTTCAACATTTAATAAATTTAAACATATCTCATTATTATCTATATTCTATTATTTGTTATACTTATATTTCTCATCTCTATTTATTTTTCTAAGTGTCATTCATGTTCAATTTGATAGAGAGAGAAAACAATAGGGTGGATGAAAACAAAAAGAATGAGTGAAAATATAAAAAATAAAGTGAAATTTAGTGAAAAATAGTACGGTAGATTCCACCAATTTCAATAGTATTTTTACTCTAAAACTATTAAATCAAACACCACCAACTTATTTCTATCTACTCAAAATTATATTTTATCTCTTATCAAACAAGGCATTAATTAGTTTGGTATCTACTTCCTACAAACTGAAATATAAGAAAGAAAAAAGGATTAAATATATTTTTGTTTTTAGTTCATGTAATTTAATGTTTTTTATTTTTTTTGTTAATGTACTTTTTTTGTTTGTTTTAATCTTTGTAAAATATGATTGTTTTATTTTTCATCCTTAAAGTACTTTTAGATAATATTTTTTTCAATATTCAAAACATTTTTTATTATTCAAAACGTTATTTAAAATACTTTAGGACGAAAAATAAAATAAAACATATTTTACAATCACTAAAACGAAAAAAATATTTTTAAAAACAAAAATGAAAAAAATACTAAATTACACAGACCAAAAATATATTTAAACAAAAAAAATTATATGTGATAAAATAAAATATAAATAAATTTAACTAATTTTTCATATTTAATTATATCATCCTAAAATATTATTTATCTAATTAAAATTCTATTACTAACAATTTTTTTCATATGCAATTAAATTTAAATGATACTTTTAAAAAATGAATTATTTTTTTAAAAATGAGACTATCAAAATTAAATATTTTAAATTTATTTTCTTAAATAGCGTAATTTTGTTAATATTTCAGTCCAAAAGAAGAACTAATTATTCTTCTTGGATCCCCTGAGTTCATCGACTTAAAATAGATAAACATTATTAAATATTTTGGGATCGTCGTATGTTTATCTTCAAGTCGCTCTTTGACATATATTCATTTATTTCATTTATAAGAAAGTATTAACAACATTTAGTTATATGTCATATAAAAATTAGTTACGACTACACCACATTCAGTCCAACATTTTATTTGTTGGAATATAATTGAACTTAATAATTGAACTCAAATCCTTGAGTATAGTCTTCATCTTGAACTCTGTAAGTCAATACCAACGAAATTTTCCTACAGAAATTTGCTTCCAACAAAACTAATAAATATATCTCACACTTATAACAATAACGAGAAATTAGTCAGAATTGTAATAATTCCGGAAAATCTAATAATTTTTTCAAAACAAGTCTCACGGCTAAAAAATTATTGAAAAAATGCTTAAACAAAATTATCACAGCTCGAACTCACATCATTTTAATTGGATGAGTTTGTTTAAATTTAAAATAAATATTTTCTTAAATAAACATATAAAATTTAGTTCTTAAAATAAGAAAATTTTGTTTATTTTAAGTAAAATTTGTTTAAAGAAACTCACTAAAAAAAATAAAATTACTTATTTTATTAAAATAAATATTTTTTTAACAAATAAATTTAAACCGTCGATATGCATATCACCTGATTAACATTCATTCGCTTGCTATCACGTACTGTACGGAAACAAGTGGTGTAAAGTAAATTCTTTCAAAGTTCAAAAGAAGTGTATTTTTGGTATGCTTTCATGCTGGACCAACCATTGATTAAGGCGTTAATGTCATTTTAAAATTATTGTTTATAATTATTTTTTTGGAAAAAAATTGGTATATAGAATAAAGGTATAAAACTGTGTAATAATTGCTCAAAGGTTTAAGTTTATGTATTAATTATCCTAACTATATTTTTGTCCGGATGGAAAGAGATATATCAATTTTAGTAAGTATAAATTAATGTGTTACTAGTGTTAGTATTAATTAGCATTATAAATATTATATTAATATTAAGGTTTAATTAATTTTTTATCCTCTAATTTATTGTTTTAGTTTAATTTTTTTTATTCAGTTTGTCCTCTAAATTTTAAAATGGCTCAATTGGTCCTTGCCATCCAATTAGTCTAACACCATTAAGTTCATCGACACGTGGTAGTTGACGTATCTGTGCCTTAAGAGGTCATGACAATTAGTGTCTAATAACATCAAAAACGACATCGTTGGAAATTAAGAGAAATGTAATGTTAATAACACCAAAAATACCATATAGGATTAGCGGATTTCCGATTGACAATTAGTGCACAGCTAACCTTAGAAGGTTGAAGGTTAAACTATGAGTATATTAGAGTGAAAGGAGGACACTCAAATTCTGACTATTTCATTGCAAGAAGGTAACAATCCTTGGCAATTATTTGATTCAAATATATTACTAGGGTTATAAAATCCAGTCTGGTTATTGACTCAATCGAGATAATTGGTTAATGGATCAGTGATTTAATCGATGGACCAGTAATTAAATGGACATAAACTAAAACCATTTGGCACCAATGTCGTATCTTCACTATCGAGGATTTGCTAGTTGCTACCTTGAGAAACAAGCCTCTGTATGGCTTTCTCTATAAATAGTGGATCTCTCATCTTCCCCACATTCACTTCTGATTTCATTCTTTTCCCCACTTTCAGAACAACAACAACAACAAGGTAGAGAGAGAGAGAGAGCCAAAAAAAAACTAGTACTCAACAAAAGAGAAAGAGAAAGACCTCTTAAACACGCACCATTAATTCCTACCTCAAAGAAAGTACTACTCTTCAAACATTTTCTATTCTCTGAAGAAGGATCTTTGCACTTGCACTTGCAGCCATCTATCATGGTTAAGTTAGAGCACAAGATCAAAACAGAACCATCATCAAAGGCAATGCGGTTATCTTCACCCTCATCATCAGCATCAACATCAACATCATCAGATCGCAAGAAGAAGTACAAGGGAGTGAGAATGAGGAGCTAGGGATCATGGGTGTCTAAGATTAGAGCACCAAACCAGAAAACAAGAATATGGTTAGGCTCTTATTCAACCCCGGAGGCTGCAACTAGAGCCTATGATGCTGCACTTCTATGCCTTAAAGGCTCCTTTGTAGTAGTGACGTTGTAGAGCAATGGGAAAAAATCCCAACCTCAATACTTTAGAAGCAATGGGAAAAAAAGTTCAAGAAATGTTGCAGAGCAAGAGGTATTTATTTGTTCTTGATGATGTGTGGAATGAAGACCAAGAGAAATGGAAGAAGTTGAAGGGGATCTTGCAGCATACAAGGGGAACCAAAGGAGCTACCATTTTGGTCACTACTCGACTTGAGGAAGTTGCGTCCATCATGGAAACCCACCCTGCTTATCGCTTGATAGAATTATCTCAAGATGACAGTTGATCATTGTTCAAACATCATGCATTTGGACCAAATAGAGAAGAGAGGGAAGAGCTTGTAGCAATCGGCAAAGAGATAGTGAGAAAATGCGTTGGTTCGCCACTTGCAATCAAAACACTAGGAAGCCTTTTTTGTGATGAAATTGAGGTAACACAATGGCAGAATATAAAGGGAAGTGAGTTTTGGAATATTCGGGAGGAAAGTTCCATCACTGGTGAGGAAACTTCTATCATGCGTGCTTTGAAACTAAACTATTTTAATTTGGAGTTGTCATTGAGGAGATGTTTTTCTTTTTGTGCAATTTTTCCTAAAGATTTTGAAATTGTCAAGGAAGAACTAATTCATCTCTGGATGGCTAATGGATTTATTAAATCTGAAGGAAATTTAGAGGTGGAAGATGTTGGAAATAAAGTGTGGAGAAAATTATACAATAGATTCAAGTATCGATGTTTCTCGTCGACCGCAATGACCCACGGCTCCAGGATGTAGCTTGGTGCAGAGGGCTTTGTTGTAGGCTTCTTGTACACCATCGTGGGCCTGCTCTTGGTGGTTAGCAACATCAGCATGCAGAGCGTGGTCATGATCTTCGCGCTCTTGGTTTTGTTTCCGGTCTGGGTTTCTACCTTTCTAGTTCTAGTTTATGTTTGGCGACGACGTTGGCAGTGACGTTCGAAGCGTGAGAGGCTGAGAGCGTGAAGTGAAAGTGAAAGCGAAACCCAGATCGGGTTTCAAAAACAGATCGGATCACCGGGTCGTTGCAAAACCGGTCGGGTCTAGTCAGATCATCCTGGGTCAGATGCACGTCCGATCCAATTACCAAATCAACCCGATTATGCCATTGGATACCGACTGGATCGATCCGATGGCCGGTTCAGACCGATTTTCACAACACTATATACCACTGCCCCTTCAACAACATTGTGATAAAAATCACATCCTACCGAACAAGAATAAAATAAACAACTACAAAGAACTTGAAGCACTTTTTTTTTTACTTCAAAGAACTTTGCAAATTTGTAATCATTCTTCTCTTTTTTGCAATGACCACATCTTTGTTGAAGATATAATTTGAATTTGAATTATTGTTCTCTTAAATAAAACTATGTTGTTAAAATAGTCTAGATAAAAAGAAGTTTGAGTTATTATTTCTTAATTTGAATTATTGTTTCTTAATATTGTGCTCAAATTGTTAAAATTACTTGTATAAATATATCTCATTTAAGAGCTGAAATGTGAGTAATGAGTAAGAGAGTGAATGAATAAAGAAATTATTATTCTAAATTATTCGTATCTGATTTTTAACCAGGAATTATTATTCAAAGTTATTTGTATCTATGTGATTTTTTTACCGTGATCAACATTCTTCTCAATTCAAAACCATTTTTTTTATACTTAAAAGCACTTTGCAAATTCAAAATCATTCTTCTCTATTTTGTCTTGCCCACTTAAAGATATTGCATCCAACCTCTTCCTCTTCACGACTATGTTCAATAAAGAAGGAAATATGATACATCACTTACAAAAAAACATAAACGTTAACTAAAAAAATTAAACATGATGCAGCAATAACCTTGTAGTTAGGACAGACCGAAAATTTCCTCCTAGCGTTCTTAGTAGTTAAAACCGTACAAAGAATAACTACATCATCGCAGTCACACAATGGGACAAATCTTCCACTTCCACAATTGTAGGAGGACCGTGAATTCATGGTAGAGCTGTGATTCATGTTCGAATCTGTATGGCAACTGCCGCACGATAAGAAATCACAATTATTAAGTGAATCCTAAATGTTCAGATTTGGGAAAAAAAGTCTATCAATATTGCTTGAAATAAGATGATAACCTACTTAGCAACCGCATTTGCCAAGTCGACAATAACTTATTGTGTTAGACAAAATTGAGGGTTAGGACTACATTGTACCTAAAATAAATTAGAAAACTAAATTGAATTAAAATAATAAATTAGAGGATTAAAAACTAATTTAACCTAATATTAATCATAAAAAGTAATTAGCATGAGTATTAGTATAAGAATTATAAATATATATGATATTCATGTTTAATATATATGTCTTTATAAAAGAAGAGACAACAATATGAAAAAATTAGAACTCATCTCATACAAATAATCGGACACAATTGTTTATGAAAAAAGTAAATTATTTATCACGTAAGTTAAGTAAAAATTCCAAACTGGCTCTTATGAAAAGGAAAAAAAAAAAGAAATCATCATTGTTTATTATATTATATCATATCATATTAAATTTTTATAACAATAATTAAAAATATTAAATTTTATAATAGAATATATTTTCTTCCTAGAAATTTGAATTTTAAGGTGATTTAATGTAAAAAAAAAAAAGGTTTCTCTTATAAGTTAAGTCTAATTTTTTTTCATACTTTAATGAAAAATGTTCATTCTTATTGATTATATTTTTTTCATAATAACTAGATGTTAATATGAATTTAGGTAAATTGTTAATTGTTAATACCCATAAAATTTCTTAACAAATTATTTAAATCATAAAGGAGAAAGGGATAAAAATATATTTAAATAAAAATTATTATAACAATGAATTTAAAAAATATAATTTAACCCTAATAATTTAGATATTAATGTTCAAGTAAAAAAAATTTACTTACTTTTATGAAAGAAAAAAATATTCCCTGTGTGTTTTATTTTATATATAGTTTAGAAATTTAAATGTTAAGGTGATATAAGGTAAATAGTTTATCTTATAAGTATAGTCTAAATTTCTCTTCATATTTATTAAAAAAATATCAATACCCATTTGTTTTAATTTTTTCATAATAATTATAGATTTTAATGTAAATTTAGGTGAAAATTATTTATACCCATGAAATTAGTCAATAAATTATCTAAATCATAAAAGAGAAAGTGATAAAAAATATATTTAAATTTAAATTATTTTAACAATGAATTAAAAAATACAATTTCACCTTAATAATTTAGATATTAACGTGATTTCAATTAAATTATTTATCCCGTGAATTAAGTGAAATTTTTTTTAACTTGCTTTTATGAAAAAAAGAAATCATTTATGTTCATCTCCAATCAGGGTGCTTAAGTTGCTTAACAAATTTTTACCATTGAAGCAAATGATTTGTATGATAACCAAGGCTAAATAAATAAAAGAAAAAGAAAGAAAAGTTTAAATTTACTATATTCCGTCACAAAAAGTGTTAGCGACGAATTTTGGGATGAATTTAGCGACGATCAAAGAGTGACACCGTTAGCGCGGGAACTGGCGCTGTTAGCGTGGGAGGTGCGCCAGAGTGGCGTGATTAGTGCTAGAAATGGTGCTAGTAGCGCCATAATGCACCTGAAGACTCTTTTTCTTGAATATCTGACGCGGTTAGCGCCAGAGTGGCGCGATTAGCGCCAGGAACCCATCCAGACTCGCGTATTTGGCGCGAATGGCGTGGGACCACGGCTGGGCGCCTATAAAAGGCCATTTTTACGAAATTTCTGGCCAAAAACGCTTTTTCTTCTTCCTCTTGTGCGTTTTCTGCCATTAATGAAGTAGAAAGCTTCATATCTTCTCCATCCTTCATCTAAACATTTCCCACCCAACTAGAAAGTTGATTATAACTCCTCCATGAGCTTGATTCCAGCTTCAGTTCTTCGAGAGAACCGTCAATCGGAGAGATCCAGTTCTCTAGGGAACTCCTCAAAACTGAAGTTTGGAAGGGAAAAAAGGCTATTCAAGGATGCTGAAGTTTGGAGAAGTGATCCTCTAGCCTTTCTCGACTGTGTTGAGGTAAGAAACTCAAGTTTTACCGATTGATTTATGAAATTGTTCATGGGGTGAATAGTAACCCATTTGAGTTAGGGCTGGAATTAGGCTTGGGTTCTTTAGGAAAGTATGATCAGGAGGTTGGCTCGAGATATGTATGAGTAGGAAGAATGTTGGTTAAATGAAAGGTATTATGATATATATGGGCCTAGGTGTTTTTATAAAAGATGTTCAGGAGGCTAAATAAACGATGAAAACATGTTGGAATAACTGTTTTAGCCAAGTTGGATAATCATTGATATTTAGCCTGGGTAAAGGCAATTGAACTGATTGGATTGACTTATGCAGAGTCTTTGGAAGACTCTAATGCCTTGGTTAGGCCGAGTTAGATCCTGCTGAGGATCTGTGAGTCGCCTTTAAAGTGGCTAGTTCTGATAAAACTTTAAGATAGAAGACAAGGATGTCTAGATGAAAAGGAATTGCATTTCTTTTCTTTTAAACGGTTGAGAACCATTATTTGATACTTGTTTGTGTGCCTTTGCATAGGGCGGGACACTGAGGGTAAGTGTGGCTGAGACCACAATCCAGGGATTGGACAGCAGAGCACTGCCTTGCCAGGTAAGCTCTTTGTTCTTGGGAGTATTTCCCATTGCTTGTGTTCCACCATACTCCGAGAAGGAGTGATGGTTGCATACATGATTTATATGCATTGAAATGGTTGTTACAGTTTTCCTCATGATAATATGTATGCATGTATCTGTGCTTTGTGTATGGTTGTTCTTTGGATAGATCTTTTGGCCAGTAGATAGATATGGACCTCCCTAGGAGTAGAGCGCAACTCCTAGTTTGGTTTGCTCCATAGGAGAGATTCCTTAAGACCAAGAGATAGGTGGTCCCGTGATGGTTGCAGCTTATTCTCGGAGGTACCATATACGTGCATCCTTGCGTAGGGGTAGCTCCCGTTGGATGACACAGGTGTGAGTTCCGGCCTCACACTGGGGACTGAGATGGTCCACGATGGTATACTGGGTACTGAGATGGTCCCAGGGGACTGAGATGGTCCTGGATACTGATGATGTTACACATTAGAGCTTGTGTGTGCCTATATGTTGTTGTGATGGTTGTGATGCCTATGATGTATGTGATCATGGAAGTGAGCCAGTGTGAGGAGAAGCCTCCAAGAACCCTGAGCTTACTGAGATTGTTATCTCACCCCGTGTGTGGGGATTATATTTTGCAGGTTGTACATCTGGCGGAGATGATGAGTCCTAGGGCAGAAGGCCCCAGTAGGGACATGCATGGTATAGTTGCTTGGAGCAGTATTTTGAGAGCTTGGTTGCTCACTGTTGTGTACAGATATATATATATATATATATATATATATATATATGTGTGTGTGTGTGTGTGTGTGTGTGTGTGTGTGTGTGTGTGTGTGTGTGTGTGTATGTGTGTTGTTATTTTGTACCCCTATGAGGGAAAATGTGTATGTTTGCATATACTGAGTTTCTGTATATGGTGTACCTTCATATGAGGATCTGATATGTGATATGAGGGCACTGGATGCCTACTATTTTTGTATGGATGTAATTAGAGCATTTTGATGTGGAATGTACATAGTCTATGTATATTATTTTAGACACATGTGGGTAGTGATCCCCGGATATATCAATATAGATATTATAGTCTTATTTGCCGTTATTCACGTTATTTTATTTTATTTGGATCGTTAAGGCTATTGTGGTGCTTCGACATTCGTCTAATTTATTGTTTATATGTACCATACATAATGAATCAAGAAATATGGTTTTGAAATGCTTTCGCGTGATTTGGGTAATTGTTTTAATTAATTGTCGCGCTAATCTGATTAAGTAATGTGTTAATACACCGGATGCATACGGGGTGTTACAATTTGACAGCGTATTACTTAAATGAGTTGCCTATAAGCAATCGTTGCTTAATTCATTCTAACTAATTAAAGAATCCATTTTCAATTACAAAATTTAATGTAGCTCAAGTT
This sequence comes from Glycine latifolia, assembly GCA_013407115.1. Classification (NCBI taxonomy): domain Eukaryota; kingdom Viridiplantae; phylum Streptophyta; class Magnoliopsida; order Fabales; family Fabaceae; genus Glycine; species Glycine latifolia. The sequence continues at coordinate 27,723,706 of CM023948.1, read as the reverse complement.
AAGTACTCACTTTATCAAATTTAGTATTAGAGTAAATGTTTGCGTAAAATTTTAAAAACTATATGGTATTATAGGACTCACAAATTTTAGATAAGTAACTCATTTAAGCAATCATGTATTATAGATGCTTTATATGTTATATTTTATATTAATTTATATTAAATTATTACAATAATAATTAAAAATTCTACAAAGTTATAATAGAGTATATTTTCTTCCTAGAAATTTGATTTTTAAGGTAATTTAAGGTAAACAAAAAAGTTTATCCTATAAGTTAAGTCTAAATTCCAATTTAATGTGAATTTAGGTAAAATGGTAAATGGTTAAACCCAAGAAATTACTCAATAAATATTTAAATCATGAAAGAGAAAATGAAAAAAAAATATTTGAATTAAAAATTATAATTTTACCTTAAGAATTTATATATTAATGTTCAAGCAAAATTTTTATCCCCATGAATTAAGTAAAAAATTTCCTCCTTGCTTTTATGAAAGAAAAGAATTATTCCCACAAGTTTTATTTTATATATAGTCTTGTAAATTTAAATTTTAAGGTGATTTAAGGTAAATGGTTTATAACTATTATGGAAAAAAGTTTTATTAAATTGTTAAAAATACTTATTTTAAAAATAGTAAAATTTTAACAAAAATACAAAAAAGAGAGTTATTTTTAACTTTTTGGTTTTTAATAATTATTTATTTTTCAATGTTGCTCAATCATTGTTTTTTGGTCTCACGAGAAGTGGAATAATAGGTATTGTGCTCACTGCTAAAATATTTTTTATAATTATATTTAGATTTTTTTTGTCTTTAATATATATTTTGGCCCTATGTTGCAACTTTTATGGAGAATTCAGTGCTATTGAATTTTTTATGGAAACCCGACATTGGTGTGAAAACTGACGCCGTTATCAGAGACATAATTCATTTGTGTCTTGATTTTAATTCGTCTACATAAAATATTTTCGTCTACATAAAATATTTGTGAATACGTCTAGTTGATACTAACCCTTTTTATGTGTAGTGTTTTGTGTTGTTTTTCAGTTTTGTAGGAAGTTGTGACACCAAATGATCTCACTATGGGTTTAGGCTACACAACTTTGTGTTTAAAGTTTATCCCTCATTTTGAGCAAAAATAACCTCTATAAGGTTGTCTGAGGTCCAAATTGACATATTCAGTCTCTAAGTAGGACTTTTAGGCACAACGGTATTATGGTAACTTTATTGCCTAAGTTTTATGGTTTTGCATGTGAACATCCTCATAGGCACCTTAAGGAGATTCATGTGGTTTGTTCCACCATGCGATCTCATAATGCTCCTAAGGATTACATCAAGATGAAAACATTTCCTTTCTCCTTGGTTGACATAACAAAGGATTGGTTGTACTTTAATCAGTTCAATTGGAATGATATGAAGAGGAAGTTTCTAGAGAAAATTTTCCCTACTTCTAGAACAACAGCCATTAGAAAAGACATCAGTGGTATAAGATAACTTTCTGGAGAGACTATGCATGAGTATCGGGAGAGGTTCAATAAATTGTGTGCAAGTTGTCCTGATTGCATCAGTGAACAATTATTTGTTCTTCAACATGATACATAATTCTCAACAGTTCAGTACCAAAGTTTTTACCATTAAGAAGAGTCCATGAGGAGATTGTTGTTGCTAATAATCATGGGTTAGAAAACCAGATAACAAAGTTGATTTCCCTTGTTACACAACTATAGCTATTGACCAACACCAGCACGTTCAAGAAGCAAATGTTCCACCCCGAGAGCATGTGACATATGCACTTCTGTAGAACATCCTAGTGATGCTTATCACACTCTTCAAGAGATTGAACCAACTGTGGATGTTGTTGAAATCATCACTAGCCAACAATATAACATGGACCTCCACAACAACAGGAAAAAATTGATAAATTTTGAGAGGTATAATGTAACTATGGTTGGAGAGATCGTCCTAACCTAAAATATGGTTCTATGCAGGGTAATTGATAGATTCTACTACTAATTAGACTAAGAAAGATAATTGCAAGGAAAATCCATAAAAGAACACAAAGGGAAAAAGAGGAAATAAACTGCTTCAGTTAAGTTTTGCTTACCCTAGCTTCCTCAAGGAAGTACTGATATACTAGGGATAAGGGTACAAAATAAAAGCCCAATAACAAAGGTCCAACATAACATAAAGCATAAAACAGTTTCTAATTAAAACCCAACATAATGTTTCAGCCACACAGATTGTTGTTTCTTCCTAATGAGCCTCGTGTGGTCCAAACCTGATGACTTAGCATCAGTAATATGCAGCACACACTATGAATGTCCCCGTACCAATACAATTATTTCTCATGAGGAAGACTTGTAGTCTAAACCAAAGAAATTTTTAATTGTTTCTTTGAATTTAAAATATCAACCCTCCAGTAGAATGTTTAATTACTCCTTTTCATTTCAATTTCTTTTTCTTTTATCATTCATTTTTTATATTTTAGTTTTCATTAGTTTAATCTTCTCATTTTTTTTAGTGCACGGATCAAATATAAAATCGTAATTGAATTTTTGTTATAATTAAATTAAAAGACAAAGAAATTAGGAGTGAAAGTACTAGCCGAGAGCCTAAGCAATAAAAGTTTTGATATATTAATGAAATAAATATAAGAAATAAATGAGATAATATTGTTGAGTAATTGCAGAAAAGACTGTTAGAGTTGATCCTGTTGACACCAGTATTTGCATAGTGCTATTTACTGCGTCTTTCATTGAAATAAAATAAAAAATGCATCACAGGTGCTTTGTGTTTGTCTGCATTATCATCGCTAACCTCAAAATAATAGTAGCTAAAAGTTACAAAAAGGGACATTATCTTTCGTTACAGATCAACCAAAGTGCCACTTGTAGGTTTTAGAAGCCTAGCAATGATATAATTAAAGGTGAATGTGATGCAACATTACAATTATGATAATAAATTATAATTTATGAGAATATACAAATACACATTTATTTAATTACTAAAAATTTCTCTCGGAATTATAATTTTTATATTATAATACTATACAAAACAAAACTTCTGCGCACAAAGTTAAACAACGAATTTTATGCACTAATTTATGAGGCTTAAGGTAGCTTCAAATTGCACTTTCGGAGCCCAATAATTGCTTCTTACATAAGAATTTTTGTCCTTAAACGATTTGCGGTGTCTATTATTATTCATTATTCATTACCTTTTGTTTATCTAGTCATTTTTCCTGAATTTAAAATGTGCACATAATGTAAGTTGTCCATATTCAATTGTCTCTCTCTCTCGTGCTTCTGGCTTTAAGTTTCTGAGCTTATTTAGACTCTGCATATATATATATATATATATAATACATATCTTATATAAGAGAAAATATTAATGAGGCGAAGAGAATTAAGTTTGGACCATATATTCATAAATGGAAGATTAAAATTTAATATAAAAAGGTAAAATAATTTTCTAAAAAATTCACAAAATTTTTTAAGTGATTACATGATATTAAATTTTAATCATCTATATTTAATTATAACGATTTAGATTTAATCATCTTATTCTTATATAAAATACCTTCCTCTTTTATATATATATATTATAGAGTGATCAAACTCTTTTTATTTTTTAGCATGACAAGTGTATGTGAATCAGTGAATGTGAAGTTGTGACTTCAAATGAGTGATGGAAAGTTTGGCATTCAAACTAATTAGACTGTAGCATTGCATATTTTATAGAGGTCAAAATTTTAGCAGTC
>CM023948.1:27662595-27719940 GCA_013407115.1 Glycine latifolia | reverse complement strand
ATATATATATATATATATATATATATATATATATATATATATATATATACTATTTTTAATTATTATATCTGACATCATTATAATTTGTGAGAGACTTCTTTTCATACGATGATAATGATTCATATAACTTACGTTAAAAATAGGTCAGGTTATTTAACAGAAGCTAGGCCTTTTAAAAATAAAACAGATAAGTTTTATAATAGTACAGGACAAATTTCAGGTCATATAATATTTTTTAATCCTAATTAGTGGACATATTACTTTTTTGGGTATTATTATCATATTAATATTTTTATTATATTAGTATTATATATTTTTTAAATATTAAGTATGTCGACATAAATAAAAATCTAGTTCATAAACTTATTAAAGGATGAATTTATTCCCTAGTTAAAGGCTTTATTAAAAAATAGACTTTTAAACAATTTATCATGAATGTATATTAAACCTAGGCCTTAAAAATAAGTTATTATACATAAGTTAGATTAGACTCTTATAAAGTCTAACCTACTTATTTTCCCAACTTTTCATGCCATGTCATAAGTAGTAGTTAAAAAAAAGTGTATAGTTGGTCTTACTTAAAAAAATCTCATTTGCCTATATTAGTCGATTGCTTTATTCAAGGATACGTGATATATATTTATATAAAATAATTTAATATGAACTAGACCTTTTTAATATGTTAATATATTTAGATGTCATTCTAGTTCTGAATATAAAGAAATTCAAATAAATTTCTGATATTGTTTAGGATTTCATTTAAATTTTCTAAATGAACTTATTTTAGTTTCTAAACTTATGTTATTGGTACCACTTAAATTTCTGGATTAGGGATCAAAATGAAAAAATGAGTTAATATCAGGACTTAAATGAACTCCTAAGAAGTTTTAGGACTTATTTAAATTTTCCTTAGTGTCAAAGACTAAAATAACAGCCAAATACAAATTCAAGGAAATAATGAGATACAAATTTAGAGAATAAATTGACTATTTACTCATTTTTTAAATATATTAGGTTTATTTAAGTAAAGTTTTATTTGAGTTGATTTATTTTCACTCTTTTATTTCATTTTTTAGGTTAAAATTGTAATAACCCATTTGATTGAGTTGGATCGGATATGAGATTTGAATATTTCCTTTATATTCAATATGCTCCAAGTTATATATATATATTTCAAAATTTTCGCTAAATCCAACCCAATCGGTCAACACCCAAAAGTAAATAAAAGTTTGCTTTGGCATAGGCCTGCTAGGTGGGAAGATACCTTCTTGTTGTAGAACAACAAACTTCATTTTATAATGCATCTCACTAACCTTGAGCTTCCAAAATCCAACGAATAGCTGTTGATAACAATGTTTCTAGATCAAGTTAAAAAAAACTCTACCAATCAAATTACAAGATTAGTACTAAGAACTTTGAGTATCTTAAGCAATGATCAGAGATTAGTACTAAGAACTTTGCGTGTTGGTTTGGAGATTATGGTTGATCATATCACTTTTTTTGGCTCTACCTCAATTTTGTCACTACCATTCAAACAGTTTATAAATTCGTTGTGCCATTAGCAGTTTAGCAGGCTGTTTTGGCTTAGTAGTATAAGATTGTAACAAAATACAAATGAGGATAACTTTAATGCCCCCCTAAAATGTCATCAAAGAAATTGTTAATCAAGTAATGATGGTTTTACAATTTGCATTAAGTTAAAAAATTGATCAGCTCAAATTCCTTGCATAACAGATGAACAGCAAGATAAGGATAAGAAGAATCCCTATAGACCACTGACAAAGCCAGCCTCTTGTCATTTTAGCATAGCAATTGTCAACACCAACTAACCACTACTATATTATATATATAGATATAAGCCTATTGAAGCTAAAAAAACCACACAAGTTAAACTATCTAACATACAAACATTTGATATTAAGATGGAGTTTTCTTGCAAGGACTTCAAGGTGGGGAAATGTGAGGGAGAAAAAGTAGTAGATGGTGAAACCATGCCCTTGGTGCTACAACCTCCAGTGCCTAACAAGAGTGACTTGGAATCCTTGCTATTGGCTCTGAAGAACAACAAAGAATGGTTTGAGCAAATGATCATCAAGAACAGTGCTGTTCTCCTTAGAGGCTTTGATGTCAAGAATGCTGAGGACTTCAATGAGATTGTAGAAACCTTTAAGTGGGAAGACATTCGTTATGTTGGACCAGCACCTCGCACACATATTCACAAAAGGGTGTGGACTGCCAATGAAGGACCCCTCTCAGAGTTCATCTACTATCACCATGAAATGGTTTTGGTAAGTCAAAACTGTATATACATTATTCACATTAGCACCATGATATGTCCATACACTTTACTAATATCTTCATATTCCAAGGATCACAGAATCATTTCAAATAAGTATTTTCAAACAGTTTTTTTGTTTTTCTTTCATGTAATCTTGGTAATAAGTCTCATTTCAGTTTTCACCAAAAAAAAGTCTCATTTCAGTTAGTTACTTGGAAATTCTAATCAAAAAACTATGAGGTCCTGTTTGACAACAAAGAAGGATGAAAACAACAGAATTTTTTTTATCAATATGCATTATAGAGAAGCTTTCAGTGAATGAATTCCATGGGTTAATCTGATTATCAATATCTGTTTGATCACAATCTGTTTGACCAAATAGAAACAAAGGTAGCATAGGCATAAAATATGTGTATAATTAATTTCACTAATAGACAATGTTTGACAATATTCTCTGTATATCCTTCGATTTCATGATATTAGAATAGTTTGATTATGTCATATCCTTTGGACGTTTGCACACACTAACTGGAGCAGAAAGTGATGATTTGATTTCACACTGATTATTTAATATAAATGTTTGAACTGGTATTGTATCCTACAACAACATATGTCAATATATATTTTTTCAATTCAGCTTCTTACATGATCTAGCAACTTGCATATATTTCCTAATCAATCAAAACTATAATTGCAATGAAAAAGGTTACTAGTAAAATTTGGTTGATTATTTACATTTCATATGGAGCTTAACTTCATGCCGTTCTTGGAATTATATGGGCAAGAGGAAAATGATTTATAAGGACTCTCTTATATATAAATATTAAAAAATTCTATATAAATGGTATAAAAAATCTATAAATAATTTCATTGAAAATGATATATTTTATTACAATAACATAATTTTAACCAAACTTAAAAAGGGCTATCCCATTTTCGTTTAATTTGCTCTTATATTTGTCTGTCACTCACTCCTCTCCCAAAATGAAAAAAAATTACTGAGGATAAAATTTGCCAAAAATAAAAAAGTTGAGGATAAAAAATACAATTAAGTCAAAGAAAAAATTACACACAAAAGGTCATCTCCTAAAATATATATATCCAATATACACTAGATATTGATATATAAGAGAGAGAAGAAGATTATATATATTGCTCTAATTATCTGTCAAACTTTAATTTGGCTAAAAAAGTACATGAAATGAGACAAAAAAATTCAATCTATTTATAAAAAATAGTATAAAATAATAATAATAAATCAATGTACAATTATATACTTAAAAAAAAATTAGGCCCCTTCTAACCATTACAACTCTAAACAATGCCAGGGCTAACCGTGCTTAACAACTTTTTTCCTTGTTAATTTTTTAAACGGGTGATTTAATTAGCAGATCAAGGAATATCCCAAGAAAGTGATACTCTTTTGTGAGATACCTCCCCCTGAAGGTGGAGAGACCCCTTTCGTTCCAAGCTTCAAAGTGACAGAAAAGATGATGCAGGAGTTCCCAGAAGAGGTGAAGGAAATTGAAGAGAAATGGTTGAAGTATACATTTACAGCTCCTAGTGCTAATAATGTCTCCTCCATGAGAGGTAGAGGGTGGGAAGATACCTTTGGGACCTCAGATCGCAAAGAAGCCGAGAAAAGGTATTAGTTTCTTTCAAATGCATATACACAACACCCACTAATTTTGTTGATGCATGTTGTTTGTTTGAGGAATACCTATAATTATTTCTGTCAAACATTGAATCAAAATAATATTCAAATAATTTAATCTTAACTTTAATATTAATCGTTTGTTTGCGTTAAATTACTTATTGAAATATTAATAACACAAAGTAGAGAATATATTACATGATTAAAAATCATCAAGTATCTATAATTCTGGTTAATTTCTACATGTGACGCGTAAGAATTTCTTAATTTATAAATAAAATAAAATTATGTGCCAAATGGAGATCGTCCGAGTCATGATAGTTTTGGATTGTGTGATAATTTTTTACTTAAAGACATTTTTTGTTGTTAACTGAAAAATAAAAGTCCCAAGAGTCGCTACACAAAGACTGGAACCTACTAACTAGGGAACCATACACTTTATTTTGGTCTTTATTTTTTAAGGGAAAAAGTATTTGTTTTCTTTTAAAGAATGTGTTGAAAACATGTTAGAGAAAGAGTATTTAATATTTCTCATTCCTCTATCACTGATTCAGGGTCTCCAAATTTATAGTTTAAGAAATGAAATTAGTATTTTCTAATATAAATTGCTCTGCTTACGAATTTTAAATTGGCTTTACTTCTTGTATTATTTTCACATATATAAATATAGCAGCAGCATGAATTTAATTGAAACAATAATAATTTCTTCTATGAAGAATTAGAATAATTATCTCGAATGAGAGAGTTTTTAGAAACTATTCTTTAAAGAGAATATTTGTAGGATTTATTTTAAAACGAAAGTGTTTTTAAGAAATATTATCACTCTCATTGACATGTCTTATCCTAATTAATTCAGCAAAAAGATGTCTTATCCTAATTACATATATATATATTGTTTTTTTATTCCTTTGAGATATATTTCTTAATTTTAATTTCAAATTTAATTTAACAACTAGCTCAAAAAAAATATTTCTTGACTGTCTTAACTCTAAAACCACTCTTTTATCTTTAATTAGTTGTATATTTGATATTCTTAACCACCTATTTATTTCAATCTATAATTTTATATTTATTTCTAAATTAAATTTAATATTCTTTTAAAAGATTTATCAAATAGTTAAAATAACCTTGTATGAAAATATAAATTATTTATTATAAATCTAAAATATAATTTATATATTTAAAATATATATATTATAAATTTTATTTATATAAAAATATACATATATTACATTGCACAAACTAAAATACTAATAAATCTAATACGTGAACTACACATATGCCTAAGCTTGTTATGAATTAAAGCATATCTAGTGAGAGTTGCTCTTCAATTAGAACTTGTTAGAGCAATATAACAAATATTGGAAAACACCCTATTTTGTCATATAAGAGCAACTGGGGAAGAGCAACTTTGGTTATTTACTTTTTAGTGGCTCCTACAAATTTTTGGCTGTGTGAAATAAGTAGTGGCATCTACTTAAGAAATTTTTTTGGAGTAAAAAATTAATTAGATTACTTAAAACCTAAAAAAACTAAAATAATATGTTAATATGAGAAAATGCAAGAAATAATGTGATTTGATGTTCAAATCCTAGTTGGTTTTTCAATGTGGAATAAATTGTATTGAAAGAAAAATACATTTCTTATTGTATTTAAGGTTCTTAATGAAAATTTGTTTTCGATAAGAATAACTTCTTACGAATATTATGATTATAAAAAAAATATAAAGAATAATATAAAATTATTATGAAAGAGTTGCTCCATATATAAAGTTGTCCTAAGTCCTAACAGCTAGCTATACATAGAGAATTTAGTGAAAATCTCTATGCCATCATGTGTGGCTTGGTTTATTGAACCTTACATGTTTTGATTGAAAATTGTTGCAGGGCAAAAGCTCTGGGAATGGACGTGGAGTGGCTTCCAAATGGTGGGATCAAGACAATACTTGGACCAAGATGTTTAACCAAGGTATTTGAAGGAAGGAAGGGAAGGAAAATGTGGTTCAACACAGTAGTAGGGATGCATGGAAAAGAGATTAGCTCGGCCATAATGGCAGATGGATCAGAGATTCCAGAACATGTAGTGAAAAGGTGTGAAGAGATCATTGAAGAAGAGAGCATACAGTTCAAGTGGGAGAAAGGGGATGTTCTCTTCTTTGATAACTATGCTTTGCTTCATGGCAGAAGACCTTCACTTCCTCCAAGGAAAGTCCTTGTTGCTACATGCAAGTGATTTGAGATAATAGCATTCAAATTATATATACTAAGAGAGAGAGGGTATTGAGGATATATCTATAAAAACTACTTATGAACAAGTGTGTCATTTCACCAATATATGACAAGGAAAAGGCAATGTATTGTCACTTTTATAGATTGCATCATATATTGAATAAAATTGTTCTATGTCCGCAGAACCTACTTATATATGAAAGACCCATCATTTTGAAACTAAATTATATGTGAAAATTAAGAAGTGATAACAAATTGTAGGAAAATTTGCTTCTAAATAAATTATACATTTAGTGCTGCTACTATGATAGTCGCGAGAATTTTGTGTAAGAAAAAAAATCTCCAAATAATTGTTATTTTAGATTTTTAATATAATATTAATTATTTTTTTACTTATATTTTTTATAATATTAATAATAAATAACAAAATTTATAAATGAACTAATGACCTTATAATGCTGATTTTTGTTTGTGTAAACAAATTAGGATGACAATTATTTTGAGAAGTAATTAATAATAACAATGCCAACAATACTAGTAAAAATTATTGTTATAAGTCTTTCAAAAAATAAACAAAAAAATATCTTTACCACTACAATCTTTTTTTTTTCTTTGACAACTTTACAACTAGAATCTAAAACTATTTTTTATTTTAAAATTAATTAAAGATAATTTAAAATTAAACTAAAAATCAATTCACCTCTATTTCAAACATGTTTTATTTTAAAATTTACTTTTGAAAACTAAGTTAAAAATCTTACAACCATTCCAAATGTTATTATAAATACAAGGCATTAAACCCAATAACATACATAAAGTTAATAGTAACAATTATTTGTGATGCACTCGTTTTATGTTTAAATCTTTTTTCGTACATGCAATTTTAGTAATTTATTTTTATTTTTGTCCTTGTAATTATTTTTTTCCATTTCTGTCTTTGTAAAATGTGTTTTTTTATTTTTCATCCTGAAAAGTGCTTTAAATAAAAAAAATATTATTCAAAAATACTTTTTACTTGTTTAAAGTGCTTTAAGAAAAAAAAAACATTTTACAAATACTAAAACAAAAAAAATTACAAAGATAAAAATAAAAAGGTACTAAATTATAAGGATAAAAAAAGAGAGAAAAAAGTTATATAATGATAAGGTAACAAATTTTACATAATCGTCTAATTATAATATATCATATATGATAAATTTATTGATTTTTAAAATAATTATCTTAAAATAATTTAAATAATAATTTATAATTAAATGATGATTTACACTGTCAAAGTATATACTCATTAGAATTAAAAAAATATCTAAGCGCTGGTTTTATTGTCCGCTTGTCTTGTTATCATAGAAAAAGTTAGGAGGAGCGAGAGGATCGAGCTGAGGGTCTTTCTCCCAACCCAATTCAATTTCCGGGGCATTTATTTGAACCTAAATCCAACCCAACCGAGATCTAAAATATCTGAGATGAAACCATGTCAACCACAAGTTTTAACATTATTATTATTATATTAACATCATGTATGGAGAATTGTAGAATAAAAGTGCAAACTTAAAACTATGGTATATTTTATAAAGAATTCGTTCACGTACACTTGTTCATTTTAATTAGAAAATGTTGATAAGTTATAACAAAAAATTATCTTAAAATACACTAAGAATAACAATGCAATTTGTTTACGTACTTCAACTAAAAAAATATGTATATTAACAAATGTTTGAAACCTAGAAGGTTTATCAAGGTACACACTTATTTTTTTAGTTGAAGTGGTATACATTAACAAATCCCATTTAATAATATATTCATTATAAATATAACATGTTTAACAAAATATTTTCTATTAAATAAAAATTTAATTAACTCGAAGATGTTCTAAACAATACACTGAATCTAATTTTAAAACTTGTACTCAACCAAATCAACTTTCATAGATCAGGCCAGATCCATGGCTGGACCAGGTCCTGCTTACCCCAGGTAAAAAAGTTTTACTTGCAACTACAAGCATCATAATAATGAACTTATCTAATGTCAACATGAAAAATAAGATTTAATTGTAATTTTAATCCCTCTATTTTTCTTAATCCACAATTTTAATTCATTTATTTTAAAATTGAACCATTTAATATTTCTATTTTATAAAATCTATAATTTCAATCCTCCTATTTCAAAAATACAAATATTTGATCCTCATTTAATCCTCCTCTTTTAAAATACAAATATTTGATCCTCATTTAAAAAAATCTGCACTTATAATTCTCATATTTCAGAAAATTCACAATTTTTGTTTAATCTTTAACTTTTGCCTACATTTTATTTCTTTTATTTCTTATTTTGTAATTAAATAAATTATATCTTGATAGTACCTTAATATGTTAAGTTTAGTGTTCAATTGAAAAAAAAAAAAGACAATTGAGAATTTTCTAAAATATTAGAACTAAATGTTTTTATTTTAAAATGAGAAGACTATAATCACGGGTTTTATAAAATAAAATAACCAAAATGTCTTAATTTTAAAATGAAAGGACCGAAATTACATTTAAACCCAAAAATAAATATATAATTGGAGTGATATCAATCATTTCCCAACCCAGCACAAATGACTAACAGAAATGGATGAGCAACTAATAGCTTACATGCATAAAAAAAAAAATTTCAGCAATAAATTAGTCTAAACTTCTGCCTGGTGATATATGCTATAATATAAAATGGTGTACAAACATCTTTCCACCAAACCAAGTGACTTTGGTAGAGGAGTAACAAGAGGGTAGCATAACAGGAAAAAAGTGTCCCACTTATTCTGCGAAGCAAAACATATAACAGGCAACACAACAATGAAGCACTATCTCTAACCTAGTTACGGTGCTTTAAGGGGAGGCTACCTAGGCTCTTGTTCTCCACCATGTCCATGACTAAACATTAACTGCCACCTACAAAGTGCGACTGGGCATGCCACGTCCCCTCCCTCGTCCATTATAGCCATACCCTCCTCCTCTTCCATAATAACCACCTCGGGTACGTCCACCACGGCCCCCACGACCACCACGGTGCCTCACAAAATCGCCAAACGTCTGCACCACAAATCAGCAAAAGAATTGAACGTTGTCCCCCAAATATGAGATCCAAGAAAGATAGGAATTACCTCAGTATCAATCTTGATTTGTTCAGAGTATCTGGTCCTTCCATTCTGTGAAGCATTACCATGCACGTTGGAAGAGAGCGAGTCAAAGAAGTCATCCTTGTTGTAAATAGGCTGCAAAAACCATGAAAAGCAGAGTCAAAAACACGACAAAAAACTAGATAACATTACCTTAACCTCAATGTTTGATAACATTACCTTAACCTCAATGTTTGATACATCGTCATTGTCTTCATCTTGGTAATCTTTATCAAAGACATTTTCTTCCCCATCTTTTTCTTTTGAATGAGACTTACTTTTACCAAGATGACCCCATACTTCATCCTTTTTGAACTTCTCATTCATTGCTGTAAAATCAAAATCCTCAGTGAATTTTGTGACTGGGTGCAAACCCTGCAAAGCATTAATTGAATTTTTCATGAACTCAACTAGTGTCTTAATGGTCCACCCAACAACTATTAGAAAGGCAAAAATTAAAGCATATTTACAGATATATTTATAATAAGTGAAAAGTGAATTATGAAACAAAACAACCCCCTGTTCATCCAAAAGTCCAAACCACCAACCCCCTCTCCAAAAAAGAAAAGATTTAAAACTCCAAATTATCCAATACGTTCTCAAATTCTATGGGTAACTCAGTATAAGCCACACTAAAAATGCCTACATAACTGAACAGTAAACTTAATATTACCCCAGTTCCCCTTCCTCTTCCACGTCCTCTATAACTATAGCCATGATGACCTTGGATAGGAGCTCCACCGGGCTTTTAAAAATGGAAACAAACGTCAGAAGTCCTTCTCAATCAAAAGAATAAATGGTAAACAAGTTAATATAATAAAACATCCATACCTATGGTCTTAGGTATTAATCACTTAGTGCTAATTTTTTTTATATCATAAAAGCACAAAGCAAACAAATTAAGAAAGGCTCATCAATCATCACAATTCATGTATGGAAGTTGCCAATTAAAATCATGCACAAGCCAGATCAAATCCTATTTTAATTCTCTACAAAAAAGAAAAAACAGAGAGAAGCTGATCAGAAGGGAAGAGTTTGTACACTATCTAAATTACATCAAACTTGTTTTCAAGATAAGAACATCGAAATAAATCTCGTTACTTCATAATCAATTTTACAAAATTAATTCATTCAAAGTCAAATTTATAAAACAGTAAACACTCATCAAAACACACTTAATCTAACCAAAATTAATTTTACAAAATCAAAGATCGTCTAAAATAAAGTTTACGAATGCTCGTCCAAACACACTAAATATCTCTGGATAATGAGATTAATCCATTTAATTTATGAGAATCTGATCTCCAACATGTTACCATATAGTATAAAAACATACAATTACAAGCAAAACCATTTCAAGTGTGCATGTGTCTGCATGCAACAAACTGATAGATCAAGAGAAGAAGGATACTCTGTAACTGGGCCGTGAAGTTACTGGCAATGGCAGTATTGGTGGTTGAGTTTCAGCAGAAACTGGTACAGATTGCTCAGGAGATGATGTTGAAGATACCTGAACCACTTCAACATCCTTATGAGGTGCTTGTGAAGGCTGAGCTGAAGAAACTATACTTGGTCCAGGCTGCAATAATTGACCTGGGGTTAGGAGAGAAGGTGCTGATGTTTCTGTATGGATAGAAGTTGATGATCCCACAACTGCAGGAGACAACTGGGATACAGTTTGATAGGGCAAGCTTGAACCTGAAATTGCATGCAGTTTGCTGGAGATGGGTGGCACTATAGCATTTATATCTGGACCAGAAATGGTCAGTGATGGTAAGTTAGCAGCTAACATAGCTGCTGAAGTTGAAACATTGGGTGCCTTATTTGTTACTGATACTGGCAAAATTTCAGAAGCAAGTGTTGCAGAAGGTACAGGAGATAAAGCAGAAGATGCAGGAGATAGAGAAGACGGTGCAGGAGGCAAAGCTGATGGAGCAGGGGGTAAAGCAGAAGGTGCTGGAGGCAAGGAAGCAGATGTTATACCAGGGGTATTAGCACTCACAGGCAGCAAAGATGATGGTAATTCAGGCAAATTAGAAGATACAGTAGGCAAAGGGGGGGTAAAATTGGGATACTGCATTAGATGCTGCATAGATGAAGGCATTGGTAAACCAGGTGGCGGTTGAAGCAAAGATTGTTGTTGTAATTGAGGAAGCCCATTTGGGGCACCATAATATCCTTGCCAATACATTGGTGGCATAGCAAGCCTACCACCATTTGCATTAGGAGCAGGTGGAGAAGCTACCCACGATCCTATGTTACCTCCAGGTTGATACAAAGGCAAGGGCCCTTGAAAATTTGACCCAGGAAGTCCAAGCTGTGTGGTATGAGAGCTAGGATCAGTCAAAGACCCACTTACAGCAGAAGGCAAACTTGTAGATGTGGTCACCGGGTAAGGATAGTGAGACTGCATATGCAATTCCATATAATTAGGATGTGATTAATTTAACTGAGTCATAATTCAGACAAATACTTTCTCATCCACCTGAATAATAGCTGGGTCATTGTTGACTTGTGGAGTAGGCTGGACAGGTGGAGAAGATTTAACCTGTAAATCCTGCAGAAAAAATTAAGACAGATGTCTCAGCTGATCTGATTCTTGTATAATATGGACATAAATCATTCAACATTTCCACACAGTAACAGCTAAACAAAGCTTTTATCAAGCCATTAAATTAACTCGTAAAACATATAAAATTTTTGGATCATCTTCCTAATGTTCCAGCTCCCAGTATTTGTATTCAAAGATTCTAGAACCAAGTTGTATAAAAAAAGTTTCTTTACAAAATGTCACACAATTGACATGCTATTGTTTCTTATGTACATTCAGTAAAATCAGGTACAAATACATTAACTACTTAGAAAAAACACTTGTATATATTCCATGCATGATACCTTGATGTCAGTCCCACGGAAAAGTATATACTCATAAACCTTGTCACCTGGAGGGATTTGTGGGCCATCCTTTTTCCTTCCTTCTGTTCCAAAAGACTGCACTACAACACAAAAACAAAAGCATCACTCCACAAATCCAACCCGTGATGGTAAACATGTTTGGGTGGTAAAATTCAAAACTGCAATAATCCACATTGTTGCATGAAAATCTTGCACATATGAAAGCTAATGATCAACAGTCAATCATTTGAAATGTAACCAAACAGCACAACCTGTATTACTAACATACACCAAACTGTCATCTAGAAGGAATACCTTAGCATATAAATTCAATTTTCTTAAAACACACCCAAAGTGTAACTTGTTAGTGTACTCCTTCTAAAAATAAGTTGTGTACATTAACGTGTGTGGGTGTGCATATATTGCTCAACTATAAAAAATGATTGTTATCAATCTTGGATAGTTTGCATGGCAAGGAGTGTCTGACTCCAATACCGCTATGCAGGATAGCGGATAGCAGGAGGACCACTATTCTGAAATTTTTTGTTACTATCAATTTAGTTTATTATATGTTATTTGTTATTTAGTTTTTATTACTATGTTTAGTTTATTATATTATATGTTATGCTTTAAATTTAAAAGAGAGAGAGAGAGAGAATCTAAACTGGATTCAAATAGAGGCCCAAAAAAACAAAACAAAAAAAGGAGAAAAATCACTGGGTACCTTGGCCCAATAACCCTAACCCTTTGTTTACCATAATCCTAAGACCCCAGCAGCTATGCGCTGCTTCCCCCTTATTAGAGATTCAATTGTAAATGGAAGAGGACAAAATGCAGACAGCTTTGCAGAGAGAGAGAGATGGCAGAGATCACAGATGGAGAAGGGGACACCAGGTCGGAAGGGGCTGTGGTGACAGCGCAGCATCATGGGAGCTGCGCTATTATGCCATGATTCCAGCTATTCCAGCGGGAAAAGCATCCATGACAGTCACAACACTGAGCACTTTCTATAACAAAATGAAAGGCCAGAACAATCTCTGAGGGAGACCAGTGAACTGTGAGATAGTGAACTAAATAGAAATGAATAGAAAAAGTAGAACAAAACATCGGATATAGTGCAGAGAACAGAGCAAGGCAAGAAACACCAGGAAGGAGCCAAAAAACATCAGAAATTGCCAGAGATGTCACCAAAAAGTAGTGGGTCATGTTTCAAAAATTGGCAGAGACACAAGTGTTACTGTTTCAAAATAGGGTTTTGATTTCAAACCTTGAACAAGGGAAGTGAAATCACGCAAATGTCTCCCAAAATAAACCTTACATGACACCGTATTGTGGGGATAAACAAAGGTTTCAAACATTAATCAATGTTGCACCCACTAATGCCGCAAACGGCTGTGATTCATGATGCTCTAGGCAGCGAACTGCAACAGCAAGCTACATGGAGTGAACTATGCAACGCACTACATGGAGCGAACTGCGAAGCGACACACTACAACTGCTGTAGAGTGCGTGACACACGACAACGGTTCTAGAGCGCATGATTACCAATCCTGGAATACAGATATGTATGCCAATTATTATTTTCTCACTAACATTAATATCCCAAACATAGTAGGAAAAATTATGAATTTCCATTCTTTATTCAGTGTGGCCTTAGTGTTTGGAAGTTTTTCCATTAATCTATCACCACTGGTGTATTTGAATTTTGCTTCTTTTAGTGTTGCACATGATTCTCGCAGGCTATCGACTTAGGGACTTTCTAAGCTTTCAGGTTTGTTATTTGCTCCTTGCATTTATCGATCACAAAGCTTTCCACTAATCCGGAATGAGACAACTGTACAATTCACAGAAGCAAGCAGCGAATAGCAAACTAAAAAAATTACAAGAATCAAACGCATGTCATTGTCCAAGTGAGAATCATATTCCAACATTGAAAAGAGCAAAATTCAGATACTCCAACAGATACAGATTAAAACCACAGAGCATACTTAGAGATATCAGTAAAACATGCAACCCAGACGCTGTAGGGAGAAAAAATAAACGTCAAGTCCCCAAAAACTATTACAAGTTCACAAAATCCTTCCCTATGGCAGGAATTCACATCCCTGGGACAAACCCAATCTTCAGTATTAGTTAATAAAAACAACAACATCAATAACAAAGATCAAATTTCGTAAGTGAATTCAGAGATCTGAAACCAAAGCAACCAAATTAAACTGAAAAAGAACAAAACCCATAAAAGATTAAGGGAAATTCATGGGAAATAAAACAAGTGGGTAGCAGAAGAATACCGTTTCTGAGGCCAATACTGGACTCTTCGGTGTTGATGTTGTAGAGAATGCCTTCGTATCTGATCTCACTCTTAGAGGTCAAGCTTATCAAGCTCCCAATGTACGAATCGGCCGCGGAACTCGATCGAGAAGCGCTCTCAGACGCCATAATCGCAAGTGAACCAGAATAGGGTTTGGGTTTTGGGGCCTCTTGTTTGAAGCCTCTAATCTAATCGGTTTCGAGTTTCTTTCAACTGGACTGATGGGACATGAATGAGAGATTATTATGTATTATTAGGGTATGGTTTTCATTCTTTGACCGTACCTTTTAATATAAATTCCCAAGGCCGCCAAATCAATTCGGTTTCAGGTTTCAAGTGGAGTGATGGGATGTGAATCGGATGATGTTGTATGAGTTTTACTTTATACACTATATAACATTTCTTATACACTATATAACTTTTTAAAATGCCAAAACTACCCTTCTATTTGTTTTTATTTATGGTGCTTTTTTTATCACTGTTTGCTCTCCATTTTTGCTTGCTCCCTTGCTGCGATTTCCATTTTGCTTGCTCCGTTGCTGCGATTTTGTTGTGCATTAGAGCTGTTGGTGTTGGAGGAGGTAGGTCGTGGTCGGTGGCAGCTGGGTAGGAGTAGTCGGAGACGCTGCTGTCTGATATAGTGTATATAATACGGATCAATGGATCCGGCAGTTGGTCATGTCATGTTACGGATCAATGAATCCGTGTAAATCCCACGGATTGAATAATCCGTAGTTAGATTAGTAGAGTGTACCAAGTGTGTCAAGCCGGATTGAGTAATCCGTGTCTAGTAGTTAGTAAGAGTGGCCGGATTACTAATCCGTAAAGAGGCAAGAATTCTCACGGATCCATTGATCCGTACTAGGCTACGGAATAGGAATTAGGAATGCGCACGGATCCATTGATCCGTAATAGGCCAAGTTAGATTTGTAACTTTGTGCATTTATAAGTTTGTGAAATAACTTGCCAAAAGCAAAACACGGATACTATAAAATAATATTTTTATACTTTAAATATAGACAATAGTAATTAGAAGAATCTAAAACCTATAAAAATTAAATAGAAAGTCAAAGAAAATATAGCATGTTGAGACTTAATGTGCACGGATTCATTGATCCGTAATAGGCCAAGGAATTCCCACGGATTCAATGATCCGAATTAGCCAAGGTGATGCGCACGGATTCAATGATCCGTAGTTGGGCAAGGAATGAGCACGGAATGAATGATCCGTAATTGGCCAATGGATGAGCACGGATTAATTGATCCGTAATTGCCAAGGGATGTGTATACGGATTACTAAATCCGTTTGCTACAATAAAGCTATTTCATGAATCAAGGGGCATCTTACGGATTTTTGAATCCCTTTTGAACCACTCAAAGCTTTTTGGATCATTTGATCTGTGTGCACAAACAATTGCATAAGAAATTATAAGGGTAGTTTCGGGTATACACTGTAGCTATATAGTGTATAAGAAATTTTATATAGTGTATAAAGCAACACTCATGTTGTATTAGGGTTTGGGTTTCATTCTTTGATCTTACTTATTAATATTAAAGTTAAAATATGTTTTTTATTTCTCTAAATAGTCAAAGTTCATTTTTAATCCCTCTAAGATTTTTTATTTGTTTCATCCTTGCAAAATAATTACATTATGTTACTTGTTGACTCGGAATTAAGTTTTGATGAATTCAAATTTATGTGTATGATGAATGTGCTGGCAGATTACTCCATTAGCCAATTAAACGTTGACACGTGTTAAAACCTACCTCTCGCTTCAATCCATGACACCAAGTGACCAACCCTCGCTCTGTCTTTTCTTCCTTTCTCTACCAACACTTTTCCCTGAACCACCACACTCCATGCCCTCGTCGTTCTAACTCTGTTATTGAGATTACCCCATCGCAATAGAGCACAACTATTGAAGAGTCACACCATGTCGTTTTGGATTCTTCAAAAGAGGGGTTTGGGGATTATCTCCTCAACAAGCCTCCTTACTCAAAGCATTCTTTCTTATCACAGTGGGGTCCTACTGCATACAGTACTGAACATTAGTGAACGACTAACCAAGTCCAAGATCCAATCTTGACTCCAACAACATAAGTATATATCAATAGGTAAGGACCTCATCCCCCCACACCTTGTGGTGTGAAAATCGTCATTCGATTGTTGCCTTGCGAGTTTTGATAACTTTCCATAATAACGCCCTCCCACGACTCTTTTCAACTTGCAATTTAGTTGTTAAGTCAAAATAAATTTGTGTCTTAAAAAAATTATGACTCCTAAATATTTTGATTAGATACAAATAAATACAAATGATAAAAGTTGTATTTGATGTGCTATCATAACATGATTTGTATTTCAACATATGATGTTTTAGACAATATCTCTAACTAACACAATATGGCATAAAATTTAAGTGTTGCATTTAAAACTTTCATTTGATACTTTGTGCTAAGATTGTGTTTTGCATAGTTTTGAAGATAATTTTCTATTTTTATTAGCTTTCTAACAAGCTAATCCAATTGATTAACAAAAATCTATAAAAAAAATCCTACAAATTTCTCAAGACACGAGACAAAGTGTTTTCCAATTTTGACATAGTCCAAAGATGTATAAATTTATCCCTCTATCCAAAACCAATTTGAGTGCTAATTTTACAATTTTAAGCTAATAGAAACATTTTTCTAACAAAGTAAAAATTCTTCAAAAAATGTTTAAAAAGATGAAAGTGAAAGTGTCATATAATTCCCATGTGTTGCAACAACATTTGAACATGTCAAATGCACATTCAACTTTGGCATTAGAAAACTATCTTCAAAACTATACAAAAAGTTGCTTTGAAAAAAATCATTTTCTAAATTTCACTTGAGCCTTGAATTTGCCTTGTTTTCTAGGGTTAGGATTTTGAAAAAAGGGAGGGATTGATTTGTGTTTTGGTGAAGTGTGTGAATTTTTTTGAAAAGGGTAATATAAACGGGTTTAAAGGTTTTTTGCGAAAGAAAATGTCGTCATTTTATGCTTTAGCAGAGTCTGTATTTTGTACTACTACACCAATTTGGATTGCAATAATTTGTGATTTTTTTGTGGGACAAATAAAGATATTAAATTGGGGAAATTAAAACGGTCCATTTTTGTGCAAAAATGTTGTTTGAAGACATTTTTCTAATCTAAATGTTATCATTTAATAGGTCATTGAAAAATCTTTGTTTTTTTTAATTAATGTATTTCATTCTTAAGAATTATTTAATATTTTTTCAAATTAGTTGTTTTTCATAATATACTATTTATTTGTTTTTTACGGGATAATCTAATATTCATTATGTACCAAAACAAATTACAATTTATTGTTCAATGAATGATTGAAAAGTCTTCATTGTTGTATTTAATGCATTTTCAATACTTAGTTGTATTATGCTAATTAATTTCAATTAAAACAATCTTCTGAAATTTGGTCAAAAGAAATAATCTGAAATATGTATTTAATCTTTCATAAAAAAATTTAACTTGAGAATTTGTGTTGAAGTAGATTTAAACCAATTAGTGTTAGGTAATGTTTGATTGAAGGACTATTAGTGTATGGTAGAGTATAAAGGTTTGTATATCATTTATACTATTTGTGATTGTTAAGGTTTATCATGTACTCCTTTGATCTTGAATATAACTAGTAATAAAAATTTCTTATTTTTGTTCTTAAATATAAGCAAATATCAATTATTTATGCATTATTTAATGAGACTTTCTTCAAAATACTTTTCACTAAATAAGATCAAAGACTTTTTTATACTTTGATATTAAGTTCCAATAAAAAATAATTTTAAAAAAGTGTTATTTTTAAAAAATGACATAATTTAATAAAATTAATTAATTTTCTTGATAAATATGAAATGTATTTTTTTACTTATAATCAAGATCAGAAAATTACCTACACTTTGAGGTTAGTAAGTCTCAGAGATAATCTAACACTTGCTAGAAAATGAGACCCCATAAATCAAGGTAAAAAAAGAAGCTAGGGGATCATTTGTAAAAATTATGAAATCATCATTAATTACAGGTTTTGTCTATAATTATGTGGGTAATTTACATAGAAAGTAATTAATTGTTAAGTTAAAAATTATCAACGTATCATAATTAAAAAATGATATGCTTAAAAAGGAAAGAAAGGATGAAATATCAATAAACTGTGAGGGAGTTACAAAAACATCAATCAAATAGAACAAATAAGGAAAAATAAAGAAAAAAAAAGTCACGAATGGAATTAACATTTATTGCGCAATATATTAAAGAATAATTTTTTTTTTTACCCCCTTCGGTAAAATTGCCTCAAACAAGAGGCCCCAAAACCCAAACCCTATTCTGGTGCACTTGCGATTATGGCGTCTAAGAGCGCTTCTCGGTCGAGTTCCGCGGCCGATTCGTACATTGGGAGCTTGATAGTGAGATCAGATACAAAGGCATTCTCTACAACATCAACACAGAAGAGTCCAGTATTGGCCTCAGAAACAGTATTCTTCTGCTACCCACTTAATTTTTCTTATATATACATATAGAGGATCCCAAGGCAGGGGTGATCGTGTCCTGCTATTTTATTAAGCACACATCAATGTCCTACAAAATTTATATCAATCGGCTCAAAATAAGAGATATATTTTATTTTCGAAAGTAGGTAAGAATTTCTGAAAACATACATTAAAGTTTGATTCTGTGGATTCAACAGTCAAGTTTGATGCTAATAAAACATCCTCTTTGTGTATCTTTTTTACTACATCATTTGGATTTTAAATCCAATCCATATATTTGGATTTGGATTGAATTTTTGAAAATCCAATCCATGCCCAAGCCTGCCTATTGCTTTTCTCCTTACTCTGCTTCTGCTAATCTGCTGCGTCAATCTCTTGCAGTTGAATGAAGACTCTGATGATACAGGGGTGCAACAAGTGGTTATGCACAAGTTGGACTCAAAAGTCAAAAGTCGTAGCCTTTTCTTACAACCCATGTTACCCATTTAAGCTTATGTCATTTCTTCGTTCTATCCACACCAGCATTGCTGATTCCTATCAATCTATATTCCATTCCAATCAGCTTCTTAATGGGTTGTCAAAATCTGGCCAAATTGACGATGCCCGAGAATTGTTTGACAAAATGCCTCAAAGGGATGAGTATACATGGAACACCATGATATCTGGTTATGCTAATGTGGGAAGATTGGTTGAAGCAAGAGAGCTTTTTAATGGGTTTTCAAGTAGAAGTTCTATCACTTGGTCCTCCCTCATGTCTGGGTATTGTAAATTTGGGCATCAAGCTGAGGCTTTTGATTTGTTTAAGAGGATGAGGTTGGAGGGTCAGAAACCTAGTCAGTACACTTTAGGAAGTATCCTGAGGGGGTGTTCAGCATTGGGTTTGATCCAAAATGGGGAAATGATTCATGGGTATGTGGTGAAGAATGGATTTGAATCAAATGTGTATGTTGTCACTGGCCTTGTTGATATGTATGCAAAGTGCAGGCACATTTCAGAAGCTGAGATTCTCTTCAAGGGGTTGGCCTTCAACAAGGGAAATCATGTCCTGTGGACTGCCATGGTTACTGGTTATGCTCAAAATGGTGATGGCCATAAGGCAATTGAGTTTTTTCGTTACATGCACGCTGAAGGGGTTGAGTCTAATCAGTTTACATTTCCTAGCATATTGACAGCGTGCTCTTCAGTTTCAGCTCATTGTTTTGGAGAACAGGTGCATGGTTGCATTGTACGGAATGGTTTTAGATGCAATGCATATGTTCAAAGTGCATTGGTTGATATGTATGTCAAATGTCGAGATTTAGGTAGTGCAAAAAGGGTATTAGAAAATATGGAGGATGATGATGTTGTTTCATGGAACTCCATGATAGTTGGGTGTGTAAGACATGGATTTGAAGAGGAAGCTCTTCTCTTGTTTAAAAAAATGCATGGAAGAAATATGAAGATTGATCATTATACATTTCCATCTGTTCTGAATTGTTGCATAGCAGGTAGGATTGATGGGAAATCTGTTCACTGCTTGGTAATCAAAACTGGATTTGAGAACTATAAGCTTGTTAGCAATGCTCTTGTTGATATGTATGCCAAAACTGGAGACTTGAATTGTGCATATGCTGTGTTTGAAAAGATGTTTGAGAAAGATGTCATCTCATGGACCTCCCTTGTCACAGGTTATACACTAAACGGCTCCCATGAAGAATCCCTGAAGACTTTTTGTGACATGAGAATTTCAGGGGTTAGTCCAGACCAATTTATTGTTGCCAGCATTTTGAGTGCCTGTGCAGAATTGACTCTTCTGGAATTTGGTAAACAAGTGCATTCAGACTTCATTAAATTAGGTCTAAGATCATCCCTGTCGGTGAATAATTCTCTTGTAACCATGTATGCAAAATGTGGATGCCTGGATGATGCTGATGCAATTTTTGTTTCAATGCATGTTCGGGATGTAATTACTTGGACAGCTCTTATTGTTGGTTATGCACGGAATGGCAAGGGAAGAGACTCCTTAAAATTCTATGATGCTATGGTTTCAAGTGGCACAAAACCAGATTTTATTACATTTATAGGTTTATTATTTGCTTGTAGTCATGCTGGTCTTGTGGATGAAGGTCGTACATATTTTCAACAAATGAAAAAGATTTATGGAATAGAACCTGGCCCTGAACACTTCGCCTGCATGATTGATCTGTTTGGACGCTTAGGAAAGCTTGATGAGGCAAAGGAAATACTAAATCAAATGGATGTGAAACCTGATGCAACTGTATGGAAGGCACTCCTTGCTGCATGTAGAGTGCATGGTAACTTAGAATTGGGAGAGAGGGCAGCTACAAATCTTTTTGAGTTGGAACCCATGAATGCTATGCCTTACGTTATGTTGTCTAACATGTATTTTGCAGCTCGAAAATGGGATGATGCTGCGAAAATACGAAGGTTGATGAAATCAAAAGGCATAACAAAGGAGCCTGGATGCAGTTGGATTGAGATGAACAGCAGACTGCATACATTCATTTCTGAAGATAGAGGACATCCAAGGGAAGCTGAGATTTATTCCAAGATTGATGAAATTATAAGAAGAATTAAGGAAGTTGGTTATGTTCCAGATATGAATTTTTCATTGCATGACATGGATAGAGAAGGAAAGGAAGTTGGTCTTGCTTATCACAGTGAGAAACTGGCTGTTGCTTTTGGATTACTTGCTTCCCCACCAGGTGCACCAATTCGGATATTTAAGAATCTTAGAGTTTGTGGAGATTGTCATTCTGCCATGAAATATATATCAGGAGTTTTCACTCGTCATATCATATTGAGGGATTCAAACTGTTTTCATCATTTTAAAGAAGGAGAATGTTCATGTGGGGATTACTGGTAAGATTTCTTTGTAATCTTAATTCTTGTCTTTCATACAATTTCAAAGGGAATTGATATATGACACTTTCAAGCTTATAGGGCAGTGTTACACAAAATTTGCTCTGTTTCTGTTGTACTATCATCAAGCTTAAATTCATTTTTATGATGGTTGAAGTTAGAAATTTTACATGGAGAAACAAAACTTGTTCTGGAATATTAAGATCTAAATGTATACGGACAGGGATTTTGAGACGGTTGAAGCAAAACTAGTTTTTATTTTAATTAATTAATTAAATTAAAATTTGAAGCAAGTTGTACAAAAGAAAGGCATTTTTATTTTTCTAATTTCTTGTCTCTGTATGTTCATTATGGGCTGCAAAATGATGAATGACAATATCCTCCACCACTAATAGTTCGTTTCATTAAATATTTTATATTTACCGTGAGGAATCTAGCCAATGTAAGACACATTGACACAATGTGTTCCGCTATCCAATGAGAATATTCCTTTCTTTATTTAGAAAGTAACTTTTTGGTGTACAATAATCACATTACGAACCTATAACCTCATACATATTACCTTAATCCCTACCACTAGGTCGACCCTAGTAGTTCATTTAGAGGGTAACTTGCTAAAATTAATTTATTTTTATCAAGTCTGTGGCTGCTTACTACAACTAAAATCGGTTATAAAAATCAATAAGTTTTGTATTAAGTGAAAGTAACTTCCCTCTTAAGATTTAAAAAATTATTGTTTCCACTCCTAAAACAGAATGGTTAATCCCAAGTGCTTAAATGGAATAAAATTGTCCTTGAATATTTTTAGGTAGGCTAAAATATGTTTTTCATCTTCACACTGCTAGAAAATATGGAATCAACATCAACTGTTTAACATCGATTCTAGGGAAATCGATTTTAAAAAAAGTGTGATGACATTTTTGTAAATAAAGTGTCATTGTTAACATTGCTTATAAAATAACCAACATTGTGCGTGTCCTTAACATTGGCTATTTTAGAATCGATGTTGTGAATGCTAAGTTAACATCAATTTTTTTATAAAACTGATGTCAGTTATCCCTTAACATTGTTTTTTTTAAAACCGATGTTGTCAATCTTTTGCTTCTAATACCCAACCTACCCAATCTTATGTCAATCTCTGTCGCCCAAAGCCCTCAAACCCTCAAAGTTCTCATTGTCACCTAAGTTGCCGCCACTATCGTCATTGTGGCCATTTGCAGGTACCCTCGAACCCTCATTGTCGCTCTCGTGCCCCCACTGTTGCGAACTCCACCACGTCGAATCCTGTTTCCAGATCTGACAAACGCGAACGTGCTCGATCAAACGAGGTACCTCTCTTTTAATCAATTTGGTTAGTGTTTTCTTTAATTATGTTTCAATACTCTGTTCAGCAATGAGGTACGTCTCTTTCTCTTACTCCCTTTCAACTCATTCTCAATTTCCACTCTATACTCTTTTACATTTTTTTCTGTGGATTTATTTGGCTTTGCTGTTGAATTTTCTTCTTAGTTTTTGTATAAATAATTAGACAGGATGAATCTTGTGAACCAATAACATATTCTACAAGAGAAAACTAATAAGGAGGGAGTTGATTCTGCAGTACAGAAATTGGTTTCATTAATGACACCCTTGTAGGTAGGTGGATTGTTTCTTTCAATTTATGCAACATACAAATATCCATACCAGCAGTGTAGTGTACTGCTTTTCAATACTGAAAATATGGTTTGTTGTGGGTCTGCTAATTTGTGTGGTACTGTGGTCTTTTATTTTCATTATTCACCAGTTATAGAAGTAAGTGCTTGAAAACTTGATTCCAAAACATTATTAGTTATCCAACTGCATTGGACCTGGTCTTTACCTTATTGTGATTTTGACTGGATGGGATTTATATAATCTCTTGATGCAGCTTGGACAACACGATTGGTATTTATGGCGGAGTTAACTTGGAGGATGCAACTATTATTTATCATAACAATCAGACTGGGAGATGGCTTTCTAATCTCAGCTATAGGTAAACACATATAATGCTACAGAGCAAAAGCTCTAGGTATTAGAGTATACTTACTCCACTAAGTCTTTTTAACTTGGTGTCTTCTGTTTTCTGTTATCTGTAAGCTGTCAGTGAGCTGTCAGTTAGTTGTTACAGTAACTAATAGAATTGTTTACAGTTAGTCTCTCTATATATAGAGTTGACTCTATCCTTTGTAACCATCTAGTCATTTTCTGATCAATCCCTTAACACTATGACAAGGTTAATGAGGCGTATGTTTTTGGCAGAATGGGGTTGAGCAGGCTGAAGTATCTAGGGGATGATATGGTTTTAATTTCTGTGTGGAGGATAGTAAGATGTTAGATATGTTAAAAGAGGAAGAAGATGATTCTCTATTTGTTTCATAGTGTTGAGAAGTGGAGCCCTAAACTACAACCTGGTTATAGGCTAACCTGGTTGAAGTGTAAAGGTTTGCCACTACACGGATGGGACCTTGAGAGTTTCTCTAGGGTTGTGGCAGCTTGTGGAACACTGGTAACTATAGATGAAGACCCAATGAAGATGAACAAAGTCAATAAAGCCCGTATTCTGGTTAAAACTTCATTTGTTCAACCTTTCTGTCTGTGCTCTAAGGTTAGGATCAACGGGTTTTTTACCAAGTACATATGGCTGAGGAGGTGGGGTATAAAGAAAGGAAGTGGAGGTGTGTTGAGTGGAATTTTCAGCCTTCTATGGTGGAAAGCTCATCCTTAGCAAGTGATAGTGTCTCTGAATGTTCTATGGATGATGGTGGCATCACGGTCAATGATATTGTTCCAGTAACGGAAACAGGTCTATCACAAAGGGAATTTTTGAATTTGGAAGAGAAAGTCAAAATGAGGAGTGCCTTTGGTGGTGGGTTGGAAGGTTGGTGTGGGTGAGAAAATTAGCTTCTGGAGGGAGCCTTTGGTGGAAGAGGTGTGCCTAGCTTCATCACATGCTAGGCTTTTTGTAAACTCAGAGACCAAAATGAGGAGTCTATAATAGATGAGGTAATGGGAGGGAGATGTGTGGAAGTGGAATTTATTTAGCAAATGTACAATTGCCCTAATATGAGGAAGACGAGTGGTGGTGGAAAATTCGGCTTATAAAGCACTACATGAGCTACACTATATCTCACAATCCCAAGATGTGTTCTCATTTATTTGGGATCTAAAGGTGCCTACAAAGGTTATTTTGTTTTGTTTGCAGGGCTTTAAAGAATAGGCTTCCAACCAGGGACAACCTTAACAAGAGGCGGTATCATTGTTGAAGATCAAGATTTGTTGTGTCCTCTGTCATGTTGAAGTAGAAACTTGGTCACACATTTTATTCATGTGTCCAAAAGTGATTTTGATTTGGAAGCATTGTTATAGATGGTACAACTTGTGACGGTGCTACCAATAAATGTGGAGGTAGTTTGTATAGCTTGTATGATGGGTGTGGGATTATGGGATTATTTTGTTGATTGTGGGAGTAGTTTGTATAGGTTGGTTGCGAGAAGGCTCAAATTTAATGGGAGGATAACACTGCTAGTAGGCAGAGACGTGGGGAATGGTTTTGATTACTTAATATGCTAAATGTGATGTAACCATTTTTCTCTCTCTCTCCAAAACTCTATAATTTGTATTTGTTGTTGGGTATCACTTATATCCTCTTTATATATATAAATTTTTTTGCCGATAAAAAAAAGTCTGTCAAGTGTAGAAAATATAAAAATTAAATTCTAACTTAAAAAAATACTTTATTTATCAAAACTAACTAAAAGATAAAGATATAAGATCTATTTTAATGTTGTAAGGGTTCCATTATTAGTAGAATAATGTTTGTTAGAATTCTTAAATATTATAGTGTGTATAATTAACAGTAAATTAAGAACATATGGGTTCTCCATTTTGTAGGTTTTTATCATTGCTGATTGGCCCAATTAGTCTCACCCAACAACTATGTATCCAATCATGTGGGGGAATACTCTGCTATACATTGAAAGAAAGAAGAAGAAAAAAAAAAACACAAAAACGGTAACCAGAAAATATGGTGACACCACATTGAAAGGAATTTATCCTTAGAAGATCATGAGAAGCATTAAATTTTCCACCGGCTAGTGAACAGTCGTATATTGTTTAATGCCCTGTGAACAAATGAATAAAACCAATCTTGAACAAAGAGAGCCCAGATAGTGTGGCAGAGCCTTTGACATTGACCCTGTCACCCAACGCCATCATTGTCCACTTTAAACACACCAAGATCCATTAATAAAAGCACTGTACCATTGCCTACCAGCCTACCCATTTCATCATCAAGAACACATGAATCCCTACACCCATCGAGGCTCATAGGGTTTGCCTTCACATTTCACATTCACCCAATTAAAGACAAAATAAATAAATGTCTTTGCCTTGGAAATCAAAAGGTAGAAATGCCAAAGCCTCATTCCGGATTCTGTCTCCTAATTCCTCCTAACTTGCCAATTGCAAATGTTCATACAATGAGTAATTGTACAAGACACAACAGACAAGAACCAAGCAAAAAGTACAGAAAAAAAAATCAAGTACAAAATTGTAGAACTAACGACAGATAACCACATTCAATTTGAGTTATAACTAGACACTACATTTATCTCAACTCCAATAATATTAAATAAAATAAAGTCAATGTAATTTATCGACATAATATATCAATATTAACTTTATGTACATAACGAAATTGTAGAACAAGTATAAAACTAAAGTTAAGGTGTATTTCATAATGTTAACTGCGCATGCAGCAGTAAAACAATGATATTTTTTAACCACAAAGTCTCAGGTTACTTTAAAATCGAGTTCATAAATTGTTTATAAACATTATATCCTCTTAATTCACCGAGATATTTTTAATTAGATATAAAACTGTGATGACTCACCAAATATCTAAACGGGACAATATCTATAATACGGAATCCTAACGATGAGTGTGAACTTGTGATTGAAACAAATATTAACAACAATAAAATCAATATGCCCTTTTTTTAGTTTACATGTTTTGTTTCCAAGTTTGTAATTAAGCTGCTGCATCTGTAAGTTGTAACGCACACTCTTCTATTCAGACTCTTGACATCCTCGCTCTAATATTTAATCATCACTTGAAAAAAAAATCCTTTAACTGCTGTTGCAATTTTTTAATTGTTTTTATAGGCAACTGCTTTTGCAAATTACTACCTCACTATTTTATTTCAACTATTTCAATTCTCAATCTCCCACAATAGTTCATTGAAAAAAAAATACTTATATATAAAACAAATTCAATTTCAAAAAAATAAAACATGAGGGTAGACATACATTTGTCTTGTCTTTCCGCTAGTCAATAAAAATATAATATTGTGATATTCAAATTACAAAATATTATCCATTAAGTCTTATTATTAAGATATAATTAGTGAACAAAATGTATTTTTTGGAAGAATAAAGAATATCAAACAAATTGCAACAACCCAAAATATAATATAAATTAATCTTCAATATACATTAGATATAATTTCTAAAACTTATATTTATCAAAATTAACTTGAGTTAAGTTGGGAGTTAAATTGGTAAGGCACGTCAGGAACACGATGACCAATAAAAAATAAGTGAATTTGTTTAAACTTATTTCTTAAAAAAATATTTATTTCAATAAAATAAACAAATTTTTGTTTTTAAATATGTTTGTTTAAATTGTTCATGCTTAAAAAAATTATTTTCTGTTTATTTTGATAAGCAAAGCGAATCCTATTTTCTTATTAAAAAATTATTTTTTTAAAACATTTTAGTTATTTTTTAAATTTAAACAAACCAGTCCAGTACTGCTCCTCTAGGTTCCTTTCAAAATTCATTTTGTTCTTACATGATCCATAAAGAAGTCAATTCCTCTGAAAGCAACCCACATATTTTACTATTGACACCAAAATTTTGCCCAGAGCACAAATTAAATCAGCAAGGATAAAAAGAGTAACAATTCCTACATATAGTTAGTTACTACACACATTTAAAATGTGACTATTCTTAGCGCACAAAATACAAATAGTGAAATCCAATGATAAGTTGAATTATTTGTACGATAAAAACAAGTGAGTACCAACATACACTGTTATGTTATCGGCCCTTAACAGTCCCCTGTAACTGTAAAGAGTTGTAACTTCGAGACTATAAGTATAAATTACTGTTTTGTTTTTGTACTCCATTTGTAGAGCGCCCCCCCAATGGCTTCTTGTTTGAACATTGGAAATGCACGTATTCAGTATTACTAGTATTCGTGACAAATTCAGAATGAAAGATTTCAGCTACCCTTTATGCAATTGTGATCACCTAGGAGATACTTCTTTTACTCTCCAATATAAGTAAATATTTTTTATCTATGTTTTATTTAAGGAGATTCTCTCCAAAATATTAATTTATAATTGATATCAAATTTTAATTAAAAAATAATTTTAAAAAGATTTATTTTTAAATTAAAATGATACAATTTAATGAAATTAATTATTTTTTTAATATGTGTGAAATATGTGTTTTTTTTGCTTATATTCAAGAATGGAAGAAATATTGGATAGTGGTTATTAGGAACTAATATGTACAAAATATTAAATAAATCAAATTGGTCCAATTAGTAAAAACTAGACTCATTCATTAACGTTTATTGAGGCATGTCTGACTTTAGTGACACTAAACCTCAACTTAATTCACCTAAATTTTGTTCAACAAAACATAAAATACGTACAAACATTAAATAAACAAATTAAATTAGCTGAAGTATGGTAAGATCAGGCCAACTAGCAAATTGAAAGACTGTTAACTTATGTCATAACAAAATACAAAAAAGTACAATAGAGGTTGCTCTAATTAATACCCCTACTAAAAAGTTAAAGCCAAAGTTGAACTACTCTTGATTAAAGACCTAAACAAGAACTTAACAGAACTAGAAAAATCCACCAGAAGCCATTAGGAGCATGCCTCAAAGAGGCCAGGGAATGGAAATTCCTCTTCACATATCCATCATTTGTATTAGATTCTAGCAATTTGATCTCTTGCTGGCATGGTTTTACCCCATATGGAACATGACTTGTTGACATTACTCCAAGATGGTAGCAAAGGCTAGGGTTGTTCCAGGCCCCAAAACGCGTTCCCAATTTTCCATAAAACTCCATAGAGAATTTAAGCTCTCCTACCAAATTGTTGCCACTAACATATAGTGCATTGAGAGAAGGAAGAGTAGATAGTTTTGGTGAAAGGTTGCCTGTGAGGTTGTTGTCACTAAGGCCTAAAAACCTCAACCTCTTTAATTCTGATATAGACTCAGGAATTTCCCCTTTCAACCCCATGTTAGATAGGTCCAAAATGACCAAATTGTGAAGGTTTTCCCACTTCAGGGTCCTGATATCTCCACCTATTGCATTGTTGGACAGAACCATTTCCTCTAAAGAATACATATATTGAATACTCAATGTCAACCCTCCTGAGAATCTGTTATTCCTAAGATCCATAAGGGTCAGATTCTTAAGATCAGCAAGTTCTTTCAGCAGATTCCCCTCCAAATGGTTATGGCTCACATCAAGCTTCAAAAGGGAAGTTAAGCTTCCAAGTGTCAAAGGTAAAGTCCCAGATAGTGAATTTCTACTTAAATCAAGAATTAATAAGTCACTTAGTGCACTAAAAATATCTGGAATGTGTCCACTAAAATAGTTTCCAGCAAGAACAAGCCTCTTCAACTTGTTGAGGTTACCAATATCTGGTGGAATTTCACCTGTTAAACCATTTTCTAATACTACTAGTGATTGAAGGTTCTTGAGGGCACCAAAACTTGAAGGAATTTTTCCAATGAGACCTCTGTTTGATCTAAACTCAAGTGATTCTAAGCTGCCAGCAAGCTTTTCCCAGTTTGCATTGAGGATGGTAACTTGATGATGCTTGTGTTTTGATTCAAAGCATTTGAAGAGGGATAGAGCTTTAAGGTGCTTCAGCTCAAACAACTGTGGTCTGAATTCCAAATTTTTGGCACAACTTAGAGAATTGTCGTGGATTGGTCCAATGTTCAAGACAGTAACATACCAAAATCCATTAAACAGATCACAAGAGACCCCCTGCAGCAAAAAACAATAATAAATACGAATTTAACAATATTTTAAGATCAAACTGTTTTGGAAATTTTATAACTTCTTGGTTTAATAGTAAAGATTTTGATTACATGGCTTAATAGGCGAAAAATACAATGGCTACTTAACTTATTGCATGCAACATTTTACAAGGACCGTTTCATTTATGGGGTAAAAAAAAGATAAAATAACTGATATTCATACTTTTGGAAAGTATCATTCATCATTGTGTAAAGGAAGCTTTAAACAAGAATAATTTTTTAACTGTAGATTTCGCAAAATTAAGCCAAATGATTTTCTTTTCCTTTGGCTTGCTGCAGAATGCACAGAAGCTGAAGTTCATCTAACAATTAATTTATAAAAATTTCAAAGCATCATTTACTACCATAATGATAATAATAATGACTAATTGATTACCCTGAAATCTTTAAGGGAAAAAATAATAATTTGAAATGTTCTCATGCAAGGATGGTTTCATAACTTAAATCAGAAATAATTTAAAATATCCAACCATTATCCATAGCACAGTATAAAGGTAGTTTCTTGGAAATTTTACAATATGATGATTCTACTGTCTAGTCATTCAGAAGGGTCAAAAAGTACCTGAATAGGAGTCCAACCACAAGGATCTGGATAGAGATCTGAGCCATTCCACCAATTACCAACAAAGCCTTGAATGGTGGAGTATAGAGCATCCCTCTCTGCCTTCTCCATTGGAGCCATGTCAAATTTTACTTGTCCATAACACCATGCACTCAGAAAGATGATGAAGAGAGCAATGATGGCTTGACAAAAAGCCTTGAAGTTCCCCATGAGGTTATTGAGTCAAAGCAGCCCTATCAGGCACAGGATAAACTCAAGATGGATGGAGCTAAATTGATGAAACAAACTCAACAACAGAAGGAGCAAACTTGGCTTGAACTCTAGTGCACAATTTGCATTATGGTTTTCATAGACAAATTCACTTTTTTTCTTTCATAGAAACAACATCCAGCTAAATTACAAGAAAAAGGACAGACAAAGGAGGAGGAAGAACAGGTGACTTACTCCCTCAACAGTAAAGAGCATACCAAGACAAAACAAATACCAACATGGGTCCCTACAGAAAAACTAGTGATATTTTTAACTGGTGATACTTCGGTGCAACAAATGGAGCAGATTCTAGCATCAAGAAAGGAAGAACAGGATCCTGAAATTGTGGTCAAAGTTAACAGAAAAAAGGAGAGTAATGCTAGAGGAAAAACAAAAGCATAACAAGAAACCTGACCTCTTTTCTTCCTTGTGTTTATGGAAAAGCTAAGGAAGTAGTATATATCAGATATAAGAGAACAACACGAGATGTTATCATGTTAGCACAGTTCTCAAAGCATAAAGTCATAATATTAATGAGTCTAATACGGCTAGAGCTGTAGCAAGTGACTGAAAGCCTATATATAAGATGAAAGCGAAATCAGGTCTGCAAATTGCTCACTCTTTCTGATTCTATTATTAAATTCTCATTATTATTAGTATTATTATCATTATTGTTAAGGGTAATGCTAACCTGTGCCTAAGACACTGGTTAAGAAAATAATAAATAAAAAGATTTCATTAAAAGTTTATTTATGTTGGGGTTGTATTAAAAATCAGATAAGAGTGCACTAATATATTTTTCGATACAAACTTTCTACTTTGATTCTTTAACCAATATCCCTAAATACTGATTAACATTTTCCTATTATTAAAATTTAATTTTTATGTATTGTTAATATAAACACTTTCAACTAGTCCAAAATAGATGACTTTAAAGTAGATACTAAATACTAAATACCAGTGGCGAGCCAAAAAAAATTTAACTCATGTCAAATTTTATTTTTAAGTAGTGCAAAAATTTGTTTTTGATCCTATAATTTTACTGATAGTGCCAAATTTTATTTTTAATCCAATAATTTTACATAAATTTTTTTGAAAAAAATTAGGTAGTACCATGACCACTGCTGGTTTAACCATGCTAAATACTATAAAAGTCAACAAAAATATCATAAAACAATTTATAATTGAGTAACAGGATAAAAATCATTTACATTGTGTTTACTTTTATTATTAGATAGATAGATGCAAATATAATAAGCCATATTAGGGTGCGTGTGGATTTCCACCAAATAAACGTTGAGTAAAACTTTTGCTGGGATATCCAATTCTGGAAAAGTAAGCCTTGTGATAGTTTTGCAAACTAAGGTTGCAAACTTTAATCCAAACATGTACTAAAAGATAAGACAATTATGAAAAGTTGAAGGGCAAGGTATGATTTTAGGAGGGGGGGGATAGATGAAGATAAATTGTATTAGTAGGGGACCATGATGCATGCAAAAAAAAAATGAAGGTGCATGTAAGTGCATGCAAGACAAACTAGGCTTTTATCTGTTATTGCCGTGTTGTCTTGTTTGGTGGTGGTGGCCTGGGGGGTTTTTAACAGCCCTCTGAAACTGCAGAGGAAAAAAGGACAACATACAACAGTGGCTTTGAAAATAGAAGCTAACTATATTGCTTGATTGCAGTTGGGTCATGAGGAGGACCACACTTTGTACCCAAAAACAACCTCAGAGTCTTTGCTGATCCTCAAAATTTGTAGCCTTGGGGTATGAATTGAATTCGTGTCTCAGCAAAAAGAGAAGAAAATTGGTAATAATAGAATTGTGAATTCATTGCTTCCCATGCTTTTTCTGCAGCGTATGATAAAAATAAATTAAAATAATCATTAAGTGCATGTTTGTTTCTTTTGTATGTGTTCATGTGAACGGAAGAATTTTTGCTTTGGCTTCACATTATTAAACTTTCACGTAAAAAGTATATTTTCTTGCTTTTATTCAACGTCCTTTGGAGCCTTTTAAGTTCCAAAACAAACATTCCAAGTAGTTTGTGCACAATTTGTAAGGAATATAGTATATATATTATAAAACATTATATTGGAAAATGATCATGAGTAACAATAATATTTGTAAGAATTCACTCAAATTTTTAAGTGTTGCAAATATATTAAAAATGAATTTTATCAAACATGTGAATCAACTTATGTGGAGTTGTCTTAGATTAATTAAAAGTTTTGGATTAGAATACTAAATATGTATAATGTTGCATTAAATATTCAGAGATAAACTTTTATCTAACTTAAATATAATTGATTCCAATTAAATACAACTGTGGTTCAGAAAAATATTGAAAGTATTTTTTTCCCTCTGGTAACTGAATGGATATGCAATTGCATAATTGACTCATTTTAAATTCGTGTGCATAGGTAATTTTTGTACACTATTAAAAAAGGTAGTTTTCGTACAAATTAGCAATCATGCATTGTATTATAGGTTGCATGTTTGGTACTAAGCAATAAGTCTTTCTTAATAATAGTTTTTTTTATAATTATTTAAGAAATTATTAAAAATTGTTTCCAATAATATCTCAATTTAATTTTTAATTGAGTTCAATAATGTGTGTGATTGCATGTCCATAAACTTATATGTGGGATAAGATTTTTGTGGTTATTATAAAAAGTTATTTTCAAATAACTAATTCCAACACGCTTTTAATATTAAACTTTAGAGCTTGACTAATCTCATTAATAAGGCTTCACCATCAACAACGATACATCCACCATGCAAATGAGATGTGATGAGATAATGAGAGATAATAGACGAACTAAGTAGCCTATATGTACATACCACTAATGAAGGAAAAGAGGGGAAAGAGCAAAGAGAATAAATACAATGATTAAATATATAATATTGGTAATAGTAATTTATTTTATTTTTAGTAAGTTCTCATTAGAGAGCATTGTAATATTCTCCAATTGTTGGAAGAATGGAAAGGATAATAAAATCACAAAAGGATAAACAATCCTAGCCAAGCCAACAGCCAATAGGCTTAAAGTTAGGCCTAACGTAGGTTGGCAAGTCTTTTTCTCCCCTATGTTTCCTCTGGCTACCCTCTAGCTAGCAAGTAATTTAGGATAGCACCATGCAGAAAAAGTCATTAATAAGTACTTATTGGGATGTAATTTAGTATTTTTTTTTTCTCAGAAGCATGCGATTTTATGTAGTGTAGGGTCTAGGCCCTGGGTGCTCACAATTTGTATTCAAGAGAAATATATCTTTATTTAATTTATATCGTATTTATAGGAAGCCTTTTGTTTAGATATGAACTTCCATTAATCACTGGCTCACTGCAAATGCTCCAAATATAAGTTTTGAAGTATCGAAGTACTTGCTTAATTTTATCAATTAATGCAAACATTAATACTGAAGTTGAATACGTAATAAAGATGGATTCACCCCTTTAGTTCAATTTTGGGAAGAAGCAAGCACCATCCTTTCTTAAGCAGCAAATCTATTTCGCAAGAGAACAGTTATTGAGAACACAGGCAGCAGAACAATGCTTCTCATCTGCCAGTAATAAATGCCAAAACAAACATGGAAGCTACTCCAAAGTAATATTACATGCCTAATCTCCTAAATAAGGAATGATGACATATGTATATCTATTTGTGATATAGCTACTTCCATCACGTTGTAAAAAATCTGAAGATCTTCTTTCCAATGGACACCTCACCCGGATGTTCCTCTTCTTCCTCCTCATCATCATCATTTTCAACTTCATGGATTGTGCTTCTATCTTCATCTTGATATTCTGGTGTACCATTTTCCTCCACACGATTCAGAGTCTCAGTTGCAGCACCGTTGTCATCAACAACATCTTTTGGTAGTTCAAACTGTAGAACAAAAAATCTGTAAAAATAAAATAGAACATATATATAAAAATTTCCAAGAAATCAATCATCAAAACAAGGCTGTGTTACCCTAACAGCTCTATCATCTGAGAACTCCACAGTCTTCACTGTCGAGACCTGCACCAGGTTTGTGTCTTGTACATTGTCATCATCTACTGCTAATGAAGCTTCAACAACTTCAGGGTTGTTTTTATCACCCTCCAGTTTACCAGCAGCAGCTTCTTTCTCCACACTCTTTGTTGCATTTGATATGTTCTGCATCGATGAATCTTTGCCTGCACTGCTAAAAAAAAGGGGTGATGTCAGAAACAATCAAGAAAATTATGACCACTGCACCAAACATTAACAGATATGATGCATGATGGTTTTGCTGCTAAATATAATTACCAGCCACATGCAAGACCTTGAAATAAAACCCTTAAGATTCTCTCATAAATTCCAATAGCATTAAACAGTAGCTCAATCGAGCAATTCACTTTCCTACTATTTATACACATGTAAAATACTATTTACTATTGGGAAAGTATCCACCACACTACAGCTGGACAGCCAAGATTGCTAAGCAAATGAGCAAACCAAGATTGTGTGGCTTCAATTAGGATCTTTCTCATTTCAGTTAAACATTCTGAATAATAATAAAAAGCTTTATCTCACTAAGTAAGGTCTGCTACTCAGTTACAAACCAAATTCTTATCACCTTGAAGTCATATCAACGAATAAGGGTCAGTTAGTTTAAACTCTAAAAATCAATTTTAAAAAAGTGTTTTTTAAGAAGCACATAGGATTTGCTTGTTAAAAAAGCAGAAAACTGTTTATTTTAAGTAAAAACAGTTTAGACAAACACATCATAAAACCATATAGCTGCTTATTTTATTTAAAAAGCACTTATTTCAAAAAAATAAGCTTAAACAAACTAGCCCAAGAAGTCTCTAACCTTTCATCATTAGTAAAAGAGAATTTATTTTAATAAACATACTACAGAACAGAAACTTCCATCTCAATAATATTTTTTTTAGTATCTGAAAAATAGTAATTCTGTCCATATATTAAATAATCTAGCCACTTGAGTGATTTACACCGAAATGGTTCATTTCCCACCAGAGTTTAACAATGACAGTATAATAAGTACCATTCTTTCTTACTATTGCAGAAATCTAAAATGAGAGATTAGTCCTTCAGTGTGGAAATTAACCATGAATTTATTTCAAACATATCATTAATTCAAACAGCAATACCCATATATATTCAATTTACACCTCATCCTAGATAATTATCCCCAAAAAATAAACACAATCAGCATAACATATAATGTAAACTGCCATTGATCCCAGATAAGGCCTAAGACTAAACTTACGTCTTATGCCGCCTGAGATTGTATCGCTTCTCCCCAGTAACTTGTGTCAGTGGAGCAACTGTTTGCCTCTTCTTCCTGCGCCCACCAGCTGTAATACTATCTGACTGTCCTTCACTATCACCAGCATTCTGCTCACTTTCTGTAATCCTAGAAGTTTGTGCCCGTTGCCGCTTCCTTCTAGTGTTACCAATGGCTTTCTCAGTGTGACTGGAGTCTTCTCGACTGTCTTCTCTGATATGATCAGTATTGAGAGACTGCAAGCTTGCATTTTCTATTTTCTTTGGGGCTTTTCCTAGGAACTCCTTGGCCTCTTCAACAACAGCCTTCACTGAGCGTGTTCTAGCAATTCCAGATTTGCTTTTCCTCCCAGGTTTGGGTCGACCACGCTTTGGAACAGACTGCTGAGAATCACCTGGATCTCCATCTACAAAACTATCCACACGGCTGTGATCACCTATGGATAGAGAGTATTCATCACCAACCTCTTTATCAATGTTATCGGATTGGAGGTGTGGTGTATCTGAAGAGTGATGTGCCATCCCACCTGCTGGATGACGTTCATCAAAAATAACTCTAGCTCCTATATTAGGAAGAGATGTAGGCAGCTCCTCATCTATGTTCTCTACACTAAAATTGACATCTGACAGTGGTGATGTCCCACGCATGTCTGAAGCACCAACAGCATCAGCTCTTTTACTTGGGGACAAATTGAAAATCTTGGTTGTGCATTTACGGAGCCAAGAGACAGGCCTTACAGATCCAGAGATGTTAAACTCAGAAGCAGCTACATTGTCCTGGGAGTTCTTAGGAGGATTTTCATTCAGAGCAGGGGAGATAGGTGAGGGAATGGCCACTCTTTCCTTAAAGTCAGGTAACTGAATATCAGATACAACAAAATCCCTAACAGCTTCACCACAGCCCTTGCAACTCCTTAGCTTCTCAATAAGTTCAAGAAAATGTTTTCTTTCAGCAACTAGGCGCTCACGTTCCTTCTTAACCTTCCGGCTGAGATTCATAAGCATTTCAGAATCTTCATGCATCTCACGTTGGCCTGACTTCAGTTGCTGCTTGTTCGACTCAAGTTCCTTCCTCTCATTTTCTAACCTAATCCCCTCAGCCTTCACTTCTTCCCATTCCTTCTCAGTAACATCCTTCAAGTTATTAATATTATCAAGCTCTCTTTGCATCTCCTCCTGAAAGTTTCTCTCCCTTTCCTCCAAGTCTTTCTCCATAGCCTCCTGTCTTTTCTGGATTTCATTCTCAAGATTCCTCATCTTCAATTCAAAATCTTGAAGCATTTGTGCCTTTTCATTTTTCACCTTTTCAGACAAAAGATGTTTCTCTTGCTTCATTGAATCTCTAAATGATTCCTTCTCCGATTCAAGCTTCTCCAGCTCTTTCTTTATATGATCTTGCATATGTTGTTTCTCATGTTTCAACCTTTCTTCTTCACTGTTCTGAAGTTTTCTTAAACTTTCTTTCTCCACATCAATATCACGCTGCTTACTAGTAATTTCTGCTCTTTTTTCATCCAGCACATCCCACTCTTTCTCAAACCTCTGTCTCTCCTCCCTTAAGTTTTCAGCTTCCTTCATAATAAAGTCCTTCTGCAATCTGGTATGCTCTATCTCCTGTTTTAGTTCCAATTGCAAACGAGAATGCTCTGCCCTATCATCTTCAGTAAGCTTCAAATTCTCAGTCTCTTGGCATATTTGCAACTCCTTCTGAGAAATCTCAGCTTTCATCTTCTCAAGTTCAGCATTTAAATTCTCCAGGCTCTCCCGGTCAGCAAGTAGTTGTTGTTTTTCCTTCTCCAACTCTTTCTCTTTGATTATCATAGTCTTTTCTTTCTCCTTTAAGGATTTGAACTTTGCTTCAATCTCGTTATTTTGCTCCTTTATTCTCTCAGCCTTCTTATTCAAGGCCTGCTCTTCTTTTCCAACCTTTTTTTCCCTATGGTTGACTTCGACTTCCCTATGCTCCAAGGCTTCCTCCTTGATGCTAAACTCCTCAACGAGGGATTTCTGCTTCTGTTCCATTTCAAGTTCAACCTGCTGCAACTTTAAATCCAGAGTAGCCTTTTGTTCACCAAGGAGCTTCTCAATCCCCTCCTGTAGGAACCACAGGTTCAACAGTCAGAATGCAATAAAATCATGTAAGTTACTCAAAACGTACATGCTCTGCTCACAAAAAACATTATATTTATGTCACAAGACTATGGGTTTATATAGTGAATTCCCATTTTCAATTTCTTTCCCTAATTTCACTTGGCAAAAGTCGTGTAGAGTTGTCATTCCCATATTGACCATATAGGCATTCAGTTAAGCAAATGATTCTTTAAACTATCATTAATGCATAATGCCAAAACCTGGCTTCAGCATTTGATCTCTCCTATGATGCAAACTTTATCCTTAACAAAGTAGTAAGTTCTAATTAGTTAAAAGTTACTCTGATATTTCCTTTTCCTGTAAGAAAGTTAAAAGAAATAAATGAACTGACAACACGCATGTAAGTATGTTATTTAAAATATTAAAATTGTTCGATTTTACTAAGAAATATATAAATGAAATTTGAAAGGCAGATGTCAAGATAGCAAAGCATTTCTAATATTACAGCCAGATTTTTTAATTATGAATTGTGGAATAATGTCTGCCTGGGACACTGTAGGATGCAGAAACTAAAAAACGTCTTAGCCCTAGAAGCATTCATTCATTCAAAATGGAGTTTACTGTGATCTCTTAGAAATGATTAAAAGATCAAGTCATCTCACTTTACATCACAATATCAGTCTTGCATCTCAGTAAGGCCAAAAGCAGATGCATCATGTTAAGCATCTTTGAAATCTAAATATTTCAAAAAGATACACATATCTCAAAAATATCTCTTGGATTTCACTTCTAGGCAGCATGTATTAAGCGATAATAAATTGATGTATCATGCAAACAACTTTGCACAACATTTTATTCTATTGTAAAGTCACCAGGTTACCAGACTCACTCTTTCTCTAGCACTAAGCTTTAGTTCCAGTGCAAGCAATTCTTTCTCTTTCATCTCCAGCATGCTCTTTAAAGAATTCACTTTCTGCAACCAGAATCACAGCACACAAATAATGGAAAGGATCAGGAAAAAGATGTTTGCATAAAAAAAAAAAAAAACAGCATGCACAAGTCATTGATACACAATGAAAAAGCACAAAATGCACCTTCTCTTCCACATCTAAATCTGCTACTCTTTGGATTATCTCAGCTTCCTTTTCTTTCACTAAAGAATTAGATGAATCAATTTTCTTCTCCAACACTTCTAGGTCTCTTTCTTTCTGCTTAAGGCTCTTCTCAGTTTCAACTATCTTTTCTTCTTTCTCACCAAGATTTTGCCTACCATCACATAGCATATCTTCTCTTTGCTTTAGCTTCCTTTCCCAGTCCTTCAAATCTTCCCTTTGTTTGTAGAATGTTGCCTCAAATGATTCTCGACTGCAACGTACAATACCAACTTAATGAATTAAGCCATAATGCAAAAGAGCTGAAATAACATGATGTATAGAAACATCCATAAAATGTAGTGCATAAAGCATACTCGATAGCTAACGACAAACGCTCCTTTTGAAGCAAACTTTCACGAACATCCACCTGTCGCAATTTCATATCCAGCTCTGCATTTTTTCTGTTTATCTCAGCAAGCTTAGCTTCTGCATCAAGCAGTTTCTTGTCAACCACCGAAGACTTCTCTTCAATTCCATCAACCAATGCGTTAGCTTTAGCTAGCTTTGTATGAGAGGAAGACTGGACTTGGGCATGCTCTTCTTGCATTGCACGCAGAGCTCTCTCAAGCTGCAATTGATTGATGTCCAAAACATCAACATCAAATCAAGAAACATCTAAACAGACATCCCAAGCGACAACCCAAACAAATCCAAAAATGTCGTACAAATCTTGTCATAAAATTGAAATAGAAATAAATTGACAAGGTATTGAACAACATGAAGATCCATAAGGAAAGAGAACATGTATCATGGCGAATAATTTAAGGGCTACTTGGTTTAAGAAAATGATTTTTATTTTCACTACTGTTTTTTGTTGTTTTCACCATTTCCTATAAAAAAAAACTTAGAAAACAAGAAACCTAGTGAATATAAAGTGACATTTATGTAATAATTAGTATAGGAAGGAAACAAAAACAGATAAAATTATGGTTTTAAGCACCCAATAATTTTTATCCAATATCAATTGTGGTTTTTATGGAAGGGTAATGCCTAAATACTGCATAATGAAGCTCAAGGTAAGGGGAAAAGTGAGGAAGAGAGGAAAGAGTTAAATCCCAATAACCTATGATCAGCTCTTACAACACGGACCAAAGTAAAAAATGAAGACAAGATCAACAGAAGAAAGGAGCAAATAGCAATGCACGCAAGTAGACAAATCTAACAATCATATATATAATTGAAGATATAAAAAAAACATACATCAGCCCCACATTGCCTCTCCGTGCTTAATGCTTTCTTCAAATTTTCCTCTCGCTTCTCAACTTCAAACAATGCAATTAAATGTGCTGACTGTTCTCGTTTTAGAATCTCCTCAGTTTCAGCTAGTTCTTGCCTCAGCTGATCAAACTTTGAATTCCATTCTTTCTTCTCAATCAATAGGAGGCCCATGTTGTATTGGTAGTCAAAAAGCTATAAAAAATGACAGGAACCAAATAGTTCATCAATGATCAATCATCAGAGATACATGATTTCCACAAGAACATGCTTTTGCAATTTCAATGAGCACAATATTGGGAAAGTTAGCAACCATAAAATATTTCATATATTGTAATGCAAAGGCCACCAAAGAATTTGTTTGTTTACACACATAGATATGTTCGTGTATTGGTTACAA
The DNA here is from genome assembly GCA_013407115.1 of Glycine latifolia. NCBI lineage: Eukaryota > Viridiplantae > Streptophyta > Magnoliopsida > Fabales > Fabaceae > Glycine > Glycine latifolia. The sequence continues at coordinate 27,678,945 of CM023948.1, read as the reverse complement.
ACGTAGATATGTTCATGTATTAGTTACAAACATAGATATGTTCATGTATTAGTTACAAACGTAGATATGTTCATGTATTAGTTACAAACATAGATATGTTCATGTATTGGATGCTTCACCAATACATATCATGTGTTAGAAACCACTAATTACAATGAATCTTAATTTTAAAGTGGGTCACATTATTTTCTTTTCTCGGTGTTTTGCTACCAGTGGGCAATAGGCAGTGGTTTATATTAACAAGAAGTGTGCACTTAGTTTGAATTTGAAGAATTACAATTACATATTTATTATGTTTTATATATTAATATGTATATTATATCATTCACATATCTATATACGTATCTTCCCCCATATCTTTTTCTATATATTATAAAGAATAGTTGAATTGCATCACCATAGAAAACTTGAATCGTATTCAATGGCATATGTAGACATATCAGTATCTGTGTATCATATTTTCATCCCTGTAAAAGTCCTTTTACACATTTATATTTGCTTTAATGCAGCAAGGAAACTTTTAAATGGTCCTCTTCTACCCACTGTTGGTCCATCCAAATTCAAAACCATGTTATAATTTCAACCCCTGAATCACCCATTTAGATGCAATAGCATAAAATGCTTTGCCTTCATTACTCTACCAAGTACAACGCTTCTTTCACAGCCAAATTTGCCAGTAATTTCAGTAACACATCAATGGCTACATTTTTGGGGGAATGGGGGGATCCAAACTCATGTACTTTCTCTTAAGTTCATAGTAGAATCAATCAAAATAGTTCCTTTCTCTAAACCGTATCAGCATCGATAGCGACATCAATAACAATATTCAAAACATTGGTGACCAACAGCAACTATGGATTCAAATTGATCAATCATAAATACCAAATGCCAAGTGCCAATCAATCATAAATTTAAACCACAAAATGTATCTTAATAAGCAAATAATAATAATTATAAAATGACAAACTTAGCAAAACCGCATCAAACCCTAAAAAAGCGTCTCAAACCAATAACGATGAAAATTTGAAAAATTATTGAAACCAACCTCTCTTTCGAGCCTAGAAACCTTCTCCACGAGCGCTTCGTGGTCCTTCCGCTGCATCACAGCCTCGTCCAGCAACCCTAACTCGGTGAACCGCTTCCAGTCCTCGGCGTCCCCCGCGGCATCAGGCCCCACCGCAACGGTGGTTTCCGTCAGAGACCCCAACGGCGGCGGCGGAGGACCCTCGGCGACGGCCTTGCCCTTCGCGGAGGCGGAACCGCCCCGAAGGGGCGTGAACGCCTCCGCGGCCGGCCACACCTTTCTCTGCGGCGTGAACATTGCGCCCTCGATGCAACGAAAAAAATCGCCGGAAAAGTGAGAGAAAACGAAACCACGGTGAGGGTTTCGCCGGAAAAGAAAAAGGTGAGGGATTGATTTGTGTTTTGGTGAAGTGTGTGAATTTTTTTGAAAAGGGTAATATAAACGGGTTTAAATGTTTTTTGCGAAGAGAAACTCTCGTCCTTTTAGGCTTTAGCACAGTCTGTATTTTGTACTACTACACCAATTTGGATTGCAATAATTTGTAATTGTTTTTGGACAAATGAGGATATTAAATTGGGGAAATTAAACGGTCCATTTTTGTGCGACAATATTGTTGGAAGAAATTTTTCTAAGCTAAATGTTATCATTTAATAACAGGTCATTGAAAAGTCTTTATTTTTTATTATTGTATTTCATTCTTAACAATTATTTAATATATTTTTTTCAAATTATTTATTTATTTTTTACGGGATAATCTAATATTGATTATGTACCCAAAAAAATTACAATACAATTCATTGTTCAATGAATGATTGAAAAGTCTTCATTGTTGTATTTAATGCATTTTCAATACTTAGTTGTATTATACTAATTAATTCAATTAAAACAATCTTCTGAAATTTGGTCAAAATAATTCATCTGAAATATGTATTTAATCTTTCACAAAAAATATTTAACTTGAGAATTTGTGTTGAAGTAGATTTAAACCAATTAATGTTAGGTAATGTTTGATTGAATGATTATTAGTGTATGATGGAGTATAAAAATTTGTATATCATTTACAGTCCTTATGATTGTTAAGGCTTATCATATACTTCCTTTGATCTTTAATATAAGCAATAAAAACTTCTTATTTTTTGTCATAAATATAAGTAAATTTCTATTATTTATGTATTATTTAATGAAATTCTCTTCAAAATATTTTTCAATAAGGTCAAAGACTTTTTTATACTTGATATTAAGTTCTAACAAATGATAATTTAGAAAAAGTATTATTTTTAAATTAAAAGTGTGAAGTTTACAGGGATGAAAATTACCTACAGTGGGTAGAAGAGGACCATGGAAAATTATTTTTTTAATAACTCATTAATGGTTTAATAAGTGTGAAGTGTCTCTTTTACTTATAATCAAGACCAGAAAATTACCTACACTTTGAGGTTTAGTAAGTCTCTTAGAGATAATCTAACACTTGCTAGAAAATGAGACCCCATAAATCAAGGTAAAAACAGAAGCTACGGGATCTTTTGTAAAAATTATGAAATCATCATTAATTACAGATTTTGTCTATAATTATGTGGGTAATTTACATGGAAATTAATTAATTGTTGTTAAAAATTATCAACGTATCATAATTAAAAAAATGGTATGCTTAAAAAGGAAAGAAAGGATGAATATCAATAAACTGAGGGAGTTACAAAAACATCAATCAGATAGAATAAATAAGGAAAAATAAAAAAGAGGAAAAAGTCACAAATGGAATCAACATTTATTGCCCAATATATTAAATTTAACTCTGACTCATGAAAGCCAAATGTATGCGTAGTAAAGAAAAATGTCATCATAATAAGTAATCAATCATGACTTATTACAACTTATCAAAATAAGTTTACACCTTAAGTCAAGAGTGTCACATGTCAATTAGGATGAAGCCATGCAAGATCAAATAATATGTTATCTCACTCCCATATAATCAATCTTCTTATTTTATAAAATGCATTATTTTGCAATTAGACATTGTAATTCATATTTTTTCCTCTCAAGGTTGCGTGGATATATGGTTTAATTTCACCAACAAATGAGTATGCCAACGAATATTATTAGCAAAAGCAGTTGGGGTACTCAGTGACCACGGTCATCGCAGAATCGTTTGCTGTGAAGAACCAACCCCACTTAGCTCCCCGACAATTCTCTATTTGCAACGTCAACGATGAGACCATTTGACAGTGGCTAAAGGATTTTCCAGTTGAGAATCTTGGGCTGAAAAAAGGAGTACCAATTTACATTAACAAATATGGAAAAGAAAAGGTGCGATCGGTGCATTTTAATGGAGGAGGAGGTTTCAGGTAAACAATCATTTAATCATTTTCATTTTTTATGTAAACTTTGAATTTGATTTCAATATTCACGAGGTCCTCCCAGTGGTGATCCAGGAATTTAGTTTTATGTCCACACAGTTTGTGGTGAGAGTTCGGGAGGATTGCCCCCAGAAAGTTTTTTTTAAAAGAAAATTTAAATTGATGCAAATAATAGTTTGACCAAATATTAAGCCATCAAATTTTACTAATCCTCCAAAACAAATATAAGCATATACTCCAGTACATCCATACATCATCATTCTATTTATAATGGTGAATAAAAACATCACATTACCTGTACTGAAGGCAAGTAAAATCACATTAAAGGTCATCATCTCTAGCATATTAACTCGTTTGAGAATGTCAAACCTGGCATCAATTGGAAGATATAAAAGTCATTCCCCAATTAAACCCGACTAGCGAGCAGAAAATATGAAGCAAAAAAATTAAAGCTACACAATAAAAAAGACTAGATAACAGCAAAAATAATAGAAGCTACAAAGTAAATACCATGATTACAAAAGTATTTTTCGATGCTTCATTCCTTGAAAATATTGCATTATATCTTCATCATCAATCTTATTAAATATATCACGTTCAACATAAGTTAGCATGCATGCATTAAACCAATCATCACTGATTTGATTGTGCAACTTATCCTTAACAAAAGTCATTGCAGAAAAAACTCGCTCAACACTAGTCGTTGCTACCGGTAGGACAAGTGCCAGCTTTATCAACAAATAAACAAATGGATAAACAATATCCTTTCTCTTCTCAACCATCTTCAAAGCAAGGTCAGAAATTCTTTTCAAATTGACAAAATCAAAATCAGCTCTTACATCAACAATAAAATTACCGAGACTTGAAGAAAGAAAAGGAATATTTGCATGCTCATCAAACTCTAAAGGATAAAATTTGGCAAACTCAAGCAACTTTTCTTTGTTAAAAGTAGCAAATGAGTCACGAGGATCAAGACAACTCAAACACTCAAGCAACTTGGTATTGACATTATCAAATCGATCACCCAACTCTTGAACCTGAGTATCTATCACTGTATTAAATAACTCCACTTTAAAGTAGTGCAAGAATGTAAATGATTCCAATCTCCGTCTTGATCTCCCTTTAGGACAATAAACATCCTCCATATTCAGAATGTCAATATCATATTTATTAGCAAAAAGGTTCATTTCTTGAAGCAATTTATCAAAGTCATTATCTCTCACCTCTTGTAAACGAGACTTGACTACATTCACTAAACCAATTGCATTTAAAAGGTCTTGATATTTTCTTTGTAGTGCTTGCGACAACTCATGAGAAATCCCCAAGATAAGTTGCATAAGATGCAACAAGAATGCAAACTCAAAATCCTCCATGGCATACAAAATGCAACCTGCATCAGTTCTTGCAGCATCATTCTTAGGGTTGTCTTCAATAATTTTCATCAAGGAAATAATTGGAGAAAATAATGAGATAACACTTGTAACTGTACCAAAATGGGAACCCCAATGAGTGTCTCCAGGTCGCTTTAAGGTTGTCTCTTGATTTAAACCTTTTCCAGTTGGTGTTTCACCACAAGCAATTCTTTCAATAAGAAGCTCATACTGATTCATTTGAAGAATTTCCTTCCACTTGCATGAACCCCCAACGATGGTAGCCATCTTTTGAAGCATGTCAAAAAATTCTTGAATCTTTTTGTGATGTTTTGCAACTTCACAAGTGCCAACTATAATTGATGAGCAAAACAATGAATGTATAATGCAGATTTGTTGTCTGTCAAAATCAAACTCTTAAGCCCTTTGAATTCACCCCTCATATTACTATCACAATCATACCCTTGACCGCGACATTTAGACAAACTTAAACCAAGTTTAGAAAAGAGCCCATCAATCGCTTCTTTTAGTGATTGTGCAGTAGTATTTGAAACATGAATTATGCCAATAAAACATTTAACAATAGACCCTTTTTTGTTTACATATCGAAGTACAACTGCCATTTGTTCTTTGATAGCAACATCACGAGCTTCATCAACTAGCAAGGAAAAGTAATTATCCCCGAGATCACTAATTATTGCTTTAACAGTCAAATCAGCACAAGCTTAAGCAAGATCTTTCTAAATTGCTGGTGAAGTTAATTTGTGATTATTGGGGGCATTTTGCAATACCACATCACTCATCTCTTTATTTGACTTAGTATAAAACTTTAGAGTTTCAAGAAATAAACCTTGTTGATTTGAACTTTCAGATTCATCATGTCCCCGAAAAGGCTGACCATTTCGTAGTAGGTATCTAGTACAATCTAAAGAAGCTTTCAGCCAAATACGATAATCAATTCTTTGTTGATCCTCCATATTTGAAAAGGCAATATCAATATGTTGTTTTTGCTTCATCAAGTCTTGACCAGCTTGATAACATTTATTATGAACACTCCTATACTCCCCAACATGAACTTTGATTTTATCCTTCTTCTGCCAATTTTTGAACCCCAAACTAACAAATGCTTCATTTGTCGAACCACTACCTCCAACCTGCATATCAAATAGATAACAATACAAGCAAAAACATGCATCTTGTGATACGCTATACTCCAACCAAGAACCAAATTCTTCATACCACTTAGGATTGAATCTACGCATTTTTCCAAACATTACTGTTTGAGGGAATGGTTTAAGAATTGGCTGAGTTGGCCCATTGAGCAAATAAGCTCTCTGAATATCCTCTCTCTCTATAGGATTTGATGTCATTGAATAAATTGAAGGTCTTTTTCCCGGATCCGCTTCAAGATTTTCTATATTAACTTTTGCTTGAGGTGGTTGTTCAAAACTTTGAAATTGAGATGCTTGAGGTGGTTCCACGATTGAAACATTTTGTCTCCGAGGTTGATCAAATTCAGTTTCTGTATTTGTGGATTTTTGATGTTTGAAATAAGATTGTATCCCTGACAAATAAATAAGTAAATATCAATTATACTGTTTATGCTATTTAAACAGTTATAACAAATAAATAAGTATAGCAAATTACCTTTCATTGAGACTTGTTAAATTATTATGAACCCACAATTAGAAACTAGCGATTGCAAATTCCCAGCCCTAAGCATTTAGAACAACCAATAAGTATAGAAAATAATTTTTAGATTTTCTTCATTGACTTACATTTAGATAGAAGGAAGCATATCATGAAAATATATATTCTCAGTTCTCATCTAATTTCATTTTCGGTTCTCATCTAATTTTAGCATGATATTATTTCAAATCTGTAATTAACAACACAAATTGGGAACAAAAGGAACCATATCATGAAAATATATATTCTCAATGTTGACAGCCAATTCGTCCAAGTGCATTAGATCCATAAAATTAATCATTGTGATAGTGGATATTACAAAAGGAACAATTTTTTAAAGGAATATTAAATTGTGCATTAGCTAATTCTAGTAGTAATTATCATGCTGATAATGGATATAAACTTAAGCTTGCACTCTATTATTTGAAGTTCTCCTCGCTTCTCTTTAACCTGTAGGAAGAGCAAAAACCACCATTAAAACAGATGACTTTTAGGTCCTATACATGTTTTCCATACTGGTCGTGGCCAAGAGTATTTATTTGCTTAGTGACACCCCAAATTCATACTATGAAATACAAATAGATTCTCAAACCAATCAAAACGGAAGCAACTAATGAATGCAAATCATAATTGTCACCTTAAATCTATTTTCTTTATTTAAAATTAAAAAAAACAAGCAGGCATGTACCATGAACTAACGTTTCCTAAATTAGTAAATTATCAACAATTTGCTTTAACAGCTTTGGAGTTGCGCATCATCAACCAATGATTAGTGCCCCAATGTGGCCCCAATTGGATGGTGTTGAAGTAGCAGCACAAGCCCCAATTGGACGATGTCGGCGCGGGAAACAGAGGAAGAAAGGTGCGGCAACAATGGTGAAGCTACCATGGACAACGACGACGAGTTACGGCGGCAGAGCGGTGGCTATAAGCCTATAACAGTGGACATCAACACGCACGAGACGGCACAAGCACGGCAACGAGTTACGGACCAACGACCACCATAGGCACAACTAACACAGTGGGGAACATCAACACGCGAGGCGAGAAGACTCCTCCGGGCTCCGGAGACAATGACGCAGTCGGCAGAGGAAGGAGGTGAGGTGAGGTTGAGAGCTTCAGCGACAAAGGAGGTGAGGCGTAGAAGAAAAGTTATGTATTTATATTATTTAATTTTTTAACTCAAATATTATATATAAAAAAAAACTCAAATGTTTGTGTCCGCACGTGCGGACACGAAAACTAGTGTGCCTCCGCCACTGGGTCCTCCTATGCTGAGTTTCTGGAATTTTGCTTTGATAAATTTGATGTTGGCATATGGTCTTCAAAGATGTGGTATAATCTTCAACTCTTTTTAATAGATGTATCTCGATTAATTATGTCTACATTTCAATTTATTTGTCTTCATTGTTCAACTTTTTTCCTTTTGGGATATTGAGTTATTAATGATAACAGTTGGCTATAGTACAAACTTATGAACTTCTTTGTTATCGTAACAATTTTTTTATGAAATCATTGATCGTAGGATGGAAAACATAAAAATCAAGTTTCTTTTCTGTGGGGTAAGTCTTTCTTCAATTGTTCTATGGCTACTAAAAGCTCTCTCTCGTTCATTCCTGATTGACCTTGATGTCTTGGTTTGGAAATTTATTTTATAAACTATACATATTTAGAGATCCATAGTTGAGTAAGTAAGGCATTTCCAACAATATGAACTTTATTTTTACTTGTGTTTTTATTTTATAAAAAAAATGATGAATTGCATCAATTCATAACTGTGCTCCCATGTAATTATTGACTTTTTCATGAGATTAATGACTGTAAAAGTATAACTCTAGTTACAAAATATTGTAAGAGAGTAGTAATATAAAACTACTTATCTAGTTAGTTAGTTATAGTGCTAGCTGCTTACAACTGTCACTCTATAGACTGTTATAAATACTGAAATGTAATATCTGATTGAGTGGGTTGAATAACAGAATTTAGATTTTACCATCAACCTTGTCATATCAATAATAATGATATTGTCCTCCTTAGTTAGTCGACTAGCATACCGGTATCCACATAATGACTTAGCCAAAACATGATTATGAGTGTCACATATTAGCTTCACTATCCACCCTTCACCTCACAGGACTGGTTTGTGTAACGACCCACCTCGTCGCTACTGTATCACTAACTCTTAATTACTCTAATAACAGGTTTTAATGAAAATCTCTTACGTTTGTTTATGAAAATGGTAGTAAATTTTTGCGAATACATAATCAACACCATGAAGCACATACGTAGATGAAAGTACAATTAACATTGCAAATCATTCACAGGTAAAAACGTAATTTAGTTATGTTTACAAATATCCAAAAGTACAAGCTTTTCAAAAGAAAACAAGAGATTAATCTAAGGAAGGGTTGACTATCAAAACACAATTCTTATCCGGGATCTAATCCATCGTTATCCTGGCAACTCGGCAACTCCAACCAAAAGATACCCTCCTCCAAGTCACCTAATGATGTTTGTCTGCTCACACGAACGAAGGTTCGCAATCATCACAGGTACCAATCCACGCGGTACAAACAAAGCAAATGTGAGTTTATTATGTAAAACAACAAGTAATAGATAACAGTAGTTAGGGAAAACAATCCAAGCATCACGAATATCACCACAATACTCAATCATTTTATCACGCAATCAACAAGGACAAACAATCCAAGTACATTCCACAAGCCGACCTATAATGCGTAGAATGATGCATGCTCCTGACTTATCTCTCAACATGCATTGTGGTACCATCCCGAAAATAGACCATTATAGGCAGATGATGCAGCAGGATGTCAAGGTCACTCTATCGTGCACAGGTCGCTCCCCCCACTGGTGGTCAACCATGGGTCTCAATAAAGGAGTTCCAAACAGACGTGCCCCCCGTACTTCCGTACTCTAGCAAATTTCCGTCGTGCAAATGAAGTATGTCACATGGGCATCACCAATGCATGACTCACCCATGAACAAATCCTTCTTCGCAAGGGTGACCCGTCATGCACCCCCATGTACATACATACTACCCCGAAATGGGCTCACCGATGAAATGACCGGGGTTATAAACAATTCCTCCCTCGCAAGGGTAACCAACCGATCATTACACAATCTGTGTATATACATAGCCTATGACCACAGGCGCATCAATGTATGACCCGGCCAGGAACAAATCCTTTCTCTCAAGGGTGACCCGTCATACATCCCCATGGGTATCCATGTATATCCACACACATACCATAACCATGGTATCAATATTGTCATCTCATAGACCAACCTTCACCATTGCAACATTATCATATACAATCATAACATGCTCATCACTTGTAAACACAACATAAACTAGTGAGCCGAGATGGTTCACTAACCAGGCATCACTAACCCATCAGCTTAAGAGAAAGAAACGAGTTCAACAGCTCCACAGAGAATAAACGAATCCGGGAAAGGGACCCGATATCTCTAAAGAAGAGGAGACGAGCTCACAACTCTAAAGAGAATAAACAAGCTCGGAAAGGGACCCAAACACTCTAAAGAAAAGGAAGCGAGTTCAACACCTCTAGAGAGAAAGAGCGAGCGCAGAACCTTTGGATTTTACAAAACGCCGAGTAAGGACCCCGGACAAGGGCGGAACTTGGATTTTATAAAATACCGAGGACGGACTCAGCACTATGCAATCAATTACATAAGCGTTTGTAATCGATTAAAATGGAAAGCACTTACTTGATACAACAGGTAAGATTTTTTATTATATAATACCATGAACCTGCACAAGGTTATCTGGGTTACGAATGCCGAGTGTTACAAGGTAGGCTGTTAATGGGTAATCTGAACTCGGCAGCGAATGTGTATGATGATTAGTTAATATGACATCTGGCACTATTGGCACGTGACACAAGCTCCAGGGCCTTTTAAATAGACCACTTCTCTACGAACCGGTAGCTCTCTCTCTCAAAGAAAGGACACGAGCTCAACCGAGGAGGAAACCCAGTAGCTCTCTCTCAAAGAAAGGAAGCGAGCTCATCCGAGTAGAGACACCCGATAGCTCTCTCAAAGAAAAAGGAATCAAGCTCTACCGAGTAAGGAAACCTGGTAGCTCTCAAAGAAAAGAGAAACGAGCTCTACCGAGCAATGAACCTGGTAGCTCTCTCAAAGAAAGGAACATGATAAGCCGCACTAAACTCTACAACTCGGCAGACCCGTCCATTGGTTGTCAGAATGGGTCCTCGGACTCGGGATATTGGCGTCCGCCAACAAGGACTACTAAGAGTCACACCCCGAATGTATATGCTACATAATAAGCTCAACTCGGCATACCCAAACTCGACAGCGGACACCTCCACAAACACCACTAAAAAGGTGTTCTGGTAGTTCTCATCAACAACACCAACTTCTTCCAACATCAAATTCTTCACCCAAGAACACCATCAAACATAAACATTTCACATCCCATTCGTTGAAAGACATAGTTTTTCTGGAAAAAACAGCACATAACAGGGACATGCAAATATCTTCATAGTTGGACTCCCTAGCCCCCAACTATGGTATCTAAAACTATTATCAACATAACAAACTCTCATTACCTATCCAGGAGTTCTTCTCTTATAGTCAAATGAGGCTATAACACTATCCTCTAAAGCTTGAGCTTGTCCGAACACAACATTCTGAAGGAAGCCAAGAAAGAAAGGTTGGGGCTCCGTTCTCGTTCGAACCTCAAGAAGGTTATCGAAGACCTCTGCTCCGGTTACAAGGTTTCTCTGGGCGTAGGGGTTTCGTTTCAAGCTACGGTGGTTCTAGGTTGTAAAGGGTATATCAGAGTGGTTGGAAGGAGTGGTTTCAGGGTGTGGGTAAGTTTAGAGAGAAAGGGAGAGAAGCGCAAAGAAGAAAGAAAGAAACAAGTTTCTACGACACCACTCCGATGCTTATATACCTCACTGATAGAACATGTCCACTTTGCAGGTAGGAACAACAACCACAAGCTAAACAGAGTTGACTTAACATATCATTCACCAAACACGCATACCAAGACAAAAACACAACAAACAGCAAATTATGCAATTAATCAAACAATCAAGCAACATAACACACATCAAACATCTATCTCTAAAACTCGAAATTTCAGGGTGTTACAGTTTGACTCTCAGCTTAAAAGGATAATCAAAATTTCTAGTGCTAGTCATTGTAGGTACTGAACCTTTTTTTCATGATCTATACTTTCCACTCATTTTACAACCAATTAAAACATATGATGTTGTTCCCAACTTTTCAGTTGTCATGTCACTCCTCATTATAATAGCTACAAAACCATTATCATATGCAACAGTACGAGTCTATTTCAATACGTCCTCACGGAAAAGGAACACTTACAAAAATGGATAATTCATCTTTAACTATGATGCGTATAGTTTAATTCATTCATTTAACAACTTTAACTAAATTCTAAATCATATAAATACCTCGGATGTATTAAAGGCTGCAGAACAATCAACTGAACAATTAACATTTTCAAACGCATCAGATTCTTTTCCAATATCTTCATCCATATTAATTTCTTCAAACATAATACTATCATATATCTACTCGTCGTTGTTCATCTTAACAAATCAAAACAAAATTTATTAATTGACAAAACATACGCATAATAATAATATTCAATAACATTAAAGTCATAATATAATACCAATTATATATATATTTTTTGGCAACATCGATATTACAAATTCATACAAATTACAATAAAAAATTACATTAAATACATAATAAAATTTACAAATAAATCATTCAAATTTCAAAAATATCATAACCACAACACTTAAAAAAATCTTAACAACACTAACTATCCAATTTACCTATAATAATTCATCCACAACAATTAAAACATGTATCCAATTTATCCAACTTTTTATTTATTAATTATAAATAATTAAAATCTTTTTTAAATTATATTTAAAAAAATTAAAACTATTTCTATGTCATATGGATTATCTAATCCGTACGAATCATACAGATTATCTAATCCGTATGAACTATATAGATTGACTAATCTGTATGCTTCATACGAATTACTTAATCCGTATGAACCATACATATTAATCAATTTGTATGCTTCATATCATTTATATGAAACTTACAGATTATGTAATTCATATCATCCATACGGATTACATAATCTATATGTAATAAAAGTAAATCCGACTTACCTCATAGCCACTGTCACGAACGCGACTCCGACGACTGCCAATAATGAATGCCTCTACCACCACCCACAACTACCCCTTCCAACAACAACACCTCCAATGCACAGCCAAAACCAAACTACTCGCACCAAAAAATCGCAGCCCAAACACGCATAAGTGAGCCACAAAGCTACATGACCAACAAAAAAAGCCAACAAACACCTAAGGGCAATTTTGTCATTAAAAAATATGGTGTATTAGAAATCTATATAGTGTAGTTAGCTTATCCCTTTACCTTTTCTCCGAATTCTCTAAACTTAACAATGACAACTGCTACTGTTTGCCTTAGTTCTGTCACAAGTTAACTTTTCTTGCCTCTGATTTTACATTTTTTTTGCTTTTGATTTGCAAGATTATTCTTATTGTGCAATAAGAAACTTCACCTAGCCAAGCATCCCACGATCTTTTCTTCTTCGCAATATGGTCTTCTCTTTTTCTCACATAATTTCATTTTTCTTCATCAAAATTTTCACCACAAAGATGAGAAAAATTTCAAAATAACCCTAACAGATTTACAATGTAGGTTTAAGAGTCCAAAGGATATCATTTTGTACTTCATTAAATCTTCATCACCGTGCATGATTCATGTAGATGACATGTTAACGATGTTAATACCTAATTGATGAAAATGATCTAATTAAACAATTTTAAATAATTAAAATATCTAATTGAATCGCTTAATAATTTAAAGGCCTAATTAAATATTAAAAAGTAAATTAGAAGATCTAAATAATAATTTAGCATTTATATTATTGAATCAAAGATAAACCTTGGACTAGATTCTCTTCCTCTCATGTCTCAAAACCAAACATCCGCTTATCTCTAATTTCCATATAAGGCAAAATCATATGCTATATATATATACTAAATAAATATTACATCATCTCATTCACATCACATCACCCCAGTTGAAAGAAACTTGAAACCGATTAGATTAGGAGCTTTAAACAAGGGGCCCCGAAACCCAAACCCTAATCTGATTCGCTTGCGATTATGGCGTCTGAGAGCGCTTCTCGATCGAGTTCCGCGGCCGATTCGTATATTGGGAGCTTGATAAGCTTGACCTCTAAGAGTGAGATCAGATACGAAGGTATTCTCTACAACATCAACGCCGAAGAGTCCAGTATTGGCCTCAGACACGGTATTCTTCTGTTACCCACTTCTTTTTTCCTATGAAATTCCCTTAATCCTTTTCTTGATTTTGTTCTTTTTCAGTTTAATTTGCTCCTTTGGTTTCAGATCTCTGAATTCGCTGACAAAATTTGATCTTTGTTATGTTGTTGTTGTTATTATTATTATTTAATTCTGAAGAGTGGGTTTTGTCACAGCGGTGTTAATTCATGCCATAGGCAAGGAGATTTTTGAACCTGTGATAGTTTTTGGGGCCTTGATGTTTTTTTTCTCTCTCTCCCTGCAGCATCCGCGTTACATGTTTTTACTGATATCTCTCAAATGTGTTGTGGTTTTAATCTGTATCTGTTGGAGCATCTGAATTTTGCTCTTTTTAATGTTAGCATGTGATTCTCACTTGGACAATGACTTGCTTTTGATTCTTGTATTAGTTTGTTATTCGCTGCTTACTTTTGTGGATTGTACAGTTGCCTCATTCCGGATTAGTGGAAAGCTTTGTGATCGATAAATGCAAGGAGCAAATAACAAACCTGAAAGCTTAGAAAGTCCCTAAGTCGTTATCCAGTTAGAATCATGTGCAACACTGAAAGAAGCAAAATTCAAATACTACAGTGGTGATAGATTAATGGCAAATCTTCCAAACACTAGGGCCATACTGAATTAAAGAATGGAAATTCATAATTTTCCCTATTATGTTTGGGATATTGATGTCAGTGAGAGAATAATAATTGGCATATGTATCTCATATCTGTTTTCCAGGATTGGCAATCATGTGCTCTAGAACCGTTGTAGTGTGTCGCTTTGCAGTTCACTCCATGTAGTGTGGTTCGTTGCAGTTCACTGTCATGCCTGGAGCGTCATGATCACAGCCATTTGCGGCATTAGTGGGTGCAACTTTGATTAATGGTTGAAACCCCTGTTTACCCCCACAATATGGTGTCATGTAAGGTTTATTTTGGGAGGCATTTGGGTTATTTCACTCCCTTCTTCAAGATTTGAAATCAAAACTATTTTGAAACGGTAACCCACCCTTGTGTCTCTGAAACATGACCCACTACTTTTTGGTGACATTTCTGGCAATTTCTGATGTTTTTTGGCACCTTCCTGGTGTTTCCTTGCCTTGTTCTGTTCTCTGCACTACTTCCGAAGTTCTGTTCTACTTTTTCTATTCATTTCTATTCAGTTTACTCTCTCACTGTTCCCTGCTCTCCCTCAGAGATTGTTCTGCCCCTTTCATTTTATTATACACAGCGCTCAGTGTTGTGACTGCCATGGATGCATTTCCTGCTGGAATAGCAGGAATCATGGCATAATAGAGCAGCTCCCATGAGTGCTACGCTTTATCCCTTTAGGCTATTATGTCACTACAGCTCCTTCTGACCTGTTGTCCCCTTCTCCATCTGTGATCTCTCTCTCTCTCTGTTTTTCTCTCATCCATTTACAATTGAATCTCTAATAAGGGGGAGGCAGCGCATAGCTACTGGGGTCTTAGGATTATGGTAAACAAAGGGTTAGGGGAATGTGCTGAAGCGGTTTTTTCTCCTTTTTTTTGTTTTGGTTTTTTGGGCCTCTATTTGAATCCAGTTTAGATTCTCTCTTTTCAATTTAAAGCATAACATATAATATAATTGTTGTGCCTTGATGACTTGTTGGTCATGGGTTCGAATCCGGAAACATCCTCTTTGCTTATGCAAGGGTAAGGCTGCGTAAAATATCCCTCCCCTTTACCTTCGCATTGCGAGGAACCTCTGGGCAATATGGTACGTAGTTTTTTTTTTTAACATATAATATGATTAATAAACTAAACAAAGTAATAAAACACTAAATAACATAATAAAATAAATTAATAGCAGTGTTATCAATGGCGGAAGGCCAAAATTCCGTCATATAAACACACCAATGTGGCCTATGCACTGCCATAGTGGGCATCCCTTCACAAATTGCCTATGGCGATTGGCAAAAACAATGCCGTGCCATTCTGCCAAAGTGGCCATAGTGCCGCCATTAACAACACTGATTAATAGTAACAAAAAATTTCAGAATAGTGGTCATCCTGCTATCCTGCATAGCGGTATTGGAGTCAGTCACTCCTCGCCATGCTACTATTTGAGATTGATAACAATCATTTTTTATAGTTGAGCAATATATGCACACACGTAAACACACGTTAATGTTCACTACTTATTTTAAGGAGTACCAGTACCTTAAGAAGTTAAACTTTGGGTGTGTTTTAAGAAAATTGAATTTATATGCTAAGGTATTCCTTCTAAATGACATTTTAATGTATGTTAGTAATAAAAATTGTGCTGTTTGGTTACATTTCATATGATCAAGACTGTTGATCGTTAGCTTTCATATGTGCAAGATTTTCATGCAACCATGTGGACAATTGCAGCTTTGATTTTACCACCTAAACATGTTTACTATCATGGGTTGGATTGGTGGAGTGATGCTTTTGTTTTTTGTGTTGTAGTGCGATCTTTTGGAACAGAAGGAAGGAAAAAGGATGGCCCACAAAT
>CM023948.1:27583456-27642595 GCA_013407115.1 Glycine latifolia | reverse complement strand
GGCATTTTGGCAAATTTTTTTGCCAAACGTGGCAATTTGGCAGTTGTCTCTCATACTTCCCCCTGAAACCAAGTGATTGAACACAAGTGACTAATATGTTGAAGTTAAGGTTGAATCATTCTGGTATTATTCGAGTTTGATCATTGGTGGAAATAGTTCTTCGTCAGGCTTTACTTACCTCCCGACTAAACTCTAGATTAGTCTTTTTCCCCTTATGAACCAGAGAGTTAGGACAAAAAAAAAACTTCCCCCCCCCCCCCTGAGCAACCATATTTACTGTACATTCAATTTACCTACTTCCTTCATAAAGTTCAATGTTCTTGTTATATCTACTCTCTTCTATGTTTCATTTATATAATTACCTCTCCATTCCCTTCCAGTATTCAGTATGTTATCTCCTTTCTTGAATCTTGGGATGTTGACATGTAGTTTTTTGTTTCCTATACAGATTTGATCTAACCTCTTAAGTTTTAAAAATTAGAGCTTTGACACAATGGAGGGGGGTAGGAAAAAAAACACTAATGATGGGTTTGGGAGAGAAGAAATAGGGTGGGAAGGAAGATAAATTTTTGAAAATTAGTGTGGGTAACTATACCACTTTACTTTAATTCAAATATTTCTTCTCTATTTCTTTTTCTTTTCACTATGCTAAACCACCCTTAAGATAAAAACTATCAAGTCATTCTTGCATTTTCAGAATCTTTCCTTTTTTTTTTTGTTTCTCACTCTTTTTTTTTAGATTCATTTTTAAATAAATAACTTCTACTAACTTCCCATTTTTATTTTTGTAACTTCAACAAAGTAACTTCTGCTAACTTTTTTTACTTCAATGAATAACTTTTATAACTTCTTCAACTTTTATTTTCAATAAATAAGTTCTACCAACTTCCTCATTTTTATTTTTAGAGTGGATCCGTGGGATCCCAAATGAATTGTCTTATTCGAAAAAGTCATGTTCTTAGTATTTTTTTTCAAAACCACATTTTTTTCTCCTGCACTTCACTTTTCTACTTGGCCTTAGAACTGTTTCTTTCAACTTCAAAATTAATGTAATTGAAGATTTGACAATATCAAAGATACAAAAGAGTAGCCTTATACCTTCATTACTCACAAATGCAAAGTAATGTGAGGAACATAGGAATTTGATTTTAAATTATTGTAAAGCCTTTTCCTTTTTTTTTCTCGAAAGGCCATCATTCAAAAGTAAATTCTAACTTCCATGGTTATGTCATTTTCAAAAAGAAAACTTCCATGGTTACTTTCAAAAGATAATTGTTCCACTTTCCTTTTTTCTATATGCTTTTTGAGATCCCTTTGAATTTTGGAAACAATATCAAGGTAAGAGATCATGAACAGTAATGAGGTTGACCAATAATTGGACATAGTTTAAATATTTAACACACACTACCCACTTTCAAGGGACCCCCTACTTGGCGCACCATTTTGTTAACGGTAAATTTTGCACTTATTTTCGTCAACTAACATAATCCCATAGAAATTTGAGGAAAGGGATAATTTTTCCTTTGGAGGTCATGTATCCTCTCGATGAGTC
Source organism: Glycine latifolia (assembly GCA_013407115.1). Taxonomy (NCBI): domain Eukaryota; kingdom Viridiplantae; phylum Streptophyta; class Magnoliopsida; order Fabales; family Fabaceae; genus Glycine; species Glycine latifolia. The sequence goes on along the minus strand of CM023948.1, from coordinate 27,641,043 downwards.
TTTTACCATGGGCCAATATGTTCAATTTTTAATGTTTAGTTCGATCTAAAGTATATGATTGCAAGTATAATTGAACAAACTAATAATATGCATTAAATAAAAGATGTTACAAAAAGAATAAAGAGATACAAAAAGAAGGTATTATATAGGAAGAAGAGGATGTCATTGAAAGGAGAATGAGTAATCGAAAGAAAGAGTAATCAAAATATATTTGATTGAAGAAAAGAGAAGTGGTTGAGAAAATTGCACTAACATGTCAATCTCTAAGCATCGCGGGGATTTAGGATATGTTGGTGTTTACAAGTTTCAACCCTTATTATAGGATATAAGTTCGATATTTATCGATTACAAATCCTAACTACATGTAACCGCTACAAAATTTTTCTAAATCTTCATCGTTGGTGGATTTAGTCTTTGATCTCTACCATTGAGAACTTTGCCTTCAATCTTCACGGTCAACTTCACCATTGATGTCTGATCTTTATCTTTTGATAATCAAAATATCCAAAGACTAGATTTTGGTATAACTGAAAAATGGTGGTGTTAACTACTATATACATATATAATAACAAATCCAAAAAAAGGGATATCATCTTATCTTCATCATCCTTGCCCGCTTCAAGCATGAGCAGCTTGTGAACCTGCAACATCATCACTATTTGTTCCTATGCCAACCACACGATCATTCTAGTCATATAACACAAACACATACAAAAAATGCAAGGGTAAACTTATATAAATAGAAGAAACATAATAATAAAAGATATAAAAAAGGATAGATTTAGCTTAAGAGTGAATTTAAATAAATCATAAATCAAATACAATAATACAATCTCAATTCATACCTCAATCTCATATGCAATTGAATCATGTAATGTTATGTTGACTCGACTCCATGGAGATTTCTACAACTTTTGGGCAATCCCTATAGGCCTCATCCCCTACCTTGGTTTCACTTTTTGACCACTCAAAGTGTTCCTTGAGTTGACCCTCTAGAGAAAATGTGATTTTATTGAATATAGACAAGTATAAGTATTAGTTTACTTCTATAAGGTTTTAAGACCTTACATCTTTAGGAATTTACCCTCTCGTCTATTCTATTGGCTCATTTTCATTAGTCACCATGAAAACCCTTAGCACTAGGTTGGGAGCCCACCTAACACTTCAATTTACGTGCCTACCCATATACAACTCCAACTAGTCTTTATGTATGAATGTACATACAATTTTCACCTCACACATCAATATAACATAATTGATATACACATTTACCAAAAACTTCAACAAATGAGTTTACCATTCTCATGATCACCAAGTTTAGAGACCCATCTATCAGTCTACTCAATCAGATGAAAATCCTAGCCTTGGATTTTCCACCATAACCTGAACCAACTTTACAAAATCTTATTAGAACACCCTACATTAAGATAAAACTTTGATTCCAACAAATACCACAATTTACCATTCCAATAATGTAGTCATCTTAACAACATCAACATATTTCTGTCATCAAAACATTTAAACATGGCTCATGACATCCACATAAAATCTCACTCAGCTTTAAACCTCATTTTGAAGGTCTCTAGCTAAATCTCATTTTTAATAAACATAACTCTTGAGTCATGTAACATTATATTGATAATTATGATTCCTAAACTTAGGCAATAAATTATATACTCATGCGTATGTAATCTTGTACTCAGCGTTTCTTATATAAAAATATACAATTTTCTTAATGTTTGGCCGAGAACACATAATATGAAAGTATTAATTATCTAAAATATTAAAAGAAGCAAGTGATTAATGAATTTTGTGTTTTTCTAATTATAAACAACTAGCAAGATACTTGTTTATTCGCACAGGCCACCCTCATTTTTACGCATGTTTAAAATACACCTACTTATAACATTAAATTTTTATATTAAAAAAACATAATTAGTTATTTATATTCTTTTAAAAATGAAAAAAAAAATGAATAGAGTATTCAAGCAGAAAAATAACTCAACCAATTCCTTATTTTTAGGCTAGTTAAATCATAGTGTAATAGGATATTTGAAAATTGAAACTATTGTTCATGTTCTTGTTTTCATATTGATAAATTTTAATTTAATTTATTTTATGAAATTATTTAAATTCATTTTATAAATTTTTAAGGAAAAATGATTTTAAAGGATTTTTAAGTTAAAATGAATCAATTAGTTAATTATTTTTAATAAGTAATAAGTAATTATATAGAATCATTCAATTAATATAATAAAAAAATTATATAATATTGAGCATATTATTTTTTATTATTATTATTATTACGCTAGTATAAATTATAGAACATAAATTTTCATAAATTAGAAATGTAAAAAAAAGAGTAATATAATATTAATATAAGAGTTTTTATTGATAAATATTAATTGTTAAATTGTTAGAAGAAGCAATCGAATCTATGACATTTTTTTCAACTTAACCACTCAATCAACCTTATTAAAAAGAATAATTATTGTAAAAATAGAAAAGAGAAAATATAGTTTTTCATAAATAAGATATGTAAAAATACAATATAATATAAAAAGTTGTGTGTATCGTTAAAAGAAAAGTTGTGAACAAGTAAACATATAAAATAAATAAAAATGAACGTGAGAGAGATAAAAGAAAAAAAGAAATAGAAGAAAAGAAAAAAGGAAGAGAAAGAAATTTGGGAGGGGAATTTTTTTAATAAGAATGTGACATGTGTCCAATGTGTAGTTACTTTTCATATATAGTTAAAATAGATTAAAAAGCTTTATATTTTTTTATTAAATGTCTATAAATAAACAGTAGAAATTTTTAAAAATATTATATGTTAAATGAAATTGTGTAATAAAGTGTAAATTAACTTTAAATCATATAAAGTTTTATAAAATTGATTTAGTTATTGGAAAATTTTAATGCAATAGATAAATATACGAAAATTAACATGTATAGTAAAAAAAATCAATGATTAGATAGATGAATTTAACATTTAAAACAATTTATCAAATAGTTAATTATGACCAAAGTTTATAACAAATAAACTTTCAATTATGCATATAGAAATCAAAATATTGGGGAGAGATGGAAAATAAAGACTTCTCATTTAAAGAAAACTACACACCATAGAAGCAAAACATCTGAGGTCCTTGTGTGTCGATTTACTAGATTAGATTTGAACCACAAAACGTACCTATCAGAACTTGCACATGTAACGGTTTGAAAACCCCTTAGTTGAATGCACTCTAATGTGACTATTTCCCACCCAACCCAAGAAGCTTTCAGAAAATCTGGCAGAGAGGAAATTGCACGGCAAATGCTGATCATCTATCCCACGTTACAGTATAATAATAGCTAACGATTGATAGTTTCACTTCTTGACCACAATCATATGTATGTATTCCCAAAATCTTAAATCCAGATTATGTTTACAAGATATTTTAATTAATTTTAATTTTTTATGAATTAAAAAATTTGTTTGATTGTTTAATAAATATTTTTTTAAGTAATTCTATATTATTTTTTAGCATTTTTAAAATATTATTTTAAAATATTATTTAAAAACAATATTTTTAAATATTAATTTATAATTTTTTTATTTTTATTTTTATTCTCAATATATTTATTCATTTTTCTTATTATTATTTTAAATAAATCATAATTTTATTATTTTTTTGTCATTTTATCCTTTTCAACTAATTCAATAACTAATTTTATGAAAGACTAATTTAATAAACTAATTTTTTAATTTCTAACTTTCTAATTTTGGAGTTAGTTTTGTCACACCCTAGTATCTTCCCAAAAAAATATTAATCCCCCCGTGTATGTACATGCATTGCAATTGCACAGTGAAATGGACGAACATTTGTGGTATGAACATTCATCCTCCACATGGCCCGCAAAAGAAAGCCCCATAACAAGAATTGGTCTCAATTCCTTTCTTTGAACAAATTAAAGGCTTGCCTATATATACATGACGGTGCACATAGGGTGTGTCTATATTAATATTTTTAACATTGAACCGATCATTAAATCGATGAAAACATGTCGATCCAATCCGATTTTTAAAATCTTGGTATGTATCAATGTTTGCTCCATAATCTTCACTTTCCAATTGACCTATCCATGCACACCATCAGCAAACAGAAATTTGGACCCAAATCACCATTTATTACGCCTAGTAAAACTCACCAAATTGATATGCTCTAAAGAGTGAACATTGTACAATAAACAAATATTTGATAAATTTATAAGAATTAGACTCAAATCTCATAAAAAAGTGTGTGTTTAAATTTCGTTGTTAATATAATGATTTTATTGATAAATAGTTTATAAATATCTTTACAAACAAACATTAAATCTTAAATTATGTTTTTATCCTAATAAATTTTGTAGACATAACTCACCTAAACTTAAAAAAAAGAAAAAAGTGAACACTGAATTGAATTGAGATTATTCAACAAACAATTCCTACCATCCGCAGTTTCGGCCAACGTTTACGTCTACCTCCTCTGAAACCCAACTCTTGATGTTTACCATTAAGTGATGTAATATTTCTCATTTGTTAATTAATTTCTGCAAACATTTATTTCCCCCTACTGATCAAACTAATCTCGCGGTTCATATCATGCATACCACGTTGACATTTGACACAGAGAATAAAGAATATCTTTCTTTTTCTTTCTCTTGAATTGCTACCAACCCACTAAACTGCCGCCACATGCATCCATTTGTGCCAAAGTTTATATGCATCTATGACGTTGACCCTTTTCATTGCTTTCCTTTATACTTAGTTGTACTATAATATGCTAAATGAATTTAGACTGAGTTAATTCGTTACACACTTTTAAATTTTAATTATCTTAATTAATTGCACAACACTGATTCTTATTGTCAAACTTGTAGGGATACCCGTACTAAGTTTGGAATAAAAATTCAAGTTAGGCTACTTGTACGTAAATAAAGTAGGGAAGAGAAAAAATAGTTCATTTGCTGGTGAGATCGATCACAACCACATATCCTTGAAAAATCTCATTTTAAATTTTGAAGATTTTTTTTAATAAATATATTTTATTTGACCCAATTTTAAAGGAAGAAAAACAACCTTCGAAATCCAAGATAAAATATCTGGTCCCGCAAATGTAGACACTTGCCTATCTCTAAGCAGTTGTGAATACAAATAATATTGTGTATTTTAATGTTGGAATTACAGCTATTTCAAGAAAATAATATGCAAAAAATCCAGTTTTGAATTTGCTTATATTAGGATTGCTGGCGTGTTAAGATTTAAGAACCATAGACGATTTTGGTCATACTCATGTGATTCTACAAAAATAAAAAACATTATCCATAGGACTCATAAATTAATACCAAAGAATTTATTATAACACTTATGCATATATTCTAACAACTAAGTTAGACCTCATTTGGTCTCTACAGGGTTATTAAACACAAGATTAAATTAACTTTTTGGATTAAAAAGTTAGCTTGTGTATTTTAAATGTCTTTAAGTGCAAATAACTATAGCCAATGAATATTTTATTTAACTTAAACGATGTGTAGTCCATAAAATAAATGTTTATTTTTTATATAATTGAAATTTATAATAAATAAATATTTTAAATATATAAATTATATTTTGGCTTCAAAGTATAATTTAAATTTTGATATAAAGTTCTTTTCAATTATTGATTATTTAAAAAATTTACTCAAATTCATTTCAATTTAGATATAGAGATAAAAAAAAGTAAATTAAATGGATACACAATTAAAAATAAAAGTAAATATAAATAAAGATAAAATGATGACAATTTAGGATAATTGAGATAAAAAAATTTTGATTAATTATGAGAGTGGTGCATGAAAAACACACCCAAAAAAATATTTTGAATGCATAATTAAGGGATTGAGATTCACTACTATAGTTTATATTTTAATCTTTTTGTCCTAGTCAAAGATTCTTCAATTCACTCATTTTCATTCATACGAACATAATAGAAACTTAAATCACTGTAATTTTTTGGGTTATTTTATATTCTAATTTATAAAATTGGAGTAGATTTCAAATAAATAGTACTTTTTTAAAAAAAAATTCTATAAAAAAATACGGAAAAACGATCATTGTCTCAAAATAGGCTATTTAAACAATGCAGTTGAATAGATTAAACAAAATTTTGGGGGAAGAAATAATTGATCTCCATTCCCCAAAAGAAGATTTTGGGATGACCATAGAACATGTAAAAGAAACACAGTTAGATCCTGATATTGTTATGTATCAACCAATCCAAATATCTATTGGTATCAATAAGACGAATGCACAAGAAAAGTGGACCCAAAAATTGCGCGTTTCCTTATTAGAGCGTCTCACGCAAAGATACCAACAAAAATAATTGGTGTACTGTTGAACAAATAAACCCTCAGGCTTATTTATTTAATTTGTCTACCAAATAAATACCCCAATAATGAAGCCATGGGTATATTGTCACAAATTGACAAATCATGAACAGCCAACACTTGAGGATTGTAAAGTAGCTTCTCTCTTCTTTCGTTTTCGCCCACAACAAAAATGCCAATAATTAATGCCATTCACTTATGAAAAGCCTTTTTTATCTTACCAAAAGTGGAGATTTTGGCGGCTATTGTATTGCAAATGTAGATAGGCTTCAACAGTTTTGGCTTTCTCTCAAATTTGACACCCATTTTAACTTCTTTTTTTCTCTCTTTTTTCTCTTTCTCATACTAATGGGATCAAATTATAGAGTCCATCTCATTGGACTCTTAAAATATTGATCATACCCTATCTTTTATAAAGCCATGCTTGCCGTACATGATTCCAAAATTTCCTCCGTGTGAAACTAGATTATTTAGATTCCTTCACGAGGCCAAAAGGAAAGAAGAAACTAAGCTTGACCCATTCCATAGCATAAAATTAGAAATGTCGGATAAGAACAAATTGAACAAGTCACGTTTGAGTTCTAATTATTTTTCATAAATACAATAAATTTTCATAAACACAATTAGTTTGCATTAATTGAGATGAAAAAAAAAACACCCTTCACGTAATAGTGACCATCCTCGTTGTGCTCTTGAGGATCTACCACGTGATAAGTTTTCAATTTTTCAGAATGACACGCCTCGCTGTGTTTTCTTTTTCCCGGAAAATCATTTTCGTGGACCAAAATATAAGAAATTTCCGTGTACCCGAGTGAGAAATTGGTTTTGTAAGTCCAAGATCAAGCGTAGCTGGCGCCAAATACACTTATATAAACCATTATTTTCCCTCAACCATGCGTTGACATTCAAAAATGCAATAGTCTCTCTACCTCTTTAGCGTGTACCTCACTTCTCTTGTTCAAATTTCCCACTCTTCACCATCCCAATTGCCTAACTTTTTCCATGTTCCCCATGCAAACACACATATAAATAAAACCCCTTCCTTGCAAGTAAAAAATTGAAATTCCCTCACAAAATACTCAGCAACCCAACTCAAACCTACCCCCTTCATAGCAACAAAACAAGCCAAACCTTCTCCTTCTCCACAATCAAATTCCATCAATTAAGCATTCATATATCCTTCTCTTCTATGGCAAATTACCATTCTTTTATATCCTTGCATCTTCCACGCAAAACCTTATCTCTAGTTGTTGTCCTTTTTGTTTACTTGCTACTTATTGGTTCTTGTGATGCAATAAGAATGGACCAAACTATGAAGCTGAATGAAAGAAGCGAGATTCTCAAGGGAAAGCACAATAACCAACATGGTTTTCCATACAAAAGCATGGTTTTCAACTTCTTTCCCAAAGGGTCGGTGCCACCTTCGGGTCCTTCAAAGAGGCATAACGCAGTGGTGGATTCAACACCTAATAATTGAAGTACATGGGAAGTCGATTTTGTTCAATTGTTTCCATTTTTTTCTTCCTTTTTTTTGTAGAATTTTTTTGGTTTTGTAATATTGATGGGAGGGTTGCAAGGATTCTGATCAGATCAAATGTCAAATCCCAAGAAATCAGATCCTTAAAAGGGTCTGAAATTTTTTGGCTCTTATTCTAGATCACACTACTGTATAGAAAACATTGTTGACATATATATAGGAATATGTATATTATTTTTCAGTATATGAGACTTTTCTTCTATGTTCAATTTGTTGTCCAATTGGTTTATGGTTAGTGATGATGATGATTATTGATTATGCAATGGTAATGTCATTTGAAGTCATAAGATATCACGGGTTTAACTTCGTTGGTTAAATAAAATAGTTATGCATGTGACTTTTACTGTTTAAAAATATGCGACAAGCAGATTTTCATTGAAAGGCCACCCTTTTCTTTCTCACTCGTGACTTTTCTCTGCGTACATGTAACATTGACATCAGGTGAAAATTCAGAAATGTGAAAAGCTAAGCCAGAATTTAGACTTTTCAGGACTGCAGCATATAATGCAAAAATGGATTCAAGTCTTCAAATTGAGCTCATAGCTGCCTTAGACTTTGACGGGTGTGGCTTGGCCCACTCTCTCTTGTGAAAATTCCACTTAAAAATTAATTAAAAAATACCATGTTTCCTTCAAAACATTGTATGGATTCCCTGATAAATTTATTAAAAAAACATAGTGAATTCAAGTTATGTCTTCCTTTTCAGCTTAAGGAAAAAAGCACTGTGAATTTCATATGTTGTTTTGTTGAAGAAATTTATTGTGAGATATTCTTGGATGGGTACAAACTTAACACATCATCCTTACACACAACCAATTAAAAATTAATAAGTAATAAGTAATAAAATATAAAATATAAAAATTTATTAATTATTTTTAGAATTAATCTAATTCCTTTTAATAAAAATGATATAATTTGTTTCCTTGAATAAAAATTTGATCATATCAATTTTAAAAAATATGCTATTTTAGACTTTATTTTTTAATTAAACAAACTTTAACAAAATTTATAATCTAACTTGTTAAAAATTAGCCTAGAACGCAGTAAAAAAACATAGAATAATCATTTTATATGTTTTTCTAAAATATTTATATGTATTTTAAAAAAAATTATATAAATATATTTTAAAACATATACATCATAATATATTTGATATATTATATAATATAATTTACATAATATATTTAAGAAATAAAGAATAAAAAAAGTTGCATAAGAGAAATGGGTGGGTCACATTGCCACCTAAAAAATCGAAGAGTTTTAATTAAAAAACAAGTTCAGAAGAGAAATGAATAGGTCATACTCCTTCAGTTTTACTTTAAAAAATATATTAAAAATACATATAAATATATCAATAATAATAATAATACATATAAGGACTGGGATTGAATTAATACAATGGAGACAAACTATAACAATAGTTGTGATATTAATGTTGGCTCACTTTGAGTTAAAACCCAATTTCTTCTTGGTTGTACCTTACACTGCTTCAGCCATTCATCATAGGCGGCGTATGGTTGGAAATGTTATGAATTTTAATTAATCCAAATCCACCCGAGGCAAGGGAATTGTTAGAATAAGTTAAAACCGCAGCACGATGCAAACAAGTTACTGCGTTCAGGGGATTTTCTAAAATTCATTCAATGTTCAAGTGTCTAAGGTAAGGGATATTGGTCCCCTCGATCATATGCTATGCGAAAGTTTCGATCCTAAAAGTCTATACGGTAAAGAAGATCAAAATAAAATTAAAAAAAACTGAATTAAAGTAGAACTTAAAAAAATATAAGTCTCACCTAATTTTTCTTCTATTTTCTTATCATCTATTTTATTTCTTTTCTATCAAACACACCATAAGATGATTTTGTTTTGAATAGAGATTCCGATGGGATGATTAGAAAAAAATAAATCATAAGCTTCTTTTCTTTTGGATGCTTAAAAATAACTTTTATCCAACAAATTTCAGTTGATGTCTTAAATATGATGAAATTTGGTTAAAAGCTTTAAAAAATAAAGCCAAAATGGCTAAAGTTTACCTGTTCCAAACTTTATAATCATTTTGAGTCCAGAAAACTTTATTATTATTTTAATCATAGTAAATGGTTAGAATGTGTTTATTTCAAGGATTAAAATTTTATCCCAGGAAATATTTTGTGAAACAAACGTTCCATTGTTATTGTTTTCACCATTTATAATATATTTTTTTTGCAATAATTATTAGTTTAATCTCTTATAACAAATATTTATTGATATCAATGATGCACTTTTATATTATAACTTGCTAACTTGACGTGATCAAACAAATGTATAGATTACAAAAGAAGCTGAAAAATCTGAAATTGGGATTTACGAAAATTGACATTACTACGTGCAAAATGTTGAAAATTGGGCAATTATTTCGACGAAAAGACATCTCACGCTTATACCCTACAGATTACACATTTAAATATGAAACATGTGTAGATAAGTTATAAAATAAAGGATTCATGCTTCACACCAGAAAAGAGAAGGGAATAAAAGAGTAAAAGACTGTTGATACAGCAGTCAATTAACTTAATTAATCTTCTTTTTCTCAAATTTTTTATTTAAATCTCACCCATGTTTGACTTTGATATAGTGCAGTGCCAAGATATTATCAAAATGACTATTAGGAATCTTTGTTGATTTGCCAAGATCTACTAGTTCTTAGTATTCTCATAATATCTATTTATTCCTAGTTTGTTTAACTCTTCAAATTAACTACTATTGTACACATATATAAAATTAAATTTCTTAAAAGAAAGACGATTTTTCGTGCAATATTATTCTCTTTTTAGTTTTTGTCATGAGTGTAAGAAATCCTAAGTTATTGATATGTTTAAAACTATAAAAAAAATACACTTTATATATTGATTCTAACCTTACTTTTTTAAAAGTTAAATTATTATATCAAATATATTACAGTTAATCAAATTTATAGTCTGATAAATATATATGGTTATTTATTTATATCAATCAATAAATAATTTATCATATCAAATATCACACAATTTAATTTTACTATAGAAGAACCAAACTTGGGCATAGATATATGTAAGATTTTTGGTAAATGGGTAAAAAAAAAATTTAAAATGGCCGACGAGTTACATATGTGACTTGTATGTGTCCCAGCCCCAACTACTTATAGATAGAGTGAAAGAAAAGGGACAAATTATATTGTTTTAAATTATATCAGCTATTATTATATTATGTAATTATTGAATAGTTTTATCTCAAAATTTATTTTTATAGAAAAAATAAAGTTATCTCAAAATTTATACCATTGAATTAAATTTTCTTCTCAAATAAATGATATCTACAAATTCTTATATTAATATAAAAATATTTAAGACACCCTTAGCATACAGTAAAATTTACATAATATATGTTTTAATATATATATATATATATATATATATATATATAAATTAAAAACTATTTGATTATATACTTATAATTGTTTAATTTTAATAAAGTTTGTCATAATCAGTTAAATTAATATCATATATTTTTTAATGATTGAAAAATATCTATAATAATTTATTTTTATTAAATAGATTTATACTAGAAAATATTCTTAACGCCTAGCATGTTTTTGCTGTCAATATAATTATATAAGGCAATTTTTTAGTGATATGTCGTTGCCTTGGGAGATTGTTCCATTTTTTTAGTTATTCTAATCAAAATGAAAATGACAGAAAATGTATTGAATATGAAAAAAAATGGATAATCAATTTTTCTTATTCTTTTTATGGTAGGTATAGTTATTCTTGATGGATACAAATATTTTTTTAATAAAGTTAATCATAGAATGATGTGACAGTAAAAAAAATAATTCATTAATGTTTATTAGTTTTATTTAAAAACTATTTAAAATAGTCTCAACTAAATTAACCAATTTTTTTTAATTTTGATGAGTTATAATTGGACCTTATTATAAGAACATGAAGGATTACGATTTTTTTTACTGAACTGTTTTTATTTTTGGGGTTCTGGAAGATTTTTCTTAATTTTTTAGTGTTTCCTTCATGTTTTCAAGGGATTTTTTGGGTCTATTGGTTGTTTTTTTGAAGATTCCGTGGGGTTTTCATAAAATTCTAGCAATTTTTTCATGTTTTTTAGTCATTTTTAGGTGTTTAACTTGCTTTTTGAAGGTTCCAAGTGGTTTTTCGTAAATTTCTAACGATTTCTTGAAAATTGACATAATCTCGGTTCACATGTGCAAATATATAAATTTGATAAATTTCAGCTAAATCTGGTTTTGTTGAATTGTTTTTGTGTGTGTGTGTGACTAGTTTTTTTGAATTAATTATTGTAATTAGAAGATATGAATTAATTGATATATAGTATAGAATTAAAAAATTGTTTAAAGAATAAATTTGATGTAATAGATTTTATTTAGATAGTGTTATAAAAAAAATTCAAACATTAGGTCAGATATGTATATTATTTCTTATTTATAAAAGTTGATAATATATATAAATATATATATATATATATATATATATATATAAAGAAATTTGTAATAACTCATATTTTCTAGTCCATCAAATGAATTAAAAACCATTAGGTCAGATATTTATATTATTAAAATATGAGTTTTCTCATTTAATATACCGTAAATAATAGTATAATAATTTAATTTAAATATACAAACAATATAAAATATTTCACATCATCATGATGTAACTATAGATTGTTATGTATGATAAAAATGAAAATACTGTATGTATGTATGGATATTATAAAAAGCTTTTATATTAACATTCCATTACAAATTATCATTCAATTCTAGATTGTTTTTAGTATATAAAATTAATTAGATTTATTTTCATGAAAATTTAAATAAAAAAATCATGTCAAAACTATATTGTTTATACATGTTTATATATACGATTCTACACTATTGCTTAGTCATTTTAACATATTAAATATTGAAAGAGTAACATCAAAAGAAAAGAGTGTAATTATCTTTAAAGAAAACCAGTGTTATAATGAAACTATTTTTATTGAAGCCGTTGTTAATGGATGTCTTAAAAGTATTAGTTAAAGAACATTTAATATGTTTTACTAAATGTTTATAATTACCTTAAAGGTTGAGTAATCAATGACTTAATTAATTATAAAATAAATATTTTTATAAAAAAATAGTTTCCTTTTTAATAAAATTTTTTATTTTCATTTTCTTAATTAATTATCATTAAGGAACTTAACGCCTTCGCTTTTCTTAGCGAATAGTATTTAAAAACTTTACGGAATGCTTTATATTATTTAAAATTAAAGTGTTGAATATTTTTATAAGATGAATATTTTGTCCATAATTTATTAATTTTTTAACTTCTTTATCTTGGGAAGTGTACATAATAGAAAAGAAAAACCTTCTTTCAGTAATATAGTTAATATCATCTTTATTTTAAAATTAAATTTCACTATTTTTTTTTTAAATTAACAATAGATAAAAAATAATATTGTATCACAATATAAATTATTTTACATAAATCTAAAAGGTATTTTCATATATTTAAAATATTTATTAATTTTTTAATTATAATATAATCATATTTTTTAAAAATATTCATTTATTATAAATTTTAGTTATATAAAATACACATACTAAAACACTAATTTATATAATATTTTGGTCGTGTCGGGCTCAAGTTACCCATAAAACTAAATATTGTCTCACTCAAAATAACAATTATTTGTTTGGATACAGGGGAGAAAATAACATAATTTAATTAGAGCAAATCATGATGCATGAACTTTGAATCCAGTGAAAGAAACACAAAGTATGAAAAATCCTTATTATCAAATAGATTACTTCAGATGGAATATTGTCAATGACATGGCATTGGCGAGAGCCAGTATCCTTATTATTTTCTTTTCTGTTTTGTTCAATGGTGTGCAGTTTTCAGTTTCCATGGAATGCAAATCTCAAGAACTTTGATTTCAATGGCATGATGGAAAACACCTGGTCTTTATTGAGATGTTAACTCTTAAGAAGAAAAATTATATTGAGAATTTAATTGTTAAATTATATCGAATGCTGGTATGAGTGATATTGAATTGAATAAAATTATTAAATGTTTTATATAAATTTATGATAATCTAAAAATGTTAAATATTATATTTTTTTAAATAATTGTGACACCATTTTTATTTTTAATTGTTTAACTTTTAAGAGAAATCAGCGATAGAAAGAGTAAATTAAATTATTTTTAATTTAATAAAAAAATAAATATTATAGAAAACTGTTATGAAATAATCTCGTAATAAATAATATTCTGAAATTTTGATTTTCAATTGAGTCTTATGATATTATCGATATATGTAGTTGATCTTATTAAGAGGAATAATTTTTTGTTGTATTTTTAAAAAAATTCTATATTATCAGTATCAAATATTTATTGGTAAAATTTATGACTAACCTTTGTTGAAATGACTATTTTTAATAAAATATCTTTTTAATTATATTTTTATTTATAAAATTTAAATTTAATATATTATTTAAAAAAATCACCCAATTAATCTTAATCGGACTGGTTGTTGTTTAATTATTTTCCTTGATAATTGATATAAATGCGACATTATTTTTATTTCGGAATTGATAATGAAATTCCTCTTTTGGTGGGATATGCTCTGCAGTTCAATCATGAAAAAAGAAAAAAAGAAAGAAAGAAAAGAAGGGAAAAGTATGTTATACAGATATTTTTTAGAATCAGGTAGAGTTGACGGATATCTAAATAACTTCGGTATACACTTGTGTCTCTTACAAGTTACAACAACTTTAATATCTTGCCCGAAGAATGATTGAATCTTAGCATACTTATGAATGTCATTAATACATGTAAACATTTGTTAAATTTTCAAAAAAAATAAATTAAAAACATTCCCTGAAAAATATAGTTTTGTAAGGGAAAATGTATGTGTGGTTTTGTTAAAGGTATATATGTGGACATGTTATTATAGTTTCTAGGTAATTTTAAATGCTAGACTTGAGTTATTGTGGTTGTCATTAAATTAAGTTTGATGTGTTTTGAAAATGAAAAATGATATCTGATTTTGAATTTGCAACAGATGAGATGTGGTGGATCATAAAGCTTTGAGATTTAAGATGAACAACAAATACTATTAGGGTTATGGGTTTGCAAAGGAAGAATGAGAAAGAAGAGGAAAGAGAAGGAAGAAGAAGAAAAAAAAACTCATATTTTGTGGTGTGTAATTTTAAATGGATGAAATGATTATTTTGAATCAATTTAAAAAGATAAAGGACAAAAATGAACTTTTTAAAAGATAAAGGATCAAAAAGATAAAAATAATTATATAAAGGACCAAGTAGGTTATTTGGCCTAAAATAAATAAGGACAAATAGTAATTATTATTTGGATAAATAGTCATTTTCGTCTCTGAATGTGTAAGGCGCTGACAAATCTGTCCTTAAAAGATGGAAATTCAAATTTTTGTCCCTGAAAGTGAAAAAAGTGTGACAAATCTATCCTTCCGTTAACTTTCATCTGTTACCTTTAATATCGAGGACGAATTTGTTAGCGCATTACACATTCAGCAACAAATTTGTCAGCTCTCTACACAAAATATAATTTAATCTTCATATTCTCTTTTTTTTAATCATTGCAAACATAACATTACAATAAACATTTAAAAATTAAAAAAAAACAAACATAATAATAAGCATAATAATCAAGTTAAGTGTCATTTTTTTAAGGATTAATATAATGACTATGCATTTTAATTTGTTTGAGCCTCATATTTTAGGTAAGTATTATCTCATTTTTGCTTTGAAATTTCTAATGTGACAGTACCTTATCAAAAATATGAGACCCATGCAAACAAAAATGCACAGCCATTAATTTAATTTTTACCAAAACAATGAGACATAACTTGATTTTGTCATTATCTAATGTTGTTATAATAGAAATTTCAGAACAACAAACAAATTATACTTATTAATCAATATTATGTTTATTATTATGTTTGTTTTAACTTATAATACTTACCAAAAATATAAGGCTAAAACAAATTAAAATGCACAGTCATTACATTAATCCTTACAAAAAATGAGACCCAACTTGATTTTGTCATTACCTAATGTTGTTATAATAAAAATTTCATAACAATAAACAAATTATATTTATTAATCAATATTATGCTTATTATTATGTTTGTTTTAACTTATGTTTGTCTTCCTAATTTTTAATTGTTTATTGTAATGTTATGTTTGCAATGATTAAAAAAGGGAGAATATGAAGATTAAATTATATTTTGGGTAGAGAACTGACAAATTCGTCCCGGAATGTGTAGTACGCTGACAAATTCGTCCTTGATATTAACGGTAACGTACGAAAGTTAACGGAATTATATATTTGTCACACTTTTTTTACTTTCAGTAATAAAAATTTGATTTTCTATCTTTTAGAAACAGATTTGTTAGCGCCTTACATATTTAGGGATAAAAATAACTATTTATCCTTATCATTTTGGAGATAGGGATGTGGACGGGGTGGGTAGTACATACCTATCCTTGTCCTAGTTTCAATTTAGAAAAATTGGATATTACACATATTCATACTCATACACGTATTTGATTGAAGGAGATATTTTTCATTAAAGTCGGGATGAGTTTCACTCGTGAGATTTCTTGTCATACCTACATTCATGCATAATGATAAAATTGTGAGCTTAAATATACTAGGTCCTTTGGAGTAAGTTTTCTTTTGATTTTTCATATTTAAAATTGATTATTTTAATTCTTATTATACTTTGAATATATATATATATATATATATGTATTAGTTCCTCTGGCCAAACCGTATCACATTTATGCTTTCCTTTTCAAAATATTCATTCTGTTATCATTTGTGCAAAAGGAATTTGAGAAAAAAGGACTATATCAAACTTTTTTCTTACAAATTAAAAGAATTAAAAAAATCGATTATAAATTTAGAAGATAAAAAACAAGCACATCCTAAATTTAAAGAACTAAAAACATTTAAACCTGAAATTATATATTGGCCAAAAACTTTTACTAGTAAAATAAAAGATGACCACAACAAATATATATATATATAAATCAAAGAATCAATTTAAAGAATATTTTTTTAGTTTGTTTTTTCAAACAGCCAATCTAACGTTTTCATATCAATACTACAAAAAATCACTGTCTAAATGTCATCTAACTGTCAAACAAACAAAAAAATGTTGTTTTCTAAAGAACGCTTATGTCAGGAAACACTATCTAAATATCTTTATATAATTACATTTTTAATGTGCTGTACTCTTCATTAATGAACCCATAATCACACGAGTTTTATAAAGCCAAAAACAAATATCAAGCCAGATGCTATGTGTTGATCCTGAATATTTGGGTTATTATTTACATCTCCACATCTATGACTGGAGAGTATGAGTTGAGTTTCATCCATAAATAAAATGTTTGACAACATATTGATTGAGCTTATTTTTAACATGATTTTGATTTCTGGGTCCCGAACCAAAACCATAACCATGATCTGTGTAAATGTGGAAAACAAGTTTTTTTATTGGACTAAATCATGATTTACCAACTATAATTCTTGAGGGCCAGAGATATAGGTTGGTTTGGTGATGAAAAAAAATATTACGAATTTGAATTCTTTTACTAAAAAAAAAAAAACAAACTAATAACTAAATATTTGCTGATAAAAGAAAATTGTAATCCTAACAGGAATCCCTGACACGTGTATTTTCTAAGATAGCTGCAAAATGTTTCGTTGTTCAACTATAACCAACAATTGCCAAGAGGGGACTAACCAATATTCTAATGACCAAGGTTTCCAAAATCGAACCGGTCCGACCGGTTCAACAACTAATCTGTCGTCTGGTCCGGAAGGCCGTTCAAACCGGATAGTGATAATACCCGATTAAAAAACTGGTGAACCGGTCTGAAATCGGACAAAACCGGTGGCTCACTGGTTTGATCGGTTAAAAAAATGTTTATAATGTGAGCCTTGGAACTTGAGTTTGCTCTTCTGTTTGAAGTGGATGCGCTATTAACGAGTAAATGAAAGATGATTCAAAACTAAAGCATTAGACACAACCTTTTACAACCGCACGTCACACAGGCTAGCAAGTAGAAAAAACAATTAAATATTATTTATACAACAGAAATATTATTTATTATTTCATATGATATAATAAGATGCGTCCAATTTCAGTTTTATTTTACTTTTATATTATTTTATTTTGTTAAAGCTTAATATTGTATGATACATGATTTGATTTTATGTGTAGTTTTGGATGTTACATGGTATAAGTAATGAGAATTTAAGAGAAAGATTAATTTTATGGTTATAAAATTATAAATCTTATATTGTTTTTATTTAAAACTATTAATTATATTATATTAAAAAATATTTTATTTTTATTGATTCAAGCACAATTTAATTAAGGTTGTTAGAATCATTAAATCTTAAACCAGTACTTTCATTGGTTCAATATTTGTTCATATTTTAAAAACATTGCTATTGACATTTGTGGTCAATTACAACAATAAAAAATCCAATATATTTGTAACTAATTTTTCATTTATTTAATGAGGATTAAAATTAAAAAATTTAATTATCAATTTGGTCCCTTTATTTATTTAGTATATTCAATTAGGTCTTTTTATTTTTAAAACTTCTTATCCTTTATTTTTTTAAAATGTCTCAATGTGATTCTTTTCGCCAAAATTTGCAACTTAACGTCATGTAAACGTTAGTCTCAATTGGATCGAAAGGATCACATTTAGGTATTTTTGAAAAATAAAGGACTGATTGAGATATTTTATTTTTATAAAAAAATAAAGAATCTAACAGAAACTTTCAAGAATAAAAATATCTAATCAAAAATTCTAAAAAAATAAAAGGACCAAATTGATAATATTAAGTCAAATTAAAACAGTCAATGGTGGGTTTGTTCACTAATCACTATTATAAGGATAAGGAAATTTTGTCCAACCATTTGAAATTATAGAAGTAATCTAAAAAGTCTCAGACACAACAATGAAGATTCTTTTTTCCTTGTTTGAGTTACATGGCCAAATGTTTGACTAATATATTACAGCAACAAAGCTTGAGACACATTTGAATTTTGCACCTTCTAACTTGTGTCCTACACCTCCTATTTTATTTGTGTAGACAAGAATGTCCCAAAATAGCGTATGTCTTAGCATCTCCCTTCCCAGCCATGGATGACCTGCATCGACCAACAACAACTCCCTCTGCCACCACCACACCTCACCCAACATCATCCCACCATCGCACCACCGTGCACCACCACCAACAATCCAAAACCATTGTGCCTCCACCAACACGTTTATATATTTGATTTAATAATGTAAGTGTAAGGGGAACAGGGAAATGGGAACGTGGATTCATAGCATAAAAGATGGGGATTGGAGTTGTTGTTGATTTTGGTGAGTGAGGTTGTGATGAAGGTAAAAGGGAAAGGAGGACAAGGGATATCATGCTGTTTGTAATAGTTATTTTGGAAGTTAATTTTTATCTTTTGAAATAGTTATTTTGAAATAAGAATAAGTTCTCTAAAAACCTATTCCATAATAGTTATTTTGAAAGGTAAAAATTACCTTCTAAATAATTATCCCAAAATAAAAAATTATTTCAGAATGATCATTTCAGAATAGGATTTTTGGTGAAAGAATTAATTTTGTCTACAAAAATAAAATGGAAAGTGCAAGATAGAAGTTGAAAAAGGTGCAAAATTCAAATGTCTTTTTGAAGATGACATAAACTAAACAAGACCAGACCAAGAGGTTATCAATTTATCAATTAGTTGATTTAATACAAGATATATACTTGATGAGAGTTTATAACTTAATTTACACTATACGAAAATCAGGTAACACTTATTTGCTAAATAAATCAAAGTTTGTTTAATTAAAATGTCAAATATTAGGCCATTTAAAAATATTTAAACGTATAATAGATAAGTCTATAATAATAATAATAATAGTTTGTTTTAATTACAATAAATTCTCATTATAATATTTTGAACTTCCACATATTATTCTATTTAAAAGTTTAATCCTATTGGTGTACACATAAGTTTAGGACTATTACAAAGTATGTTTAGAGACTGACTTTACTATAAAGTGATATTTTTAAATCAAGAAAGTAGATTTTAAATAAGATTTCAAAATAACCTTTTAAAAAAGTTAATCATATATTGAAGAAAAAAAACTTATATTAAATAAGTAAATCAAGTTTGTACTTTAGAATTTAAAAATAGATCGCATTCAAACTTTACAAATCTAAATCCAACGTAGATTCATTCATACTTATGAATGGAATAGTCAAAGAAGGCCTAAACCGGCCCAACAACACCAACAAATATAAACAAAGGCACTTGCTATATTCCGTCCCTTTTCTAAGTATTTTCCCCTTCTTCTTTTTTAAACTCAAAGAGCTTAAATAACATTTTTATTTCAAACCCTCTTCTTTTCTTTATACGGTCTCACACTCCCCCCCTCCCAATAATGCAACTCCTTTCATGACAACAAAACATTCTCTCTCTCTCTCTCTCTCTCATTAGAATATTCCTCTCTTTCACCTTCACTTCAATTGTTACTCTAGTTGGATATCTTGCTTTGGTCTTCTTTTCTTTCTCACTTTCTTGATTTGATAGTTTTATTTTCTTGTCACAAACTAAGAAAAGTGCTTCCAAGTTTCGGATCTCCATACATAATTTGCACATGTTGTGTAATTTGGTTAGAGATTCATGAGGTAGAATATCAAAACTTTTTTCTTATTAAATTTTAGAAAGTACTTTTTGGAAATTTTTTACTTCTGAAAGTATTTTCTAGGATACATAAAGTTAAACATCATTTTGGAAAGTAATTTCTAGAATAATGATATAGAGGTATTTTAGGTATAGAGAATATTTATGATAGTAAGGAAAGTGTACTTAGAAAAAATAAGGAAGTAGATATAGCAAAAACCTAAACAAATTTATTAGTAATATTGTTTTCTTCATTCTTATGGCTTTAGGCCAAACCGGATCCTTTGAAAGCAAAAGTTAAGTGTAACACCCCGAATATCATTTTCCTATTATTTATATTCTATTTATTAAATATTATATTTTAGCTTGTTTAAAATAATATAAGTGTTGTGAAATTATTTATACTAAGTAATTGAATAAGTGATACTTTGGGTTATAATTAAAGGGGATTAAAATGAGTTTTATGTAGTTGGAGCACAAAAATATAAGCGTTTAGTCAACATATTTTAACAAGTTAAGTATTGTGTTTTATGTGTGTTAGTGGTGTTTTCTTATGACCCATTAAAAAAACTTATATCTTCACCCAAAGAGAATAATAAGTATAATTTTTTTATCCAAAATAGAAGCCTAAATTCTTCTTTTTTTCTTCTCTCTCGGATTGTGTCACCACAGAGCTAACGCAGGAAGTGCCACAAAGGATCTCACTGCAAATCATGATTTAGATGAGTGTCTCTTCTTGCGTTTCTCTTCTCAAGGTATGGGGGAGTGGATTCTCTCTTTCTTTTTTCTTGCATGGAAGGTAATGAGTCATGGGTCGGCTATGTGATCTTAGATTTATGCTGATTGTGTGTTTAATTTCATGGATGGGTTGCGAAAAAACCGGAGCAATTTATTTCCCTTTCTATTTTTTTTTTAAATTGACACATCAATTGTTGTTTGATTTTCTAAAATAAAATTATTTGTAGGAATTGAACATGTATTAGAAAATTTACTACACTCACACACCCAATCAATTAAGCTAGATTTCATTTATAAAACAATTTATAATTTGTGTTATAGAAGGAATAAATCAATGTATTTTTTTAATTAATTATTAGAAATATAGACTCTATTTTCAAATATATTAAATTACTGATTTTTTAGAAGAATTGATAAAAAAAATTATACTCTAAATTTACCGTAAAATTTATTAATAAAACATTCATTCATTTCCTTTTCTCTTTAATTATTTATTGACCTATTAATTATATAAATCACATATATTTCAAAAATTTCTTTCTTGTTTTACTCTACAAACACGTTCATCTCTCATTTCCCTTCATCTTCTATCTTCCTCTGTTTTATTTCCTTTCCTTTGTACCAAAACATAGGGTTAGTAAGTTAAAAAATGAGTGAGATTAGTTTAAATTTGGTTGACCATTTGACATCCGGACAAAGACTGATTAGAATATAAGGAGCATAAATTAATAGCACAATTGAATGAGACTAACAAATTTGAAGATTTTACGATATCATTGTTTTCCATTCAAAGCAGCGATTTATAAAAAACTGAAGAAAAACAAATAAAATCCAAGAATCATTATTAATTACCTGATAGCTTTTAACTTGAGCAACGAAGACATTGATCAATTTTAGTGTCTGTCTTGCTTAGCAGTAGTTTGTGACTTTGTGTCACCAATTTACTTCAACATTTTAAAAAGGAAAATTTGTATTCCTAATATAGTATGATAAATGCTATGAAATCCTTAATATTGTATTCAATTTCTACAAATAAAAAAAATGTTAAATTTTTTTTAAAGAATATTAATTAAAGAATTTAAAGTTGAATTTTTTATTGAGATTCATAAAATTATTTTATCATAACATTTATTATGTTCTTTTATAATTAATTACATTAATTTTTTATTTTGAATTCCTTAGCTAAATACGGCCCTTTCTTTTTGCTGAAATTTTGTTGAACCTCAATATTCATTTGAATAAAAATCCACTTATTATTTCCCTTTCTTTTTATCTAATATTTATCATTTTAAAAAGATTGCATGTACTTTAATTTCCTAATAAGACTTTTATTATTAGTTTTTCATTTATGTTAAGCACACAAAATACTAAAAAAGTAGATAAATATAAAAATATAATTAAAAAGTAATAATTTGTTTAATTATATAATTGGTCTCTTAATTATAATTAAAGTTCAATTGGATTTCTTAATTATTAAAAAAATTCAATCAAAGTCTCTAATTATTAAAAATACTACAATCATATTTTTTTTCAATTTCATTAGTTTGATTTAAAGAAATAAACATCAGTTATCAATGTAACAAATGCAAAAATGACATTCGTTAAAATTTATTGCTGATGTAAATAAATATGTTTACATTAATTTTTATTTTTACGTCGGTGGCTAATACAATCGGTATAAAAATATTTATTCACAAAACTCTCGTTAATCAAATTAGAATTTGATTGAATTTTTTAATAATTAAGAGACCTAATTAATTTTTTTTATTATAATTAAGAGATAAATTGTATAATTAAACCTAACTAATACTACTATCTTAAACTTTCAAATAAATAATTTTCATATAAAAGTAAACAAATAAGAAAAGGAAAAAAATTGTATAATTTTTCATTGGAAGGAAATCCAAGCACTATTAAGAAATAAAAACGGGCATAATAAATAAACTACCCTTTGCTGCATTGCAATATCAAAAACTAAAAAAATATGCAACTTCTTGCTCAACAATTGAATGGTGCACTTTCAAAATCCCCGTAGCCCACCTAATTTCAAATGGCAAATAAAGGCAGAAAATTGGCCCTTACCACCCTTCTTTAAACATCAATGAATTTAAAAATTAAGAAGACAAACTTACAAAAAAGAATTTCAAATTACTAAAACTACATAAAGTCATATTTATTCGCATTTTATCTGAAAAGGAAAGATGAGGTAGGCACACAAACCTCGCATAGTATATACAACCTGCATATAGTTTAGTACTACCATTTGGTTTTCTAAAAGTATAGAATTCATACTAGCACTTCTCAACTAACGAAAACCATGCAATTTCTAAAAATAGAGACAAATGGGCATCAACAACTCCGAAGTTTTTATGCCCCCCTATATTCTTTTAAAGTCAGCCGTTTATTAAAAAAAAATAGAAACTAAGATCCAGTCAAGAATTATTGATTTAATGCAACCATTTATTTATATAAAAAAAATGATTTATTGTTACCTTGATAGCTTTTACCTTGAGCAACGGAGACATTGGTCTCTTTCTTGCTCATCAATAACTGTTATTCCAAGCTACAAAGTGACGTCCACATTTTAAAAGAAGATACATTGCTAGTGCATGCAGCCCTATCATTCTGTAGGAATTTCGAAGAACCACACAGCTTAATTTCTACTTATTTCATTGGAAGGAAAACCAAACACTATTAAAAAATAAAAAATATGGCACAATGAACTACCTGTTCCTGCATCTTCATTTATCTTCTACATTCCAAAATGGAAGAAATCAAAACAACTCCTAGCTCAACATTTTAATCCAATACACTTTCAAAATCCCAATTACCCCTCTCCCAAACCAAACACAAAATAAAATCAGAGACTTAATATACATGTAAAGGAAGCAAATTCTCCGTTAAATATTTGAAAATAAAAAGCTTTAACACATAAAGATCCTTATCTTGTTCAAACAATACGTGTATTTTAGTACCAAAATTTGAAACATAACATTAACAAATAGTAGTATAATAAACTACAAAAGCCAAGCTGGGAAATCATGTAGTCCCCCTCATGTTTTATTTACACAACAATCCCAAATCCCAAACATAGTTGATGTAAAAAACCACATAAACCAAATTAACTCTAGCACATACATTGCCATATATGCCAATGTTAATGTTAATTAAACTCTAATAAAGTAAATGCTAAGTTCAGGACCTCTACTCCCATCAGGGTTCATCATGTAAAACGCCTCAGAGTCTCTGGACCCCACAACCCTCTCATACTTGGCTCTCATGTACATAACCTCCCCAGAAGCTTCTTCCTCGGACCCTGCAGCTTCATTCCCGCACACCACTGGCAACACCCCAGCCCCCGTCGTTATGGGCTCCACCGCCTTCAGTATCTTCCACTCCTGGGGCCCACACTCGCGCCTGTTCGCGTACCCGCACTTTCTTCCGTTGCAGTACGTTCTCCAGAGTGGCTCCTCAAGCAGCCTCACTTTGCTGGTGTCGTTTTTCTTTTTCTCGCATTCCAGCGCGATCCTCACCAGCCCCGAGGCCATTTCCCGGACGAGAGTGCTCGTCCGGGTGGCAAGCTCGATGAGGAACGCAGGACCCAGTTTTGGGTCCTCCTGGAAGGCGAAGTGAACATGGTCTCGGCGGTGGCCGAATAGTGTCCCCACCACGCGCGTGTTGAGATTAGAACTGTTGCTGTTATTGTTCAGTCCCAGTCTCGACACGCGCGTGGTGAAGACCGTTAGAACGGACTTAAACTTGGACTTCTTGGAGAAGTGGGTTTTTTCCTTGGCCTTATACTGTGATGGCATTTGGAGTGTGAGGTGGTGAATGTGATTGTGATTATGATTGTGATCATCTTGGTTGTCATCAACTTCTTCAGGGAAATGTGAGGATGAAGATGAGAAGTTGAGGATTTCTTCCTCATCATCAGATTCATCCAAGGCTTTCTTCTTCCAAAGGAAGTGCCTTCTTGAGAAGGAGAATGAAGAGTCATGGGGGGATTTGGCTGCCATTATGGTCTTCATTTGGGACACAAAAAGAGTCACATGAGCATCAACAGATTGAAGAGAGATTTGGCAAGGGGGTTGAATAATAATGCTGATATGTGATGGGTGAGTCAGTGTGTTTATTTTGGGGGTTGTGTTGTGGGTAGTGTGTTAAATGGGTGGATTTATTCTTCGATTGTGTCAGGGTTTGTGATACCAGAGGACAGGCAGGGAATCTGACAAAAGGAAGGTAAGCAGCCCCAACCTACCTGTTGGGAGCAAGGAATTATTGGAGATTTTCGACTGCAAAATTATTTAGGAGATCCCAATGTCATGTCACTTTTATCATAGTTACTCATATTATTCTTATTAAAAATTAAAATAATATGTAAATATATTTTCAATTATGCAACTTATATTTTTACTAAAAATTATTATTTAATATTTCTTTATTTCATTCTTATTTAAAAGACTCATTTTAAAATATTTTTTGTATTAATTATTTTTAGATTAAAAATATTTTTTATTCAAAAAGAAGAAAGAATATATTGATGAACAATCAATTAGAAAAAAATTCATGATAATGATAATTTGTAAAAAAAATTAAGATAAATTTATTATTTGATTTTAATATTTAAGAATAAATATAAAAAAATATTTTTTATCCTATGTAGTACATTAAAACTTAAGAGACAATAATTATGTTTTTAGATAAATATTAATTATGTTTTTGTTTGATAAGTTTTTATTACATGAAGACTTTTTTTTACTCGTTAGTTTATCTTAAATGTTTTTATTTATCTAAAAAATAAATATAAAATCCTATAAACTATTCTCTTCATATATCGTGTATAAAATAGAAAATTTTCAAAAAGGAGTTGATTAAGTTTTCTCAATTTTAAATGTTGGAATGCAAGTATCATGTTAGATTTATATACGTGGTTGTTAGTGTGTTTACTCCCTTGAATTGCATAACAATTGGATAAAAGTTAATGGTTTAATTTGATGATCAACTTACACAAATAATACAATAACAGTTGATTCTTAACTTAAAGATTCCTTATATTGAAAGTTTTCTTAGTGATGAATTTAGGCAACATGTTCCATTTTTTAGTGATGAATTTAGGCAATATGTCCCATTAGTAGAGTGACAGTGTAAGTATTTAGAATATGTGAGATTTAATGATCATGATGAAAAGATTCATGGATGAAAATGATTTATACTTGAGGGGAGACTATGGATATAACTTGCAATTGAGATAGAGATTGACAACATATAAATGTGAGATAAAAGTCTCACATCATATATGAATGAGAAAATTAAAGTGAAATAAAAATATATAAACTTAAATTTTAATATTTAGATTTAGATATAAAATCAAATTTATTTATCTAATTATTCGTAATCTATTAATAAAAATGTTTTCAATATTTATTCGGCTTGTTGCACCACATGGAAGTGAGAAAAAGAGAGTTGATTTTGGTGGATAGTGAAAGAAGTCCTAGGAAAAAGACAAGCATTTTGTTGTGATTTCTTTATCAACAAGGTGGGGGCATAGGCATAAAAGAGAGCCAAGCAAGCATATAGGAATAATAGGAGGGGGCTTGACTGATTACTCTGACTTGCATTGGAAACAGTTGAGAGCAGGTGAAGCCACCTACCATACCCACCCTGGACCATAATCACCTTCAGTCATTTCAACATTCATTCATGTTCCCACCAAGCTCACTCTGCAGCCACCATTGTGCTCTGTGTTTGCATCCCTTTCACAATGAAAAATTGGCTAAATTTTAGGATCAGCCTGATATATGTCACAGCTGCATTCACGAATAAACAATTCCTTCTGGCCGGGTTTGCACATTTTCATGCCCGTGCTATGTATAAAGAAGTAGTAGTACTATCTACTATAAGTCTCATTTCTGGGAAATCCCCCACTCGCCATGCTTGCACATTATCAATGTGGAATCTTAAACAGTTGAAAACTCAGGAATTAATTAATGGGGTTATCGTATTGAAAGAGTATTGCCTTTAATACTCCATGATCATACACTTGACGGAGAAATACTAGAAAAATACTTTCTCAACAATTTTTTAAACATGTTTATTATTGATTAAATTTTATTAAAAATTATATATAAAATAAAAAAAGAGAATTATTAAATAATAAGTGAAACTTAAAAAATTATAATTTTTAATAAATTTCAATTAGTCATACCGAATTTGTTTAAAATAGTCTCTTACTAACGTTTTCTATACCAAAATTACTTTCAATGAGGAAAAATATTTATATGGAATGACGTATAAAATATTTTATAAGCAGAATTTTTTTATCAAGCAACATATAGTAATTAAAACAAATGAAAATATTAAGGAGTCTAGTTTAATTGGTTGAGCAAATTGTATGACTAGTGTAAATTTATTTTGTATGTGCAATTTTATTTTTTTTAATTTTGTTAGATTAAAGGTTAGAATCAGTCTTTAATAAAAGTATAATTTAGTTGTCGATTAGTTTTGAATATTTGTGTGTTATAGTAATTGACATTCGTATAAAGTTCTTACATCGATTCGAATTTTTTAATTAGCTAATACGGTAATTTTTAATTTTACTTTATAACATAAGAAAAATGCCAGGATATACTTTTTATAGTTAAAATTTCGAATTAACTTAAAAGTGGCAATAAATTAGTAATCTTAAACAATTATTTAGAAAATATATAATAATAAACAGTTTTCTTAACATTTATGCATTTAAAAATGTTACTGCTAGAAAAAACATTTATTATAGAAAATATAATTAAACACATATTTTCCTATAAAAACCTTCCAACTTTATAATCATGATATGAAGTGACGTTAATAATAATAATAATAATAATAATAATATTAATAATAAATAAATAAAAATAATACTAGTAAAGATGGGAAACATATAAAGATTTTTGGTGGATGTTCAACAGCTCAACCCAAAAGCGACCATGTCGGAAAGTTTATACCATCATCATATCTATAGAAGCATTGAGCCAATAAACCACACCACCCTGTAGAAAAGATGGGAAACATATAAAGACGAATAGGGTTTTGGCTATTGGGCGATTATTATACTGTGAGTGTGAATTATTTAAGTTCATCGGATCCCAAGACACTTGTAAGTATACAAAATTCAACGTTTTTCCAAAAGAAAAAAAATGAAAGATAATAATTAGTGTTATAAATATATTGGTTAACAAATTTAAAATAAAAATATTTTTATTAAAAGATGAAAAATTATTCTGTTTATGATATTTTTTTATTTTTTCATAATTTAAATAAGAAATATTTTTAAAAGTTTTTAATTAATATCATAAAAACATTTATTAACGAGAAAAAAAATATTACTATTAAAAATGGTCTCGTGCTACTTGCTCAGAAACGTTCATGATCAAGAGTAGGGTAAAAAGTCAAAACAAAGTTGACAGTGGTGAAGTGTGGCAACAGGATGGGTCCATTAATCAACATAGGACTGGGGATTATGTGTGGTCGCTTTATTTGGTGTGAGGGACCCACCATTCTCACGGATCACCTAACCTTGATGCAAAAACCAACCCTTGGACTATCGAATAAAAAAAATCCTAGTAATTATGTTGCTTAGTACAAACCGTTTACCTATCTCTAATTTATTTGCAATTATTCAAAATTAACGAACCTACTTGATCTTGGATGCTTTGTCGAGTAAGAAATGAAGTGTACTTGAAAACAAATTGGAAGATAGTTTTCCATCAAAGAATAGTGTTTCTCTCACATTTTTAATTTAATATTACTTTGATATATCTTATTTATAAGATTCAAGGTTAAAATGATTTTTTTTATACGATTCAATTTATAATATTTTTTATATTAATTATTTTTATATTAGAAATATTGTTCATTAAAAAGAGAAAAAAATTATTGACAAACGAGAGATAAATATTAATAACAAATATAATTTTAGAAAATTATAAATTTAAGATAAATTTCATACACTTTCTTTAATCTTAATCAATTAGATAATTGCATCTTTAATTAAATATATATTGACTATAGAGATAGAAAAACATAAGTTCTCATGTATATTTAATCTTACTTCATTGTTTAATGAGTCCTATAGGATATATGATGAGACAATTCTATCATCTGTATGCTTGAATATCCCGATATTAATATGCAGATAATTAGTATGTGTTCTTCGTGAATAAGATACATATAAAGTGTTTGGAAAGAAAACAAAGTAAATAAGCAGCAGCAGGAGATTGAATTGTTCTTTATGCTTGCTATGTTATCTGTATCAAATGAATATCGTGAATATGTAATTGCATCAACATCGAAGAATTGTATACTGATAATCTTCACCTATACTTGCATTTTGCAGTATTTGTTGTGCAATTATTGCCATTCACTTATGCTTTTGAATATTGTTTGTGCCTAATATGGTTAATGTTTGTGTAAATTCCTTCGTTACTTACGAAATTTAATTTTCATGCTTATCCCATTTGATCTTCGTTAGTGTTTTTTTTCTTAGGAATTAATTTTTGGATGACAGTTCGGAAGATTTTGAAGAACCACCACTGCAGCAAGAGGATCTTGAAGAATTTTGAAGTCATTAAGCTTGTTTAAGCATCCATGATTAATTGGGAAGCTTAAGCTAGATAGTCCCTTAAGTCCTTGGAACATTATTGGGCTCGCTTAAGGGTGGCCTTTTTGGTTCACTTAAGTGAGTTCCCTTATAGGACTTTTTATGTTACTATGTTCACTTAACCGAGTTGTGTCTTGTTTAAACGAGCTTATAAAAAAGGTCCAATGCTACGAGCCCACTTGTAGTATAAAAGGTGGCCTAAAACACGAAGTAATGGTTCCAAAGTTTGTGAATTCCAAGGCACAAAGGTAAGAGAGCCTTGTGTGGTGGCTTCCATGCTTACGGATTCATCCCTAATTATTTATTTATCAAATTTTCTTTTTTTCTCGGTGATTATGAGTAGCTAAATCCTTTGTTTGTTGGGATTTAATGTAGCTAGATATTGCTCTCATGTAATTATTGTATTTTCCTTATTCAATAAAGTGCTATTATTGTTTCTCTTCTATATTTATTGTTTGTTCTTAGTTTGATCATCTTATTGCATGATTCTCTCTATTCAATTGCTTTGTGAAATTAAATTTGATTGTCAACTGAATAGAGCAACCAATGAACTTTATGCTTAGAGATAGGGTAATGATTATTGGTTATCATTTAAAATCTTCGTTCATATTGCTAGTCAATTGATTATATTACTCAAGGATTGATAGTGCAATCAAGACACTTTGATTTTCTTGCTTAAGAGATTAAGGTTAGCAAAAATTACGGGTTAATGATAATATATGCTTAATTGAATATGAATATTGTGTAATGCATGTTAGGATAACCCAATGAATTTAATTTCCAACTATTTTATCCACTGATACAAACCAAGTTTTTTGTGCACACCAAGTGTTCGAAAAAAATCAACAATCAACTTTCTTCCTTTTTAACTTTTTACTTTTATGCAATTGTCTTTACTTTTGGTTATTGTTAAGTCAAAAGATATCTTAAGACGAATCAAGACCCTTAATTATTTTGATTAGATGCAAATAAATACAAATGTTAAAAGTTTTGTCTTATGCAATAGCAGATTATGCTTCATGATCTCGTGTTTGATATTTCAAATAGAAGCATGAGTAAGTCATGATCTGATACAATATTAAATATGAAATTTAAGATTTCATTTAGTATTTTATGTCTGAGATCGTTTCATAGAATTGTCTCACAATACATTTTCCTTAGATTTGTCGAATCCTATAAAGAATAAATAAAGTTCAAGTTCTAAAAGTTTTCAAACAACATCAAAAAAATGCGTTCTACTTTGATAGACCTATTCTGACTAAAAAGAAGTGATTTCTGTTGTAGTGATCAACACGAAAGCCAATAAAGTGGTTTTCTTGCATGAAGAAGGATGTGCATTTAATGCAAGCATTAAATGCTCCAATGATCACAAGCTTCATACGCAAGCTCAAAGGAAAATTATATATGTTTAGAGACAATAAACATTTGAAAATGAAAATCTATAAATATTAGATGCTTTGAAAAAATGGGTAACGAACCTACGTGATATCAGTCAAATTATTTTCGTAAAAAACTCTTTGCATATTCTTATAAAGTTTGAAAAGCTCTCAAAACATCTTGAACACTATGAGAGAAAAAATTAATTGCTTAGATTTCATATGTCTGTAATACGATTAAGATTTAATCAGTGATCAAATAAAACAATAAATCTTTTGATTTGGCTAGAGTCCACACTATCTTGATATGACAAAAAATATTGAATTGTTAAAGTTTAGCAATAAACTTTGCTCTAAGAGTCAGAAATGATATTGACAAATACTTGTAACTTTTGTGAAATTAGTAAAATTTGATTGTTAACCAAAAATTAAATGTATTCTCAATGGTAAAGACAAATCAATATAAATATGTGTCTTACTTTCGTTTGGATTATCTTCTTTCTAAAGTGACATAGAATTTGAATTTGATTTTATTTGAAAAACACATTCTATTTTTCAAAATATATTTCCATCGTCTAAACTTGTTTTTGCGAAAATTTATTATCTTTTTTTATAAAATTATACTCCAAACAATAATTTTAGTATTCAAAAAAAAAACGCTAGAAAATTCTAAAATTATAATTCAACATCATTTTTATCATATTTGTCTTTATAGTTGCTTTTTTTAAGGCTTTACTTTTGGTTACTTAATCACATTGAACTTCTTAATCTATTAAATTTATTATTAAATAACCTAATTATTGCACGAGTTTTTGTAGAGTCGACTCTGCTTATCACTAATGTTACTTGATGGATTTAATACTCTTGCCAAAATTTCAATAACAAATTGGAAAAAAATACCAAAGGCCTTTGTTAAGTTTGGACGAGAAAAATTGGCTGAAGACTTAACTTGATTTGTATAAATATATATTAAGATTTCCTTTTCAATTTTACTCTCATTCCTCAAGCACTCAAGCCATGGTTCCCTCCCATTTTAAATCCGAAACAGGCTCCTAGATTGGAATGCCAGCAGAAAAAAAATGATTTAATCATGTTTTTTATTTATTTATATTTTAACTATGACCACGATCTTAAATGTACCAAAAAAATATCCACAATGTCTTCTAATGAAATGACTTTAGAAGAAAACAACACCAAATTTTTGTTTATCTATTTAGACGAGATGATTGGACAACTGATATTTTGAAGATAAAGGGTTTGGTGTTCCTGAATATAGTATAAAAAAATTGTAAAATAAGTGTTTTTTTTTTAAAGAAAAATATAAAAGTTTACTTCTAAAAAATAAGTAGATTTTTTTTAAAAACCAAAAGCAGTTTCAAACATATCAAAATATAAAAAAAACTGTTTATTTTATCTAAAAAATATTTCTTAATAAATAAATTTGAATAAATGCACCCTAATTCAAACACTATCAATATTGCTTCTGAATTAGACGTTTTGCACGTTTACGTGCATCCTGAATGCCGATTCAAACCATAATTGTTTTCATCACAATATGTCAGACTAAACAACACTACCATACAAAATCATATTAAACCTAGCCCAAACGTACGATTATCCAAGAACCCTCACAAAAAAAACCATACCAATTAACATAATCAAATTGGAAATGGGTTGAAAGCTCCTTTGACCATTTTCTCAAGAGGTCCAAACAGAGGGTGTGGCAAATGATCCCACTCATACCAATCCCAACCATCACACTTGGTAGGTTCAAGATTTTGTGGCACTTGTTCTTCAACTACATCCACACCCACCACTGCCCTCATGAAAATGGTCACATAGTGACACTTTTTTGGCTGCTCCAACATCACATTGTTTGTTACTGTCAAAAACTCTGAGCTTCCTATGTCCAACCCTGTTTCCTCTTTCACTTCTCTTGCTGCACATCCCTCAAAACTCTCCCCTGAAAAATTAAAATGTCCCCAAATTAGTTAGATAAAATAAATTTAATCAAAATTTGTTATATTTATACTATTATTTAAGAGTTTAATATTTATGCATTAATTGAACAAACCAAATTTACCAATACGATGAGTTACCCTTGGATGATTGTGTAAAATATTTTACACTATTGATGCATAATCCTTTTCTCATCATTTAATTATTTAACAAAGTACTATTTTTTTATAATTATCTACGATAACAGTAATGGAGTTTAAACATAAAACATCATACAAACTTACCTAACTTTCCCTATCACCCAGCTAACCTTAGTGGGTTTTAATTATAAATGATAATTTTATTTTATAATAATTACTTTAAAATAATAGTTAGAGTAATTTTAATTAAAAAGTATTAGCAACATAATCATCTAATTCCAACACATTTTTTATTTAAAATTTATTAAAAAATAAAAAGTAAAACTCTTAAAAAAATAGTTCATAATAAAGACTATGTTTAAAAGAATATATTTGTAAGAACCTGTCAAAAAATGTATTACTAACATTTTTTTAATTAATTAATAATATAATTTTGTTTTACTAATTGTAAAGCATGATAATTAAACTAAAAATAAAATAAAATTTGCACTTAAAAAAAAAACTAAGCCACACTAACTAAGGTCAGTTTAATAATAAAAATCAATAATTTATATTAAATTTAAATTCTAAGTTATTTTTACGCCCATATTAAGTTCAAATAATAATAATAATAATAAAAACAAAACTAAGCATTACTCGATTATTTAGTTTTCAAAATGTTTGACGAAAAAAAAAACATAATAAGAGAAAGGGAGTGACCGAATTCGAGGTGGCCGCCGGGAAGGGCGAAGGTGGCGTTGCCGACGGAGGAGCGGCGGCGGCCGAGGAGGACCGATCTGCCCTTCAAGAGGAAAACGACAACCGCCACCCGCGGCTCCGGCGTCGAGTCACCGCTGTTGTTGTTTTTGTTCTCCATTTCGTTGAAGCTCCCTTTTTACCTCATTGTTACTCTATATATAGTCAACACTCAACTTCTGCGGTGTTGAGTTACCAATAAGTGGATGACACATGTAGTGGTTTTTTTTTTCTAGGAACCTGACCCTGCTTGGGCTCCAAGCATTTTATTTTAATGCACTAAATAAAAGAGTTCTGATTACTTAATTTAGTTTTTTTTATACCAGCATTTATAACAATTGTCATAAGCTTGTAAAAACAAATGTAATAAATTTTGTAGGAAGATAATTACATTATTTAAAAAATTAAGTAAATATAAGTATATTTTCGTTCAATTATACATTGTCGTGTATAATAAAATTGTTGATTTTAATAATAATTATTTTAAAACCATATTAATAATATTTTTTTATTAATCAATAATATAAAACAATATATAAGTAAAAAAAGTGGAAACATGAGAATTAAATTTTATAAAAAATAAGTCTAACATTATATAATTTTTTTCCATCATAACTTAATCAAAAAGTCTATTTCATAATAAAATATCTAAATAAAGCATAAATTTATTACTCATTAAACTTGTATATTTTTGAATCTTTACATAAACAACAATATTTCTATGATAAAAGCAAATGCACTTTAACAATTAAAAATTACCTTTCTTGTAAAATATGATTTTTCTATGAGTCTAGCATACTATGATTAGTATATGAATTTTTTAATTCGTAAAAATCAAACTCATGTCAAAATTTTTATAACAATTCAGTGCTCAATTAACTAAGTTACACCATAAATTAATATTTTTCCAGCATTCGAATTTTAAGCATATTAAAATATAGACTTAATCCTTAGTTTAAATTAATATTATAATAATATGTATGCATGACTCCCTGCATCGTAAGACATTGGAGAAAAGAATTGTTAATTTATTTATTAATTTATAAAGTGGAAGATGAAGAGAAGAGAAGCATGACAAAAACGAAATAGAATTAACCAAGTAAAACCTTTTTAAAAAATCAGTGTGGGACATGGAAAGGAAAAGTCACAATTTCACAACGATCCCTTCCTTCGCGCAAGTTAGTTATTGTTTGCCACCTTATTATATGCCACCACTTTCTCCTCTACTCAGTCCTCCAACCACACTCTCTCTCACACTCTCTTCTTCTTCTTTATTCGTTTTTTTTTTTCTGTGTTAAGTTTTTTATTGTGAGAGGGAACATTACAATGACGGACATCACTGACGACATAGTG
Source organism: Glycine latifolia (assembly GCA_013407115.1). Classification (NCBI taxonomy): domain Eukaryota; kingdom Viridiplantae; phylum Streptophyta; class Magnoliopsida; order Fabales; family Fabaceae; genus Glycine; species Glycine latifolia. Next base: position 27,605,385 of record CM023948.1, on the reverse strand, counting down.
GAGGAAATCTCCTTCCAGGGCTTCGAAGATGACTGTAAATTGCTAGGGAACCTTCTCAACGATATTCTCCAGAGAGAGGCTGGCTCCACCTTCGTTGACAAGCTCGAAAAAATTCGAGTCCTTTCACAGGTTCTCATTTTTCTTTTCTTTTTTCTTTTAAAATTGTTGTTTTTTGGGTTTTTAATCAATACCCCACTTTTTTTTTTTGGTGTTTTCTTTAATGGGTTTTGCTTGCTTTTCTTTTTCCTCGAATGTTCTGAGTATGCTGTTGATGGTTTTAACGTTGATTTTGTGTTTTCTTTAAGTGATGCGGTTTAAAAATTCGAGTCTTGCTTGCTTTACCTTTTCCTAGAATGATCCGAGTATGCTGTTAATGATTTTAAGGTTGATTTTGTGAATTTTCGGTGATGGGGTTCTATTTTTTCTTTTCCTTTTTTGTTATTTTTTGTTCTTGTCGTTGTGATTTCATCACTGTTTTATCAACTAGGATGCGGTTTTGTTTAGTTGTGGAGAAAATGGGCGAAGGTTGAAACATGACATGCGTAATGCATTTAGACTTTCACGATGCATGCATGTGGGTTTCTTGTTTTATGCAAAGACTCAAATAATGACTGCGCTAAAACCTTTTATGCTGGAAATTTATTTTCTTTTTTAGGTAGTTTTTGGGTTCCTCAAGTTATGAATGAAATCTTCAATTTCCATGTTCAGTTTGGAAATTTAATTGCTTTGTATCAGTTACAGTTTTTGCCTAGAGTGAATCATCATTTTGGTACGTGAAAATGTAATTCATTGTCACATAAATTCATCCTTGAAATTAAAGAAATTCCTAATAAGTCTCTAGAATTCATTAGGTCCTTAAACATAACTACTTATTGCCATTTTGGTCCCTAAACATTTGTTAATATTATCATTAATTCACAATTTTCTTATATTTTGGACTAATGTGATAGACAGATTGAATTTTCTGGAACTTATTCAAAATTTCCGTAGTTTTAGCTTTTAGCTACGGACTATATGTGAGAACTAATGTAACAGACTCAAATGGTGGTTTACTCTTTTTCGCCTAACAAGCAACATTGCTAACAAGAAATGTAGCAATGTTGAAAAATTGACCTTTATTCATGTGTGATTTTGTTGGTAATTGGTTAACAGTGTAACAATCTTTACCTTCGCTAGGAGTTGAAAATTCCTTAAGAGTTTGTTTTGATCTTTAGAGTGCTTGTAATATGAGACAAGCGGGAATGGAGGACATGGCTGAGATGCTAGAGAAGCAATTGGCTTCAGAGTTATCCAAGATGACACTGGAAGAAGCTTTGCCCCTTGCTCGTGCCTTTAGTCATCATCTTACTTTGATGGGTATAGCTGAAACCCACCATAGGTATACATTCTTGTCTCCAACTATTGTTGTCTTTTTATTCCATTAGTTGATAATTTGTCTTGTCTTTATTTGTCTGAGTGCTGTGCTAAAGTAAGCTGCAATCTCTCCAAAATAAGCTGAACCGTAGACTAATAACAACATTGAGGGAATACTATACTTCTTTAATCTATGATTACCCCTGTATGATAGTCCTGAACAAATTATGTTTGTGCAGGGTTCGTAAAGGAGGAAATATGGTTCTTGCTGCAAAATCTTGTGATGATATCTTTAACCACCTGTTGCAAGACGGGGTTTCTCCAGATGAGCTTTATAACTCAGTGTGCAAGCAGGTCTGTGGTTTTGTTCCTCATTTCTTGTTAATCTGCATAGTCTGAGACGTATAAATGAAAATAAGTATATGATCTTTTGTTGTCTATGCACTCTGCAAGCTGAGATTAAAGTATGTAATTATTTACTTTCTTGACAATTATTTTGTTATTAATTTAGTGAAACATTATGTGCTTATTGCCAGGGATTTTAACAGAATCTGGTTCTAATTGCTATTGTCATTCAAAATCTAATTTCATTTATGTTGCCACAGGAGGTTGAAATTGTTCTTACTGCTCATCCCACTCAAATTAACCGTCGTACCTTGCAATACAAACACCTTAAAATTGCTGTGAGTTGTTCTCTTTTCTGAATATATTAAATTACTGGAGGCTTGAGCTTTTAACTTTATGATATCATCTCTCAAATATTATGGAAGTGTGTTGTCTCTAACTACTTTTTCACCTTCAAGCAGCATCTTTTGGATTATAATGATCGACCGGATCTTAGCCCTGAAGATCGAGATATGTTGATTGAAGATCTGGTACCATTCTTGAACTATTTCCATTCTACTTAACCACTGGTGTTTGTACCCCAAAAGTAAAAAATCCTCTAGTTTTTCAGTGTGGTAGATTATCTTTAAATGTGAAATGGGTAGTGGATTTCCTTTTTCTAACACACTTTATTTCTATTCTCATCAATCATATTGGCTTTGGTAGGTGAGAGAGATAACTTCAATATGGCAGACAGATGAGCTTAGGCGTTCAAAACCCACACCAGTTGATGAAGCTAGGGCGGGTAAGCTGTTTGAGTATTATATGTTAGATATAAAACCTTTTATTAACACTTTACTTCTTAGCTTTAGGTTTTTTAGTTGTTCCTTAAGAATGGTCTATGGCCTTTTTGACCAAGTGTTCAAGAGTTTTGTCCTTGTTATCCCAAAAAGGCACCCACATGAACACATAATAACTCAATCTTTTAAGAGAGACAATCCTTGAAAATTTATATGTCATCTCTTGCATGATTTGATTCACTGTTAAAAAAAAAAAGACGTGGAAGAATCCCTTGGTTTATTTATTTTTCAATTCTCCCAGGATTGAATATTGTGGAGCAGTCACTCTGGAAAGCTGTTCCTCATTATTTACGTCGAGTTAGCAGCGCTTTAAAGAAGGTTTGTCATCTTTAATTTATGTCAATTAACTTGAACAATCTTTCCCTTTAAGATTTTCAGTGCAATTTATCCTTCCTTGCAGCACACAGGAAAACCACTTCCATTGACTTGCACTCCAATAAAGTTTGGATCTTGGATGGGAGGTGATAGAGATGGAAACCCAAATGTGACAGCAAAGGTAGCATCTTCAAATATCCCTTCATGCTGCCTGTACTTTTACTATGTGATTTCATTTTCTCAAATAACTACATGATTCTTTTTCAACATGTGAGAAGTTTTCTAGTAGTGGAAGCATACTTGAATCTGTAATATCATTATATTATTGACAACCTGAAGATGTCTAGTATTACTGCCTGTCAATTTGGAAAGTGCAAGTTTAATGATGATTGAACTGGGAAAACTGCAGACAAAAATAAATGAGCTTTTAACATGCAAAAAATTTGTTTGAATAATCTTCTTGGAACTTTTCCAATATTGTACTTTTAGTAAAATTTTATATTGTCTCAGGCTAGGATAAAAGAGGTGGGTAATTTTGGGTAGTTGATAGCCAATGTAAAATTACATTGAATGTTTTTAGACATGAATAGCCTGAGAATTTGGTTTTTAACTGAACCCAGTGACATCGTGTGATCCATGTAGCTAACATCACTATTGTTGTTATTGTTCTTTAGACATGGACACAAAAATGGCTTTTAAAGAAAAATTGGTTTCTGATAGTAATTGATCCATGTTTGACTCCATCAGGTGTGGGATAAAGCTTGATTGTGGTTGGTGTTGATGTTACTATAGTTGAAGGATGTGCTTTGCTGTTTCAATTACTAAAGTTTGTAGCCTGTAATTCAAACATTATGAATAAATTACAAGAATTTTTTTTCTTACCTAGGAGTGGGATTTTCTTGAAGAATATTTGCCAGTTTGATTTGACCCTGTAATTCAAATCTGATTGTGTAATTGGTTTTTGTTTTGTTCTTCAGGTCACAAAAGATGTTTCACTTCTGTCAAGATGGATGGCGATTGACCTCTACATTCGGGAAGTGGATGGCCTGAGATTTGAGCTATCCATGAACCAGTGCAGTGATAAGTTGTCAGAACTGGCACATGAAATTCTAGAAGGTTTGTCTGTTTAGTTTTGTGTTTGGTGATATCTTCCAAATGCTAATGGGCATAGCAATCATAATCCCTTTATATCATGTGACCTCTGGATACTGTTTGTCAAGAAGTAACACTAGTTCATGTGCACAGGCAAATTGAACCACTTAAAGATAGCATAGTTTTTTTTTCTTTATTGTGTTAGATTATCATGTGAATTTGATTGTCCTTTTGAAACCCTTAATATTATCAATTGTGTAATATTTTGAATGATGTCATTATGCTCTATGTATTTATCCTTGAGGCTTTGGTCATTCATTTAATCCCTCTTTGGTCTTCTTTTATGCATTACTTCTTTGGTGCTTAGGCATTGTCCTATTGGCTTGGAAATTCCTTTAAAAATTATCCTGGCATATCTCTTTTGTGGCCATACTAATAAGTAATAACTCAAACTTATCAAAATATGCTTGTGTTTTGCTCTTTTACTTTTCTCTTGTTTCCGTGGGCATCAAACCTGTCAACATTTACCTCCAATCCTCTCTATCAAATCTTATCCAATTGAATGATATGAGATTGACTATAGTTGCATACGTGTGGTACAAGCTTTGAGGTCTTTTTTATATGTTTCCTAAGAATGTTTTTGCAAAAGGTTTCATATAATGAGGCAACAAAATCTGCTTTTTCAAATGGAAAGTTTTCTTCCATCATGAAAATAGTTTGTAGATACTAGAAAGTATTTTAAACTTTGGTGTGAGTCAGACTAATATAGGTACAATATAATATTTGATGATACACTGCAAGTGAAATAAATGGTCATCCATTTATTGTTCTATTTATGCACTCACAATGTCTTTACATGATAAGCTGAAGATTTTTCTATATGAATTGTTCTTCTAGACTACGCTTTGTCTATGTTATATCCTCAAAAGATATCTTTGATACTCTTTCAATCCACTTTTAAGACTTGATGATCACTTCTTTCTCTTCAGAAGGTAATGATGAGGAGGATCACCATGAGCACTGGAATGGATCTATGAGTAGAAGTCAATCAAAACATCCTAATCAACAAGCTTCACCACTTCCAACTAAACTTCCAGCTGGAGCTCATTTACCCTCTTGTGCTTGGCCTGGTACGTATAATATTGCAAAAAATTGCTGTCTGGTTTTTTGTTTGCATATCCTGTTTTTAAACGGTATGTTCTTTTCTTCTAGAACCGCAAAAAAATATTTACTTGTTAAGTGGCTTCTAACTTTAATAATCTTTAACAAATTTTAATTAAGGAATGATGCCCATTGCTGATTGCATGAATAAATGAATTGGAATCCTTCCAATCCTTAGAATAACTTCTCATGCTATCATGCATGAGGAATAAAGTGCAATTTTATTCATATGCCAACATATATAAATTCTCGACCCAATCAAATATGTTATTAAGTTTATCTATTAGTATGAAGTTCTGGTATGAATGTTTCATTTCATGTAGAAAAGGGTGGATCTGAGTATCCCAGACACATGCCAGGAGCTGATCACAAGCAACCCAATCACAAGGTAGATCAATTCAGTAGATTTCTTAATTTGCCATTGAATCCTAGATAATACATGTGTACATATATTCACTGATAGGGTGGTGAGACTTCAAGTTCAACTGAGAGCAATGGTGGCAGTCAAAATGTCCGTTTGTCAATACCAATTTCACCAAATTCCAGTTCTTCATTAGTTTCAATGACACACTCTCCTTCTTTCAACTCTACTCAACTTGTTGGTCAGAGGAAACTGTTTGCAGAATCCCAAATAGGAAGGACCAGTTTTCAGAGGCTTTTGGAGCCAAAGGTCCCTCAGGTTCCTGGAATTGCTCCTTATAGAGTTGTTCTTGGATATATAAAAGATAAGGTATTACTTCTGGTTTACTTCAGCAATACTTCAAAATTGGTTGCAAGGACACATGTATTCAGTTTCTGCTGTTGTATTTTGTACAACACTATGTTGCTTATGTCTTAGGAGTTATTAGCTTTATAACCTGGCTGGCATATACTAAATGCGTCCTGTGTAGACTGTAGTTTGCAAATAAAATAAATGATATTGTATAACTTTTTGTTTGTTTGTTTGGCTTGGTAGAAACTACATTTGGTTTAGAAGTCAAGTTGCATGGCAAATAATTTCGAAAGACAGAGAGTCCAAAATATTTTCCCAGTAAATGGACAATCTAAAACCATTGATTTTTTTTTTATCTTATCTTTATTTATGTTATTGGCTTGATTTTTCCTTTAGGGAGAAAGACAGGTGGTTATGAAGTTAAGTCAGCAGAACCAGTAAGGATTGATATTATTGTAGAAAATGTTGTGGCAACTAAAGCTCTACGAGATTGATTTCAGCATATATTGATAATTTCTGTATTATTTCTAGATAAAGAGTGAAGGACTTTTGAACTTGAGTCTTGGCATTATGGATTTGAAATTCAATTGCCAAATGTCTTTGTGTAGAATGACAGATAACAGACACATGGATCATTAATATATATGCGTTATTGGGAACGTTCCTGGATATGATGAAATCATGTTGCTTTTGGGTCAAAGACTGTTAAATGTACTACTAATCCTGAGATCAAGCCTATTTGCTTTGTTCCACGGCTCTCACAGTGAAGATGACTATATAGATAGAATCATATATACGTTAGGATATGCCTAGTATGAAATACATATTTTTCTAGTTTTGATTTGAATATTGCTGTGGAGGATTTGTTTGTATCCTGGGGTGCCATTAAGACTAAATCACAATTACATTTTTATTGAATATGCAGATTTTATAAATTGTCTTAATAACCGGTAATATTAATTTGTCAATCTAGTGTAAGATAGTAATTGCATGCATCTTTCGTTCCATGTGTTTAGCTTCTGAGAACTCGTAGACGGTTGGAGCTTCTTATCGAGGATGGTCTATCTGAACATGATCATATGGATTATTATGAAACAACAGATCAGCTTTTGGAACCTCTTCTCCTTTGTTATGAATCTTTGGTATTCTTTCTTTTCTACCCTTTTACCCTCTAATATTGTGCAGAATTATTATTTAGCTCTACATTTCTCCAGCAATTATGTGGATCTGGGGTGCTAGCTGATGGTCGACTAGCTGATCTGATTCGAAGAGTTGCTACTTTTGGCATGGTGTTAATGAAGCTTGACTTGCGTCAGGTATGTTTCAAAGTTTGTTGTTCATTATTGTTTGGATAATCAGTTGTGGCCTGAAACTAGTAGTGTGACAGGAATCTGGCAGACATGCTGAAACAATTGATGCAATTACAAGGTATTTGGATATGGGTACGTACAGTGAATGGGATGAAGAAAAGAAACTGGACTTCCTAACGAGAGAGTTGAAAGGGAAGAGACCACTGGTTCCTCTGAGTATAGAGGTGAGATGGTTATACATTAAAATGTTATAGCAAAGCCTTACAAGCTCTACATCCAGTAGGATGGTAAAACTTTTCATTTTTAGAAAAGGAAAGAAGTTGATATTTAAATTTTTTGGAGCTATTGTCTTTTCATTTTTCAATGTTATTGATTTAAGTTTTAGAGTTTATTTTGCATACCTTTAGCTACAACTTTGACTGGTTACATCACCTATAACTTGCTTTTTGTTCTTTTTAGGTTTAAAGTGGAATAAAAATGATATTTTAAAGCTAAACTCTAGATCTATGAACTTGGTTTATGGTGTAAACCAAGGCACACTACACTTTGAGGAAGTTCAAAGCCAGCTAAAAGTCAATTCAAACTCTGAGACAAATTTCCCCAAAATAAGGACTGAAACTCCTTCTGTAACTGCCCATATCAGCAAATATTACAAACATCATCTGGTTCAATTAATCATACATATTTTTTTCCTAATTTCAGTTAAGCTCATACCCCTTATCAAAATATCTAGAACAGAACATGCGACTGAAACTATTGGCACTTCAACATTCCTCCTTCATAATATTATGACCAGTGACAACCAGTTAAAGATTAACTATATAGGTCTGGAAGTAACTAAGTGTCCAATCCAATCAATTGAGGCTTTGATTTGATGGGAGTTTCTAAAGTTTTTGACATAATACATACAATTTGATTTTTCTCCATTCTATGTTCCTGGGTTTCTGTTTTTGATTGGCATCTTAACTATTCTTTGTAGGTTGCTCCAGATGTTAGAGAAGTATTGGATACGTTCCGAACTGCTGCTGAGCTAGGGAGCGATTCATTTGGTGCCTATGTGATCTCTATGGCCTCAAATGTACGATTAACTACTATTATTCTTACAAATTATCACAACAAAATTTGTATAATTAAATTATTGAAACACTTTGCATGAAAAAATAATTTTTTTCTGTATTCTTTGCTTCTGATGTTGATAAATTTAGTTGTCTAATATCTTTTTGTTGCCATTTTTTGTTTGCACCTTATTAGGCTAGTGATGTCCTTGCAGTAGAGCTTTTGCAGAAGGATGCACGACTTGCTGTTAGTGGGGAGTTAGGAAGAGCATGTCCTGGTGGAACGTAAGTATGGAAGTGAAATGTTTAATAGGTTTTGAAAAACAGTCCACAACCGCAATTGTGGCTATATTAGCTGCATCTATTCTGTAACAAAATCACAACTGTGACTGCAATTTAAAACCTTGGTTTACATTATTACTCGCATGAAACTTATCTATGCTATTTTGTACTTAATCTAACAAGGGTCTTGAGATGAAAAATTGTACTTGTAAATTGTCAAGGGTGTTTGAATTATAATAACACATGTGTCCAACATAGGCTGCGGGTGGTTCCTCTATTTGAAACTGTAAAGGACCTGAGAGGAGCTGGTTCAGTTATCAGAAAGCTTTTGTCAATAGATTGGTACCGCCAACACATCATTAAAAACCATAATGGGCATCAAGAGGTACTTTTTAATTACCTATTCATTTCATTTATGTTGTATTGTTGTTGTGATGTGAATTCATGTAGTGGTATTATAAATTTCTATGCAGGTTATGGTTGGGTATTCTGATTCTGGTAAAGATGCTGGGCGCTTCACTGCTGCTTGGGAACTTTACAAAGCTCAGGAGGATGTTGTGGCTGCATGCAATGAGTATGGTATTAAGGTTACTCTCTTCCATGGCCGTGGAGGGAGTATTGGCCGCGGTGGTGGCCCAACATATATGGCTATTCAGTCTCAACCACCCGGCTCTGTCATGGTGGGTTTTGCATCTTAACCTTAATTATTACCTAACTCTAATAGTCTGAATTTAAGTCCTATTTTCATTTTTAATAACTCAGGCTGTCAGAAAGTATTAATTTATAGTTTTGTTATTATTTGACACATTTCTATAATCCAGCATTACATTCATGAGGTTTTAGCTATAACTCAATGTGCACCTTTCTCATTGTTATAGAGAGGTGATGTAACATAGGAACTTGTCATGCATTCTTGGTCTCTTGTTCATGTTGTTAAAAGTTGTTGACTTTTTAGAGTCATAGATTGTTTTGAATATTAGTTGAGCCAAACAATTGTTGAGCCTAAAAGATATGAAATTTATTATCACTTGAAAGTCAAATTATAAGTTGTTTAATTATGAACTATATTTTAGACCATGTTTCCATTTAGTCTTCAGTTTGTTAAGTTGCTATTTGCATTGATATTTGAAAGCATAATTACAAGCAACGTTCTGAAATGATACTTATATGTTACATGATACATTGTAGGGAACCCTTCGTTCAACTGAGCAAGGAGAGATGGTGCAGGCCAAGTTTGGCTTGCCACAGACAGCTGTCAGACAGCTTGAGATATACACAACAGCTGTGCTACTTGCTACCCTTCGTCCACCTCAACCGCCACGTGAAGAAAAATGGCGCAATCTCATGGAAGACATTTCAAAGATCAGCTGCCAGTGTTACCGCAATGTAGTGTATGAAAATCCAGAGTTCCTGTCATACTTCCATGAAGCCACACCTCAATCAGAGCTTGGTTTCCTCAACATCGGTAGCCGCCCCACAAGGCGAAAGAGCTCAACAGGAATTGGACACCTCCGCGCCATTCCTTGGGTGTTTGCATGGACTCAAACCAGGTTTGTTCTTCCAGCCTGGCTTGGAGTTGGAGCAGGCTTGAAAGGTGCTTGTGAGAAAGGACAAACTGAAGAGCTAAAGGCCATGTATAAAGAGTGGCCTTTCTTTCAAAGCACAATAGACTTGATTGAGATGGTTTTGGGAAAAGCAGATATTCCTATTGCTAAGCACTATGATGAAGTTCTTGTCTCACAGAAGAGACAAGAACTTGGAAAGCAACTGAGGAATGAACTCATCTCAACTGGCAAGTTTGTTCTAGCGGTTAGCGGGCAGGAGAAACCTCAGCAGAATAATAGAAGCTTAAGGAAGCTGATTGAGAGTAGACTCCCCTTTCTCAACCCCATGAATATGTTGCAAGTAGAGATACTCAAGAGGCTAAGATGTGATGATGACAATCTTAAAGCCAGAGATGCCTTGCTTATCACCATAAATGGTATTGCTGCTGGGATGAGGAACACTGGTTAAGTTCTCAACAACTATATACAATTTTCACTCATTTATGTTAAAATGTTTCCCTTCCACTTTCCCATGTTATATTCTGACCGTTTCTAGGATTTAGGTATATGCTAATGAAAGATAAATGTAGCCAAAAGTCTTATTCAAATGTTTTGTTTTATACATAGACAAGATGAATATAGTTTCAAAACATGATGAAACATTGTTTTCCTTGCATTTAATTAATTCTCTTCTGACTAAATGACTATTGACTAACTATTCTATTCTTATTTTCTCTTATTTTTAAATTTGAGTCGATAAATGTGAATTTGTGTGGACAATCACATAATGTAAATGTAAATTGCGCCAAGGCCATTTATTAATTAAGAGTTAAGAAAGCAGATTCCAGGTATTCCTAATTTAATTTCTGCACTTGATTGAATTTCTCATTTGCATCATATTCCATTACTTCTTATTGTTCAATTTCTGTAAAAAAATAAAATAAAATTTGGAGAGTTCAATTTTGTTAGAGTTCGGTAATCACTGAGTTTGTTTTGGACTTATGGTTAATTACTTGTTATTGTTCAATAGTTAGTATAAATAAGAGCATCATGTACATTTTCTATATCTTTTACCAATTTATGCTCTACCTTCTAAAACCTCTCTGCCTTTGGCTTATCTATGATCTATGTCCTTCTCATCCTTAGATTTTACCAACATGAGAGTGAAATGAAAAGGATCGTGTGGTTTCTGTGTTTGGTTAGAGTAAGATATAGGATGGAGAATTTGTAAAAATCAGTGGCCTCACCATAAAGTAAATCCCTCTTCAAAAGGGATGAAAGTAGAGGATTTGTGAATTTTTGTTTTATTTTAATTTGTTAAAAATTAAATATTTTATAACAATTTTTTAAGAAAATAATAAAGAAACAATGATTGTGTAAACGCTATTTTTTCAATTGCTATAAAAAATATTTTAATTTGTTTTCACTTTTTTCCTACTCATCCAAACAAGCAAATGGATTCTTTTTCACTTTTCCTTTCTATTTTTTTTATCTTCCTAGACTATATTTTTTTTCATTTTATTTATTTTATATTTCTATGTTTCCTATTTCATATATTTTTATTTTTTTTCCTCTCTATTTCACTCCTAATCCAAATTAACTGATTTTTTTCTTTGTTTATGTTCTTTCCTTCTTTTCTTTGGGCTTCTTTGGCTGTGAACAATGGCATTTGCACCAGAATGGTAGCAACAACTGTAATGTGTATATATAATTAAGAGGAGTGCTACACACACATTCTTTTAAACACATCCTCTTTATTTAGTCAAAATTTATTGAAAACTATAAAATCAAGAGAAATAAACATTAAATATAATATGAAACCCACACAATTGGTCATTTTTAATAAATTCTAATTAATTAAAAAAAATGTATTTCTAACATTTCTCATATAACTACAAAGTTTATATTTTCTCCTAAATGTAAAATTTAGATAGGATGGTCTTGAAATTGTATGGATTAAGATCCTTACCAAATGGTAGCTTTGGGCCGACAAGGGATTTTAGCTATATTTATTTATGGCAATTCAAAAAGGAAAACGCTTCCTGCATCCCTTTAATGCTTCCTTCACCCCACAACAATAATGGACAAAATTACCCTAGTTGTCTACACTCCATCTCTCACTTGCACAACCCTAGTTATCCAACACCACTTCCCTGAAGCTCCCTTTTTCCGTTGATCGATAACACCTCGAAGGAAATCTCCATCGAAAGCAGTGCAGACTTGCCAGACGCCAAATTTGGACCTTCGTGATCTAATCTGACGGTGAATCATTCCCTGTTGGGAGAAGGATTGGTGCAGAGAGCAATGTATGTTTTCTTAACTTTATGATCGTAGAGCGCGACAGTGAGAAAGGAGCGGTGGTGCACGTGGGTGAACATGAATTGATGCAGGAGAAGCGAAGAGTGGCTTAAAATGTGAAACTTTCATTATGATGTTTGGTAAAATAAGATATTAAAATAATTGAATAATATAAAATAACATAAATAATATATTTAAAAAGGGTAATAAAAAAATTGAATAAATATTTTAAGATAAAAAATATATAAAAAGATAAAAATTAGAAATTAATATTTTAAAAAATTAAATGTTAGAAATTACTTATAAAAAATTCGTTTACGGAATATTCATACAATTTTTTAAGAAAAAACTAAAAATTATTTAAAATGATTTATCAAACCTAACCTTTGAATATGATGATTGTAGAACCGAGAAAAATCCTAAGGAATCATGAATAAGGTTTGCCATAGATGATAGTAAAGTTGTCAAGATTGGAGGAACGAAAGGGGTATAGAGAAATTTGTCACCTTAATATGAAATTAATAACTATTATGGAATATGACTTTTAGGTATTTTAAAATTTGCCAAGAAGTAAATGTACGTAAAATTGAACATTAAATCAAAATTACAATTTAAAAAAGAAAGAGAATAGTAAAAAAAAAATAAGAAAATCAAAATTGCGAATTAAAAATTATAAAATGAGTAAAATTGAAATTTTGTCTTCTTATATATATATATATATATATATATATATATATATATATATATATATTAAAATATGTTATAATATATTTTTATGTCAAGGGATACCGTGCATGCGAGTCCCTACTCCCTATTAGCAAATTAAACAAAATCACATCTTAGACCTTTCAAAAAAATTCACCAAATAGAAAAATTATTTTTCCTTTGATATCGAAATCAAGTCCTACAAAAAAATAGACTCATTTAAAATCTTTTGAAATTTAAATTGACAGGTTATAAAAAAAATATATTATTAACAGAAAGCTTTTAAATTTTGAAAGATTTTTTTTCCTAAAATATTATTATATTTAGAGGATATTCAATTATGCAATCCTGGTAAAGTTACATAACTCAATTTTGGTGAGTTTTATGATGTCAAATTAAATGAGATTTTTTTTAAAGAATGTAAAATGAGATTTAGGAACTTTAAAAAGGTTTGATTTTAAAATGATATAATCCTTAATAACATAATATGGGTCGTACAATTATCTCACAAGTCTTTTGAATTGTTAAGAACGGGTTGTTCATATATGCAACGTAAGAACTGCTACATCAATTGCTTCAATGATGAATCTGCATATGAATTGGTTCTTAAGTTTATCAGAACTCTATAAGTAACTTGTATTAGAGATGTTCTTATAAAAAATCTTAAATATAAAGTATGAAATGTTTATATTATAGATTATAGATTATCGACATATATATAAACTATAAATGATAGTTCATAGAATTCTAAAACCCAGTTACTTGCGAATCTTTCTTAATTTTAAAGACTTTTTCAATCATTTTTCATACATAATAATCAATGGCCACAATTCCATTTTATTTTTAAAATTTTTCTTGTTCCCCGTCGTGACAACCATTTTTATCCATGTACTGCTTTTAGTGGTGTATATTTTTTTTTCATATGTTATTTAATATGAAGGCATGCTAGTTCTTTTTAGGTAGTAATAACTTTCTGAGTTCCTTTTCTTAATTACTTCATTCTTATCGATTAACATATTAGTGTTTTGTGAGAGATGGAATCTGATTACCAATTTTACATACCTATCTCCAAGATTTCATTGCACTAGCTTCCTTTCCAATTTTTTTTTATAGAATATGCCATATGTTGTTTAAAGCAGATACCATGCCTGCATTCAAAGTAGTGAGGTTTAATCAAGTAACCTGCAAGTGTATGATATAATTGAAACTTGCCTCAAGCAATCCATCTGTCATAGTGGTGTCCAGCCTATTTTCAAATTAAGAGCAACTTTTAAGGTCAGTTACTTACCTCAACTTTTAGAAAAGTAACATTCATGTGTAACTATTATTACTCAAAAAAAAAAAATCACTAGTTGATCGAATTATAGTAAATCAGAAACACCTATCTGACAGGCCATGTTTAAATTTTTGCGTACTCATTTTATGAAATGAGGTAAATATAAATATTTTATAAATGTCTTTTAAACTTGCTTGCATTGGGGAACTGTACCCTCCTCATAAGTTTTATACGATAAAAAAAAAGAATTATTACTCATAGAAGCAATGTTAGTGTTTTTTTATAAAGAAATTCCTACCATATTTTTCACTCTATATTGTGGAGTTTAATAAACAGAAAGGCTAAAATTCAACGGTTAGAGAGGTGCTATAAGAACCAACTCTATACTACCAAGTACCAATTGAAGAGTGACTTATGCATGGAATTGTAATGAGACTTTTTTGTTTTCATACGGTCATGAGTGAAGTCACTTGATTTTTCTTCAGTATGTTTATTTTCTATTATTGGATTCTGATTCCATTATCCCAATAAAGATGTTGGTGCTTGAAATTCTAATATATTTTATGCTGCCAACCGGCCTAACTCATGAGTATATATAAGCTAGATGCCACTTTTCTCCTATTGAATGCAGCATATCAAGCAGAATAGTAATATATATTATATATTTTTCAAAAATGGAATAGAATAAAGTATTCAGTTCATTAAAATTTATAGGAATAATTTCCAATACAGGAAAAAAGAACCTTTAATTCAAGGCAATGTAGTCCATTCAATGGACCTCATATCAAAGGAACCATGGCATTTGTGAGCCTCTGCTGTCAAAGCCCTAACACCTCGTGAGTTGACACTTGACACGTGTTGGGGTCACATTGTTTTGAAAAACACTAACATACCTCAGTACCATACCAACTTAAGACCTATCATGGAATTGCTATGTGTCCAGTTTGCACGGTCACACCTTGTTGGTTGCCCTGGTTTCAATTCCTTTATATATGTCTTAATAATTCAATTCTAAATGGACAAACTAGCCTTGAGTGAATGAGAGTTCACCTTTTCATAAAGCCACCCCTTAATTGACCTGCCTTCCACTACCACACAATATTGTGTAGTGCCAGGGCAAGAACAAGGGTAGTTAGTAAATAGGAAAAGAAAAAGAAAGGGTAAATATATATGGACAAGGTATAGGTACCTAGGGTGAATAATCATGTTTATTTTCTCATGACATATTAGGACAAAATTATGGGTGTGTTTAAGTAATCATTTTAGTGTGCAGAGAAATGTTAGGAAAACACTATTTGATATATTTTTATTAGTTGAAATTTATTAAAAATGATTATATATTTTGTTGGGGTCTAATATTATATTTAGTGATCATCTCTCCTACTTTTGTAGTTTTCGATAAATTTAATTAATTAGAGAGAATATATTTTAAGTATGTTAAAGAATGTAACCCTAATCCTCTTTTTAGCATGTGTTTGGATATGCATAAAAATATCATGTTTCAATATATTTTTGTCCAAATATTTAAATTAATATAAAAACAAAAAAATATATACTTACTTCAGGAGTGACGTATATCAAAAGGATTTGTGTAATTATCCTCAAATAAAAATGTAGTTAAACAACAATAACCAATAGAATTTAGATAACTATTTTATTTTGAATTTAATCATTAATGCTATGACTATCACATTTAATGTTTCATCTTTGATTTCTCTTTCATATCACTTATGTGTAAAATTAAAATTTTATAAGTGTTAATTAAAATTATACTAAAATACATAAATATATGTAATAAAATTATAAAATTATAAAATCTTAATAATTATTTTTCTAATCATTATATTATTTATTCACCTTAGGAAAAATATAAAGCTGTAATTTTAATTTTTATCTATAAATTTTAATTAAATGTTATACTCTTTATCTATAATTTTTAATTAAAAATTATAATGAAAATATTGGAAAAATATTTAAAGTATTATACTTAGAAGTTGTAAAATAAATGAAAACTATCTACCCAAATGTTGTTTTTTTTATAATAACTATTTACCTAAAGTGAATTGATAAAATAATTATTAAGATATTAATATTTTACAATTTCATTATAATTTTAATTAACAGATGTAAAGTTTTAATTTGACACATAAATGATATGAAAGATAAATTAAAGATGATGCGTTAAATGTGATAGTCATAAGATTAATGATGATTTTTGAATAAGACAATTGTCTAAATTTTATTGGTTATTCAAGATGGAATTGTTTAATCCCATTTTTACTTTGGGTCAATTAGACAAACTTTTTTTAGTGTTAATAAGTTCTTATTATACTAAAATTTATATTGTATTATTAAAATAAGTTAAAATCAACTTATATATGAGTAATACATATTTTTCATAAATCCAAATAAACTCTATATATCCCGTTTTCATAGGTATTTTGAATACTTTTATCCAAAATGAAAACACAAATGTAATAATAGTTCATCACTGAAAATATAAAACTTGTAAGTTTTGTTTCAAAACAACATCAAAATTATTTCTAACACAAGACCAAAGTTTTTGTCCAACTGGTGCACCAAATGCCTCAAAACAAATCTAAACTAATAATGACCAAACCCACTAGTGTTCTGTGTTCATGTACCCTACACATATGAGAGTGCAACACAAGGATCTTTCCCAAACTACAATTATTCCGCTGAAGCTTTGAAAGAAGATTTTGGATCTGGGTTTCTCCTAGTTTTGCAAGGGCATATTACTTTTATGGAGAAGATTATGGAAATCTTCAACTCGAGAAGAATCCTCTGATATCCTTCAATGTGGCCATGCTAATAGTGAAACTTGGAGTACTGTACCGTGACACTATTATGATGCATTATGTTCCCTCATTTACACTCGATCACTAGCTCTCATGTGTCTTCTTGCCTTAAGTTTTTTCTTTTTAATTGTATAAATTACAGACCTAAGAGATTGCAAAATTAGACAGAAAACAACATAGCGCATATTGTTGCATTAATAACTATTATCTATCACAGAATTTGTGCATATTGCTTATTCGATAACAGTTAATCAGTCTTCAATTATAAAACGAATCTTTTGTTTTATAATCGTGAGTTGTATTACTCCATTTTGTAAGTATATGTGTTCTATTCAATCAAAGCACAAAAGGAAAATAATTTATCAACTTAATTGAACCATGTGCGAGTTTTTTGTAGGTTACCAGATAAATATCAAAGGCTGAAATATATTAGAGGTATTTCATAATTTTTAACTTAATACCTATTGTGTAATGTGTAGTTTAATAAATGCGAGCAGAACAAGGTTTTAAATTTGCTACCATGGTCACGATTTCGTCACACTTTAGAAATACTCAAGATAAGACTATTAAAGCTCAAATTTTAGGCTTCTAAAAAAAATTATTTACTATATTAATTTTTATAAAACAAAAAGGTCACAAATATTAATAATTAAAGGTCACACAGGTGACACAAGGTAAAAAAATCCAAAATTTTGTTGGGCCTTTCTCCCAGGACTTACCATGTTTTTTTATATTATGTGAAATTATAGATAAATGTAGTCAATGTAATGGTGATTGCTATTGCAAACAACCTAAAACCCTTTGCGTTGTAGAAAAAATTGTTGCAGGGGATAGTTTTTATGGTTCATATTATTAAAAAATATATTCATTATCTTTTTAATCCCTAAACTTTTTAAGATTTATGTTTTTGGTCATTGAATATTTTATTTATATTTTTAGTTTCTAAATATTTTTATCTTCCTCACTTTTAATCTTTTTAAGAGATTAAATGTTAAGATGGAAAAAAAATTAAAGATCTAAAAATAAGAAAAAAAGTTGAGCGATTAAAAATATATAAAAATGGTTTAAAAGCTAAAAAATAAAAAATCGAAAAAGTTTAAGGATTAAAAAGACAATAATCCTAAAAAAATGATAGATTCAAAGGATTTGGAAAATAGAGAACGTACGTAACCTTGAAGTATCCACAAAATATCAAATTCTTTCTTCTTCTTTTTAATTTGTTCAAAATTTCAACATCAATATTGAACATACAATGTAGGGAATATTCATTGAAGTGAAAGATTATAGGAATTGTACATGGTACATATGAAGACTTTTAGATTGATATTTGTTTACATGTTGATGTAATTGATTGGCATTATTGTGAGCTAACTACTTCTTAAGATGAAGGTTATCTACAAGCATAAGCATACGTTAACTAACCAGATCGATAAGTCAAAGTGGGGCCTGGAATAAAGGACTCTATGGCATAGCAACTCGAATGCTTTCGTCCATACACCTAGTAGAATCACTTATTGCAAGAGTGGGTTATCTTTTATCACTAATAATCAAAATGCATCTCAAGCTACTTAGTGCTTTATATCATTCCTTTTGGAAGCTAAATTAATAATTCATGATGATGTAACCCCCAAAATTCTTAATTATGAATGAAGTCAACTACTACAATACAATACATGTAATATTTAATACAATACATGTAATATTTAGTAACATTTTTTTCTAATACTAATTAAAAAAATATTATTAAAAACTTTTAGTATCATTTAAAAAACATTATCAAATATAAATAAATATTATTGATATAATATTTTAGCGACATTTTATCAAAATGTTATGTATAGTCCATGTTATTAAAGATTTAAAAATATTTTAACATGTATTATATACATTATTAGTGATATTTATTCATATTTAGAGACATTTTTTAAAATATTGTCAAAAAAATTTAATAATATTTTTAATAAGTATTAGAAAAAAAATATTACTAAAGATGATTGAAAATCTAACACTAATATATCTAACCCTAGTCAATTAGGGCGTTTTTAATTAATATTATTTGAACATGGAGCTATATAATTAAACATTCTTGTGTGGCAACTTTATATAGGTGCATTGAAGAACTTGGTGGTTACTCATGTCATATGCAGTTTCCATTTTGACTTAGTATCTTGGTGGGTTGGGGCCGACCCTCCAATTTAATTTACCATTATTATAATTGAAGTTAGCAACTCACAAGGACAAGTCAACCACAATAACTAGTGTAATTTATTAAGCTACTCTATAGTTGAAAACATGTGTTCATCAACATGTGAATTCGTACTACAATGTGTGGGGGTGATCAAAAGTTGGACGGTCCTTTTTTAAATATAATCAAAGCTACACATGAGTTAAATTGGACCTATCCGAGCATAGTCCTCCACATGTCAAATACACAAAGCATTAACTAAGCTCAAATCTGAGAATTATCAAAGGAGATTATTTGGTTGATTTTGACTATCATGTGCAATAGGAGTATACGTGTACAGAATCGAATCAATTTCTTATGTAATATGATAGATATCGAGAATAAATTTGAGCTCCTTAACATATTTATTGTCCTGTTCTTAATTAAGATTTATTGATAAATTTGTTTGACTGCAAGATTTATTAATAAGCTATATAGGGGTTAATATTTATATAAATTTGGGTGAAGAATGGATAAATTAAAATATTTAATTTGAAAGATGAAACAAAGAATAAAAACTACGCATGCTTTATTTTATTTTTCCCTAATGGAATTTGAAAATGGGTATTTTTATAAGCTCTGCATAAACTATTTCTATAAAAATAAGCTATCTTGAAAAGTCTAAAAAAATAAGTTAAAATTATCTCATGGACCTGCCTACAAAATAAGTTCCTAAGTTGATAAATTCTTCCAAACAGGACCCTTGAATAATTTTAAGCAAAAATAATAATAATTAAAAAGACTAAAATATATTTTTCGTCTTTAAAAAATTGGTAAAATTTGAATTTCATATGTGCAAATTTTTTTTTTTCATTTTTTTACTCTCATAAAATTGAAATGTGTTATATTTTGGTCTAAGTAAATTTGAAACTATGTGTAATAATTTGTGATGGTACTAAATGTGAGAGTTAAAAAATGCCACAAGTTATAGTAATTAAAAACATCATAAGTTGCAAAAAAGATGTCGCAAATTACATTTTCATTTTATGTTTTAAAATCTATTGTTGTGGTTTTTAGTTCCTAGAAATTCTCACATAGATTCATGTTTACTCGAGCCTTACTTCAGGTTGAAATGAGATATTATAATTTTACAAGAATAAAAAATAATCAAAAAGTTTTGTAGAAATGAAATCCAAAAGTTTACAAATTTTATAAGGACGAAAATATTTTAGTAACAAAAAAAATAGCAAAACAAGTTTCCATTTTGAGTTTATGACCTATTTAGTCCCAAAATTTATATCTTATTATCACAGTCCCCATAATTAAAAATTCAAATAGGTTTCTGAAAATTTCTAGGGTTTCATTTAAAGTCAATGAGATGAACTATTTTTTTTGTCCTAAAACATATGTCATTATTATCATTTAACTCCTCGCACTAGAGACTAAAATGAAAAGAAAGTTTAACTTCAGGGACTTAAATAAATTTCTAAAAAATTAGAAACTTATTTAGGTTTTATTTAGATTTACAACTAATGTGACAATGAGATATAATTTAATACACTAAATCGACCATTTATTTAAAAATTTCCATAGTTTTGAAAACTAATCAAACTAGCCAATTTGATAAGTCTGACTTGGAACTAGCTGGTGACCGATCTGTTAATTCTAGAAAACTGGGTGTTCTCAAAACCGATGAAACCAATCAAGAACTAGTTAAATAAGTCAAAAATTAGAATAAAAAAAATACCAATGTAAAGAACCGACTGAACCAACATTTGTCAAAACAATACTTTTTTATTTTAAAATTTAATCTAAAATATTCTTAAGAAAAATATAAGCACATATGTAATAAGCTTTATAAATTTGTATAAATTATTTTACCAATTATTTTAACATTTTTTCTTATAAAATATATATAACTCAGTTATTTATATTAATTTACTTATTATATCTTAACTTTTTATAACTTAATATTATCTTAATTTTCCATTTTGTTTTTTATTCTATATGTAAACTTATTATTTGAATGGGCATTGTTATACTTTATTAAACTTCAATCCGAGTATTTTAATATATTTCATTTAGATTTTAATGTTTACTTTAAATATTAAGAACAATGTCTTTATTTTAGTTTTTTAATATTATAAAGTTATTATATTATATTTATAAAGTTATTATATTATTGAGTAAAAAAAATATTATATTATATTATATTTATTTAATATAATACTATGTATTATTACAAGTTTTAAGACGATTCAAACATGCTTAAACTATTGAAAATTGAGGCTTGAACTACTTTTTTTAATGGACAAAGTAAAATTATATATATATATATATATACTCATGTTAGAGTATTTTAACAACCTAACCCAAATTATTTGATCTCAAAATCCAATTACTTCTTTTGTCATAATAAATTTATTTAAAAAAATATTTATATTTATGACCCTAATTGATTACCTAAAAATAGTATAAGAGATTAGAGAGAGGAAAGAGGATGAGTAAGAGAGAGAAATGCATGAGTTTTAAAAATATAAATGTTAAATTATTATATTGTTTCAAAATAAATTTATTATCACAAAAATAATTTGGTGTAAGTTGTCAAAATACTCTAACATAAAAGAAGTTAGCAAACTCATCACACACACGCACGCGC
>CM023948.1:27535725-27577193 GCA_013407115.1 Glycine latifolia | reverse complement strand
ATATATATATATATATATATATATATATATATATATATATATATATATATTATCATGCTACTAAACCGCAACTTTCTACTTTTTAAAGTATGTTATCTATAACGTCATCCATAACATCATTATCACTTTTGAAATTTTATAATTTTAAACAAAGATTTTTCATCACCTTCACTAATACCTTTCAATATATTAATAAAGGTGATTGGCAACATCAGAATCAGATGAGCTTGCACACACAAATAATATGCAGTTTGGAAAATAGATGGAAGATTTGAAACGAAACTTTGTCACATTATCAGCCAACGTGTTAAAGTTGGCGTCATTCTATTCTTTTTCTTGGTGGAAATTGTAAAGTGTTGCACATCACCAATGCTCGCACACTGGCAAGTAGCCCCTCGTGCTTAATTATTAAACGAACGAATAGAACAACAAAGTGTGCCCCCCTACAATAAAAAAACAGGGAGGAGGTAAAAGCAAAATGGATATACATTTCATTATTATTTAAATTTAAACTATGTAAAAGGTAAAATTATTGCTATTAGAGAATCTTAAAATGGGGGTGTGATATGAATACCATTGAGCTTTGACTCTTAGGCTTCCGTGACACGTCTCATATTGACCATGCCAAAAAAGACAAACTAGGGTGAGTAGGTGATGGTTTGGGGTAGAGAAGTATTTTATAATCCTTAAATGAGTTAATTATATATATATATTTAATGGTTAGAATTGTTTTCCTGTAACTTATATATGTATGGTTTTAAATTTTAGCCTTTTAAAAAAAAAAATGTTTTTCATATGCATTCTGCTCCTCCACCAAACCCCTCTCCTGGCCTCGCCACACCATTGTTTCCCATGCTCCCCACTAGCAAGGCTCACCTGAGTCTCTCAAAGATCCATTGTATTGCACGACATTAATATTGTACATTCCTAATCTCATGCATGCTTGACCCAGGTTACAGTGGCAAAGTATGCAACACTGACTACGCTAGCGGATCAATCGATGTCGACTATGACAACAAATCAAGTGTTTCCCTAGCATCCCATAGCTAGTTTTTGAATTCCTCGACGACACAATCAACAAAATCTTACGCTAAATTGGAGCCATTGGCTAAACTCATGAAACATAATGCATGAAATTATAATGGATTTAACCTTTAGTAATTTTCTTCATAAACCAATAAAAAATATTTTTCTTTTTCCTTCTTTTTTTTCCTTCTTCTCTCTTATTTACCACTGGAAAATGAAACCACCTAGAACCGTTAATGGACCATCACCATCGTTAGAGTGGACCAACCACCCCCATTAATCATTATAAGGTCGAAGATACGTACAATGACTCCATCGGGTAGAAAAATAATCAATATTAGCTTATTCAGTGTTATCACTCATAAATCTACAGTTCATGTATATTTATAAAGTTATTCTATATGACATGTGCATTAACTCAAAATTGGATGAGAAAATGATCCAATAATAAGGAATTTCCTGTGCTTCATCTTAAGAATTTTGTTAAAATATTTAATTTTTAAAAATTTTAAAACTTAAATCTGACAATCATTTTAACAAACCCATAATTATATTTATTTTGAAAATAATTATAATTAGAAAGTAATTAATTTTTGTCAAATATTATACCACAAAGCTACTAATTTAAAAGATAAATTGAATATTGTAATTGATATTAGATAAATTGGCATAATATAATTCTTTTGATATAAAATGGAATAAATAAAATAAAGCTACATATTCTGATAAAGTATGATTTTTTTTTGGTAAATTGGAAAGGGTGATAAAGTATGAATTATAATAAAATGCATTTAATTTACAAATTATTATTTACTTTAATTTCATTTATTTTATTATGGTTTTTTGTCTTTTAAAAGTATAAGTATTGTCATTTTTCTTTCAAAGTTTTAGTAGTATTTTATTTTTGGATAGTGTAAAGTATAATCAAGTAATTTTTGTTTATTAGAATGACAAAAATGAATGTAAAATAATTATTTTTGGTATAATCAAGAAAGAAAAGACAAATTACAAAAGAAGAAGAAGAAGAAGAAGAAGAATTAGAATAGCCTAAGGACTCCAAAACAAAATTCGGAGATTATTCCTTCTACAGTCTATAAGCCTATACGAGAGGTTTCCCATCCCGCCAGCCTATCTGCCACGAATTCTATGAAAATTCAATTTTAGAGAATAATACTTCATGCATACGATATTTTACATAATTAAAAAGTTAAATTGATGACAGATCGATTTAATAGTGAAGGACTTATTTAATATAAGAAATCTCTTAACAACTAAAATAATGAAACTTTATATATATATATATATATATATATATATATATATAATAATGAAAATAATGATTAATAATAATTTATTTCACTAGTATGACAAAAATAAGAATATACTTTATTTTAAGTGGAGTGCTTCCTCTCATTGTCTCATACTTTATTTAATATTTTAGTCTTTTTTAACAAGGAAATTAATGGCATTTTGACACGTGATGTCAAAATATGATCAGCTGAATATTAGTTGGAAAGACTTAGAATATTATATCATACTTCACCTCAGCTTTAAGCCTCTATTTAATCAACAACTGTATGATAGAATATAGCGAATAGGGAGAATATATCCACATTTTTTAAAACATATTTTATTCGTCCCACTCCATCCAAGTTTTTTATTTCTTCAATTAAACACCATTTATTTTATCCTAAATATTGGAGCCATGTCATTCAAGTAAATTGTCAAATTTATAAAATAAAAAGAAAGATTTAAATAAACAATGAACAATATGCATATAAGTTGATGGTTTGTATGATTTTTTAGAAAAGCAAGCGAAGGATTGATGAAGGAGGAAAAAATATGGTATTTCACAATCCTTCCTCTGTTTAGAAGGGTATGCACTATGAAGGAACAAAACAGTTTATATGGCTTTTACCTAAATAAATACTTGTTTTGTCCTATTTTAAATACTAGAAAAGAGATGAAAATGGTACGCGTTATCTAGCTAAAATATATTGTCTCTTATTTCTTTTATTAAAAATTGTTTTCGTCTTTATTTTTTTTGGTGAAATTTCATCTTTATCTTTTAAAAGATTCAATTTAATTTTTCTCTCTCAAATTTAAATCAACATTTAGTGTATGTTAAAATTACATTTGCACCTCATAAATATTTTTCAGGTAAAATATTAGTGAGTTACGTAAAAGCTATACAAAGTAGCTTCACCATCGATGCATAAAACCAAGTTAAAATGGATTATCAAACACAGATTCAAGATATGACATTAATATATTAGATTCACCTAGATGAAAATTGTGAAATTGTTCAAACCATAAAAGATAATTAATACAATAAAAAAACACAAAAAATCCAAAGAATTGAATAATTAACATTTTGAAAAATCTAAGATTGCACCAAAACTAATATACCCTAATTTCTTATTTTGAGCAGAGGCGGCATTTATAATTACGAGAAAAAAAAAAAAGCACAGCTATCTCAATCTCATAGTTCTAATTCCAAGAGAATGGTATACTAAAGAATACACCCTTGATGATAGTGACTCCATGGTGCCACCAATGCCTTTTATGGGAAAGACGACACCATTTTTGCCACTAGCTGTGTGGATGAATAGGTACATGACACTTATAAAGCTTTCTTGTCGAGCAGATAACCCTAAAGGTGAGAATACACCGTAAAAAGAAGCTAAAGTTAGGCAAATGAAAATATGAAATAGTGTTTATTATGGTACGTTTCTTGGCATTTTGC
This sequence comes from Glycine latifolia, assembly GCA_013407115.1. Classification (NCBI taxonomy): domain Eukaryota; kingdom Viridiplantae; phylum Streptophyta; class Magnoliopsida; order Fabales; family Fabaceae; genus Glycine; species Glycine latifolia. The sequence goes on along the minus strand of CM023948.1, from coordinate 27,573,421 downwards.
TATATTAAATATTAAAAAAATTAAGTTATGTTTTAAATAATAATTTTGTTGAATGATCAAGTAAAGCTTATTTTTGGAAACATATAAATATCATATATTTTGAAAATACATTTGAGTAAGACATAAAGTAAAACATTAAGCAACCCAAAGGGTTTTTTTACGCAAAATAATTCAAAGAGTTAACGCCTAAGACACCGTTATGTTCATATATGTGAAAATAATTTATTTAATGAAAATTCGTGTTTAATTTTCATTGTATTTAAATTTTTATTGGATTAATGAGACAACTATTTTATGTACGGGCAGGATGAATCTGACTCAATTAATAATTTGAAGGATATCCATGATCTGATATAGGACAAAAAACATTATTTAAATTTTAATAAGATTTTTCCACAACAAAATTAGGTTTTGAGAATAGAAGAATTTTTAAAACAAGATTATTATTACCTTTCATTTTTATAAGAAACAAGTTATAATGTATTTTTCAAATAGGACTAACATTTTACAAATCCTGTATTTTACAAAGATTTTTTATTATCATGTTTATTCTAATTTATTTCACCTCAAACCCTGAATGGTAAAGATTAAATCAAGATAATTAGGGTATAGTTATTATAAATATATTCACTTTTTTATATAGAAATTAAAGATAAATATTAAGAAATTTATAATAACTCACACATATACCTATTCAATCAAATTGAGATAGACCTATTAAATTTTTTATCCATCTCTTATTTACTCTATTTGTTTTTCTTATATTTATCTTCTTTTTCCTCTAACATGAGTTTTATCATATTCGTCATTTCCTCCTTTTTAGAATCTTTTTTTCATTCCATCTTTCTTCCACATATTACCTAAAAAATGGGGTGTATGCATGTTTATTATTGTTCATATAATTAAGAAAAAAACTAGGAAAAATTTAAACAGACAAGAAGGTTCAAGAAAATCTAACTCAATTTATTAAATAATGCACAATTTATTGTTCTAGTATTTGAGTTCAATTTCTATAGATAAAAAAAGCAATTAAATAAAATGCAATAAGATATTTAACTAAATATATCATGGCGTGTTGCATAAATTAGTAAGAGTCTGTGCTCATTTTGTTAGATACTCAAATGCCATGAAAAGTAAAATAAAATAAAAATAGACTAATTAACATTTTTTAATGAATTTTTTGGACTAGTATGTATATCATTTTCACATAATTAAATATGATAACTTATCTAATTATCTAATATACTTTTTGAACATTTAGTTGATCTTTTTAATTCAATAAATAAGTTATTATTATAATTAACAAGTATGTCATACATTACATAATATCTATAAATATAAATGGAAAATATTTTATTTTTTATTAATAAAATTATAAGTGTTTATATTTAAAATAATTAAATCAAATAGTTTAACTAATAAAAAAATTGATTTAATAAATAATAAAATTTTATAAACTTATTTTTTAAGGAATTTTATAAAATTCTTAATTACATTTAATGTTGGGTAAATATGTTTGAAATATAATAAAAATAAAATTTAAAAATGATATTATAAAATATTAATTTCATTCAAAATAAAAAGTGAGACTATATGTGCTATGAAATGACCAAAAAAGTAGATATTTAACCGAAGAAGATACATAAAAAGATTATTTTGCTCTTAAGTAATATTAGAAGTTGAGAACTCAAATTTATCAAAATAAAAAAATAAAAAATTCGAATGCTATACTTATACGAAGGACAATAAGTAAAAATAAAATCAAAAAGTTTAAGCTAGCAAAGCATCTCATTACTCATGGATGCAAAAATGCTAGCAACTTTACTAACTTTTACTATTAACCAACACTTTTCCATGATTTAACTATTACAATAATCGTTTTTTCATCAAAAAGTTTATTTATTCTCGCATCCTTTAATTAAATACTACTGGATATGATGAAATCCTAGCTGCCCCCTTACGCTTTGATTTTACTTTCACTGCCTTATTTAAGTCAAATTTAAAATATCTCCAATCACTTCTTTTACAGCAAAAAAGACAGTAATAATCTAAATAAACACTTCCCTACATGTTGCTAATGCTAAGTGCGACAGTCATGTGTGTTTTTATTTTTATAAAGAAAATGAGGTCTCCCACTAAGTAATTGATATGATTAAATATATTTTGCCTTCACTGACACATACACGTAGATAGGGTAAAATAATATCATATATCAAACATGGTAAAAAAAAAAACTTTTTGAAATTTCTTTATTTAAGTAGTTTTGTTTTTATCAATTTAGACATAAAATTTTAAAATTTTAAAAAATAAATAAATTTTATAAATTTTAACATAATTAAAAATTATTGACATTTTTATTGGTTTACTTTATTTTAATGCATGAAATTATTTTAAAACAGAGTCTAGTTTTCAAATACTATCAGTGTATCTTTTGTTTTACTATTAATAATTAGAAATTATCTAAGCTATCAATTCTAAAATAATTATTACAAAATTTAATAATTTTATCACTGATGATATATAATCTATCATTAAATAATAATGTTTTTTTTGCAGTGATAAGTGATAACACATTATTAATTAAAAAGTATTAAAAATGATATTTTTAAATTTGATTTAATTTCTTGTACTATGTATGTAGTGAGACAATTATTCAATTATATTAAAATTCATACAAATTTTTTTAGAACATTATTCATTTTTTGAAATCTAATAATTATAATGAATAATTAATTTTAATCATTATATTTTAAGAAAATAAATAGTAAAGATGAAGAATAACCATAAAAGAATCACTTTTAGAGTAACTTAATTTCTCCTTAAAAAAATAATATATACTTCACCAAACTAACTTTTTTTTGACAATTGATCAAACTAACTTATAATAATAAAGTAACTTATAAGTTAATAAAATATCTTATTAAAATCACTAACTTAAAATATCTTATTAAACTTATAAATTATGAGAAAATAAATATAATATTCGGTATTTATTAAAAATCCAAATTATATTTTTAGCAAAATTTAAATTTAGTAAAGTATATTTACTTTACAGCATTTAATTATCAGGATTCGTCAACTTTTACATTAAGACTTTTCAAATTTAAATTACTGTTTCTTTGGTTGCCGTTCCTTTTTTGTTTAGTACTTAACTTTTTCTTCTACTTCTTTGAATCCGAATCTCCTATAATTGATAGACGTAAATTAAACTAAAAAACAAAAGAATTTGCCAGTTTTTTTTATAGAGTTATTATTGTGTTTAGTATTTAATTTAATTTATTTTTAAAAATATTTTGTATGAGAAAATAAAAGAGAAAAACATGTTAATTTTTTCCTATTTTTTCATAAAATAAACATAACAAATATAAAATTACACATTTTTATTTGTTATTTTCCTACTTTTCATCTTGTATTTTTTTTATTTCTTCCTTTTTCATTGAATCACCTATCATGCTTATTGCATTTTATCTTTTTTTTTTAATCTTTAGCTTTCCTTTCCAAAGTATGCATACCTCATAATATAAATATATATATTTCTGAAACTCTTATTATTAACGTTTCCCTCTAATTTAAATATTAATAAGTTAAATATCATTTTTATGTGAGATCAAAACATTAATATTAGTTTGATAGATAAAATTTTTCATTTTTGTCTTTTAAAATAATTAAATCTGTTGATGTCCAGTTTAATTCCTAAATTACTAATTAAGTAGTACTTTTATTGGTCTTTAAAGAATTCACACCACGTTTTACTAAAAAACTAAAATGACAAAACACATTTCTTAATTTCTTTTTGAGTAGTTATATGTCCACACCTTTACATTTATATATTCTATATATAATACTTATTATTTATCTTTATATTTCTTTTCCTATCATGTAATACTTATTATATATATTACACTTTTTCATCCTCTCTCTTTTCCTTTCTTGGTATTAATTAATTGGAGATGGATATCTACCCATCTTTTTTCTTTACTCTTTGTTTCTTATTTAATTACTCATTTAGTTCTTGTATCATTTTTTTATATATTCATAAAAATCAAAGAAAATAAATATCAGAAATTTACAATAACTTAAACATAAACATATTCAATTAGACCCGTCAATTGCTTGTACAGTAGTCTTTATGTTTTATTCTCTGCAACTACAAATTATTACTAATTCAGTCCCTATAAAAATACATTTTAACAACTTTTAATTCCTATAATTTTAAACAACAGAGACTAAAACAGATTAAAAGAATAGATTAGTACGAATTAAAATAAGTAACTTTAAGATTATATAAACATAGAGTCGGAATAAGTAATAGTTAAATCCTTATTTTTGTAATACTACAGAGAGTAACAATCTTCAGAAAAAAAGAAGAAATTAAAAGAGTATATAGTAACACCGAAGCACAGTAGTAAGTAGTGGTTGCTCTCTCTTTCCTAATACTATATATTGTTATCCTTCCTTTGCTTCTTTGTGTGCTTCTCGTGCCTTCTTTAACTTTATAACTCAGTCTCACCCCTTCCCTCATGTGATTTCTTCTTCCCCTTCTGCACCTCTTCATCTCCTTCTTCACTCACACATCAAAATAACCAAATTCTCAGAAATTATCCTCAAAATATCAACCACAGCACTAAATCTTCGATGATGCCCCCTCAGCAAGAAACCTCTATTACATCAAACATTCCGGCCATCCCCAACCGGCCGGAAAACAGCTCCGTCCACGCCGAACCACCGAGCTCCGCCACCAACGACATTAAACCCACTTTCACGAGCAATGACATTCACAACAATAATTCTTCTCAGCACCACCAAGCTGCTCCTTCAGCACCCAGATTTTCTGTTCTTCAGCAATCCTTGCGCCCCGTTACCCTCAAAGTACGTACTCATCAATTTCTCATCACACACAAACATATATTTATTTTTTCATCACCTTTAATTAATTTCTTCTTTTTTGGCGTAACTTTTTTTCATTGTTTATATATTTAACACAAATTCTGGAAAAAGATTTTTGTTCCTCTTACGCTGCTAAAATGAAGAAGTTATCTCTTTAAAATAAACAAAATCGAAAGGCTTAGGAATACTTTTATTTCTAAAAATAATCACTTTTTTAAAATAAGAGTAAATAATATATACTCTAATAATGTAAAGATATATTTTTTCTACCGTCAATTGTAAACTCACATGTATAGTAACTTTTATACTAAATAAATACCTTAAATATCATACATACTATAATTTCTTATTTGCAGTGCAAAGATTTTTTATACTAACAGTAGGTAGATATATATTAAACTCATAGAATAATTTAATCGATGGGTAAATAATTAATTATATATTAAAGGAGTTTAATTGAATTAGTTGATCGAGTAAAGTTAGTAAATATTGTAAATTTTTAGTATTGTCTTTAATTTTACAAATAAAAAATAAATTAATCATGTGTTTTTTTAGTTAGTCGGCTAATATGTTATTTTAGTTTCTCTAACGTTGAAATATTTTGCATGCTAGTTTGAGGATGTTTCCTACAGCATAACCTTTGGAAGGGACAAAAATGGTTGTGTATCTTCTCAAAAGCCAAAGCACACAAGGACAGTGCTGAATGGCGTGACCGGTATGGTGGGGCCAAGGGAGGTGATGGCAATGTTGGGTCCCTCCGGGAGCGGCAAAACCACCTTACTGACCGCCCTTGCCGGCCGTCTCGCCGGAAAAATATCCGGTGCCATCACATACAATGGCCACCCTTTGTCCAGCTCCATGAAGAGGAACATAGGGTTTGTGTCCCAAGATGACGTGTTATATCCTAACCTCACTGTGCTTGAGACTCTAACCTATGCTGCCATGTTGAAACTACCCAAGAGTTTGACTAGGGAAGAAAAAAAGGAGCAAGCTGAAATGATCATTGGGGAACTAGGGCTATCCCGGTGTCGGAACAGCCCTATCGGCGGTGGATCCGCTTTATTCCGAGGAATTTCTGGCGGGGAGCGAAAGCGGGTCAGTATTGGGCAAGAAATGTTGGTGAACCCGAGTTTGTTGTTGCTCGATGAGCCTACGTCCGGGTTGGACTCCACCACGACCCAACGCATCGTGGCGATGCTTCAGAGCCTCGCCCGAGCTGGTCGTACCGTGGTGACCACCATTCACCAGCCCTCAAGCCGGTTGTATTGGATGTTTGATAAGGTGGTGGTGTTGTCGGACGGGTACCCAATTTTTACCGGGCAAACGAATCGGGTCATGGATTATCTTGAAACCATTGGGTTTGTACCCGCTTTCAATTTCGTCAACCCGGCTGATTTTCTGCTTGACCTTGCTAATGGTAAGTGATTTGAGCAAATTTTAATAATCTCAAATGTTTGATTTTGTGAAAGTGACATGGGAGGAAGTTTAGGATTTTGTTTCGTGGCTTTGTGCATGTTAACTTCTCAATGGCACAATTGACCCATTTGGTAAAGGACCACCATGCATGTTGTTCAAAAGAGAGTGGTTTACACTTGGTCGTTATTAGGTAAGAGTTCATTTTCATAATTAAATAATGCGGGTGCAAAAGGGTTGGAGTTTCTTACCCATGAACCTTGTCTTCAAGGTGGCAATTGCTAATGGGTCATTAGAAGCGGTGAATTGATACGACTATACCATAATCCCTCTTTTGTCGGTTTCACAACATGTGAGTATCTTTTGTGAAAACGTGGATCGACACACGGGAAAACTTTATGCAATTAATGTTAAAGGTCGTCAATATGGTCCAACTCCCATGACCTCATAAAGTTTTGTAAGAGATGCGTATGTGTTTGGAATTGATTTGGGCTTTTACCTACGATTTGCCCTGAAACCTTGCCCCGACGTTCAGATAGATGGGCTCATTTTCCAATCATAAGAAAACATCACAAATGGTTCATAACAGAGGTTTTTCTTTATTGATAAAAACAAAGACGTTTCTTTTTGAGATATACTATTCCTATAATAGTTTTTTATGATACTCTTCACAATATTATTTTTCTTTATCTTTCTATCATATCTATCATTTTATTTCATGTTTTAATTTCTTTTTCCCCTTTTCAATCATATTGCTTGTTATTCTGTTTTCAATAATTTTAGTCTAAGTATTTGTTATTTATCTTTACGTACGTTTTAGGAAAATGATACTTGCATTTTTTTCTAAAAGTAAAGCTCCTTTAGCAGAGTAATTGTCCGTCTTTAATATTGTGCATGCATTTAAACATAGCCGTTAATTTTATCATCGATAGTCCTTGTACATTGTGTGATTTTGAGATTACCTATGCTATGCTATGCTATGAAAATTTAATAGTTTATTTAATCCTAACCACGAATTTAGATGAACAATTAAGCTCAATTTCCCAGAATTTAAACAAGGCATTTGAATCCCAAAATTATAGCGTTGGAAGTATCTTCAATCATGATTTTCATGATTATGCTTAGATTTCAGTTTTCTCAAAACACAGGAAAAAAAAAAGTTGGCATGACATGGATTGAACTTCTAGAGAGACATGTAAACGAACCTTCTAATTCTTTACATTTTGTGGGTTTGTAGGCATAGTTACTGATGTCAAACAAGATGAGCAGATAGATCAACATGAGGATCAAGCTTCAATCAAACAGTTCCTAGTTTCATCCTATAAGAAGAACTTATACCCTCTTCTGAAACAAGAGATTCAACAGAATCATAGAGAACTAGCATTTTTAACTTCAGGAACACCTAGAAGTAAGTGAAAATTTCTGGTTCTCTTGGCATTGCTTTATTTTTTCTTATAGCAGTAAAGAGCAGGGCAATATAGCACCATGGCTAAATGAGTAAATGATATTAATTAAATGCATGTTTGGTAGGTTCTGAGAACCAATGGACCACTAGCTGGTGGGAGCAATTCATGGTTCAGCTTAAGAGGGGTTTAAAGGAAAGGAGGCATGAATCTTATTCTGGCTTAAGGATTTTCCAAGTCTTGTCTGTCTCAATTCTCTCAGGACTTCTGTGGTGGCATTCTGATCCCTCACATATACAAGATCAGGTATCATGAGTCAATGTTTTGTTTTGTTTTTTTGTACTTTTTGTGAGAATTAAAAAAATAAATGGATATTAAATAGGACAGTTGATCAAAATCAACATTTACTAAACAATTTGCTTGGTTTATATATTCAGTTACACTCAATAGTTCACTTGGTTTAATTATTAATTTAGACCTTATTCTTGTTTGCACTTTACTGTTTTGACTTTATACATAAAAAATGTGTGTTTTAGTCCTAGACTAACAATTTAATAGATTTTGGTCCTTGACATTAGTTTTCTTCCAACTCTGATGACTTTGGCCACTGTAACACTGCTACAAAAATTTTCTAGTAATTTAGAAATTTTCCAATGATTGTTAAACTGCCAGAAATTTTGTAGCAATCTTAGCAGAAACACCGTAGGCCATCTTAGTAATGGTGTTAACCATAGAGACCAAAACACATTAAATTTTCTCATTCAAGGACTAAAACTTATAATGTTTACATATAATGAAGTATAACCAAATTAATAATTAAACCAAGAAGTTACTTTTCCTTGTAGTATACTAGTACTCATATCAATGTTTATATGCTTGTAACAGGTAGGCCTGCTATTCTTCTTCTCCATCTTCTGGGGGTTCTTCCCTCTCTTCAACGCCATCTTCGCTTTTCCTTTGGACCGGCCAATGCTGACAAAAGAAAGATCATCAGGAATGTACCATCTCTCCTCCTACTATGTGGCCAGAACGGTAGGGGACTTACCAATGGAGCTTGTGCTTCCCACCATCTTTGTAACCATCTCTTATTGGATGGGTGGACTCAAGCCTTCTTTGGTTACATTTGTGTTGACACTCTTGATCATGCTTTTCAATGTGCTGGTTTCTCAAGGAATAGGCCTTGCACTTGGAGCCATTCTAATGGATGTGAAACAGGCCACAACATTAGCTTCAGTGACTATGTTGGTGTTTCTTTTGGCTGGAGGTTACTACATTCAGCAAATTCCATTCTTTATAGCTTGGTTGAAGTACATTTCTTTCAGTCACTATTGTTATAAGCTTCTTGTAGGAGTTCAGTACTCAGTAAATGAGGTCTATGAGTGTGGACAAGGGTTGTTGCATTGTAAGACAAGAGATTTTCCTGCCATTAAGTGTCTAGGTCTTGATAGTTTGTGGGGAGATGTGGCTGTTTTGGCTGTAATGTTGATTGGATACAGAGTTGTGGCTTATTTAGCTTTGAGGATGGGGCTGCATCATTGACTAGAGACTGCATAGGCCATAATATTGATTTACATCTTTGTTGTTTGGATCATTGGCCTCAGTAGAAGTGTAATTCGATTCTAGCCACAAGGGGAATATCTTATAATCCTTGTGATTAATTGATATGAAATGATGCAATTAAAATTTGCATAGTTGTAGTTCATATATTTCATGTAACTTTCACTGTAATTTCGAATGCGACATATTTAAATCCCTGTGATTAATAGATATGAAATGAATGAAGCAATTAAGATTTATGCAGCTATAGTCCATAGTTTTCATGTAACTTTTACATTAATGTCAAATGCAACACATTTAAATCTTTGTGATTAATTGATTGAAATAAAGGAATTCAAATTATTATAACTACATAGTCCACATTGTTCATGCATTATTTACAGTAGTTTTGAATGAAACATATATAAATGAAAGAAATGAAGTTAAAATTGGAGCTGATAAAGGTAGCAAAAGAAAGATGCAACCCCCTTTGTTGTTTTTCTACTGCCCTGGCCATCTGAAGCTTTAAGATCCAATAGTTCATTCGAACAGAAAACAAGGAATTAGAGATAGGAAAACAAAGAATGAAGAAAAGTTATTTGTAATAAGTGGCTTTACAGAAGGTTCCTCCTCAACATCATTCATCCTAATCTCAACCACCAAATAATGGCCATACGTAAAAATGCTGTATAGTAGGAGTTTTATCTTACCAAAGATATGCTTTACCTATTAAATTTTATATATTTTATATTGTCAAGGAAAAACTAAATAATTTTTGTCTCTGACCCTGTCACCCTGCTGCATCAAAAGAACCATACTTCCTACACATTTGAAGCTGTTAAGGAAATGCAGGGATAAACACACATCATATATTTGTTTGTTAAACTACTAATGATTAAAACCCCTTCAGCATCCATAATCACAAATCAATTGGTCTGCCTAAGCTTAGATCTATTTCAGACAAATGATTTCTTACCACATACAGAAGTATGTACATAAATACATATTGTAAAATTTATCTAGGGTCAGTTAGTCCTAGAGTTGGTTGTATGAACTGTACCTTAAGACAATAAAAACTACGTGTGTAATAAATTAAGCAGTATAGTTATAGCGTGTTTCGTTGTTAGTTAGTCATGTGATTTTCCATGTTTTCTTTGAAGCAAACATATATAGTTTCTGCATTATTTGATGAGTTTAATATTTGTGTATTCACAGTGTAAAATAGTTTTAATGACTATTCTGGACTGTTATTTGCAGATCCTACCAAATTTGCTAAGATCACCGGTAACTGACTTGTCCAAAATTACCTGAAATCTTAGGGAGATTAGGTTGAAGTTCATCCTCACAAAAGAACGATTTTTCAACTTTCCTTATGTACTAGGGATACTACTTTTATTATTTTGGTACCATACCATGCCATCTATAGGTGTTCCATTCCTCAAGTATGATCATCAATCTCACTCACTCATATTTTCTCATATTTCCAAATCATTTCGTTAATTTAAGTATCGGAATGTCTTTGTAGGTACTCTCATTTGTTTCCACCATTTGAGATTTGAAATTGTAGTGTAATAGGTTCACAAGTTATGCCGGGAATCCCATGTAAGAGCAACTATATTTTTAATAATGTAGCTAATTTAGCACATTAGTTGTACAGAGCAAGAAAAACCTCTTCCTCCCCTGCAAAAGTGTGTCTTGGTTCTCAGACAATGACCAAAAAAAGAAATACGTACCCATTGTCCAGAGGTTCCTTGTTATGCAAAAGTAAGGAGGAGAGATATTGTACGCAACCTTATCCTTCTATATGCAAAGAGACTGTTTTCGGATTCGAATTCATGACTAACAAGTCACCAAGGCACAACTTTATCACTATGTGAGGCTCGCCCTCGTTCTTAGACAATGACATGCTTGAATATTTTCTGTTGCTTTTACTTTAGTACGATGAGAAGCAAATAATAGCTTTAAGCCATATTCGAAAACAGTCTAGTTGTGACAAGAATTAAAATATCGGTGTTCAAAGAGCCTTCATCTGAATTCCACACGGTATGCATTCCTTAGTGCTATATCACTATATTTGTTAAAAATGGTATGCGTGAATTCCTTAATGTTATCAACGATATTGTAGAATATATGGATCCGATAAAATCTGTGAAAATTGCCTTAGGTAAAGCATCAGATGCTACAGCATATTATTATAGGCCTCCATTTCAGTTTCTTCCATTCCCCCAAGAGGGTTGGTTGCTGGCAATTTGATGGAATAGCATTGAACTTGTGAGGTAATGTTATTCTCAAATTCATCTATAAATAGATGTCTCTTGCACTCACCTAGATAATTGTAAGAACACATTTTAGCAAACTAAGCACACTTCTCTTAGAAGATAATTGTAAAATGGCATCACTCAAAGCTGAGAAACCTGTTGAATCTCAGTCATCAGAGCAGGTTAAGAAAGAACCTGCAAAACCCAGTGGCACTCCAAAAGCTCCTTCTTCCAAGCCAGCTCCAAAGAAAACTCAGAAAAGGTCTCGTCCTAAGCAGAAGGTAAATATCAATTTAAATCTGTCTTCATTACATAGGAATGTGATTATTGGCCTATGCACGAAGTTAGTATTTATGTAAACACTATAATATTGTATAAATTTAATTAGAATGCACAGATAGTATAAAGGTTTTAGCATGCTCAACCAAATCATAAATTATTATATCAATGAAAATTGATCTTTGGTGATGAGTATTTAAAAGTCATATTTTGGGTACTATTTAATTAATTGACATTGTAAAAATCTTTATACCGAGTGCGTATCCAAATTAAGTTCATATTGTGTATTCATGAATATCTGTACATTATTAAACTCTGTTCAATATGTGCTATTCATAAAAATAATCTTTTATGGTTTCAGGCAAGCAGCAATAAATAAGATATATTAGTAGAATGATGAATATATAAGAAAAATAGTTGTTGGAATCTTGTGAAGAGTTTGTAAGCATGCTGTCATGTAGGGCTCTTCCACAAAATTTGATACTAGTACTTTACCTCTTGTTTCTGTTGCTTACTAGTCATCTGCATGTAACTTATTACAAGGCTAAGCTAAAATAAATAAAAGATACTTATTTATTAGTATGAGAACACGAGATCATTAAAATAGGTTCTTGATTACACATTGTGTATGTATTTGCAAATTCACCTGCAGAATGTGCTTGACATATTTCTCGACTCTCTTAAAAGATTGATCAATTCTGGCAAGGTTTTTTGTTCCTAATTTAAGCCTCTCTTTGAGACCTACCTCTACACGTTTATTGAAATTGTCAGCACACCACCCTTGATAGCATTTTGAAACTTCTTCATACTCCAACATCGTCCTCAAGGTCGCTTTCAACAGGATCCACTACTCCTCGAACCACCACCTCAAACCAGCTGTCTCCTGCAACTTAAATCTCCCGTCTACATTTACGGTTTTGAAATCGTCGCTTTTAAAAGTAGAAGTGGTGCAAGGCGTAGTAGAACTAAACAAACTCAACTTAGCTTTTGTTGTGTGGTACTTTAGCTTTTGATGAAGTCCTACAATCTAATTTATAGTGAGCCACAAAGAATCTTTTAATGAAGATGACATTGGACAAAAGCTAATTATGTGTTAAGCTTAATTGCATTAATAACATGACATGTTCTTATTTAATGGTATACAAAATGAAGCAAAAGAGAAAGAATACATTTTTCAAACAGAAATTGCAAGAGATAAGAAAGAATATAATTAGACAGTGACACTGCGTAGCACAACAGTCTCAACAGTGAGTCCAGGGCCAAAACCAAATAGCACACCCCATTCAAGCCCTTCACCAGTTGTGCCAAGTCCATTTTCTATTGACTTCTTCCTCATTTGATCCAAGATGAACAGCACACATGCACTTGACATGTTACCATACTCGCTAAGCACGTGTCTAGTAGCTTCCATTTTTTGAGGCTTCAATCCTAACTTAGCCTCAACTTGGTCCAAAATTGCTGGTCCACCAGGGTGTGCAATCCAAAAGATAGAGTTGTAATCATCAATTCCTAAGGGTTTGAAGGCTTCAACCAAGGCCTTTTCGATGTTCTTTGAGATGAGTCCAGGAACATCCTTGAGGAGATGGAAAGTGAGTCCTACTTGGCGAAGGTGGCCATCAATAGCGCCTTCGCTGTCAGGAAGGATTGTTTGTGCAGTCCACACAAGCTCAAACAAAGGCTTTTCAGCTGGCAGAGGATCTGATCCAAGAATGACAGCAGCTGCACCATCTCCAAACAAGGCTTGCCCCACAAGGCTGTCAAGATGTGTGTCACTCGGGCCACGAAAGGTGACTGCTGTGATCTCCGAACACACGACGAGCACGCGAGCACCCTTGTTGTTTTCAGCTAAGTCTTTGGCCAGACGAAGCACCGTGCCACCAGCAAAACAGCCTTGTTGGTACATCATGTAACGCTTCACCGAGGGACGAAGTCCTAGTAGTTTTGTGAGCTGATAATCAGCACCAGGCATGTCTACACCACTGGTGGTGCAGAAGATGAGATGAGTTATCTTGGACTTGGATTGACCCCATTCCTTGATTGCCTTTGTTGCAGCCTCTTTTCCCAACTTTGGTACCTCCACAACAACCATGTCTTGCCTTGCATCCAATGAAGGAGCCATATAGGCACAAACACTCGGATTCTCCTTCAGGATCTCTTCATTTAAGTACATGTATCGCTTCTTAATCATTGACTTATCACCTGAAATGATAAACTAGTTTTCATTAATATTAAGCCAATCAAAGGTATTGAAAATAAACTCTAAGTTTAGATCACATGCTTTTAGTCTCTCAAATTTAAATTATTTTTGCATTGGTCTTTCAATTGAAAATTTGGGCTTTCTAGTCTCCAATTTGAAATGTTATTTTTATAATTAGTCCATCAAAGCCAATTTTAGAGATTAAAAAGAGTAGATTTTGAGTCTTCAAAACGAAGTCGAAAGACTAAAAAGAACATTTTTTTGTTTAAGGAACCAACTTAATAGTGTCTTAAATTGGACTAAAAATATATTTAAATATAACCAATGTATATTATATAAAAGTCAGCATACGAACATGTATATATATAACGAAATGACCAACAAATTATTATTCCAAGTAAACTTAGGTTCATCCCTTAAAAAAGATATTAGTCGAGCTTTGTAATTATGAAAAAAAAATTGATTAGAGAAAAGAGATTTTACTAAAAATAGACAATCAGATTTTTTAATAAAATTTAATTATTAGCAAATGTGATTGATATTTTGCACAAATAATATGATTATAAATAATAAAAAATATGTATATTAATGAAATGAAGGTAGGTATAGATTAACTTACACATGCGCTTGAACTTTTCTTTGAGCTCGGTCATGTGATCACTGTTGGTGATTCTGAAATAATAGTCAGGATAGGTACTCTGGTCCACGCAGTTGGGAGGAGTGGCCGTGCCAATAGCCATCACGGTGGCAGGGCCTTCCGCACGTTGTGCCTTACGAATCTCTTCAACACTCACCATTTTCCTGATTTTTAATCTCAACAACTAACTAATTAAGCTTCTTTGAACCAAAGAATGAAAGTGTTTAAGTAGTGTAGTAGCTATGAAAGAAAAGGCTATGATATGATGATGGAGATAGATGCTATATATACAATGGTTTGGAAGGTTGGATATATATACCTAGTTGAAATGGGTAGGTTGGTAGAGGTAGATGCAGTGCATGCTTCTTCTGACTCATATGGCTGCGTTTTCTTCCAATTATTTGGTGCACCGCATGACTACGTAGACCGTTGACTCTCCTATTTTACCAACCCAATATATAATTGTTTTTAGTTTTAGTTTTTTTAATGAATAAGCACATTTTCATTGGGAGAAGTGACCAAGAAGATGATGGCTTGGGACAGTTAATAGGGAAGGCCATAGAGTCGTCATAGAAAATATCTGTAGCATATATGTCTTCTGTCTTGAATTTTGGAGTGGATGAAAGAGAGATTAAAAGATAAAGTAAAAGTAGAGAGGAAATGACATATATAGGATAATGACAATTTGGGGGTAAATTTTTAAAAATTTATTATTTGAGGGTAAATTTTAAAGTAATACTTTGAAAGGGATAAGTTGTAAAATAATTTATGATTTTTAAATTGAAAGTCGTAAATTTTGTTATGGCTTTTCTTTTCCATTGAAATCGTATAAAATTTTATGATTTTAATTTTTTATTTATTTTTAAACAGGAATTTAAAGTAGTAAAAGTTTTTTTTACAGGACCTTAAAGTTGTAAAAGATTTTTTTCAATTTTTTTATTGAAGTATTAAATTATTTTACGACTTCAAATTTTTTTCCAGACCTTTAGTCGTAATGTATTTTCTTAAATAGTAAATAATTTTTTCTTTTAAGTATTTAATGAATTAATGTATGTTTTTTAAATTTTTATTTAATATTTTCTACATTTTATATTGTTCTATTTATATTTTCTATATTTTCAATATTTTTTACTAATGTTTAGGATTATATTTTTGTAAATTAAAAAATTAATACAAAAGACTTGAATTTAAATAAAAAATATTAAAATTTATTTCATATTTGTTTAACAAAAATATTAAAATATTTTATTATTAATATTAACAAATAATATTAGCTTATAATTTATCAAATTTAATTAATTTTTAAATTTATCATTAAGTAAATTAATAATTTCATACAATAGTATTAATTAATTTTATAAATTATTTTAATATTAACAATAGAAAATAATTTAATAATAAAAACAAAATAATACATTAATATAAAATGAACAATACAAATTAATCAAAAGTATAAAATTTAAAAAGTAGAAAATGATTATATCCTTCAGTTCTACGCAATGAACATTTCTTAGGCCTATTTGAAATTAATTCATTCATCTCATTATGTATACGACTAGTGACTGACCTTCCTGTTGCGTCTCATCACTTTAAATGATCATGTATAAAACATGGACTTAAATATTGATGTAATTTATCTTCGTTTTCAAGGGAATGGAACTGATACCGATAAACTTTGTAAATGTTTTTCAACTTGTATACAAGGTTAACAAAGTCATCGCCATTTAATTTGCAAGAAACATATCCTGCAAATGCATGCGAACAAGAAATTTGAAGTGCCTAAAATTCTCCTCAATCACATCATCATTCATTCAATTTGATAGTACATGTCATTGTTCGTCGCCCAATATTTTTATTTAAATTTAAGTCTCTTGCATTATTTTTTAATTTACAAAACAAATAATAATCATTAACATTAGTAAAAGTATAGAAAATGTATTAAATACAATAATATACAAAAATATAGAAAATATTAAATAAAACAATATTTAAAAATGTAAAAAATATTAAATAAAACTTACATTAATTCATTAAATAATTAAAATAAAAAATTATTTACAATTTTAAAAAAAATACATTATGACTTTAAATTCGTGCAAAAAACTTGTTGCACAGTATGACTTTCAATTCATAAGTTGTAATTATCCTTTTGGGTATTAATTTAAATTTTACTCCCAAAATAATAATTTTTTTTAAAAAAAGTTCCCAAATAATGGTTTTCTCCACACAAATTGACCAAATCATAAGCAAGTATCCAAGGACATTTTGTTTCACATTTTTTTTCATTTTCATGAATATTACATGAGGATGATATTTTTGAGTATTTCAAGAAAAATAAGTTTGTTTAACTATTAAAATTGGTTGATAATCTTTTTTTATATTCACATGAATATTAAAAAAAATGTGTTTCATTTAAGTTATTTTTTTTACTAAGAATATATGTTGAATTACTAAAATATTATTTTTATATTAAAGAACTTATTTACAAGACTAAATACTGCAATTTGCGAATAATTTTCATATCAATAATTAAAATTTGAAAAACAACTCCAACATACTTGTCTTTTGTCTTTAAATTCATGTTCTCTATTATTAAAATTCAACTGCAGAATCTGAAATACTAATTGATATTTAGGGTATAATCAAATTTTTTACATGATTAATATGATTCTCGTGTCATAGGAATCCATATTTCCATCCTCTTTCTATTTAGATTATCTCCATATTTCCATCCTCTTTCTATGTAGATTATCTCAATACAAAATTAACATAAACATGTGCATCTCACTTTCTTGAAAATAAAAAATACCTAAAATAATATTTTTCGATTAACTGGGCATCTCACTTACACGCCATATCAGATTGAAATGTATGTTTTGAAAATGTATATGTTTTGTTCTCCACAAGTTTTGCACCCTCCAAACGTTTTGTTCTTCTGTTGTAATTTATTCAATTTCAATTAATATATCATTCTTAATTTGGCTATTATTGAAAGGAGTAAATTATATTGTAATTAATTTAATTTCAATTAAAAAGAAAACTTCTATCACTATTAATTTGATTAATTTTATAAAGTAATTAACAGCATTTCTAATGGGTGAAAATTAAGCAATCCATTGAGTTCTTTAACTTATGTTCATTGGTTCCTATAATACCACATCATAGTTAAGTAACTCATGTATATTCTGTTTCAATAGGATAATTTTAAGCAACTCTTAAATTATTCTCTTAAATGACAAGAATTTTTTTTTAACTCATAAGCAAACTGGAACTTAATTTTAAACAACCTAAACCTAATATGACACGTAGATCATCTTGATGATAAAATAACTAAGCAAGAGTGTCTGGAACTAAGCAACCAGCATTAAAGAGACTTTATATTACAAAACAAAAACAAATTTCTATGTTGGGAACACACACCTTAATGCAAAATCAAAACACATTTCTGATGCGTATCATGATCAACAAAAACACGTTTTTGTGACGAATATTTTTGTAACAAAAACTAAAGCAAAGAGTTCCTAATAGCAAAGAAGGTGTTCCAATAGCAATGACATTCATATTAACCAAAAGACAAAAAAAAAAAGGGCTCTTAATGGCTCAAAATTAACCGTACGTATTGTTGTTTTCATTTTTCATCCCCTAATTTCTAGAGAAGGGTATTTGGTTTTCTGTGCCTTGTGGTGATCAATACTATAGTATGTGGTGATATAGGAATATAATTCTGGTGTTCATTTTTTTTTGGGAATACGATTATATTTACGCAACATGAATGAACTGAAATTTTTTCCCATTTAGAGGACGACTTCTCTCTCTCTCTCTCTCTCTCTCTCTCTCTCTATATATATATATATATATATAAAGACACCACGTTAAAAGACAAGAAACAAAGTATAAAAATATTCAAGAGGATCTGGAAGAGGTATAAGCAACCTTATATGTTTGACCCAGCTTCTTGGATATTCTTGATTTTTGTTCATGTCATTATCTTCAACAATGGCCTCAAATAACAGGAATAAAAAAAATGTCATATTAGTAATATAGGAGTCTTAATGAAACTGGCGTAATGAAATAGATACAGGCAAAATCAAGACTTGAGTAAGAATATTTAATAACATGAACAACCCATATATTTAGCCAACACATATAACAGAGCCAAGATTGACAACTTACAGCTACAACAACAGGCATGAAGACAACTTTGCTTTTATCTTTGAACCAGACCAGTTGAGCTGAAGATATCAATAAAGATAAGTAGTAAGATGAAACACCAACTAAAGGGAATTGGGCTACCAAGAAAATGCAAGTCGTGCCGTAGCAAAATAATAAAACACTGAAGTTTGCGAGCTACTTATACTCGGTGCAGCCAATGAGATAAAGTGATAAACCTTGTTCTCATCATGTACACCAAGCTCTTCAAATGCATTCTGAACACAATTTAGACCAAATTAAAGCTTAATGTGAGATTGAGAACCACTTCCATCAAGATTGATTTCAAATTGGTGCTCTTAATCACAACTACATTTCCTTTTTATTTTAAAAGTGAAATACAGCTATTTGTTACAAACTATATTTGTTAGGGATAGCAAAATTAATATTTACAAACTATTTGTTAATTAGATACACTAAAACCATTTGTAAAGACAAATATTATAAGAAAAATGATTGAATTGTGATTTTAAAAAATTTTGTAAGCATTTTTAACAAAGAAAGCTATTGTCTGAAAAGTTTAAATTAAAGCAAGAAAACACTAAGACTGCATCTAAACAAACCAGAAGATCTGTTGATGTTTGTTTGCAAACAAACTCATCTTATCTTCTTAAAGATGAATTTTATAAATAAAGCACTAAGTATTTTTCTCTAAGCATTTACAAGGTATTTTGAGAGTTTTACAACTTAAGAAAATTACATAGAGTAAGCTTAAAGAAGAGAGTGAATATGGATTTCAAATTTTGACTTGTATTCTTGGAAATTTTGACTCTTTAAGGTTTTTCATATTTATAGACAACTTCAGAAAGTATCTATTGTCTCTAAACGATCCTTATTTATCATCTGAGTTTACGTATGAAGGTATTCATTGATACATTAAAGGTGATCGCTAAATGCACATCTTATCCATGTTGATACACCACTCTGCTTATCTTTCTTGAGCCATACTCCAATAGTGGTAAAATCGCTTTAGCACAGAGCAAGTTTGTTCACAACAAAAGATACACCATGAGGTTTGGGTTGAGAGAAAGAGAGGTTGATCTTTTGTTGGTGTTAAAAATGGAGGAAAGCACATTGTAACATTGCTTTACAATTAGGAAAATACACCAACCAAATCTAAAATCTTAACAAACTAAAAACCTTAAATAATAATTTCAATATCCTAAGGATCAAGAGAAACATGCAGAATTAATGGTTGTTGTTTTTCAAAATCCTAAACTTATTTCTATGCAAACAATGACACAATCATCACCAATTATTAACAATCTTAATGACACAATGATTGTGGACAACTAAAACATGCTTGAAACCCTGGTTGGAGAAAAAAAGCAACACCTATCAGAACAAGGCATTAACAAGGTGAGACCAATAACCCTAATTAAACCTACCTTTTCCAAACCTAACCAACTACCTCACTCTATACTTTCTAGACCTGAACTCATGACCAACCCTCTTACCATTACCATTCCAACCAACACCAATCCCACAAATATCGAAACATACCAGAACCTACCTACTACATCCCAAGTTATACCAAATGAAATCAACAACAAACCCAAACATAACCATTCAACCACCATTATTCCACACCCAAACCTTACCCCCGCTCCCTCTCACCCAACCTTTATCCAACCAAAATAGAGACACACTACCAACCTGAACCTACCAATTGTACTTACTCTTTTTTTATTTGCGAGCCTTGACAAAGAGGCCTGCCAAGGAAAATAAGTATCCTGAGCTAGAATTGTCGGGGCCTGAACAACTGAGTACAATTCGAACACTCCGTGACCTAATTCGAACTCTCTATTTGGACATCATCTTTCTCTCTAAAACTATAGTAAATTCTCACCACATTGAAGAAATAAAGCACCTCAATGGCTTTGGCTCTTGTGTTGTCATTGATGTCAACGACAGGAGTGGAGGCCTTGTTCTCCTTTGGAAACACCTTTTTCAATGCAATCTTCTAAACTACTCCCCCAACTTCATCAATGTGGAAGTCCACAAAAATGGCTTCCCGAGGTGTCTGATAGGATTTTATGGGTTCTTTGAAAAAGTTAAAAGAAGGGAATCTTGGGATCTCACCAGAAACCTTTCTTTCTCCCCTCCATTTCCTTGGTGTATTGTGTTAACGGTTTAGCAAGCGCAACGAATTGTCCAAGTAATAAAGAAACGGTAAGATCGAATGTCGAATTCCACAGGGACTTTGCTTGTACTCAAGACTAATACATGTTTGTTATTAAGTAATTAATGAATTGATTTAATTGGTAGAATGATTGACATAAGATTAAATTGGACTTAAAATAAACTATAAGGCATAATAAATACAGAGAAAAAAACACAAACACTTGGAATGATTGCAATGATGCTTGAATTACCATGTAATAGACGTTGGGCGTTTAATTAACCGAAACTAACTTTGATGCAATATTAGGGTTATTCAACGTTATTTATGACCACCTTCATCTACCAAGGTATTCTAACCTTGATTCCTCAAGCGTAAGACCTAAATCACTTAAGTTCACTCCTAATTCCTCAAGAGTTATGTTAACCGATTTGCATTAATCATAAAGACGATAACATAGACTAAACTAAATCACTCTATCCCTAGAATGATATTGTTTAGAAGTGTTTTTCAGTTCTTAAGAAAATAACCATTTCCAATGCATTAAAACCTATAACAAAGCATGTAAATGGGTGATCAAACCACTAACATGATAAAGCTTATTAAAACAACAATAATACGCAAATAACATTGAATAGATAGTTAGAATCATTACATCAACCATTTGGTTGTTGAACACCCAATAATGGGGGTTTTAGTCTCTCATTTCCATGAGAAGCTTACAACAATTGAGGTAAAGGGAAATGAAATGAGATGGATGAAAGGGAATGAAGCACAAGTGGTGAAGATGAAGCTCCAATGGTGTGGAAAGACTCCTCTTTCGTGACCTAGCTGAGCTCCAAGTTTCTGTTTTTGCCCAAGTGTAAGTATTTTTGTGTTTTCCCTATCCTTTTGCCTTAAACATAGCCCAGTGTCGTGGTTCAAGCTGAGCATGGAAAGGTCACGCTGAGCATGCCTTCAATGTCCAACTGGATAAGTGACCACGCGCTAAGCGAGCTAGTCGCGTTGAGTGTGCCTTCGCGCTGAGCGAGTCTGTCACGTTGAGCGTGCCTTCGCGCTGAGCGAGTCTGTCACGTTGAGCGAGTAACTCTTGTCGCGTTGAGCGAGCCTGTCGCGTTGAGCGAGCAACTCCAAACCTTGGATTCCACCTTCCATGCCCTTGCATTGAATTTCTACAAAAAATACAATTAACACCTCATAAGTCAACTAACTTAGCATCCATTGGATAAAAGCTCAGAAGAAGCTAATTCCTATATTTTAATCACAAAAAGAAGCATTAAAAGAGGAAAAAATGGAATAATTGTTAAGTAATTTACATGTAACTTTACATATGCTTAGCAATTATCATATTGCTGGAGATTTCAATGAGCTCTTATCTCCAAAATAAAATCTTGGAAACCGTGATCATCCCAATTAGCTTATCTAAGGTTTCCGTGAAGCAGTCTCGGACAATGGCCTCCATGACCTACCTATGGAGGGCTACAAATACACTTGGACCAAAAGCAAAGGCAAGACGAATGCCATTGAAGAAAAATTGGACAAGGCCATGGCAAATCTTAAGTGGCTAGATATGTTTCCTAATTTTAAATTTTGAAACACAATGGCCTCAAAGTCTGACCATTCTCCCATTCATCTTATTCTTGATTCCAAAAATCAAAGGCAATCCAAAAAACAATTTCTTTTTGAGAACTCTTGGCTATTGTGGCCATCTCTTGATGCCATTTAAAAAAAAGTTGGGAAAATGATGAAAATGGAAATTTGATCTCAAAGATTGAAAGTTGTTCCTCCTATATGCTATCTTGGGATCATCAGGTCAAAATAGCCTTCAAATTGCAAAGTGATCTTTGTCATAGAGACATGGAATACTTTCGTGAATCAAATGATAATGATTATGTCCAATGCTACTCCATGGCAAGAGACAAAAAGAACACCCTGATTGCACAAGAAGAAGCTTACTGGAGACAAAGGCAAAAGTCTATTGGCTACGAGATGGACACGTCAACTCTCGCTACTTACATTCTTATGCCACAACAAGGAAAAAATTAATAACATTGTATCCCTTACAAGAGATGATGGTACAACTGTTACATACCACTATGATCTTTGCTTTGTTGCTACATCTTATTTTGATCATTTGCATGGTGGTGTTGATGTTGACATTGATGAAATAATAAATCATGTTCCTTGCTACCTGTCTTCAGATGATAACAATTCTCTCATTGCTTATTTCACCATTGATGAATTTAAAACTACCATATTCCAAATGGACTCAAATAAATCTCCTTGTTTAAATGGCTTAAACCCAACTTTCTACAAAAAAAAAAAAAATTGGAACCTATGTGGACTTTACACTTTTACAATAGCTAAAACCTGGCTTGAAAATTGTTCATTTCCCACCCAAATCAACCAAACTTCCATTGTGCTTATTCCTAAAATACCTAATCCCTCAATCATGAAAGACTTTAGACCTATCTTATTGTGTAATGTCCTCTACAAAATCAACTCTAAAACACTAGCTAATCGTCTCCAGCCCTTACTTGACAACTGTATCTCCTTGGAGAAATATGCTTTTATTGAGGGTCGTTCTATCTTAGACAATGTCCTACTTGCCCCTGAGATAATCCACCATATGAGATGTAAAACCAAAGGAAGCGTTGGTGAAGTTACTCTTAAGATTGACATCAACAAGACTTTTGACAGAGTCCAGTGGAAGTATTTGTTAGGTCTTATGGCTAAGGTGGGATTTAATGAAAAATGGTTAGAATGGATTCAAATGTTTTTGGAAAGAGTTCTTTTTCTATCAGGGTTAATCAGGATTATATTGGTCAAATTTCACCTGGGATAGGGTTTAGACAGGGTGATCCACTGTCACCCTACCTTTTTATTTTCTATACTAAGGGACTATCTGCACTTTTGAGACACTTACCCTCTCACACCTTTTATTTGCCGACGATTGTTTTCTTTTTTACATGATTACTGATGGAGAAACAACCTCTTTGTTCAACATTCTTGACATTTATGGGAGAGTTTCTAGACAAATGATTAACTTTCAGAAATCTAAGGTATTTTTCAGCTCCAGTACTAGCAATGACATGAAACATAAAAATTATGTATGCTCTTGAAGTTATAAAAAATTATTGGAATTGGAAAATATCTTGGCTTACCATCTCTCATTGGATGGAAAAAAAGATTAGTTTTTGGTTATCTAAAGGATACACTCTGAAAGAGAATCAATCACTAGTCAAATAAGAACTTATCCAAGGCAGGAAAAAAAGTTATCCTCAAATCATGTGCACAGGTCATCCCAACATGTTGCATGAATGTTTACCTCTTGCAATCAACTCTAAAGGATGGAATGCAAAAAATGATGAACTCATTCTGGTGGGGTTTGAAAATAGGAACAAGGAAGGGTATCAATTGGCCCAACTAGGAGAAATTGACAATGAAGAAAGACTTTGGAGGTATGGGATTCAGACATCTCCATGGTTTCAACCTAGTAATGCTAGATGGAAATTATCCACCAATCCAAATGCTATGGTATCAAAAGTTCTCAAAGCTAAATATTATCCAAATGGAGATTTCTTGGATGTCCCTCTAGAGCACAATCCAAGATTTACTTGGCGTAGCATCCACGCTTCATAGGCTTTGGTCAAGGAGGGAATGAGATAGAGATTAGGTAATGATCGTTCAATCAACATTTGGACCCAACCTTGGCTTCAAAATAAAGATAAGTCCTATGTCTCATCTTTACCACCACTTGGTCTTGAAACTTTGACTGTTAATTCTCTTATTCATCATGAGACTAACAGCTGGAGAATGGACATAGTTGCTTAAATATTTGGTGATGATGATGTCAATGATATACAGATGGTCCCTTTATCTAACAGTCATGGTTGTCATCGTCCAGTATGGAAGCATAGTGCAAATGGAGAGTATACCATTCGATCAGCCTATCATCTCTTAATGGAACACATGATTTGCAACAAATCACTCAAGGTTATAGGCAACTGGAAACTCATATGGCAGCTATAAATCCCACCCAAAATCAAGCACTTTCTCTGGCGTACATTAAGAGGATGCCTCCCTACAAGAACTAGACTAAACAAAAGGGGAGTCCACTACATGAGCTTATGTGACTACTGTGGAAACAATTTGGAGAATGAATGGCATGTATTTTTGACTACTGTGCAACAAGTCAGAAGCGTGTGGGAAGAAGCTGGAATCTGGCATTATGTTAGCTCTGGTATGGCAATAGCGGAATCAGCCACAGAACTTATTTTCCACCTCCTTGAGACCCTCCCCATGGAGCTTCAACGTACGTTCAACATCACACTTCGGTGTATTTGGAGAAGATGAAATGATAAGATCTGGGAAGGTAACAATCCACCTCCACGAATATCTTTATCACATGCTAATCAATTTATGTTCGAGTGGACCAAGGTGAGAGGATTCTCTTCGAAGAACCAATGCACTGCCAACAACAAAAGCTCTCATGATTCCAAGTGCTGTAAGCCTCTTGTGGGTTCAATCAAAATCAATTCAAATGCAGCAATTTTGCAGACTCGAACTCTTTTGGTGCAAGTAGCGAGAGATGATCAAGGAATTAAGGTTCATATCAGCTAGAACATTTACATGAAGGGCCGCTCAGAGCCAAGAGAAGCTGAAGCTTTGGCTTTACTCCATGCGCTTGAATGATGCAAGCTAGAGCTGCATTTCCAAAGTGTTATACTAGAAACAGATTGTAAGTAAGTTACTGATGCTTTAAACTCTAGGAAACAAGGAGTAGATGAATTTCACTGTATTATTGAAAAATGCAAAAAAAAATTAGACACACTTCCAAACTCTAGGTGAGTTTAATTAGGAGGCAAGTCAACCAAATTGCAGATTAACATGCAAGGACATCTAGGTTTCATGCTAGCAACCATACTTTGGATCATATTCCCAATTGTATTTTTGACATTCTTTTAAATGAAATACAATAAGCATATTTTCCTTAAAAAAAGTAGAAAGTACATCAAATATCTAAAACATATAATCATTAATCATCTTCAATCATTTACTCTTAAAAGTCATAAATTGTAAAAGTAGTCAAATATTCTAGGAGACATAGGGTCATAGTCCAACAAATATTTTTAAAACTTTAAACAAGTAGCTAAGAGAACAACATAATTTGTTTATATTATCAAATTATCAGTTTTTTTACTGCATTCTCATATTACCATATGGTCACCCACAATATCCCCTAAGATTCATCATCGGGATGAATAATAATGACATAATTAACGTAATGGTGATCCCCACTTTCACAATTGTTAATCCCTTTTGTTTTTTTATAATTGTTGTAAGCTTGTAATTAGGATTTTTGACTTCTTCAATAAGAATTAGAATAATTTCCAAAAACTTGGATTCTTTTGATTAGTTATAAGAATCCTTAATTGGAGACTTAGTTAAACACTTAAACAAATCTTCATAACAGCCAAGGGGAGAATCAACATTATGGCTTAGAGCATTGCATCGATATTGAATTAAAACTAGAGGAAGGCTACGAGAACACTTCCTATCACATTTTTTTATTGGTTAAATTTTATTATAAATTATAAAATATAAAAGAGCTAGATTCATTAAATAAGAAATGTGATCCACAATTTTTTTATAACTTTTAATAAGTTTCAACTAGAAAGTATGTTAAAGAATGTATTAAATAGTATATATTTCTAATATTTTTCTTAAAACTAATTAAATTTTAAAACATTTATTTGAGGCGCAAAACATATATATTTGACTATAATTCAATTCGTAACTTTCATTAGACAAGTGTCTAATGAGTCAGTTTCTGTTGCTATCAAAAAGCTAGTCAACACTTTTATGTAAAGCCAAAGTTTAAGTATGCCAAAGTTGTAAATCAATCATCCTACAGTTGCCTCTTAGCTTTTCATGCATAAAGTTATTTTTATTTTAATAATTAATAGACGATCGATATGAAGAGATAATGAAACATTAAGTTTCAGTCAAAAAGATTCTTGGACTAGTGTAGTGTCAACAAGTACAAAGCAACTCCGCAGTCAAGAGAAATGATGCTATAGAAAGGTTGGGTATACATTGTTATATTTGAGAAGATGATGGATATGACCCAACTTGAAACAAAAGCGTATAACAATTGTTTCCTTTAATTTCTTTAATACACACACACACACACACATATATATATATATATATATATATATATATTAATTATGATCAACAAAGTTAAGAACAAAATTGTATAACGTGTGAAACATGCAATTTCAAAGTGTAGTTAGACAAATTAAATATGTGACATATATCTAGTCCACGTACGATGTTATAATTTGGAAGACGTACGTGAGCTTAAATTAAACGTGTGTGTATATAGATGAGAAGATTTATGAGAAAAATGACGTTCTTAATGAACACTAGTTATAGGAAAGTCGCATGGAAACGGTTTTTTATTATCATAAAGATTTTCTTTCCATACAAATTGATAATGCAATTAAAAACTACTATTTTTTTTCCTTGTTGCTATAAAGGTTGTCACAGATGATCGAAAGATTTTCTCTCAAGTACTACATTTAATTTGCTTCCGTTTTTTGGTGGAAGCATATATATAATTCAAATATGACTTGGTTGTGGAGACATAAATGAAATAATTCTACGTATATTTGATTGGTTGCTAACTTGCTAGCTTCAAACCCGAGAAATTAAAGATGAATATACTGCACCATATAATTATGATATTCTCAATATAAAGTTCTTAATAGTGGACAGTACAACAACTTTATGATTGTTCCATTGCCAATTAATGCATTATTTGATTTTCAGCCCTTTAAAATTGGCGTTACCTGCACAGCTTTATTACGTTAAGTGGGGAACATAGTAAATCCTCCAAAGAACCAGAACATTGGCTCATGATATTAAAGGGAAAATCTCTCCCTTTTTTTATTTGACTTAATTGCACATTTTATTTCTAATTTATCGCTTATTCACAAATTTTGTTTCCAATTTTCTTTCTCGCACATTTTGTCTTACTTTTCAAAATATCGTGATTTTTGCCTCCTTCATATCTATGTTAAATCTCAAAAAGTGCTAATACATTTTTGATAGTTTAATTTTAAAATACCCCTAAAAACATATCGAATAAGTACTTTTAACATAGTAACATTTTTTAACTGCAACTATTAATAAGTTTTATTTTTTCACTAACTCTCTCGAAGAGGGTCTTGACATTGATCAAGCTTGAGTGCATTGGTGACGGTGAAGCCGCACATCATTGTTTGGAAAAGGTTATCGATGACGGGTGAAGGTTGGCGATGAAGGAAGAGGGACCAAGAGAGGGTCATCAATGTTGTTGTTGAGGACAAAACCTTCCTCTTAGTTGTCTCATATTGAAATTGCTATTGTTGGGAGAGTATCTCAACCAAAATATAAGAAACCTAACTGAAAAAACGTCTAGATTTTTCCAACAAACCAAAGGTGATGACACTTACATGTGGAAGAAAGAAAATATTCTCTGCTATATCAACACATTTTTTTCAAACAAACTCTGCACTTTAAGTTAGAATTTATTGAAAATTATAAAATATAAAATATTATTAAAGAAGATGTGAAACTTATAATTTTTTTTATTTTCAATTTTTTTTAACTAATGAAGATGTACTATGGTCTTTTTTAATATAAAAAAAAATATCTTTTATTTTTGCAGCATACATATGTATAATCAAATCATGTATATCAAGAGAATGAATTTGTATTTCATATACGTAAAGTTTAAAATTTTCTCAAATTAAGGAAAGTATTTAATAAAGACAAAACCATGTATAGCAAATCCGATGATGTAAATCAATCAGCAGACAGAATAAAATCTTAATCAGCCTTCTTACGGAAGTAGATAATGCCTAATTTCTAGATAAATAGAGCAAACTTTTTTTTGGTGAAGTACACATAGAGAAAACTTGATACAAGATCTCATCGTGCCTAAAAAAGAGCATTAGCATTAAATTAAAAAGCTTGAGATCGAGCATTTACACTGTGAAAACACAGCCTAGACAATTGAATTGCGGCTTGTCCATGAATTCGTGCACGGAACAATTGCCATGCATGATCATGGATTTTCATAGGATAAGGTGCTTAATGTCACAACTACGTGTTACAATTTTCATGCTTATCATGTCTCTATAACATGTAAGAATCACAAGTGAAAACGCCCTAATCTTAGATTATCCATGTGTGCAAAATCAATGTCTGCGCCTTATAGTGACTTTGGCATGGCATATATAGTGATCACTAGCAGCACATAAATAGATCAATTGATTGCCAAGAGGGGATAAGAGAAATTGAGCTAGTATGGAATGTCGCCAACTTGAAGTTATTTTTAGAGTTTAATTATTGCAAGATTAAAGTTGCCGTTTAGTTGGGAAAATATATTTTTATCTTTGCACATCCTTCCAAATGTGGGTTTAAAAAAGTAAGGTTTTTTCTTGTATAAAAGAAAAAGATTTTTTCTCTGTAAAAGAGGGTATAGCTAGGTGTGATTTGACTATTACTACTAATTTATTATAAGGGTTAATTAATTAATTTATTATAGGGGTGTGTTGTTTTTCGATATTATGTTGTCATTTCATTAGTTGTATTGGGATTTTATGTCAATAGCAAGTCAATGAGCTTTTTTATTTTTTATTTTTGAGGGGGCAAGTCTATGACCTTGTCATAAAAGAATTGGAGCATATTTGTACTCCCCTTAATATTATTTGTTGGCCTATAAATTAAAAAAAAAATTAGTTTAAAAAAAAGACATGTAACTAAGATTAACTTTTGAAGAAATTATCAGCAAAAAATGATGAACTTTAATTTTTAAGTATAATCAGGTGGGACTCGTGGGAGAAAGCTAAGAGAATAAATTTTATAATTTGAATTTCTCCGGATAAAATCACAGTAAAACCTTATACATAATAAGAGATAAATATATTCTTCTTTTTCCGTAAAAAAATGAGATAAATATATATAAAACATGTACATATACATTATGCATGTGTGAAAGATACTCTTCAGTTGAGCTTTATTTTTTTGGGTTAAATTAGTTTTTTTCTTCTAGTTTATTTTTTAAATTTAATTTGATCTTATCATCTAAATTGGGTGAAATGTGTTAAAAAATTATATTTTGTATCGGTTTAAAATAATCACGTGATTTAAGATTTTTAATCCAAACTAAAATCATAAACCAAATAGAAATTGTTTTTCGAAAGTTTCTGATTTCAAAATATTTCTATTCAATGTCAAAATTGGTACTAAATGTTCGAATTTGCACTTGGGTTATAACTATATGTAAACATCCGATTCGAGGTTGAATATGATCAAAATATAAGTCATTTTAATATTTTATATATTATAAGGTGAAGTTTAGCAGCATAGTCATGTTTTAACATTGTCCGAGGCGAGTGTTCGATCCCCCATGTTGTCATTTTTTTATTATCAAAAAGCGAATAGAAAAGATTAAAACAAATTCAGTTGATAAAATCGAACCCAGACTAATTAATTAATTTTTAAAATTGAATGTTTAAAATTTATTTCATCATGCAACATTAGATTAAATATTTTGCATTCATTAAAATTAATGATTTAAATTTATTATTTATTTCACCATTCAACCTTGGACTCGTCCCTGTTTGAAAAACTTATTTGGTTAAAAAGTTTAATTTTATATAAAAAAAAAAGGTTGATTAGGAGAGGAGAAGAGGAGGAGGAGGAGAGTGGCATAAAAGACTTACCAGGGACAATGTTAAAACAAAACCATGTCACTACACCACTTCACCTTACAAAACATGTTGCGTGTCTTATGGTATATAAAACATTACAATGATTTATGTTTTGATGGATTTCGTTCTCGAAAGATTTGATTATGGTATATAAAACATTACAATGATTTACGTTTTGATTGTCTTCGTCCTCGAATCGGATCTCTAGATTTGATTATTCAAGTGCAAACCTAATTGTTTAGTACCAATTTTAACATTTAACATAAATATTTTAAAATCAAAATCTTTTGAAAAACGATTTCTATTTGGTTTATGAATTCAATTTGGAATAAAAATCTTAAATCACAAAAATTTTATAATGTGAAAAATAAATTAGAATGATGAAATGGGGAAAGTGATACACAGCAAACATGCACAAATCAAGGTATGAGCTGGGTCAAGCAAGTGTTTTGGACTCAGTTTGTCATGGAAGAAGACGAACCATGTGCGGACTTATGGGTTTATTTTTGCATCTTTGGAGAAGAAATACCATTGGACGTATACTTATACAAGAATACAAAATAATACATGTTTGTTACCGTTAAATATTTTAAGTTTACATCTAACGGTCTAAAAACCACACGCACAGGGCATCCCTTTTGAAAACTCCCCTCACGCAGGGTTCCCACGTGAGGCCTACAGTTACAAACAAACATCTTGGCCCATTTTGGTTTTGTGTGATTTAAAAGTTGGGTTGTTAGGTTTAGATGCCCTTGCTATGTTAAGAATTAGGGAGCATTTTATTTCAAAATATAATATTACATTTTTGGATATTATATGTCAGGACTGAAATAAAAGAAGAGAGTTAAATCTAAAAGACTAATCTATTAAGTGGAAAAACTTTAAGACTTAAGTATGCCCATTAAGTAATTTATTTTAAGTTTGATTATAACTTTAATCTTCCTATTTTGTAAAATTTATAATTTTAATTCCTTTATTTTTTAAAATAAAGATACTCGATTTCAATTTACATGTTATAATTCAGCCTATTGGTATGTAGTCTTGTCTGTCATGCAATTCTCAATGGGGAGTACCAAATTAGAAATTAAACACATAGAGAAAGCTCAACCCAAAATATCAATTCATTAAGTAAGAGAACCTCGTTAAGTATTACATCAATCAAGTAATTTATTTTATTCAATATGAAACTCCTAACCTAACATATTATATTTTCAGAAATATTATATTTAGAAATACTATTCTCATAAATATGTTTGATTGACACACATTAACTTAAGATATTGAATAATATCTTAGGTAGAATAAATATAATTATTGGGACAGTGCCCAGTGGGATCACTTCCATTCAGTTAACCTTTTGGGTTTTCTTATCCGACTTGAATGTTTGTTCATTCTGCATTTGCTACGCACAGAATATTTTGTGATTACACACGATTGAGGTGTCTGTGCTGGCTTTTCCTCATTATAGGTACTTACTAGTTTCAACTTTCAATTAAAGTATAGGAGATCACAAGAAGAGCAAAATCAATGCTAAAGAAAAAGTTATATATACCTTTATCTTTTTGAATACCATTCTTGTTTTATTTCACACCATTCATTACTTCACATATTAAAAGAGTTAGGCAGAGAGCATTTCATGAACAAGGTCATTTTTTATTTGGTTTATTTATGTTTTACAACAGCACGTTTATTTTAAATAATCTTGTCCTATCAAAAGATATCTGTTGTGCTGACGAAAATGTGAATATCATCAGTGTTGTATCACTTGAATGGTATAGAATAGCACAATGCACGTGCGGTCTAATCAAATGTATTTTTAATCTTATATTGATATATCATCATATCATGTAATAAATTTCATTGTATTAATACATACATAAAATATTATATTAATTAGTTAAATAATTTGAGAATACATCATTACTCATTAGATGTAATTTCGTGTAAACATTTTCTTTCACTCAAATGTCTCAAAATCAAATTCTTTTAAGATTTAGCAAAGAATAAAAATATAGATAAATGTGGCACTAACTAGTTAAATTCAAGTTCGTCATCATTTTTTAAAAGTTAAAATATGGTCTATGTTTTGGTTTCCATTGTGACGTTAAAGGCTAAAACAAAATTTGGTATATTTATTTAAGACATAAAAGCATGGAGTAAAAACAAAACTGCTATACTTGCAGGGATTTAAAACAAAAGTCCCTATATTTTGTAGGCACATAAAACCAAAACTACTATATATGCAAGCATGTAAAACAAATTGCTATTAACGACAAGTTTACCATAGAGACCAAAATATGATTATAAAATGGTGTGCCAAATAATTAAGATTCTATTGTAAGATGACAAATATTTGACAAACTGATTTTATTTCATCCTTGAATCCAATAGAGAGAGGGTGAGGGGAGAAAAACTAATATTATGGAAAGTGGCAATGATTTTCGAAGTTGTGTAGATATATACGTACGGTAAAATTCTTATCCTTAAACCAATCTTTTAATTTCGGTGGCTCTAAAGTTTCAAGGTATATATAGATCCTTGATCATATACCAAAATACGTGGCAACCATTTCTTATTGTCTCATTAATTATAGTACTGTGTTTACTTTTGTAATATTACTTCGGAGAAGACAAAGGGAATTAGAATAAACTAATTAAATCCAAAATGCTAGATGCCCTAATAGTCATCTAAATGCTCAAAATCTAGAAAAGGTGATTCGGATTCTTTTTCAAACACAAAAATAATAAAAGATTATTCTTCAACCTAGCATGCGACAGGAACAACTCTTATTTTTGGAGCCTCGTTGTTTTACAATGTTTTTCCTAAACACAAGGAACATTTATACCGTAGAAACCATCCATATTATATTCTAGCTCGTAATAACTACATAATTATCAAAGTAGAATATTTTATTTTAATTTAATTTAAATTATTCAATTAATTTATTTAATTATAAAAATGCTTATTAATTTTTCATATTTTGAAAGTCAAAAGTTAAACTCAAAACATCAAGATAAAACATCCTGTAACAATAATGATTAACTAAATAAAATCACGTATTCTATGACACTCTAACATATTATCAAAAGATACATCAGAGTAATCCTATCCACGTAAATATAATCATATTATAACATTATAAAAGATTAACTCTATACATAAAACTAATCAAAGACAAGAAAAGGGGTCATATCTTCACGATCATGCACGTCCATCCACATTGCTCCTAAGGGAAGGATCCACCTCCTAGTAATCTCGCTCACACAAACACAAAGTTTAAGATCAACATAATCACAGTCACATGCGTCATAACTTAAGGGTAAGCTTACAAAAAACAAACACACTTAAAACAATTTAAACTTCAACAAATAACATATAACTAAAACTCATTACCTTTAAAACATGACATTTTAATTTCAATAATAATATGTAACTCATAAAAAACATATCATGTGCAATTATCATAAACCATAATCAATTATAAACATCATAAGTTAACCATCAAACATCATCATGATGAGTCTATCAATCGTCATCTCCAAGTACACCAAACACAACAACCAAAGACAGACTCTAGTCCATGGAGATTTACACTACATGCATGAGCGATTAACCTAAGTACATCCCTTAATATAATCGTCTTCCTAACAATTGGGGGAGACCCAGATTAACCCTATGGAGGAAGTGTGATTTTACCGAAAGTAATGAGATTCTCCCACCCATCTTTTCTATCGGCGCATTAGGTGTTAGCCACTAGGAAAACTTTCAACACTAGGTTGAGAACCTCCCGAGCATCCTCAACTTACGTGTTTACTCACAAACAACAACAACTAAACTTAGATTCACTTGAGGTTCGAGATATGACACATTCATACCAACCATTTCACCTACAATCCAATTTTCACCACCACCAAAAATCCATCCATTTACATTAAAAGAGTCAACTAAGCCTTTTGAGAAAACAATTTTCATCACTATAACATGTCATTTGAAGTTAAAAACTTAGGGGGGGATACTCGAAAGACATCTAACCATGCGAGACCTCGAGATCACTTTAATGGATCAAAGTCTTAGCATGGAACTCACCTTCCTAAACCATCTAGTTTCTATTAAATCTTCCCAAAAGAACACAACTAACTCCTTTTAATATATAGGCACGATTCCAGTGCAACCCCAAAATCACATCACACACATCATCATCTCATCAAGAACATACACAACTCAATGAAATTACAATATGATGTTCTCAACAGTAAAATAGTCATAAACTAATCAATATATTCCAATTATCCACTATTTTACCATTATAATAATCATCAAAACTACTAAATTATATCACATAAATATACAACTTCATTTTTAATTAATATCATAATTATTCCAATAATGTAGTTATCTTAATAACAATGGAACACTTAACATCATGGGAAACATCAAGAAATGACCTTCTTCCATTCTCTCACCCAAACACAATAAACTACCTCCTAGTCAGAGCTCCCCTAGCTATGTAATCCATTTTAACACTTCTAGCCCAACTATGTCACTGGATTAGAGCCCCTTTGGAGCCAAATGTTCCATTTTAACACTTTCTAGCCTATCCGCACAACCTTGCCGTTGAGTTGTAACCCCCTATAGATTGAGCTAAATGCTCCATTCTGTCACGTTTCTGGCCCAACCACATAATTCTTTCACTAAGTTGAAACCCCTTAGAGTCGAATGCTCCAATATATCATGTTTTTAGCCTAGACAACTTTATTGTTAGGCTAAAACCCCATGAAGTTGAATGTTCCATTTTGTCATGTTTCTGACCCAATCACACATCTTTGTCACTCAGCTAAAAC
The DNA here is from genome assembly GCA_013407115.1 of Glycine latifolia. Classification (NCBI taxonomy): domain Eukaryota; kingdom Viridiplantae; phylum Streptophyta; class Magnoliopsida; order Fabales; family Fabaceae; genus Glycine; species Glycine latifolia. Next base: position 27,537,872 of record CM023948.1, on the reverse strand, counting down.
CCCCGATGAATGCTCAATTCTATTATGTTTTGGCCCAACCACACCAAAATTGTTGTTGGGACTACAGATGTTCAAAACTGAATCAAAACGTTTGTAAACCGCCAACCAAATCCAAAAGGAAAAAAAAAAAAACAAACTGCTTATATCGAAAATCGCAAAAATAAAAATTTAAAAAATCACATATTTTTGCAGTTTTGTTCGATTTTCAAATCTTGTTATAAAAAGCAAATTAAACCGAATCAAACTGTATATTATAATTATATTGATTTTATTTAATAGATGTTTAGCATTATGTAGGTAGTTTTGTTTTAACTATATAATTGTTATAATATATGATTTATAGTGTACTTCTTTATATAATAAGATTGTAATATGCTATTTTTGTTGTGATAATTAATAATAAGTATTAAATAATTGTTTCATATTTTTTTATTTTATAATCAAGAGGCATATTTTACTTTCATATATTAAAAAATGTACCATTATTGTTAAAAAATAGTTTTAAATATTAGATGATGCACAAGTTACTATTATGTTACAAAAAGAATTAGTAATATAATTTTATATTAACGCTAAATAGAAGTAAAAATAATAAGTTTTAACTAAAATATGTTAAACACAATTTAATAAAAATAAAATTCATTTTAAAATAATAATCATGTAAGTTTAGTTGATAAATTTTAAATCATATTAAAAAAACCGCCAAACCAAACCAAACCAAACCAAATTGCAAAACATTGACTTAATTTGATTCAAATTTGATGGCATATTTAAATTGAATCACATCTTTATTTTATGTTTGGTTTAGATGATTATTTTGTCTAAAAACAAACCAAATTGCATTGTCAACATCCCTAGTTAGGCCAGACTGAAAATGGGGCTGCAAAAACCCTTACAAATTCGAACCTCAATTGTTGTTCGTAAATAAAATAAAAGCATAACCTAAAAATTGTATGGGATTTTCGATCTCTTTTATTTCTAATGGAATATTGTATGTTGTTTGTGAAAATGATATAAATATTTCACACTTAACCAAGAGGGGGGGTGAATTGGTTAGACCTTGGTAAATTAAAAATTTCTTTAATCAAAATTAGAGTTTGTAGAATCTTTATCACTTTTCAAAACCAAGATACCTTATTCAATCAAGTAGCTCAGCCCCTTAAAATTCAATGGATCAAAACTGACTTTATAGGATAAGCAAATGAATCAAGAAACAACTTAAATGAAGAGAGTAGATATTCAGAATCAATACACAAGCAATTTATACTGGTTCACTTCAAAACCATGAAGCTACATCCAGTTTCTTTCAACCAACACTAGGTTGAAGTTCCACTATTTAATTTTCTGTTCTTACAAGCAATTACAATGTCTCCCTTTATCAACCCTAGATAAAGTCTGAAATTTAAAACCCTATTAGATTCTAAGAGACAAGAATCTGAGAACACTACTCAGTTCTTCCACCTAGAGAACCTCATTCTCTAGTTACAAGCAAGAACTCAATTACAACAGCAAATTACAAGAAAATAATCAAAACGAAAATTACAACCAGATTAAGGAGAGAAACAACCTGATGATCTAATGTATACAATGCAAAATGAAGTTACCAGATCAGGTTGAATGTTTAAAACACAAGAAGCACAGCTTTCCTTAATCTTGAAATGGTTTCAAGATCCAAGAGTGACTCAAATACACATGATCAATATATCATGGAGCTAGACACTATAAAACCCTCAGAAAACAATTAAGAATGCTCACAAGATTGTTTAAGCTCAGAAAATTCGAATGGGTAATATTCCACAAAAAATTAGAAAAACAGCTGAGCCAAGGTTCTATTTATAACAGAAGTTTATAACCGCCAGTAATCGATTAAGACGCGCCATATAATCGATTAAATTACCAAAGTAATCGATTAAATTGCCATTTTAATCGACTAAATTGTTCATGTGTTTTCTGGGTTTGAATAACGAGCAAAATAATCGATTATCTCGAGCTGTAATCGATTATTCCAGTAAGAACGTATTTTCCAAAAAGCTTATTTAATCGATTACGAAACCTGGTAATCGATTAAGACAGTGCAGCACGATTTTTCCAAAGGCTATGTAATCGATTACGATAAATGGTAATCGATTATGGCAGTGCAGTGTTAA
>CM023948.1:27327385-27535625 GCA_013407115.1 Glycine latifolia | reverse complement strand
TACTGGAATAATCGATTACAGCTCGAGATAATCGATTATTCCAGTAAGAACGTATTTTCCAAAAAGCTTATTTAATCGATTACGAAACCTGGTAATCGATTAAGACAGTGCAGCACGATTTTTCCAAAGGCTATGTAATCGATTACGATAAATGGTAATCGATTATGGCAGTGCAGTGTTAAAATCATATATAGACATTTAATCGATTAAAACTTGATAATAATCGATTAAAAAGTTAAACAAGGCAGTTTGTATGAAAACGTAGGTCAAATAATCGATTAATTCGACAGGTAATCGATTAAACTGTTCTTAAACGTTTTCCAGAATTGATGAAGAACAAAATAATCGATTAAGCCCTTAGTGTAATCGATTATTACAGTGAAAAATGCTTTTTCTTTAAAACCTTTGAATTAATTTAAAACCTTAGTTAAATTGCCAATGCCTTGTGATTTTTGTTAAACTAATTAAGTTGAATATGGATTAAATGAATGCAATGCACTTGGATCACCAGAATTGTTTTTCTCTTACACATTTTATCCTAAATTGTCTTCAAGGCATCATTTGCATGTTGAAAGCTCAAAACCAAAGCTTGAACCAAATTCCTTAAGTAGCTCCCCCTTAATCCAACAGTTTGCCTATTCTATGACCATGGTTGGTTAAACTCCTTAGAACTCGGATTGTGATATAGTTGTACTCATGTACTCTAATTCCTCTTTTTAATAAAGTTCTTCAATGTTATTCAATTGATTGTATCTTTCTAGTGCTTTCACTTCTATATTGGAATTGATCACTCTAATTATTAGTTAATTATGTGCTAGTAATCATCTTCTCCTAATTAATTGACTTGAAGGACAATAGGATTCATAAAACTTGTATGACTAAACTAGTGGCATGAACACCCTTTTTTAACAAACCTCTCTATAATTCATTCTTAACCCTAAATTAAATCTCAAATGACCAATGCAAGATTGATTTAGCGGGAAGAATATTCTCATACCTTGACAATAAGTTGAAAATTAAAATAAGAGGTACTAAGCGATTAATTGGTAACTGAGAGTTTTTAATTAAAATAGGAATCAGGGGAAATACGATACATGTGAAATCATAATCTGGTCATTTATATTCATACATATCTCTTATTCGAAATTGTTGTTTATCTATAGTTTTATTTTCTTAAACGCAAACACAAATAGCCCCAAAACTCAAGATAAAAACAAAAATTACTTAGTTTATGCGATTTAAATTAATTGGGAATACAACTAGTCTCTAAGGTATGATATCCATATTTTCAAGTTCACGATACTACTACGTAGCATACACTTGTCCTTTGTGAGTACACATTTTACGCATCATGGAGGCGATAGTGATCTGGTGGTAGCAGTGTGATGGTGAGGTGACAATGGCAGGTTGTGATGATGGTGGTAGTAGTGAAACTATGGTGGTTAGAATGTGTTTTTAAAACTAAACCAAATTCACAAAACATTTTTTTTTGTTTTGATAGTTAATGTAAAATTGTTTTGAAATTGAGTTAAAAATCAATTCAACTCCATTTTTGTCAAATATATTTTGTTTTGAAAATTACATTTGAAAATCAAAAACCAGGAATTCACAACGACCATGAATGGAGCCTAAATGATCAAAATTTATTCTTTTACAAACTAAATTGTCATTGTTTTATATTTTCAAAGACAAAAATAATTATTTATCTTTTATATATTATATGATGGAGCAAATTAACCTATATTCCAAACCTTAAGACCGCTGCCGTGCTGAGTTCAGTCCAAAACAAATTATAGCATTATTTGGTTTATTATTGAGTTAAATATGTAGTCATATCTTGATGCAAAAAATCACACCATATTCACCATTCGTTTCTAGCTTTCATTTTTATCTAATCACGATCTCCATCTATCAACATGTCCATCTTTATGTTCTAAAGAAATTTCACGCGGTGGGAATATACAGATTAAACTAATTTTTCTAGCTTTCATTTTTATCTAATCAAGATCTCCATCTATCAACATGTCCATCTTTAGGTACAAGATGATTAAAAAAATGAGCTCATAAGAATCCTTTAGACCGTTTTGTTTTATCTATCTCTCAACTTTGGAATTGTGCTAAATTTTTATTTTGATTCTCTAAACGCCAAGGGAATCAAAATCTTTACAAGCTTAAATGAATTATGAACTGATACCATGTACTCAAATAACGAGTTTTCTAAATTCATAGAAATTTAGGCTTATATTCGCCAATATTATGCAACAATGAGCTTAAGAGATTAGATTAAATTCACCAGACATACAGTAGCTAATCTAGTTATATTTCACGTTAAACGTCAACATCAACATGGCCATTTATGTATTCTCTTTGGAATTCAATGGTTTCTAACATCTGTAGGGGGAATCCGAACCTCCTGGTAGGCATTACTTGAACCCAAATGGAAATATTATAATACATTGTCACATGCAAAGAATATAAGCATATACTTGCTATTAAACCTCATGGTGGCAAATAATGTAGTGTTGTGCAAATTTAAGTCATATATGGTAGAACATTTGTAGCATTTAAGAAATGAGTATATGCCCAGGTACTAAAGCATCAACATTCATGTCTGCAAGATGGATAATGAAATGATAGCTACTTTACTTCAAATCTTATCCACGTCAAACGAGACACGTGGGAAATTTTGAATTAATATTTAGTTCTCATTTGCATATATTTATAAGTACTTTTTTTCTTTTTTTAGGCCCACTAGTAAGGTTAGACTCGTAGGTAAGATTATTTAACTCAATTACATATTTAATCAGGATTTGAATTCAAAATTATTAGTTAAATTGGAACAATTACATACATAAGTACTTTTAAATCTTCATATAAAATATAGATTGAAAAATTCAAATTTAAAGATTCAAAGGTAACTAAGAACAATGTGGTTGATTGATTCAATCACTCTCAATAAATGATCCACTAAAGTTGATTTAGTAGTGGAGGATTAAATAGATGCCTAAAGACTTAAATTTGATCCTCGTTGTTAAATTTGTATATAAAAAAATCACTCTCAATAAAATTGGCTCAAAATTAATAAATAGGTGGTAAAAGTGAATTAATTAATAGGATATTCCTCAGATCAAATTTTTCTCTAGAATTCTCGGTTTATTGAACCATAATCAGGAGAATCATATTCTAAGAAATTTCCACTATAATGCAATATATGCATGTTTGAATTCAGTCAATACACCTAATACATAAACTTTTGTTTTGAGGAAATAAAACCGCACGGATACATAATGGAGGAAAGGGGTGCAGATCGAACTCAGTATGGCATCCTATTCCAAATTACCTTGCAAAATTTATTCACAGGGATGACGAAGTATAGGTCATGGAAGCATCGAATAAATGTGACAATTCATTGAATTGGTGGAAGTCATAAATATAATCTTCTCTGACACTTTTTTCTTATGATAGAAAATAACTTTGATTTAATAGGTAATTAAAAAACGATCGAGTCGTCTGAGTCGAAGAGATTTGTCAATATAAAGTTTACATGAAGAAGTTGAAATAAATTTATTTAAATTAATCCAATTTTGCAATATATATGTTGAATTTGATTTCTTATTAATATTCATGTTTACCACCTAATTATTTAATTTCTTTTAATTTAGAGCAGCGATGCTACTTTCACAAGGTTAAGAATGTATTCAAAATTGATAAAAAAAAGGTTTTATCCAAATAATTTTGTTAAAAGAAGTTTTAATTAGTTAAGCATGAATAAATTACCTTGGGAACTATTAGGGCATAAGAATTAAGGAAAATAGCCAAGAAAAGATTAATATAAGTGTGTTTAAGCATGGTCAAAGGCAGTCAACTCTGGTAAACTATGATCAAAGAGAAGGAAAAATCAAACAACTCATTAATGGAATTTTCATAAATATGTCAGAAATGAGCAATTAGTAACTAAAATTAGAATTTAAGGCCTCTAAATATAGAATGTTAATTGGCTAAAAAATTAGAATGTTAATAACTAACAAGAGTAAACTTAAATAATTAATTAGTTGTAAAGACTTAAACCTAAGTAATTAATGGTCTAAAAATTAAATTAAATTAAACATAGGATTAAAGGACCCTAAACACATGACACATGTTGTGCCGATCCTAATAAAACAACACACCCCTCCCCTAGGTATGTGAGTCGAAAACATCAAGGGAGAGAGAGAACCTGTTGTTTTGCTTCTTCTTTTTTTTTTTTTTTTGTGAGAGTGGGTCTGAGACCTTTCTCCACTATTTTCTTGCCAAGATCAACACTTTTTGAAATTCTACTGTAGTTTCTAGCTTGAGCTACAAGAAAGGAGCTCAAAGACACAAGCTTTGCTATTTTGTGAATTACAGAGGTATGGGGAGTCTTTTCAATCTTTTTATATCTTTTCTATGCCTTGGGAGATGAATCTCCAATTGTATGGGTTCTAAGAACCATCCTTGTGTTGTTTATGGCTTAAAAATCTTACCTTTAGGTATAAATTGATTTGATTGTTTTTTATTTTCATTTTCAAACAAACAAAAAATAAGAGTAAAAATATGTTTGTTTAAAATTTAGAAAATATTTTTAGAAATATGTCCAAAACTGAAAATAACATTATTTTCACTTATTAACATGTTAACATTTTTAGCATTTTCAAAAGAAGCGAAAATACACTGACACTTTAGAGTTTAGAGTATTTTCTTCTCAATACATATTTTTTAAATATTGAAAATTTAAAAATAAAAAATAAACACTAAAATCAAGCATCACACCTAATGTTGTTAAATTCTATTTTCAATTGGGACAACAAAACAATAGCTTTTTTATGTGCAGTTGGCATTCATTTTTTAATGTGCCCTTAGTGTCTATGACATCATATGGAAAGTGAAATGTTGTCAACTTCAATCTTCTGATGTATCATATGTATGTGTAACATCATATGGAAGACATGATATTGTCCTTGAGGTGCATTCTAAATCATTCTGAAGTTCAGTCTTCAGAATTAGGTTTTTCATCATTCTGATGTAGACTCTTACACAACTTCATTCTAATGTTGGATGATCTCTTAGTAGCCTTTAATAAGTCTTCTATGTAAGGTCTTGTTGTTCAGTACTTTGCCAAAACCAATTACTTGTAGAGAAGCTTTCTTCATCATGCAAATGGACTTTTAAGGAATCTTCTGAGTTCTTAACTCTTGACAAAAATTTTGAGACAACCTTTTTGAACATCATTCTGAAAACTTCATAATGAATGAACTCGTCTTCCTCTTAACAAGTTTAACACTAAAATACTTGAACAAAATGTTAGTCATTACATAAACTCATCATCCTTACAATTTTCATTGCTAATGGCTTGCTATAATTAAAACCAAGGATGTGGATTCAACACTAGGAACATCGCATATGGTTGTGTGAGTGTTTAGAGTGACAGTTTCTACTTAAGAGAACTAAGGTGATTATGGCTTCTTAGGTTCTCGAAACACAATAGGTGGCTTTGTAAGTGTCCAGTGATTGTTTCTATATTGAAGAGAACTAAGGAGAGCAGAAAGGTGACTATGGCTTCTTAGGTTCTAGGAACACAGCAAGTGGTTATGTGAGTGTCCAGTAATAGGTGCTATTGAGGGTGAAGCTTGGAGATATTTTTTGAAAGAATAATTGGGTAATTAAGAGCATGGAGGCTTCAAGAAAGAAAGAATACCACAAGGTGCTTGGTCTTATTAGAAATCTTATAGGTTAGGTGAATCAATATAAATCTTTAGTGTGTTATTTTCTCATGTACTACTTCTCATATATTGTTGTTGTGCACTTAAAATCTATTTTTACAAAAGCTAGCTTGTTTTCAAAAGCTTAAACTTTATCTTTGATCAAGATTATTTTTGTAAAACTATTTTATCATCCAAAAGCAACTCCTACTATATGTCATCAAGTAAAAATCAAAAACTATGTACAACAAATTTTGTATCATTGATGAGTAGGTTCTGAAGTAGTAACCAACTAATTTACTTAGTGATTTGTTATAAAACTTCATTCTATCTAGGTACTTGTAAGGAAATGAGTTACTATTGTAAGTCTTCTAATTCTCTTGGTAGAAAAGTTAGACAATCAAATTCAAAAGCTAGTGTGCTTATGTGAAAAATTAGTGAAAGATCACTATTTGATTCCTCTTCTAGTGACTGATTCATTCACTTGAGATTTCATTAAGGAAAAAGCTGGGAGTTTCAATTATATTCCTTAGTCTTAGTTATTAAATTTCACTTGTTAGATAACTCAATGTGGCCATTTGTGGGTGTTTTGACGAGAAACTTCAATTAATATATGTGCTGCTGGAAAATGCCTCAATAAAATGATGTTTTCTTAACTCGATAAAATGATTTTTAAGATCTTAAAACAGTATGAAAATTGATTTAAAAAGGTATGATCTTGCTAGTGCTCAATTATGGTAGCAATTGGGCTTGAATCGCTCATGTTTTCAGAAAAATTATTGATGTTAATTTGAAAATTATATGATGAGTTATGGGCTGGCATATTTTATTAAGATATGCATGAGACTGAATTAGTTATGTGCTTGGTGAAAATTTATTGAGAATTGTGCTTGAATTATGATTTTATAAATGTGTTTACTTGAATGACTTTTATTTGCATGCCTTGACCCCCTAATCAGGGGCATATAGTAGTGGGAGTGCCGGAGTGGTGTGTTAGGCCCCATTTTTATAGCCAAGTTGTTGTATAGGAATTATGATTATGTAATGATTTATATAGGATTCAATTGTTGTGAAATGCTCTGATTTTTGGAAATATTAATTGGAAATAGAAGTATTGTTGCACTTTAGCTAAAAAGTGTTTAACCTTAACTTTATTGGTGGTGACTTAACCACCCTAAATTCATAATAATATATTGAGTGCAAAAGAGTTATAATAATAAAATTGTGACCCTCCAGAAAATAGCAAAATATTGAACTAGCTTTCGAGTTAAAAATAAAGAGGTAGCAGAAATTGACTTAGATTTCTAAAATGATAACAACCATCCGATTAGTATAACTCTCGATATCGTATTTACACTAAGACGCATAATAGAAAAAAGGTAGATATAATATTCAAAACTTAAGGGATAATATACCAATCATAATATCAAGTAGATAGTTGTTGTAAAGACAAAAATCACAAAAAGAGGGAAGTGAATTGAGATATCATTTTTTTTTCGAACTATTTTGAAAGAGCAAAATTACCATATGCATCTAAAGACAAGAAAACAAGGTTTTAACAAGTGCGATAAGATAGACGATACTTAACATATTTAAAACACATTTTTATGAGATAAAAAAAGAACCTCAATCATGAAAGAAAAACAGACGAGAAAAAAAGATAGATGTCCAAAAAGATTTATGTTGATTGATCTCTACTATCACCTTTATCGTCATGATCATTCTCAGTGTTGTTATTGCCTCCACCAATGATGGTAGTCGCGATAACAACGACAATCATGACATTGAAGGTGACGACGATCATAATAATGATAATGATGTGTTAATGAAAATTTTAAAGAAAAAGAAGATTGACATCATATGAGAGAAGTTGTAACTTATAAGAAATGAGAAAAAAGAGAAAAATGTGGAAAGGAGATAAGCGAGAAAAAAATAAAAATTAAATGATAAAATATGATAATATCTTTAAATTTAATTTTGAGAAACAAAAAAAATTAATAAATTTTTTGGGAAAAAAATAATGTTAAGTGCTAACTCACAACAACTAAAGTGGATAACAATCCTCATATTTATATATCTATCTAATAGGGAAACTTTCTTGGGAGATATAAGTTTAATTGTAATCAGACTAGACTATTGTTATGATTGATAGAGAAAATTTTAATTGAGACAAAAATGTCTTCCTTTTTTTGTACATTGAGACAGACATATCTAAACATAGTTTAATTAACTCTTCTCATGGAGAGATAAAGTCTAATGGTGATTAGACTACAGTTATAGTCGATAAAGACAATTTTAATTGAGACAAAAATATCAATATGGTGTTTTTTTACATATACAATATAGTACGAATAATCAACTCTTCTCATGAGATATTATATATATATATATATATATATATATATATATATATATAATATTTGAATTTGAAACTTTATTTAAAGAAAAATAAATATGTACTACTTAAATCATCCATTAATTGGTGAAATAAAGTTTTTAATTCTATTATATGTACATGTTAAAAGATAATAAATTTTGGCTGATGGTAAAGAGATAAATTAGTGCAAGAAAAATGGAATTTTTTTTTCTCATACTTGATTCTTGATAAGAAAAGGAAGATCTTATTAAAAATGATAATTAAGATTTTAAATAAAAATTAATCATTTATAGAAATGATGGAAACATTACACCGATAGCATGATAATATGATGGGGAAAAATACTCCATACCTTATTCAACAAGTTTCAGCTAGTCAAAATCTGACCAATTCTTATTCTCATTCAGAAAAACATAACTTGAATTCTTGATGAATTCCCCATAGAAAACGGAAGAAAATAATTAATCCAAGTTTACAATGCCACACTCTAGAGATATTTCATTAAAACATACTCATTTTATGCTACTCAACTGTTGTCTCTAATATTGTGCAATGAACATAAGAAAAAAACCATTATCACTGTGTGGTAGACATGCTTTTGTGACTGGCCCACGTTGTTCAAACACTGGTCAAGATCAAAAGGCCTATGTAGGGTCAAATGCATGCAATTGTGTGTTATAAAAACGTTGTATATGGTAACATGATAATGTAAATAATGATGCACAAGGAAAATTGAATGAACACACTGGTGGGTTGGGTAGAGGTTCTTGCCGGGGCGCACCAAATGTTATATGCTATCCTAATCAGACCATCATTTTCATGCCCTGTCATTGGCGCCACACGCCTGAACCCTAAGATTTCGTGGCTAACTTTATCTTTTCCTACGTGGAAATACATGTTTCTCTCACAAATGTTAATTATTAAATCATTTTCCTATAATAGGATAAATATATGTGTTTAATTTTTCCTTCTTAATTAATTAACTTATCCATGCAAATTGATCTTATATCAAGATCAATATTAATTAACTAATTACTATTGGCTTAATTATAAGCAAGAGATAAGTTTTAATTTGGCTTACTATTTTTATTCTAGCACATAAATCGGGTACTTTGTTAGACTAGCTCCTCTATCATTAGAAACTGTCGCTTTTCTTCAATTTTTTTCAACTAAAGTTTATATTGAAGCCTATGATTGGATACCATATGCACATAATTCCCGATATTTTAGTTTATACAAAATTTAAGTGAGATGGTACGAAGTTCTGTTTACATGTCAAAGATGAGAAAGAATATTTATTGTAGCTGGTACTTAATGCTTTTGAGTTGTTTGATTTTGCCTTATGTTACACATATTGTTTACCAATCAAATTCTTCCTTAATCCAAATAAGCTAATATGCGAGGGGGTGAATTTACCAATCAAATCCATCCTTAGAAACCTACTTATCCTTTAGATTATTTTTGCAAAGTGTTAAATAATATTGATAATATGCTTTTCATGGGCTAATAATAAGTTTAGAAACAATTTTTATTTCTATGTGCAAATATCTTTTCATGCATAAGAGGGGCCCCAAATAAAAAAAGAAAAAGGAAACCTCAAAATAGCGTATCTTTGAGACCCATCTTAGAGGCGCTGTCAGTTCTCCACAATTGTAATGGTGATTTTGCAATCCATGTCTAGGAAGAAAACTGAAAAGATGTCACCTTTGTTTGTTTGATCCCGAAATTATTACATTGTCCGAGACTATTACATTTTTATGATCCTAATTAATCTTTACCTAACACGTAATTGACGTTTTTAATTTATATGAAAAAAGTTAATAAAATTTGATTTTGTGTCATATGAAAATTATTCAAAATTATGAGTTATACTTGGATTAAAGTTTGGAAAGTAATTCTTGCGAACTCTAATGCAAAATTACAAAATCAATAAACATTGTCTTATGGAGTAAAAATACTTTTGATATCTCTCAACTTTAATCTAAACATTCACTGAAATCACTAATGGTTACAATTTTTGTAGCTTTTCATGGAAGGTCACATCATGTTCACAAAAAGTTGGCTAGTTAGTGGGCTTAGAACCAAGGAATAGAACACCGAAGCTCCTTCACTCAGCCAGCTACTATTGCTATTAGCAAGGTACTAGTATGCCAAATATATTACCAGCCTTATTAGATGTCATCACACTATTATATGCTGCTTATCCTAAGTACATTGGACATGCAGTATGGAGGAATTATTCCATACCAAAACCGCGTATTAAAGTGAAACTTATCTACTATTTCCCATGTACAAAGATTCCAACATGTAACTGATGGAAGTTGCCTAATCTATGCCTCTAATAATTTAAAGAATGAAGATTTGCCACTAGAGTGTACAAATACGTGTTGGATATATAAAATTTCACTATACTACTTTTTTTTCCATATATTTTTATACATATTCTTCTTCTTGGCACGGAAATAGGGAAGCAAGAGGTGGTTATGTTCTCTTATGGTTTGTTGTGGTACAAAATTGACCTGTCATTGCCACTCATCAATCAAGGTCCCTAGAACTGAATTGCCAAAAATTTGACAAAATTGAAATTGTGATGCTCTTAAAGTCATGAGTGTAACTTCTAGGTTTAGACGTGAGCAATGGACTCAACTTTACAATGAAACAAAACAAAAGGGGTTGCTTAATGAAAGTGGAGAGGTTGTGAAAAAGCTTTTAGTTATCCTGAACTAGTGGAAATCAGGCTGGGCTAATTAGAGTGCACCTTTGTGTGCTAGCAAATAATTTAGCCAATATGTTTCGCTTTTTAACTATTGAACAATTTCTTGACTTAACATATAGGACACCATCACATTAAATACAAATCTATAACAAAAAATCAGAAATGCCCTTGATTGCTTGTTTGTTTGTTAATAGCAAATTAACAATTAACAACAACAACCGTTGTGCTCATAATGATTTTCGCTAGTGAATTATTGTGGCAAACTTTATGAAATGAAAAAGCATGGTCATCATCCTCTTATGTGTATTCTGAATAGTCCAATTTGTCCCTACTCAGACAGAACCAACCACTTTAAATTCCCACCCTTTTCAAAATCCTCACGAAGACATGTTGGCCGAGAAGTGATCCTAACCGGTGGTGGTTGGTTTACTTTCCGGCGAACATAGCTATTTCTTACATGCCAAATCCTCAATAGTGGAGAAGCATAGGATCTAAGTATATTATAGAATGTGCTCAAGAGCATCAGTACCACAACATCAATCAAAAAAAATACCTTTTCCAACCCCATATATAATGTCATTTTGGGCTTCCATTACGCACTCACAAGGCATCAACATACATAACCTACTAGAGCCTCTACTACTACTTCTTTCTTCTAAGGTTTCTTCAAAGAGCAACAAACAAAGAAGATGGTGAAGTTCTCAAAGCAGTTTGAGGGGCAACTCATTCCAGAATGGAAAGATGCCTTTGTGGATTACTGGCAACTCAAGAAGGACCTCAAAAAAGTCCATCTTTTTATTAATAACACCAACAATACACCCAACAATACTTCTCTACCTAAGTACATCTTGTCATCAATAAGAAACTACTCTCTATTTGGCCACCAATATAGAGAGCATGGACCAATTCAAGTAATTAATCTATCTTTTTCTCTTAAGACATTTGGAACAAACTTTGTTCAATTTTGGTTGATTCATGAAATTTGTTTTGGTCTTTCTCAGGTCCATAGGAAACTTGCTTCATCATCTTTTAATGGGGACATGTATGAAACTGAACTGTTAGAGCAATTTTCTGACACTGATGCTACTAAAGAATTCTTTGCATGTCTGGACCAGCAACTAAACAAGGTCAACAAGTTCTATAGAACAAAGGAGAAAGAGTTCATGGATAGAGGAGATTCCTTGAAAAAACAAATGGACATTCTCCTAATGCTCAAAACCACATTCAAGGAGCAGCAGAGCAACGCAGGCTCTTCCCATGGCTCCAAGGAAGATCAATCTATCTCATGCACATTCTCTAATGGTACATAACCAACCTCGTCTTTTAAATTTAGATATTTCATGATTCAATGTCCTTCATTTGAATATTTATTCACAATTTTATTGCATTCCAACTATTTTCTTACAATTAGCATACTGTATCATGTGAGTACATATGCCAACCTATATGCATTTCAATATGGAATCTTTATCATAAGTAAATCACCTAACTTCTATCACATGGTTAAGAAAAATGTTAATTGTTACAAAACGGTTTTCGTTTAATCAAACAAACCAGAGTTTTCTCTTATTTTAAAATTTTCTAATTTTTTAATCAATATTGTTTAGAGAAGGGGTTATCATTCTATGTTACTTTTGTGAATACGTTATTCATACTAAATAGTAGCACTGCATGGTTAAACAACATATTTCTTTTCCAGTGATGCTATTTAGTAGAACAACATGTGTACGAATTGCACAAAAATAAGGCGGAATGGTAATATCTTTTTTAAATAAATATTAATTAAAAATTAGAAGAAGAAAAATGATATTAGACAAAAAAAAAACAGTTCATGCGAGTTGGAAAAAAATCCTTTCAAAATAAATTGCATTTTTCTTGTTTTGCTTATTATAGTCAAATATGGAAGAGAGAAAAAAAAAACTTCTACATAAAAATCAACCAAACTAAATGAGCACAAAACCCAAACGATTTTTTTATTATGAAAACAATTAGTTAAACCCGTTTTTTATCATTTTTATATGAAGCATAATATGATGAAGTGATGAGTGATTATGTGTATCTCAAACTCTGTTCACTGCAAACAGAGGAAGACTCTGTTAGGAGCAGAGCACAACAAGAAGAAATGCTAGACACTACTAGCACAGATGATTTGGAGAAAAATGAAGCTCCATTTTCAGATTCCCCTCGAGTAGATGAACTTGCCAATTCTATGCAGATTAAAAGAGAAGATGGAAAATTGAGAACACTTTCTGGCCGTGTAATCAATTGCCAAGGGAAGAATCTGAGGATAAACATTCCCTTGACGACGCCGTCGCGAACCTTCTCAGCCATAAGCTACCTTCTCAGGGAAGATTTGCTCAATCAGTCTTCAAGGAAATGTGGTCCAGAAGGTGCCAACAACATTCACCTAAACAAAACTAATTTGCACCATGCTGAAAAGATGATCAAAGGAGGTTTCATTGAACTCTACAAAGGACTAGGGTATCTCAAAGTTTACAGGTAAAAATATAGTCACAAATTTCTATGGTCACTTGTAAACTTGTTTGTTTAATAAACTTAACAAATATATAGGATTTAATGTGTCAAAATCTAATGTTTTCTTTCAGGAACTTGAACTTGCTTGCATTTATAAAGATTCTGAAGAAATTTGATAAGGTAAGTGAATTAGAGGCTTCAAAGTTGATGTTGAAGTTAGTTTTCAATTATATGTGTATTAACAAAGCAAGCAAAAAAAAACATTTCTATGTGATTTTCAGGTCACTGAAAAACAAATTCTTCCCATCTATATCAAAGTGGTCGAGAGTTCCTATTTCAATAGCTCAGACAAGGTAAATCTCAGGCACAAATGAAAACTGTGTGATACAAAAATATCTAAGTTCTATCATGTCAAATTTTGATGAAATATGTGTATATCAAATCATGTCTAGAGTCTGGCCACAAGTTATGCTTGCACCTGAATGATCACCGACAATCTCAAGTGGCCAATATTCCTATGATTCATGTGTGCACCACTAGATGACCTCGAGTCATGCAAAATAAAAATTAGATATGCTTGTCTGTCACTTGCACAAGAGTTTCTTTAACTTAATTTGTGAACTAGCTTTGCTTTGTTTGCTCATTAGTCTGAGAAATGACAGGTGATGAAGTTAGCCGACGAAGTTGAGGAACTGTTCATAAAAAATTTTGCTGAAGACAACCGAAGAAAGGCCATGAAATACCTTAGACCGAGCCAACGCAAAGAATCTCATGCTGTAACTTTCTTCATTGGTGAGTTACTTTTAGCCAAGTATTTGGTCTTTTTTACTTTTTACTTTTTACAATGTCTTTTGCATTTGCTTGTCAATCATTTTGGTAGAGATCTTTAGGCTTGTTTGCTTTGTGACCAATAGTATCTAAAGAAACCACAATATGGAACCTTTTAAGGCACTAGGCTAAAAGGAATGGCAGGAACTGGTCCACTCTTTGGTGGAAGGGAAGTACAGGTCCCATGCTACTCTATATCATATCTAAACCATATATTACCTTATGAAGAATGAACCTTAAAAAGGCCATCTCAACATATTAGGGAACCATCACAAATGATTCTTTATGATGCCTATGTGGGTTTCACTAACAATATGATACCTCTCTTTAGTGCAATTATTGTACATAATCATGATAACATCAGTTTCATTTCCTTGTTTGTGCAAACCTAAAAGGCTAAACCTATTGATCCTGCTGGCAAAGCTAAAACCATGAAAAAAAATGGTCAAATTTGAAATTCCTTGTTCATAATAATTCATTCTTGGTGAATTTAACCGGTGAATCCATACAAAATTGCCAAACATTTTTTGCATAAATAGTGTTGATTTATAGAAAGTTACTTCTAAGTTCTAACATAACTGAGTATCTTTCAAATAAAATCAGGACTATTTACTGGAACCTTCTTGGCACTTCTTGCGGGGTATGCTATAATGGCTCATGTGACTGGTCTGTATAGACCACATCAAAATTCAGTGTACATGGAAACTGTCTACCCTGTGCTTAGGTAAATAAACCTGATTTTCATAGCAAAAAATTTCATTCAAATTTGCATGGTATTTTCACATCAATAACTTGTGTTATGTTTTTGCAGCATGTTCAGCCTTGTGTTCCTACATTTCTTTCTTTATGGTTGCAACACTCTTGCATGGAGAAAAACTCGCATAAACTACAGCTTCATTTTTGAGCAAACCCCTACCAAGGAACTCAAGTATAGAGACATATTCTTAATTTGCACAATGGCAATGAGTGCTGTGGTTGGTGTAATGTTTCTTCATTTGACTCTACTGACAAAAGGGTATTCATATGCCAGAGTTCAAGACATTCCCGGGCTTCTTCTTCTGGTAAATAGTTTTATATTACATTCACTTTTGCAACTAATGTCTAATACTCAGGTTATAGCTCAACTGAAAATTTAACATTGTTACTGCACGTGCAGGGTTTCTTACTAATACTAGTATGCCCCTTCAACATTATATACCGGTCAAGCCGTTACCGTTTCCTTTGTGTGATAAGGAACATAATTTTGTCACCCCTTTACAAGGTAGTGTTTCCCGCTATCATCAATGTAGCATCATGTCTTCAGGCACAAAACACACTACCACTAACTGTTCAAAAAGTTGAAAAGAAATTTAATGAAAAAAAAATATTGAGCAAAAACAATTATTGTTGTGGACATAACCTCACTGGTTTCTCTCTTGTCTTTTTAGGTTGTCATGCTGGATTTTTTCATGGCTGATCAACTTTGTAGTCAGGTACTAAATCTCTTTTTTACTAACAAATAATAACTTATTCTAAGGGAACAAATTAGTATTTTATTTAATAATTTTATCATTATTTTGTAGGTGCCAATGCTCAGGAACCTTGAGTACGTGGCATGCTACTATATAACTGGTAGCTACAAAACTCAGGACTATGGATATTGCATGAGGACAAAGCACTATAGAGATCTAGCTTATGCAGTGTCATTTCTACCCTATTATTGGAGGGCTATGCAGGTAAAATATTGAGTAAATTAAACTTATACTTCTTGAGATTTAGTCAAATTTCTCCAAATACTCCTCACTCTTTTATCCCTATACTACTCTCTTAATTATTTGAAATACATTACACTGACACTCCCTACTACCCAAGAAACACATTATACCGTGTAATCCTTAAGGGGTTTGCTTATTGGTTAAAAAAGCAGGGTGATTATGTGTAATCTCAAGAAACCTCAAGGGATGTCAGTGTAATAAATAGTATTATTAAAACTGTCCAACCGTCACCAGGTGTCAGCTGGACAATTTTCAAGTTTTTTTTATTTTACATTTATTACTCTTTCTTGTTTTTTGTTTTTCTTAAAAACCGTGCAATGCACAGGTTCCGATGCTAGTTTGCTATAAAATATTTCTCTTTTCCTTCCCTTGAAGCATATTATCCAATCCAATAATTAAGAAATGGATAGGACTAATGTCTCCTAATTGATTTTCCAGTGTGCTAGGAGATGGTTTGATGAAGGGCAAACAAGCCACCTTGTGAATCTAGGCAAATATGTATCAGCAATGTTAGCAGCAGGAGCAAAAGTGGCTTATGAGAAAGATGGGAGTGTAGGATGGCTTTGTGTTCTTGTGATCATGTCAAGTGCAGCAACTATGTACCAATTGTACTGGGACTTTGTAAAAGACTGGGGTTTGCTCCAAATGAATTCCAAGAATCCATGGCTAAGGAATGAATTAATGCTTCAGAGAAAAGCCATTTACTACTTGTCAATGGTACATATCAGGCCCCTCTCTCTTTCTTCACTAAGGAGCCTATGGTGTGGGCCATTTGCATGCAATTGGCACCCCAAAAGCTAGTAGCTTCACTTATCAAAATAAGACAAACTAGCTAATATTTATCATAGTATAAGCAAAGAGGACAGTAACCTTACTATTAGGTGTTTCAGGATAATAAAATGCCACAAAGTGGAGAATAAACATATTCTCAAAAGAAATGCTGATAAGGCCATTACACAAAATTAAAGTGAGATTCCAAATCTAGATCAAAAAAGGATAAAATATAACAACAGATGATTATATTTCGCCTAATAATTATACTAATTAAAGGCAAATATTGTAGAAGCAAATTTTTTTATTTCTTTTCATAAGATTTACAAATATGGGGTCCTCCTCCACTTTAGACCTTGACCATGAAAATTTGTGGCAATTTATGCAGGGATTAAACCTTGTTCTGAGGCTTGCTTGGTTGCAAACTGTCCTTCATTCAAGTTTTGAAAACGTTGATTATCGAGTAACATCCTTATTTTTAGCATCTCTTGAAGTTATTAGACGAGGGCTATGGAATTTCTTCAGGTAAATGAGTTAGCATAATCTTACTTTTAGTTTAATTGCTATGCACGGTCAGTATAAAAAATTAATCAAAAATTATATCGTAGTTATATCTTTTACTAGATTTAATAAACTTTTCAGATATAATAATTTGTAATTAGATGATAACGTATAAAATATTAATTTTTTGTTTTCCGTCATGACACATCGTTCAAGTATAATTTTTGTTTTAATCGATGATGTAAACTTTACATACAAATATATAACAAATAATATTTTATTATGGTGCAGATTGGAGAATGAGCATCTAAATAATGCTGGCAAGTTTAGAGCAGTGAAGATAGTACCACTTCCTTTTCATGAAGTGGATGAAGAAGACTAATAATAAGGCCATTTAGGTGATTTATTCGAGGGTAGGGGATGCTTCCAGACAAGTATTTCAAGGAGAAGATTTTGTTGTCTTTTAGTCAAGTTGATGTATTATTGATCAACTTGATTATTTCATTTGGTTGATGATTTGCCAGATATCATCCTCAGTTCCACACACAATTTTTCATTAACATGAAATAGAAAATTAATGAAAAAGGTGCGGTTCCACTGTTGTTTTCATGCACTTTCAGATCCCTTATTATTATCCCACATTATGTAAAATTGCAACAACTAAAGAGAGGGAAAAGCGAAAAAGCATGCTTTTCTCCAATAAAGCTGTTGAGGTCTAACATGCTTTGGGAATATGAGCGAATTATTCCTTAAAATGACTTGGCCAATCCTCTTTTTCTTAGTTTTTGTGATTAACTGATTATGTTAGCAATATTCCCTTGTTAAGGTCTAATTAAAATGCTATATTCAACATAAAAAGCAATGCTAAGACAATATACTTTTCTGAGAGAAAAAAAGAAAGCTTTGTAAATATTCATTCAATATAAAATGAGTTTAATTAATTTTGGTACATTATTAGTATAAATATTCTTAATTAACTAATTAAAAATCAGTTTAGATAAACTATTGAAATAATTATGATAAAAATCTATCATTTCAAAGTATAAATGTGTTCCACTTAAGTTCTAAATAATACATATGATTGAAGTGTTGAATTGTTTATAAATGAATACAGAACAATTACCTATTTCAACCAATCAAGCATCAATTTCTTAAAGTGGTTCATACAAGAGGCATTGCACCGAGACAACCAATCTTGAAGACACTACCACAAACAAGTCCACAACTGTTTACGACCCAAGATGCATTGCTCTTTGCCTCGTACAATTGGTCTGAAATAATTCTCAGGTAGACTTGAAAATTATAATAATTATCCGATGTTTGTTTTTTAGGCAAAAAATAATTGTCCCATGTAGCATATATATCATTTTGTTACATAATATAATATTTCAGTGTTGTCATTTTGACTTCAGTCAAGTCATCCACAGTTATCATGAGCCCACCAAAGTTATCACGCGGTGAAGGGTTGCTCCATTCTGTACTTTTTAGTTTTTTAGTTTTTAATAAGTGGATTTTGAATTTAAATTGAATCCAATCCAAATTGAAATGGGAATCAATCTATATATATTCGGATATTCCACATTTAATCTATCTATCTAATATCTATTGTCCTGTCAAAAATCTATCTATCTATTGTTATAGATACACAAATTTAATGCTAAAAATTTGAAAATTCATAATTGTTTATTTTTTTATTGATTTTAATAAAAAGATAAAATAAAAAATATTTGATAATCATTTAACCGTACAACTCAAAAATTTGACACATCTGAATAAATAGACTTATTTAACAAAAAAAGTTCATATTCAATTTCCTCTTTGTCTATAGTTTTCTTGACTCAGTCTCATCCACATACCACAAGCGGATTGCCGAATTAACTTAGTATATATATTCATTATTTTCGATCTTTTCCTGTGAATAAATAGACCCTTAAATGTAGTTCTGGTTCATCCCAATTAAATATAATTGGTAGTGACTTTATTAACGTCAAGCTTGTTCGGTTATTAGAACAAATTAAATAATTTATTATTTATTTTACCCCTTTTTTAAACATTTTGTTGTAAATACTTTGTAAATTGGATTTTGGATGACTTGAATCTCATGTATAATTTGTTGAAGCGTATGCATGCTCTTAACACACACTTCACAATCACTTTCCTCTCACACCTTTGGATCCTATACCTTGGGCTTTAAAAGTCATAGTGTAAATTTAGTGCATTATATATAAGTGGGAGAGTTAGTCTAAAAAGATTTAGATATTTGTAGAAACAAGTCACACAACAAATCAATAAGATAATTTAATTTTTTTTTATCCATATGTTAATCGTTATATTTATTAATAAGAATGATCGGATTCGTGATATTTTATCATTCTTTTTTAATTATTTAACTAATATTATATCTCCATCAACGATCTGACTTACATATTACCATTATATCTCCAACAACAATCTAACTTACATATTACCAATGACCTCTAAATTAATTAATTAAGTAATATGTGTGAATTATTTTAAACTCTTTATACCTAAATTTAATTCCAATGAGAAAGTATTTATTTTTTGGTAGACAGAAATTATGTATATTAATTAATAGCATAAGGGTAAAAAAATAACATTAATATTAATTGTTAAATCTTATTTTTTTTGTATCGGGAGTTGTTAAACTTAAATCTTAATTAGACCATAAAATTATCAAAAAAAAATTATACACATTGATTCTTAGAAATGTATTCGGATCGGATCAATTTGGGTTGAGTTTGATCAAATTTGTGATTCAACTCAATCAAATTTAAAATGTTGATCTGGATCGATTTTTCAAGAAAAAATAAAACTCAATCAAAACTGACATTTTAGTAAAGGTTATGATTACATTGGGTCAACAAGTCAAAATATTTAATTTTCGATTATTTTTTAAAATCTTATATTTTTTTATAACCTTAATATATTATTTATAATTGTTATGTGTAGTTAAATATTGGAAGAAAAGTTTAAGAAAAGAATTGTTATCATGATCATCACATAGGCTAATATACTATATTAAACATGAAATTGATAATTAATGCTAACGTGGACATATGGGATTATCCTTCAATTATATAATTTAGTGACAAATATATCCACAAAATATATAACCTTAATTAGTCCACAAAATATATAAATTTGATTGATTGAAATCAGTAACAAGATACATGCACTAACAACATATTACACTTAAAAAGTTTTTAATTTTGTTATTGCAAATATTTATTATAATATATTTACAATGTCAATATATCATAATAAATCAAGACTCAAGAGGAGGTAGGCATGGGTAAATTCTCTAATAAAAAATTAATTTGTCAAATCTTAAATGGATCATCCACAAGTAGAATAAAACAAGTATGAGAGATCTAACAACCAAAACTACGATGTTTTATAGTTTTTTTTATTCGGTTTGTGACTACCTATATAATTATAATATACTAAAAAAAGTGATAGATTATACTTTCAAAGACAAATTAGTTTCATTTTTTTTCTTTGATGTTTATTATAAATATATAAGTAATCACTAATTGAGAGAAAAAACTATAAAAATATTGTAATTATGGTTATTAGATCTTTCATGTTTATTTTTTTCTACTTATGAATGATCCATTTAAGATATGATAAATTAATTTTTTATTTAAAAACCTACCTCTGCCTTACCTTCTCTTAAGTCTTATTTTTTTTGTGTGATAAGTTGACATTATAAATGTAATTATAATTATAATATATTATAATAAATATTTGTAATAAAAAAATCAGAAAATTCTAAATCTAGTGTGTTATTGATGTATGTATCTTGTTACTTATATCAACTAATTAGGTTTATATATTTCTTGGATATATTTCTCAATAAGTTGTATAATTGAAGGATTAAAATCTCGATAAATTATTGAATTAATGATGTATTTGTGAGTAGTTTTAGTCATTATGGTTCACATAAACATTAATTTTGTGACATTTTCGTCTTTGGATATTAAGTAGTGGAGTTCTCTAACATTAATGGGCAAAAATTAATGGTGAGACAAATTTATATTACTTTTAAACTTTTGGGATTAAATTTTATTTTTTTTCATCCTTCATATAAAAAATGACTATTTTCTATAATAATAATAATAATTAACAGATATACAAGTCGGATCGGTATATAATAAGTTTAAAAATTAAAATTCATGATCTAATCTAAAATTTAACATATTTAATTGATTTGATTTTCATCTAGCTCAAATACAAAAGTTATTCGATCCAAATTATTTAAATTGATTTGGATTAATTAAAAAATTTGTGAAGAATGCTTATCCGTGAACAGCCCGATAGATTCTACTGCATCATCTATTTTTCACAAACAAACCCTCTCGCTCTCTGTGCGTGGGTAGATACATAAACAGAGTCTTGTCTTGTCTCACACAAACCAGCACTAATGGCGGCAAGCGCACTGTATAGTGCCCCTATGCTCCTTCATCCTCCTCTCTCGCACCCTAAACCTATTCACTCCCTCTGCTGCTTCAACCCTCCTCCTCCCATTAGCCTCTCCAGGTTAGGTTTCTATTCACACCCCCTTTTCTCTCTTTTAATTCCATAGTTTTAAATTTCATTCATTTTGGATTTTTTCTTTCAGGTTAAAGTTTTCTGGTGCAGCAGTGGCACCACCAAAGCTTCCCCGTCGGGTGTTTAGAGTACACGGCTTGCTGGGTCACGACTCTGGGACTGCCCCACAACCAGAAACACCAAATTCTGAAGCGGTTAGTGATTTATTATTATTGTTATTATTATTATTATTGTTTATGTTTTTAGTCCTTTAAATTTAGGGTTGTCTTTTTAGTCTCCTAACTAAACTTTGCATTTTTTAGTCTCCAAATTTCGTGAAATGGTTTTTTTAGTCCTTGTGACTCATTTTTTACGATTTAGATGAACAATTCGTGGCGATCAGGAAGGACTTTAAAAGCATTTCGCGAATTGGAGGGACTAAAAAAAATGCAAGTTTTAATTTGGGAGACTTAAACAAACAAACTTTCAAATTTGAGGGACTAAAATTATGTTTAAGCCTTATTTTTACTGTTATTATAAATGAAAATGAATTTAATTTATATGCATTGTAAGTATAAAACTGTGTTACATACATATCTAATAACATTTAATCATTTTACTGCATTAATATAAACTGAGTTCTTATTGAATGTCTGTGTAATATTGTTTTACACTGACAGTGCATATAAATGAAACTCAAAAAAAGAAAAAGAAAAAATAGGTTATTTGTATGGTTTTTAGTTTCTGGATTTTTCTGACTCTGAGGTTATGTTTTGCTTGTAATTTATGTTATCATTAATGAATTACAAAAATGTTATCTTGTTTTAACTTCTTTTTTTTCTTGCCTCAATTATTTTCACTATTAAGGCTTGGCTGTTTCTATTGTATGTATCTTAATTCATCTCCCCACCTAGCAGGTTATGACTCATATTCTGTTATTGACTTTCTATCACTTTATGATGTAGTTGTACATCTAAAATTAGAAGAATAGCTTTAGTTTCCTCCATTATGATATTCTGAAGGAAACTTGTTTTTGATAAGTTGTTATGGAATTATGGTCTTAATCATATATTTCTCTTGTTGGTACTTGGTAGAGATCATGATGCATGATCTTCTTCTCAAATATTTGTTTTGTCTATAGTTCTTTGACATTGATATATATTTATACTTTGCATTTCCAGAGTGCTAGTATTGACTTAAATCTTCCAAGAAGAAGTTTGCTTGTACAGTTTACATGTAACTTGTGTGGTGAAAGAACAGAGAGGCTAGTAAATCGGTTAGCTTATGAAAGGGGTGCTGTCTTTGTACAGGTATCTGTTATTTCTTGAGTCCTAGTGATATTGAACATGTATGATGAATTTGTATATTTAACAGTAGTGTCTAAATGGTGTTGGCATTCTCTTTTATTTCCTTTAATGCTCTTTTCATGGTTGTCATTTGTCCAATATTTTATTAAAACTTCTTTTTATATAGTTATGAGAGTTCTGTAAATTAGTAAGTGTGGGATAGGGGACAGGGATCTCCTCATGAAGGAAGGGGGAAAACACATGTTATGCAGGACCTGCTGGAACCTTAATCTGATGTCATATGTATGTCTCCAGACTCCAGGCATTGTCCCAACATAATCTAAGATGGTGGTTTCTGCTTTTTAGAACAAATATGACAAAAGAATTAAAAGATTGAGGATATATGCATTCCTGCAGAGTTTCAATTATAGCAAAAATAATTACAATCTGAAAGTAAATAGAGGCAGAAATGAAACTGATTGTTGAGGAAAAGACGAAGGGTTAAATATATTGTGTGGTTTTAGACATAGTTCATAAACTCGCATATAGAAGACACATCAAGTGGGATGTGTGAGAGGCAAGAAGACTGGATAATGGTCCTTGAAAATCTTGCATGTATGGTTAGGATTAGAAATATAACAATATATCATATTTTTTTGTTCTAAGCTATAGAACACATGTATGATCTAACAGTCCAGATGTAATCTTATCACTCATAATAAACCTCTTCTCTCAATATATATGCCCAAAGAGAGAGGGTGAGCAAATGTATGATTACTTTATTTTTTCTTACAGGTTGAATTTTTTTCCAAATATCAACAATATTTCTATTCTTAATTAGAAATACGACTGCTTTTTTTTTTGGGAAAAAAAGTAAAAGGCCCCTTATTGGATTTGAACTGATGACTTACGCCTTACCATGGCGTTATGTTATACATAGTTCATGTAATCTAGCTCTTACTCATTTTTACCTTTGTTGCCTGGGTTTGTAGTTTTGCTTATATAAACTCATTATATGGAGAGAGAGAGAGAGAGATTAAATATAATTTTGTTTTGCATAGTTAATGCAGTATATCCATTGCTCATCTTTACTTTTGCTGCAAGTTAATGGTTTTCTTATACAGATATTCTGTTATACTATATGTAGCAACTTTTTCCATTAAATAATTGTCATTTTCTCTTCTTACTGTTGCCTTCACATAATATAAAGAGAATGAGATTATGACATACACTGCTTCATATATGTAGTTTTCTATAAAAATTTATTAACGATTGCTTGTTGCTTATAACTTAGTAAGCTGTTTGCTCAAGCTAAAGCTTCATTTTCTTGACATTTGCATATAATTAAGTATTTTGACTTTTTTTAGGGATGATATGAGGGGTTGTCTCCAAATATATTCATGAATGATGCTTTAAATTATGACCATCTTTGTTGCTACATCAACATTTCACTAGCTGCCGACATGCCATATCTGCCCCATGTTTATGTGTATGTAGCAAATTTAGGTGCACCATATCTTTAGTCTTTATTCTGTAAATTATCATAATGAAACACCAATTTTTGCCTACAAGAAAATAAAAATAAATTCCCAGCCATCTACCTTTTCCTGGGATTTGAGTTTGGTGGTGCTAATCATATAAAGGAAGTAACTGGATTGCATTGTGGCATGTCAGCTTATTCTGAAAGTTCAATAACTTTTGGAATGGCTGATGCTGGTGGATTGTGAATGCAAATGTGTTAAAAGTTAATTTGTGTTCATGATGTTGGGGCCAATTTTGTGGTTACCTTTTAATCTTGTGATGCTAAGTAAGCTTTTGTTTTTGGAAACCCTATTGATGATGGCCATGTTATTTTCTCATTCTTTTATTTATTCTATATAGACATATTGTAAAATTAATATTATGCAAACTCTTATTCTATGCAAGTAATTGGAATTTCATCTGACTAGTGTGCAGGATGTCTACAGCATCACAAACTAGTTGACAATCTGGGACTTATCACAGAATATGACTTTCGGGAGAAAATAAACATAGACTCAGAAACTGATCAAGTTTGATGTAATAATTTATAAAACTAGAATTTGTGTGACATTTCTGATTATTTCCATCATTCAAAATTTCAGATTCATTAATATTTCTGAGCAAAGATCACAACAACAAAAATGGAAAGAATCATAGGTATAGATTTTCATCATTCAGATCTATGCACTTGGAAAGATTTTATATTTTGCAAACCGAATAACTTATTAAAGTGAATCCATGGTCACCCATGACACTTGCTAGCAGCTGTAGCCAGTGACAGCCAGCAAAACAATTATAGCAAGTCCGGCTGTTGCCCATATGTTTCTCCCTTGCTGGTGGTTTGATGGTGCAGCATTCTGACCGTAGAAAAAAGATGTGATCAAACAATGTGATATTGATAGACATATATTTGTATATAATTGTAATTATAATTTGATATTTCATTAAACAAAGATATTACCAAATTCAGACTTGGTGATGGTGCTGGTGCTGTGTCTGATTCTGCTGTGGAATCAGGTGGTGCTGGGGGACTTTTGCGAATAATTGTTGGAGCTGGAGCTGGTGCTTGATGCCTTCTGTGTCTGTGTCTGTGCCTGTGCCTTCTATGCCTATGGTGTGCTGGTGCTGGAGCCGGCACCTCTATCACTGGTGCTGGTGCTGGTGTTGCGGTTGGCGGTGGAGGAACAGGTGAGGGTGTTGGTGCCATCTTTGTGGGTGCAGGTGCGGGTGCAGGTGCTGGTGTTGCCTTTGCTGGTGCAGGGGCTGGAGGTGTTTTAGCTGGTGTTGGGGCTATCTTTGGTGGTGGTAATGGTGGTGGCGAAGCAACAGGTGGTGGTGGTAGTGGGGGTGGTGAGACCAGTGAAGGATTTGGTGGTTGTGGTATTGGACTTTGGGGTGGTGGGGCTTTTGGGCTTGAAGCAGGTGCAACTTTGTGAGCTGGTGGTGTCACAGGAGCAGGTTTTGGAGGTGCATTTGCAGGTGGCTGGGATGTAGTTGGTGGTGTACTTGTGGCGGGAGGGGATGCTGCCACTGTGGGTGGTTGTGTTACTGCCGGTGGCGTGCTGGAAGATGGAGATGTTGCAGTTGGGGTTGTTGGTGGCAAAGTTGTAGATGGCAACATTACCGGCACAGTTGCTGGTGCTTGAGCATTGCAATCTAGCTTGCAGCAGAGGCTTATCATAGCCAAAGCCCAGAAAATTGCAGCCATTTTATGTTGAATGTGTGCTGTGGTTGAGAATCGAGAGAGTTTGCTTCTTATATTATGGGCTAGGTTGAAACGTATGGTGTCGACTATGTGTGGAAGGAAAGATGTAGCCTTCATGTGATTGTGACAATTTAAATAGTAATAATCTAACAAGGAACGTTAACAATGGAAAAAGTAGAGGTATGATGTAGTTTCCCTTGCATCAATGGGGGAAATCAGAAGTCCTAGTCATTTAGATTTTTATCAAAGCTTCACACATTCAACGTTCATATTATGGTTATGGCCTAACTTGTATTTTAAGTAGACTTAATTTTCATGTTTAATGAGATAAAAGGTTGGGTGGATGTAGGATGGGGCAAGGAGGGTAAAAAAGAATAAAGGGTTTCATGTTAATGAGAACAAAATTTCACTTACTAATTTGGATGATGGTATAAAATTATCTTTACTATGAAGATTTTATCTAAGTTCATAAAAGGATACCTGTGATTGAAGTGTTGAATTGTTTCTTAATGACTACAAGTAGATGAAGACAAAGTAATTTGCTATTTCAACCAATTAAACATCAATTTGTCAAAGTGGTTCATATTTCATACTAGAGGTGTTGCATTGAGATAACCACTCTTAGAGGCACTGCCACAACCGTTTTCAATCCAAAAGGTTAACTCCAGCCCTTTCTTAGAAGGATATGTGGAATTTTCTTCCTACATCCAACATATTTTTTCATACACCTAACAATGAGAGGGAAAAATAAAAAATACCCTTTTGATGCATGCGATCTTCGTGTTATTAATATGTCATTCTAATCAATTAAGCTAATAGGTAATTATGTTAAAAAAATAATTAATATTGCTATATATAACACTAAAAATTTTAATTTATATTTAATACACATATAAGTTTACATAATAAATTTTGTAACAATTGATTTTGATTTAATAATATATTTTTTACATATATAAATTTTATTAAACTTATGATTTTATGCAATCCATATGATATTATGCCATACCTGTGAGACATACGGATTGTCATTGCCAATCTATATAATCCATACGTAAGGGTATTTTTGTTTTTTTTCTCACGGATGCAAGGAGAAAGTTAGATCTTGGAAAGAATAAGGTAGACTAAACCAAACCTTGTAAAGATGGGAACATATATTTAGCTCATACAACGGTTTGAAATATTTTACAAAAAGAAAATAAATAGAAAAGCTATAATACTTTTCATTGTAGCGTATCATTGTTATTATGTTACAATTTTAATGTTGTCACTTGTCATGATCTTCAGTAAGTCATCCGAAGTTATTATGAACCCACCAAAGTTATCATGCGGTTAAGGGTTGCACCATTTTGTACTTATATTAAGTGGATTTTGAATTAAATGAATCTGAATTGAAATGGGAATCAATGTATCTATATTTTACATTTTATCTATGTATTTCGAAATGTAAGTATAACGATAAAAAAAAAGGGAATAAAATCAAATAAAATAACAAGATGCATGGTAGATCTATGCCTCCTTGGTAAGACAACACCTTAATAGCACCACAAAACCTTGGATATTAAACATATTACGTGGCTGGGAAGGTTTTGGAGGAAAAACACGTAAATATTAACCTAGCTCGAATTAATGTAAATTTATAGCGTATTTTATGCAGATGTCTATGTTTTAAAGCTTTATTGCATGTTATTAGTATTGTATACGTTAAGAAAGTAACCTCAACTTTTTAGTAGTATTTTTTTATATTTATTTAATTTACTAGGAAAATTCTAGAAAATGAAGCCAATGTCCACCACATGCTAGTATTTCATGCAGCGTTAGGTGCCTTTGAGAGCGTCAGGTACTGACAAAGCATTGAATTTACTATGTTTAAGTGTGGAGCGCTTGTATTTCAGCGTTGAGTGTATCATTAAATAGTTCATGATAAGTAACGTTAGGCGCTAAATGTGCGAATTAAAACCCACTTAAGGCATTAATGACAAGAGGAAAGAGCTTATAGCTTTTAGAAGTTTGAGGTCGGGATTTTTGGAAGTCAAAATCATTGGAGACTTGCACACTATGTTTGGTAGCAGGGAACAACCGAGAAACGGAAGGAAGGAGTGGGAATAGAGCTGATTTAGAAAAAAGTTTAAATATATTTTAGTATCTTAAAGTTGAGTCATATTTTGTTCTTGGTTCTCTAAATTTTAAAGGGTTAAATATGATATTGGTTCCTAAAAATTACAATAAAATTATATTTTCCTTGTGTATCATTTGTAAATGCATAACAGAAATACGATTTTGATGAATGTTTCAACTAAGAAACATAACATTATCATATTTTCATTGTGTGTATATAGCTGATGTACAACAAACTATAATTTTGTTGTGTTCATTTTATTTCAACTCAATAAAATCATGTTTTCATTGGCATCAAAACATTGAAAAAAAAAGGTAATGAGTGTACCACTTACAAAAGACTAGGAACAAATCTACACAACTCAAAATGTAGGAAAGAGCTAAAAAATGAAGAAGGAAGCAGAAGGGAGGAGAAATGGGGGGGGTGGTGCAGCAGCAAGAATGGGAAGGGAAAGAGGAAGGTCAAGAGTGTACGGAAACTGAAGGGAGATAGCATTGTCTTTTTACAATTGGGATTGTCTTTATACACCCAGCAAAAGTCTAATACACCCAAACCTTAATAGTGCAAATCCGTAAATGCCCCTAGTTTTAAACTTAAGTGTTGGCACTATTCATTTGCCCTCTTCACAACATGCACCTCGTCTCCTTGCTGCGATTTTGTTTCGTTTCCTAGCGCACATCATCGATTTGGTTTAGGTCCTCCACAGGCCGCATTGCTCATTGGTCGTTGATTGTTGGTGGTGGTTGATTGGTGGTAGATAATGTCGACTGCTATGAGTCCTTCCTCTTTCGTTTTCGCTTTGTTTTCTGGTTTCGCAGATTGGAGAATCCGAATACTCCATACGGATTGAGTAATTCATAGGAGTCATACCGATTAACCAATCTGTATGACTCCTATGTAGTACTCAATCTGTAAGAAGTATACAGATTCTCTAATCTGTGAACCTCATACGGATTGAGTAATCATTAGGAGTCATACACATAATGTTTTTTAAATCAGCTAGGTTATATTAATGGCTAAATAATTTGTTGTTTATTGATTATTTTACATATTTGAGGCCTTAGGAAAGTTAATTAAATTAGATTATATAATTATATATTGTAGTAATGATGATAGTAGTGTTTTTGGATCAATGGAAATTTGATTTATTTCCTATACATTCTATTAAATAGAAATAGAGAACTACAAAAAAAACATAGCAGCTTTATAATATTGTTATTGTATAGGGATCATATATAAAGCGAAGATGTTTTAAATTCACGAAGAGAAAGATACTGAAAGTTTAAGCCTTATGATTTAACTTGTATAGTGAATGATTTAAGTTGTGATGCACATTGTTTTTTTGAATTATAAGCACATCATCATCATCTACATCATATATGGTCACTTCCTTATAGTGCAACCTTATGATTTAACTTGTATATTGGATTATTTAAGTTGTGACCCATATTGTTTTTTTTGAATTATAAGCACATCATCATCATCAACATCATATATGGTCACTTCCTCATAGAGTAACCTATTGATTTAACTTGTGATTTAAGTTGTGAACCACATTGTTTTTTAATTATAAGCACATAATCATCATGAACATCATATATGGTCACTTGTTGGTATTGTAATGTTGGCAAGTAGTCCTTTTTGCAGTTTTCCACTTAACATCATATATGGTCATACCTTATACCTGTCAGCATTTATATGCACAACATCATTGAAAGATGAAATCATTTGTGTGTATAAGGAACAAAAAACTTATAATTAAGTTGATTAGATATTTTTTTATTGATTTAACGAAAATTATTTGTTGATCTTAGATGTGTGTCGTTGAGTTTTTGAAGTTGCATGTATATTAAGTAGTTTGGTATTATTTTCATTGTTGGTTGGTTTGAAGTGTGACACAATTAAGCACTTGGAACCACATGTTATGGTTAAAACATTAGGATTGTGTCGAGCATTAGGGCGAGATGTAGACAGAGGAAGTGGTAGAGACGATAGTGGGAATGAAGAGTCAGCCCCTCAACGTCGTAGGCCTACGGCATCTGCCAGAAGACAACGGCCGGGGGCAGCTGTTGTTGAGGATCCTCCGGGTCCGAACCTCCATGCAGGGGCTGCTATTCATGAGGATACTCATGTTGAGGACCGACTGTAGAGCCTGATATCCCTGGCATGGATGATGCAGGTGATGAAATACAATCTTATCCAGCTGGCCCGGAGGCCCGTTCAGTGTTAACAGAGTATGCTGAACATGTGGCTCTTCGAGTGTGGGAAGGACATGTAGTTATATGTTTCATTCATAACAAATTGCTTTTATTTTTCAACCATATAATTGTTATTCATGTAATATTTTGCATGAACGCCCTTAGTTAAAATTGGCGTCCCACGGAAGAAAAGTTCACAAATTTGGGGGACCTGCACTAAAGATTGAAGGATTGGTTGCTGGTACGGGCTTAGCCCCTTTGATTTCATGCTCAGTCGATACCGAAGACAGGGGATTGCTCTCGGCTTTCGTGGAGAGATGGCACTCTGAGACAAGCAGCTTTCATTTGCCCGTAGGAGAGTTGACTATCACCTTGGATGATGTCGCTTCGTTGTTGCATCTCCCCACCGTAGGAGCTTTCTTATCGTTTGAGATGATTGATGTTGGATAGGTTGTATATATGCTTGTTGAATTGCTTGAGGTATCTGCAGAAGAAGCTGGAGCGGAGATTGACCAATGCCATGAGGTATATGTTCGGTTGTCTTGGCTACGAGACTTATATGCTATGAACTGTCAGTCGATGACATAGTCTCATGCGTTACTCTGTCGGACATATGTTTTACATTTTGCCTTCACATTCTTCTCAATGTGAAACGGACACAGTAAATTGGTTGACTTAGGGAATACAGTTTTCACTGCATTCATCAATAATCTCTATCAATGACAATGACATCTGGGAAAAATTGACTTTTCATAAAAATTCCTCTAAATCGTTCTAGGGTCCAAACAACATTGTTTATGCGTTCGACTTCTAAATAAACAAATGCAGCTGAGAATGTTATCCCAGTAGGAGTCACACCAACAATGTCAAGTAACGAAAGTCTATACCTGTTTGTTTTGTATGTGTTGTCTATTAGAAAAACAACATGATATGCATTGCTCAACTTCACTGCATCCGGATGTGTCTAAAATAGGCCACGTATGACATTTTCATCCTTCCCTCTATGCCAATGAATATACATGTCGCGTTCAAGAAGTTTCATTAATTGTTGCAATTCAGTTTTACCTTCTCTGATACGCATACGGTATGTATATCTTGCATTGATTACTTGCCTCACAGATGTACAATTATTGGGATTGTGTTCCTTCAAAGTTAGAAGAATATTAGCAACAATAATCTTCTCATCCTCTGTTAGTCGACATAATAATTTCACCATTCACCCTTCACCTCCTGGAACTGGTTTGCCTCGTAGCTTAAATGACAATTACATTTTCTAGAGCTAGTCACGGTAGGTACCATATCTTTATTGAATGTTTTATACTTTTCACTCCTTTCACAACCAATTAAAACAAATGATGTTCTTCCTTTCTTTCCATTTGACATGTCCGACCTCATTATGATAGCTACAAAACCATTCTCATATGCAACAGTTCGAGCCCATTTTAATACATCCTCACGGGAAGGAAACACCTACAATAATCGATAAAAAATGTTCAACTTCCATAAATCATGCATTTAACAACTTTAACCAAATTCAAAATAATATAAATACTTTAGAAGTCTTGAAAGTTGCAAAACAATCGATTGAACATTTATTATTTTCAAACGCGCTAGGTTCATCTCCGATACCTTCATTCATATTAATTTATTCAGACATAATACGATCATACATTCACTCATCGTTGTCCATCTTTACAAAAAATAATAAATTTAAATAAGTGACAAATAAAACACATTATAATAATATTTAACCACATTAAAGTCATATTATAAACAAATCCTATACACTTTTTATCACCATCAATATTACCAATTAATTAAAACATTAACAAAAAAATTGTTGATTACAAAATTAAAAATATCCTAAAAATACATTTCAATATACAACTAATTTCAATTTTAACCTACTTATTTTTTAATAATAAAAATCATTTTTTAATAAATATTTCATCATTTTAATTATATTTTTTAGTGTAAATCAACACAAAACTGTATTTTCAGGACAAATATCTATTTTCAGCTACTTATTTTTTTGATAATTAAAATCATTTTTTATAATTCAAATAATTTGATAATAATTTTTAATAATTATTTAAAAATTATTTATGTCGTACGGATTAAGCAATCTGTATGCTTCATACATAGCAATCTGTATAAAACATACAGATTGAGAAATCCATATGCAACATACAGATTGTATGAAACATATGGATTACGTAATTCGTATAATCCATACGGATTACTTAATCCGTAAGTTAAAAAAAAACTTACCTCCAGCATAACCAGCAGTATCTCCGACGACCCCCAACCACCTCACAGCTTCCACGACTACTATTGCACAAGCCAAAACTACAACCTCCAACTTCAACAACACAAATCCTACGAAAGACTAGCATAAATCAGACTTCAAACCAAAACAAAACCAACACCCTACACCATGCTTACCATCAGCACCATTAAAAACAAGCAAGGGTATTTTGGCCATTTAAATAAATTGGAATGGTGTATTACACTTTTGCTGGGTGTATAAAGACAATCCCTTTATAATTTTCCAAAGAGAATAGCATTTTAGAGGAAGAGAATGACAACTCCCTTATTCAAAAACTAAGTCAAATTTTAAAAACATTAGACACATGGGAGGCTTTTACTTCCTAAACCCGTTTTTTTGCTTCCTACACCCCCAAAAAGTCTCAAACGATCAATAATACCCTTGCCTCTCCCATGCATGCTCTATCTCCACCCAACTACCCAAACACCCAACACCACTGTCGCAACCACCCAATACCACGCAAATACCACCTTCGCAACCA
Organism: Glycine latifolia; assembly: GCA_013407115.1. Lineage (NCBI taxonomy): Eukaryota > Viridiplantae > Streptophyta > Magnoliopsida > Fabales > Fabaceae > Glycine > Glycine latifolia. Next base: position 27,502,296 of record CM023948.1, on the reverse strand, counting down.
CCCAACACCTTGCAAACAACACACACAGACACCACCGCCACACAAACATGATTTTTGTTTTCTGAAAACACCTTTTTGAAATTATGTTAGCATAATTCTGGAAAGGCTTTTCTGGAAAACAAAATTCATGTTTTCCATAAACAAGTTTCCAAAATGAATGTTTCCAGAAAAGTTTTTTCATAATAGCTTTTCTAGAAAACAACATGCATTCTGGAATATACAACGGAATCACGTATCTGAAAAGGTGCCTCACATTTGTGCTTAAAGGTCCTTAACAAAGTCATGGACGCTTGCGACTCCAACTAGATTGGGTCGCCAAGTTTGGTATTTTAAATTAAGACTATCTTTGTTGGTGCATCAACCTTTCACTAGTTGCCAACTTGCCATATCCGATCCCTGTTTATGTGTATGTAACATATTAATGTGCACGATTTATTCTATAAAATATTAAAATGGAACACCTATTATTTTCCTTCAGGAAAAGAAAAATAAATTTCCAGCCATCTACCCTCTCCTGGTTGAGTTTGGTGTTCATCATACAAAGGGAGTAACTGGATTGCATTGCTGTGTGTCAACTTGTTCTGAAAGTTCATTGACTTATGGAATGGCTAATGTATGCAAGTGTGTTAAAGTTTTATATGTGCTCATTTTCTAGCGGCCAGTTTTGTGGTTACATTTTAATCTTGTGCTGGTGATTATGCTTTTGTCTTAGAAAACCTTATTGATGATGGTCATATTATTTTCTCATGCTTTCCTTCATTCTTTATAGACATATGTTGTAAAGGTAGTGTTATGCAAATACTTATTCTTTGTAAGTAATTGATGGGAATTTCATCTTAATAGTGTGCAGGATATCTAAGGCATAACAAATTAGTTGACAATCTTGGACTTGTCAGGGAGTACTACGACTTTCGGGAGAAAATAAACATACACTCTGAAACTGATCAAGTTTGATGAAATAACTTATAAAACTAGAGACATTTTGTTTGACATCTCCAGATTATTTTCATAATTCAAAAATTCATATCCATTAATATTTCTGAGCAAAGATAACAACAATAAAAAAAAGAATCATAGGTATAGATTCTCATGATTCAGATCTATACAAATTGAATGATTATATATTTTGCAAGCAAAATAACTCATTAAAGTGAATCCATGGTCTCCATGAGACTGCTAGCAGCTGTAGCTGGTGATGGCTAGCAAAACAGTGATAGCAAGTGCAGCCGTTGCCCGTATATTTCTCCTTTGCTGGTGGTTTGATGGTGCAGCATTCTGTGAAATGAGGAAGAAAAAAATGTGATCAAAACAATGTGATACTGATGAAACATATTTGAATGTAATTTGATATTTCACTAGACAAAGATATTACCAAATTCAGACTTGGTGATGGTGCTGGTGTTGTGTCTGATTCTGCTGTGGAATCAGGTGGTGCCGGAGGACTTTTGCGAATAACTGTTGGTGCTGGAGCTGGTGCTTGATGTCTCTTGTGCCTGTGCCTGTGCCTTCTATGCTTATGTGACGATGGCGCAGGTGCTGGTACCTCTACTACTGGAGTTGGTGCCAGTGTTGGCGGTGGAGGAATGGGAGCTGGTGTTGGAGCCGGCTTTGTAGGTGCAGGAGCAGGTGCTGGTGTTGCCTTTGCTGGTGCAGGTGCAGGGGATGTTTTGGCTGGTGTTGGAGCAATCTTTGGTGGTGGCAACGGCGGTGGCGTAGCAACAGGTGGTGGAGGTAGCGGGGGTGGCAATGTGGGAGCTGCAACAGGTGATACTTTTGGTGGTTGTGGTGGTGGTACTTTTGGGCTTGAAGCTGGTGCAACTTTTGGAGCAGGTGGTGTCACAGGAGCAGGTTTGGGAGCTACAATTGCAGGTGGCTGGGAAGTAGTTGGTGGATTACTTGTGGTGGGAGGGGATGCTGCCCCTGCAGGTGGTTGTGTTACTGCCGGTGGCGTGCCGGAAGACGGGGACGTTGCAGCTGGGGTTGTAGGTGGCGAGTTTGCCGGCACGGTTGCAGGTGCTTGGGCATTGGAAGGTAGCTGGCAGCAGAGGCTTACTAAAGCCAAAGCCCAGAACACTGCAGCCATTGTATGTTGAATGTTGTGATCTGGTTTTGAATGAAGAGTTTGCTTCTTATATTTGAACTAATGTGCAGCACAAGGTTGAAACGTATGATCTGGACTATCTGTGGAAGGAAAAATGTAGCCTTCATGTGATTGTGACATCATGTAAATATTAATCATCTAACAATTAACGTTAAGAAAGGAAACAGACAAATAGTAGTAGCTTCCTTCGCATCAAGGGGGGGCGCTTGAAATCATATGTCCTAGTCATTTAGAATTTTATCACAGGCTCACACATTAAAAGTTAATATTATGGTTATGGCCTAACTTGTGTCTTAAGCAGACTTAATTTTTTTCATATTTGCCAGGACAAAAGGTTGGGTGGATTAGGCAAGAAGGGATATAATGAATTAAAAAAAGTTTCATGTTAATGAGAACATGATTTCACCTACTATTTTCTACACATACCCATATGTAAGTACCAGGTCTCTATCACTTTCTGTAAATACTTGATGGTTCAACTTACCATTGTGATTGTAATGTTTCGTCAGCAATTCAATCTTTCTATATACTCTACTAGGTTTCTGTTTCTTACAAGTGATCTCAAATTCTCACCCAATCACCCTTTCCAAATAAATGAAAGGGAACAATGACTGACAGGCTTTACTATATCATTACATTCTAGTCATCATCCTAAGCGTTTGAAGTCATTACTTGAAATTAAAGTAGGCAACGTCTGAAATTATTGTCTTTGACAGCTTAACTGATTGAATACTCTTAAAGAAATTGAGCATTGTACTTTTCACAATGACCATTCATTCATGTTTGATTATTTTATTTAGAAGCTCATTTAAAACATGGGAAAATATGTGAATATTCTCTTTTACAAACAGAACATGATGTGGAAGACGTCATGTATCTTGTTGAGTAACTTGGACGGGTGGTGAGTAACAGGAAGCCTAGAAGGGTCATTTGGTGTTTCCTCTTTCTTCTTTTTCCTTCTTAGCTGAAAGAATTGCTGCATTGCATCTGCACACTCAGTGGCTAAGACCCCTCTTCTTATTTTCAAGTTTGGATGGAATGGATGAACTGGGGCAGGTGGCATATCTCTTTGTTCTGATACATTTTCTCCTCCATCAGGGAAAATTCTGCAGAAAAAAGGTTCAAGAAAGAGCTGTAATATTCGATGTACTGAGCTTTCAAGAACATTTCATGTGCTGAGCTTTCAAGAAAATATCCAAAAAAGGACACAATTTCAGTTAGGAAAACAATTGGAAACCCCTGCCCTGCTTATGTTGTAATCCCAGTACATTTGAAGAAATGCAACTCATTTAAGGTTCTGAAAAGGTAAATTAGGATGAAATTTCATTTAAAAAGATGTTGACAATGGAGTTGTAAACAGAAAATGACATCTATATAACATAAGAAAAAGAGTTTAATAAACATGCACTGTGAGTGTAAAAGTTTTTAAACTATTATTAACCAATTACAGAGTACCATTGATATAACTTTTTAAATAGTTATTATAAAAATCAACAAATTGATCATACATAATAATTTGTGATTAGATGATATTGTAAAAAAGATATTTTGCATGTTAGTGAATATACTATTTTCTCTAAGTAAAAACCATGTTTCATAGGCTTATTAATGATGTATTAATCTAAAAAATATGGGATTAGACATAAAATTTTAACACCGACCATATAGTCAAATACCAAATGTTTAACATGCATTATGGTTGAGGGCATTGTGGTCCTTTTCTAATTATAATAATATATATTTTAGTACACGTGCGCAATCCCTCTTTTTCAATAGTGTTTTTTATGGCACGACCAATTCAACTAAAGATAACAAGCAGGAAAATAAAGGTACGTACGGCCAAATATAGGCAAAATTTCATGAAACATTGATAAACCATAAAGACTCCCTTGTCAAAATAATGATAAGCAAATAAAAGAAGCACATTGGCTGCATACCTAATCCAGCTACCATCAGCTCCAAGAAGCTTATTGGGAGCACCCCACACAACAGTGTCTACTCTTGCCTGAAGGATAGCACCAGCACACATTGGACATGGCTCAAGCGTTACATAAAGTGTAGTGTCCTGAAAGTGGGAAAATTTTGTCCTTAAACAAATGAACCATCAACCTAATTATCAAGTTGTATCAAATACCACAACTAATAGATATCAACCATTTGTCAAGAAAGACCATATTACTTAAGAGATCCTTCAAGCAATGTTTGGTAAGAAAGAATTGAAAGGAAGGAAATGATTCATCTACCAGGACCACAGGTAAGTCCAAATACAAAAATCTTTCACTATCACTCCAATTCTCATTCCCCTGTACTAAATAAATATTGCTTTAGGTTATTGAACATGTCATTATAGTCAAATTCTCTCTTTATTTTTACAGGAGCATTATTTTTAGTAACATTACTTATTAATACTGATTAAATTAAATAGCAATAGATTATAAAGTAATCAAAATTTGGGCTTCTCTTTAGAGTGAGGCTCACTAGCTCTTTTAAGGAGGTTGCCATTTCAGATTCCAATAATGATTGGTCTGCCATTGTGCACTGATTTTCTTGAGCTCCATTTTACTGGTTCTTTGTATTTTTTTTCTTTCGCAGTTCTCTTATAGGGGATATCTTATCCTTCTATCTTTGTATATCTCACTTTTCTTAATGAATTTCTTCTTTTTAAATAAAAAAATTGTCACAGCAAGGGTTTTTAACATTATCAGTCATTAGATAGAAGTACTAGGGAGTGACAGATTATAAAGTAATCTGATCCTTACGTTTTTTTTCCTTCAATAATTTCACCTTCTTTAAACATGAATCTATCTTGCTAATATTTATTTTTACATTGGACATTTCATTAATGATATCCACCATTGCATGTATTCAAATAAACCTTGTTCTTGAATTAATGAGTCCACATAAGAATTAAGAAAGCTGCATAGCAACCAACTATTCGTAAGTAAAATTATGAATGGTCAATAGTTTACTCAGTGATGATGAAGGATGAAGAGCACTACATGTCTAATGATATTTAATCATAGGCTATTAGAGTATATCCACTATGTTTTTACTTTGTGTATTCCGTTTTCCATTATCTGTGAGCTGTCAGTTAACTGATAGTTAGTTATAGCTCTGACTAGAGTTAGTTGGTAACAGATAGGGCCAGTTTACGGTTAGACTTTAAGACTCTCTATATATAGAGAGATTACTCTATTCTTTGTAACTTGCCTTTTCATTTTTCTGATCAATGAGAAATCAGAGTTTATCAAACTCTATTATAGGCTGACAACAACAACAAAAGCCTCAACTTTCCCAGTTGAATGATGATATTTTGTTTTTGATAGATCTCTTATGTCCTCAATTTTAAAAGTCCCATCTCTTTAATTTATTCTTATTTTATATAATAAAATACTTATTATTAATAATGAAAACATGTACTATTTAATTTATTTTTATTTATAAATTTTATTTAAATTTAAAAATATCTTTGCAATGGCAACTTGCTTTGTTCTGTAAAAATAAATATTAGACCTGCTGCTATAGATGTCTTTACTCTTTAACTTAAAAGTGGTGGAATATTGTCACATATTAAATTAGTCATATGAGCTTAAAAATTCTACAAGAGAATCACAACAATGAATATTAAACTTGGGACGGTGTAATATCAAAATAGATTTAAATTTCCAACTAGGGAAACTTACTGATAGTCGCCATGATCGAAGAAGGTTTGAAGCTTCTCGTATACAAATCATCTCTGCGTGGGCAGTGGAGTCCCGTAACTCTTCTACTCTGGAACAGATATTTAGATATAAATAAAAAAATTAAAAACTAGGGCAATTTCAAAGAATGAAATAATATCCTCACACTTACAAGTTGCAGCCTCGAGCAATAATTTTCCCATGCTGCACAAGAACAGCACCAACAGGTACCTCCCATGTATCAGCAGCCTTCTTGGCTTCCAAAAGTGCTTCCTTCATGAACATTTCATCTATGCTTCGCTGCTCAAGTTCACGTTGATAGGCTTCTTCCCAGTCATCAAACCTATCTCTCAAGACTTGCCTGTTCCGTTGAAACTTCCTTTGCTTCAACTCTCCATCCTTTCTCTCTGAGCCAGACAATTCAGACTGCACAGGAGCAACAGATTCCTTGATTGGAACCACTGACTCAGCTCCAGACATGTCAGATCCACCAATGCTTACAATTTCTCCATCAATAGAAGGGCCTCTGGCAGGTACTGAAATTGGTAATTCCATGTTTTGTGTGCCAGAAGTAGTGGCTTTCAAATCTTTTATATCTTCAGTCCAACTAACAATTTCCTCTCCAGAAGTATAAGAAGCGCCTACTGACATTGATCCACTTTCCAATGTATTTGGGGATGACAATCCAACTTCGAGAGGTTTTCCTTTGTCCTTCAGTTTTGTATTGTCAGACAACTCTCCCTCACTCTGGGTATAATGTTTACCTGGTTTTAACTTATCAGAAGTCATGGCTTGTGGTGGTGCACTTGTTTCTTTGAAGACACTAGTTTTAGTGGTTTCCTCATGCTCCTGCCCAGAAAACCATGTGTCACTATCAGACTTGTTTGGTGAGTTTCTCTCAGCTGATCTTCCAGCTGAAGTGGAGGAACCAGCACGTGAACCCCAACGTAATCGAACAATATCACCAATCAAACCCCATAAGGACCTCCCAGTTCTAGTAACAACTGCTTTCCCTGTTTCCTTGCTGATATCTGTTTCTTTGGCTACTTGACCTTGCTCAACAGATGGTTCCTTGACATCCCACATCTCATCAGAAGGTCCTTTGGTCCCAGGAAACCCAGAGGAACGACTAGAATCATGCTTCTTTGACTGAGCGTCATTTTGAGTGCCTTGTTGCCTTGAGCTGTAGATCTGATCACCACCAACTTCAAGTGTCAAATTTGTTCCTGTAACTTCCATCTCTTGTGCTTCTGAAGTCCTTACTTCATGCATGACCCTCTCAGCAAACTCATCAACAAACTGTCTAGATGACTTCTCTAAACGATCAGCTAAATTGATAGCATCTGGATGCAAAGCAGAACTTCTTCCTGAATTGTCATACAAAGCAGAAGAGCCACTTTCTGAAGGTCCAAGGAAGATCTCAGGGCTTGCAATTCCTGCAGTGAGTTCAAATTGTGCTGAGTCTCCACCCATTTCAGAAGAGGAAGGGATCAACATTGTTGCAGACCTCCTTTTTTCACCTGATGCTAATATAATATCTTTTCCAGCCCCAGAAATCAAATTCAATGATCCCTGGGAGCTGGATTCCTTTCTTGAGTTAGTTTCATCAGAAATTGAAAGGCTACTAGATCTTTGGTGGTCTCTGGCCAATTCAAAATTTGCAATCCTTTCATCAGTTTGGCTAGAACTTTCTCTAGTTCTAACAACTGATGTTGATTTACTTTTTGGAATTAATCTCACCTTCTCATAAGCTTTTTGAGAACTTGAAACTTGCTTTTCATCACTGGCATAGCCTTCTGATAAAGTGCTGACAAGTTCAGATCCTTTCCTGTGTTGGAAACTCTGAGTTGTCCTTTTATCTGTTTGGAGCCATGTAACCCTTGCATCTGAGCTTATGTTTGATTTTTCTTCCATGTTCTTTAATCTAGTTCTAGACTTTATGCTAGATGTATCTTCGACATTAGTCTTGTGAGCTTCTGATACTTCAGAAAATTGCTCGGATTTTTTTCTCCTCTCTTTATCCTTCACCTGTGTAATGATCTTCTCTCCTTTTTGGTGTTGCTGCTTGTCCACTCCCTGAACAGAACTCAAAACTGAAACTTTTTTCACTCCCATGTCCTTCATCCTAGTATTTGAGGTCCTTTCAGTGTCTTCAATTTTAAAATTTCCAGTATATTTCTGGGAGCTTCTATCTATCACATCCTTTCCAGAGGTAGAAGTAGAACCAACAATTTTTTTATGTTTATCATTTGTTTCTTGTAAAAGTGTTTCTGATATTGCCAGGTTCCCTTCCCTGCTACTGAATGCCTTCTTCGATGTCAAAGTTTCCTTTCCTGTGGTAGAAGTTGAACCAACATACTTTTTATGTTCATCAGTTGTTTCCTTCAACGTGGTTTCTGATATCTCAAGCTTCCCTTCCCTGCCACTGAATTCCTTTTGTGATAACAAAGTTGTCTCAACTTCATCACAACCAGACTCTTGTACATCTATAGATTGATGCTTTCTTCTGTTTACTGTTTGAATATATGCCTTGTTTGCTTTCTTATCCAAATTGTCGATAAAAGATGATTTATCTTCCTCACTATTGACTCGCTTTTGTGAAATAGATGATTTTTTATGACCAGATTCATGTGTTCTAAATTCTCTTGAATGCATATCCTGTTGTTCTCTTATGGATTCAGTGTTTTGCAGAGTTCCCTCAGTCAGCTTCTTTTCAGATTTGTTCCTTAGGTTCCAATCAATATCCACACCAAATGCAATTCTTTCCTTATTTGAAACAGCCTGCAGCTTCTTTGAGTCATCCCCCTGCCTGTTGAATTCTTCCTTCACTTGTTCCTCCAGACAATTTGCTTCATCCTTATCATATTCCAGTGACAACTCTTCCAAACCAATCTCATCTTGAACTTCCAGCTCACTCCCAAAATCTCCTGATGAGAGAGAGTAATAAGATGAACAACTAGACGCATCTCTTCGTTTCCTATGGTTTTCACTTTTTGCAAAGGCTTCCCTTTCTTGGTTGGCTTTTCCATATTCTCTTTTCAAGTCTATGGAGGATGATTCACATCGTTTCAAAATTCCTTTTTTCTCTACTTTCTCACTCGAACTCAAATATTTCTCTCTGCTCACATTTTTTCTTTTATCAACTTCCACTCTTTTTGATGAAGACGCATTCTTACATTTGCTACAAATAGCATCTTTATCTGGCTCCTCACTCAACAAGCTGAGAACTGCTTCAGCATCATCAGAACCAAATGAATAAGAAAATTCTCTCCCTTTCTGGGAGGCAGCACGAATACATCTTCCCTTTATTCTCCGTCTACTACTATTGTAAACAGTTCTCTCATTGACAGAAGAACTAAGCTCCTGACAACCTCTGAGGAGACCATAAGCTGGTAGCCGGGAAAGGCAATGGTCTCCACCACCCAATATCAACCTTCTAGAAGCTGAAAATTGAAGAAGAGCAGATTGCCTCAACCCATTTATAAGACAAGGCTTTACAGGTACTCTGTAAGTGGAGACTGAACAGCAATCACAACAACCACAACATGACAAACAGTATGATGGGGTTCTGTCAAATCTTTCGTAACAGAAGTTTGAGTAGCCATTGAAAGATACTGAAAATGGTTCTTTACACCTAACAGCATATATTGTTGAGCTAACATATGCGTTGCTCATAGTTGCATGTGTCTTCCCACAAGAGTGGGAGAGAGTACCTTGACAAGAGCAGGTTTCTTTTAATTACAATTGAGCTCAAACAAGTAGAGAAATCATGTCAGATCAGATGGCATAGATTCAAATGCCAAAACGCAGTATGCCATAATCTGTTAAGTGCTGATATAGAAGCTTAATAATAGACATAGAGAATCACCTTCAAAAAAAAGAACAAGACCTGATATTCACACTCTGCTTTATCCTTTCACACCTGTACCAATAGATGGTCCAGTGAAATCAGAATGACTGACAGAGATCAACATTCAACGACTAAATCAACCTATCTCGGTATCTAAAATAATTTAACCTCGGAACTGATGGAAACAGAAAACGACACTACACAATGTTTCAGAAAGGGATGTATTCATCCCACTTCCTGATTGTCTCACCTCACAACAGTCCCAAAATACATAAAGCAGATCCATCTGGTACTTTAAAGAGAAAACATATGACCATTCTGTATTATCAATATTTTCATTTAGAGAACAACTAAAAAGCATACACAAACTTCGCCAAAAAAAAAAACTGATGCAAAACATATTTGTCATATCTTATTGTGACAATTTTAAAAAGATCTTAACAGAATCACAGCCACAGCTCCTCAAATTGTCTCATTAATCAATCATTCCTTTCATTCTACCACATTGAAAAATTCAGTTATAATATTATCCCAACCACCAAAAAGACTCATACAATATTACACAGAACTTATCTAAACAGAAAGAACTCACCCACCTCAGGTCATATCCATTAACTAACCCATCAAAAAAACTAAGCACACTCCACAGATTCATGTTCATTCATCACACAAGTTCATTAGCCAAATGAAATCACTAGAAAACTCATCAATTGGCAATCAGATTCAGCGACAAACTTCAACCCAACACACAGAAACCCCATTGCACCACACAATTTCACGGAAGTAAGCAGCCTAAGTTTCAATCAAAAACCTACAAATTCTCATGTAATCAAACCATCACCAGCACAGAACAATCATTTTGCACTTCAAAATTTAGAATCTTCTTACATTATTATTATTATTATTATTATTATTATTATTAAACGAAACCAACCATTATAATTCAAGGGTTTAGTACTAAACCTAATAAAAGAGAAAAGAGGTGTACCTGAGTAATAGAAGGAAAGGTCAGACCTTGAACAGTGATGGGGGTGTGTGGTTTTTCTTAGGCTTAAGCCACGAAGAGAAGATTAATGAGAGTTAAGATTTGAATGATGGGTCAGAGAGAGAGAGAGAGAGAAATGAGATGAGATTGGGAAAGCAGAGAGTGAGGGAAATGAAAATTGTTTGTTTGAGCTGTCTTGTTGGATTTGGTTTGTTCGTTGGTGAGAGAGAGCACACAGATGCCAGAACACAGTGGTTTGGGACAGAACAGAAACATTGAACCTAAGCTGGGCCCATTTATGACCACTATTTTTGTCCACAATGACTATCTGGGTGCTATCGCAGTTTTGCTTCTCAAAGTTTGGTCTCTTTTATTATTTATTTTTCTTAAAAGAATAGACGACTAACTTGAAATTCAAAGATAAAAAATAAGTAAAATTTGATTAATAATTATTATTTTCTAATAATATTTTAATAATTCAACTTTAACTCTCACATTTCAATCATCACTTGTGCTCAATCTCTTTATTACTCCATTATTAAGTTCCGATACTCCAAAATGGTCAAGGTACCGATGTTGGACACAAATATTGTCCCAATACGTATCCAAGAAATATCAGAAATTTTTCTATTTTTATTTTTAAGAAAAATAACAAATACAACTAGGACACGACTTATGTTGGGGGACATGGCTCCTATACAAAGTAAGTAATTTTCTGAATTTTTTAAAGTTTTTTTAATTTTTAATATTTTTTAATTAAAATTTTAAAATTAAAAAAAATGCTAAAAGGGTAGGGCTTAGGAAAAATACTAATTTCTTCAGGCATTTGCAATTCGCATACATATATAATTTTTTATTAATGTATCGAAGACTTATCATATTCTTAATTTTAAAAAATTTGTCTTATTACCATATCTGTATCGTGTCATTCTTGTGTTGTATCCCGGATCTAGACTTCAAAGTTAGCCCACAATTCGAAAATAATTGAATGCATGTTTGAACAGGAGTTTACACACTTGTTTGACGTCCTTTTTTTTAGGTTTAATTACACTTTTTTTCCCAAATTTTTAATTTTTTATGAATTTTACCTTAAATTAATTTGGCACATCTTTAAAGGAAGGGTCAAGAGGTAGAAGAGATGCTTGATTTGGTGAAGATTCTGTCTTGGCAATTAATAAATAACAGAGGCAATAGTATGTATTCTTTGGCATGTTGGTTTAATGATCCTATGATGTGTAGTATAGCAGCATAGTGAGTCTGGAGTAGGTATTATTTCATTTAATTTTCACAGTTGGGAAGGGTTTCTGGTGTTTGGGGTGTGGTGGGAGCGGTTCTGGGCCCATTCAAGGTGTCCAACTGCACAGGACCCCAAAAAATAAGGGCCTCAAATATTAATCACTGCAATATATGTTCAATACTGAAAATTAGAGGAGATGGTAATGCCTATTTTTAATAACTAAGGGGTTCAAGGTTCAACTCCCACTATCAACAATTTTTAATAACTCTTGCTTGGGATTGCTACTACTTGTGGTTGTCTCTTGTTCTTTTTTTCTATGAATTGTTTTTTCTTAAAAAAAACAAATTCGATCTACACTCATCACCTTCATCATAAAATATGAGTGTGACTTCCGAGAGGTCCGGAGACGGTGTCCCGCAGGCATCGTCACGATGCATCATTACATACAATAACTCTCAGCAACACAAATCTCAGCTCTTACATCGAAGAATTTGAACTCTTATTAACCCCAAAGAAATTTTGTTGGAGTCTCTCAATTTTCTTCCCCACACCCAAGGACATTTTAAAGAAAGACATAATATAGGAGAGGGAGGGAAGAGATTATCAAATTAATTAAAGCAAATTCTACTCACCATGGACAAGGATTAATGTTTCCATTAGCTCAATCTTCTAGTCACTTTATCAACAACAGGCTTCCAAGTATCTTTCCTTCTAGGATTGACATCAATGGGAATGTCAAGATACACAAATGGTAGTTAGTAATCTTAAGCTTGCAATTCATGATAGTGACGAATCTTTCCAAGATATTATTTTTAACCCCAATAGCACAAAAAAGCTTTTGTGGTAATTGACCTTAAGACTCGATGAGTTCAAAGGCCTTCAACATGCTTAATTGTGATGACATTAGAGATGGAGGTTTTTCCAAATAAAAGAGCGTCAATGACTTGGACCTTAAGGACAAAAGCTGAAGTATTTATAAATTAGAAAGACAAAAATAAGAGAAGAAAATTGAGATTAAAGCAGCCAAATTTGGAGAAAAAAAAAACGTTAACAGTTTGTTGTTCATTTTCTTGAAATCTAATAATTAAGATTAGTTACTCGTTATAATTAAATTTCAAGAAAATGAATATCAGTTAGGGATTATGAGTAATGAATGAATCTCTTATATAATTGATACATCCTTAAATATTTATGTCACTAACTCAAAGAATTGACATAATAATATAACATTTTATTGCGTTTATATGAGTAAAAATAATTTATTTAATGAGATATTCATGTTTAATTTTTATTGTGTAAATTTTTTTAGATTAATGATAATCACACATCACCACAAAAATTAATTTGTAATTCAGTGGATTGAATAACCCTCATACTCATAGTCTCTGATTAAAAAGAAATTATTTGTGTGTCTCTGCATCAAAAGAACAGCTAGTCTGGTCTATTACCAATAAATTGATCATTTGTTCTTGTAAAAAAACATATATAAACGGTCAAGGTTGTCAGGTCTATCAATAAAGCTCTTAATAGACATGGTAATGCGCCATGGAAAATAAAATGTACAAATACATATAGCTTTCGTGTGTGAGATCAAATCCCAAAGCCTCAGTTCCCACTTCAGAATTCACAGATTATAAATCAATAAAGGATTTTTATGTACATTATAAATTGATAGATTCGCCAAAGTTATCTTATATAAATTATAAATCGAGGGATTTTGTTACTCTTTCTCACAGTGGGTAATCAATCCTGAACCTCGTATATATCAATTGTCTCTAATTAAGAGGGAAACTGAATTGTTAGTTGATATATGCACGCAGAGATTAGCGTGATTTTTGGGGAAGGGATATTCTTCTGCAGTTATTAGTGTTATGATACTGTGCACGTGGGTTACAGCATATTAAGAGATTGATTGCCTTTTAGTATTTTTTTTAACCCTTTCATTCATTAAGAAGAAGAGTCCTGACTAATCCAAAGTCTGATTAAGAAGTAAATAATATTTTATTAAAAATTATTTTTGTTAAAAATTGACCAATTATGTCTAATCATTTGATTGATTGTCTTTTAATATTGAATAACCAACAGATGGACAGTGGCGTAATTTCCTCTGTAATTTCTTGTAATTATCGTATGATTTGTGCCCTTCATTAATGAATTTAATTTGACTGATTAAAAAAAATCATCGTTGAAATATAGAATGGACCAACCAAGTCAATATAGAAAAAAGAATTATACCATGAGATTGATTTTTCCATAGAACCAACGAGCATATATTGATAAACAAATACATTACATATGGATAAGAATAAAAAGTATTTTATATTTCCCTGGAATGCATGCATCCGTGTATGTATATATATATATATATATATATATATAGATGTGTGTGTGTGCATGGATAAGAATAAAAAGTATTTTATATTTTCCTGGAATGCGTGCATATATATATAGGTGTGTGTGTGAAATAAAAACAATCGAAGATTAATTGTTAAGGTTAGACAATGTATGTGACAAGACCCCTTTCTATGTACAAAGGGAACCCCAGTGCTCTTTCAGACCCTCCACTAGGGCCAAATTCAGGTTACCTTGTTATCCTTGATAAAGAAGCCCAGGCTTACTCCTTTTTTGGTTTGTTCAAGGATAGAGCTATAAGGGATCTTCCTTTTCCTCAGAACAAAGACTTATCAATCAACTATGGAAGCGATGGTGAAGAAGACTTGTTTGTTCCAGTATTGAATCAACCCTTGTCTTCGAACCGCTACTATGTGATAAAAAAGGAAGGGGAAGCATAAAGGGTATAGTATGAATTATAATCACTTTTCTTTATGATCAATTAAACTTAATACTTTTATTTTCAGCTCTCTCAAGAAGCTTATATAAATAAGCAATCATATTTTTAACATAAGCTAACCAAACACAACATTAGTATACATTTCTCTTAACACAGTCGAGAGATTTTTTTTAAAAAAACAGATATTATTTTCTCGTAATTGAGGCACAAATAAACATGCATCACATGTTTTTTTCACATTTTGGTCAGCTTATACATAATTTATGGAAGAGATAATGTTACACATGTTTATATAAACTTATCGATAAGTATTTATAGGAGAAGAATATAAGACATATAAATTGATATAAAATACATTAAATATTTTGACTAGTCAAATCGATTGATTCTTAACTTTTATAGGTTTTCATTTAACTTCTCCAAAATTTAAGGTACATACATGAATTGATTTTTGCTTAAGAAGAAGCTCAATACCTTCGTACTTTCTTCCCTGTAAATGTTTGAGAGGTTTATCAAAACATGCAATATAATTACTACTTTAGTCCAAACATTAATATTTTTGAAGCTTGAATTGATTTCAGTCAAGCTAGCACAAGTTCAAAAGAAGAGGACTTGAAGACGTTTTTATGTTGTAGCTTTGTCCAAGATGTTAAACCAAGACCATTGGATCCCTCTGACGATTATCAGCAGGTTGAAATCATCAAGACGAGGAATAATGATTTCAAAGCAAAATCCGTTGCCCCAGATGGAATTCTTCCTGGTCTGTTGAGAAGAAAAGGGTGGCATGTTTATGCTCATACTCCCACTGATTACCATTTAGGTGAAGCTTTAGGCTCTGATGATTACTTGCGTGCCAAGCTTCCTGATTTCAACTTATTCCCACTGTCCAATGATAGCTCTGAATCAGTGGATGTTGGAAAGTGGTACTGCCCTTTTATGTTTGTGAAGGAAAGATTAATGAAATTGAAGGAGCAGATGAAAAAGACAGTGTTCTATGAGTTGACACTTAAGCAAAGATGGGAGAAGATATTTTCAAAGGAAAATAATGATGGAGAAAATCAGGCTGTGTTCGTAAATGTTGTTGTTCAAACAGAAGTTGCAAAGATTGCAGGAAGGGAAGCTGTTTGGAATGAGAATGGTGAGAGGGTGGTGTGGTTTAAGAGTTTTGATGATGTGGGGTTGGAAATTACAAGTGTTGGACTGAGTTTGAAAATTGTTGATAGAATGAAATGGGAGCAAGAAAGAGTTGGATGGATTGCTGGGAATCAAAGGCAAGTGAGAGTGGAAAGAGTTGAGGAGTTTGGAGGAACCAGGTGGAGGAAATTTGGTTGTTATGTGTTGGTGGAAAGTTTTGAATTGAAGAGAATGGATAGAAAATTGGTGCTAACTTATGATTACAGGCACACACATCAAATTAGGTGCATATGGGAGTGATTGTTTTCTTTTCTTTAATTTTCAACCTATTTGTGTTCTTTAATGTTTGGTTTTGTTATTTTATATAACTAAGTTGTTATATTATGTAGCTTTTATTATTTTATTTTTATGAATATATATTGGAGCACGTGTCAAAATAATTACACTCTGATATGCAGTGTGTGACTATATATCTTTTTCCTATATTAATTTTTACAAAACCTTAAGTGGCGCTATTAGTAAGTTTTTATGCCCCTACTTTGAATTTCTGATTTCATTCCCAGTTTCATTCAATGCTTTTGGTGGCAGATTCTTATTCCTTAACTTTCCCGTCGTACTTTTAATTGGTTGGCTTTGGTAGGGTGTCTTCCCCTACTTACCACCTACAAACAATTTATAATAACACTCCTTTCTAATAAGTGAGGTGACCAAGTCTTCATAGACTCGTATGTTATGAGTCTGGTCCACGAAAATTATAGCCCAATCTAATTTTTCTTTTTTTTTTTTCAACCTAGATATCTTTGGGTGGATAGCTAAAGACTAATTTCTTGAGAAATAAAAATCTATTTAAGGGATTAATATTTTTCAATAGATGTTTTTCATACCCACATATCATAAATTAAATTCTTAATTATATGTTTATTAAGAGATAAGATTATTTGTCAATCATATCGTATTTCTCTTTGTTCGAATTAATCTTCCGTGCTTAATCTTATAAGTTCACATAATATTGTAATAATATCTCGTACCGACTCATTTCAAGACGACCACACATTTTACTGTCTTGCTCTATCAAAAGGTCTCAAAGATATCACTCTAGTTATATGTAATGGATGAATTCCATCTAAGTCACTCACGCACATTCATTTACATATGGTTCGTTGAATGTCCAACAATCACTTTAATTATAGTCATCTTTTGATATATGGCGTTTAATGGAAATTAAATCTAATAACTTCTGACATGGAAATTGTATTGATTACTAGTTGGAGGACTACATAGACAAATGACGATGATCATTTTGAAAAGCGTTTATGACACTCATAAATTTCATGTAACATTCGCATGACAAATCTATCCAATACATTATTGCTCCAATACAACGTGACATATAAGTTGTGGTCATCAATCAAACACATTCTAGTTAGTCTTTATTCATTATTTTGCTCTATATTATCAACAATGTTTTACCAAGAATATTCTAGAAAATTTCTATTATGTAATAGAATTTCATGACCAAGTCATGTGCTTGATTGTGTTTTGGGGGGCTTTCGGTCAAACACTCGGTATCATGGAGCACTGACAATTTGGATTGTGTTTTGGGGGCTTTTAGTCTGTGGTCCTAAATTGTCAAGGTTGCATTTGTAAGCCTCGTACTTGACAGTGTTTTGATCTTAAATTGTTCATCTAGGTATTTTTTTTTCCACCAAATTGAGATGGAGGGGTTAAAGGGGTATATAGTGCATATCGGTATAACATGTTCTGCTGTAAGAACATGTTCATATCATTAAAAAAATAATTTATTTGTGAGAACGAAATAATATGTGAAACCCAAATTAAGTTTTTAGTGGGTTTATTGTTGGAGTAGACAGTTGATAAAGATTTTAGTGAGTTTATTGTTGGAGTAGACAGTCGATAAAGTTTTTAAAACTTACTCATTTGGTACTTAATTAATTATAGGACTTTTTAACTAAATCATGTTGTTTAAGAAAAATAATTTTCGTATTAAATTTGTTAATTATTTATATTATCATTTAAAAAAAATTATTCTTTTTTTATTCATTTACTTATTTTTCATTAATATATGGAAAAAGAGTAATTAAATAAGAATATATAATAAAAAAAACAATTTATGTATCTAGAAATTAAAAAAAGTTCTTACGATAATTTTTAAAATATCTTATAATTAAAAACAAATGGAATATATGATAGTACGAGATCCAAAACAAGTAACCTAAGAACCTACGTCAAAGTTCAAGTAATGAATGCTCTTAATACATATGTATAGGTGTGCGTTATTATCGAATACTCGTAGTATATAATATTAATATTATAGTAGTTTTAAAAATTTGAATATGTTTTGACTAGAAATAAAAAAATACAAATTTTAGAATTAATTTTTTTTATATTTTTCATAATTCTTTTATTTAATTAAATAAACGTGATTTAATCCCTCTTAAAATACTTTTAAGGAATAAAACTAAATATTTTATTATTTATGGACTAAAAAGACAAAAAAAGTAGTTCTAAAATTTAAATTTTAGATGCAAAAAATAATTTTAAAATAATTTTAATATATAATTGTTAAATAATGATAAAAACTAAATTGAAGAAAGTGTTTTGTATATTTTATTCTGAACACCCAATAGAAAAAGATTTTTTTTTCTGATTTTTCATATAATTTTAAAATATAATGTTCTATTTTATCATTTTTATGACAAAATTAACAATAAAATTTATAATGTAAAAACTTCAAATAATGTCAAAAATCAAATAAAATTTTAAGAAAATGTTATTTCCATATTTTTATGATTTTATTATTTAAGAACAATCTAAAATGTAAAAATAAAAGGTCATCAATTTTTAAATTAATTGCCGATTCCATATTTTTTATACTACAAAACAAGTCTTCTTTATTGTATCACCAACCTTAATAAATAAAAAATCGAACAAGATTCTAGAATAATTCATTAGAATAACCCGGCCCTAAAAGTATTACATTAATCATACCTCATATCATAATGTTAATTGTGTAAATCGATCGATTATTGAATGCTCTTCCTAACTACTACATTACATGTTTCCACATCATTCAAATCGACTATTATTCCACAACTCCCTTTTTGTCTAACTACTTTTGATGGGGATTCGGAGGAAGAGTCATCTCTTTTTAATAAGTGTTTGAAATGTGTTGATAAAAAAATATTTAATCAATTCTACCAAATATTTTTAATTAATTAAAAAAAGTATTAAATAATATATTTATATTTTTAATTAATATAATGAATACTTTTATTTTTTCTTTAACATGTATCCTATAAATATATTTTAGTATTTTCTTTCTTGCTTGCTTTTATTATAAAATATGTCTTTTTTTCCCCTCTACATGCATGAATGAACGAAACCTGAAAAAGGTGTTCCTAATTTCCAGAGACGTGGTACGTGGAGTAGGAGAAGGGTCGTCATGAAATGACTTAATTTCACCATCTCATGTGAAGAATAAGAGCAAAAGACTGAGACAAAAGGATAAAGCCAAATCTTAAAAGCAAAATGACAAGAGACACATCTAATTTGGCTATTTTATTCGTATGATCATTATCATAATGCAACTAAAATAAATTATTAATATTTCACATGTCCCACTATACCGCATGCACTAGCAGATTCTCAGACTAATTATACAGTATCAATCCTTTTAAAACCAACTTTCTCATGAAAATTAATACATAAAAATGAACGGCATTATATGGGTTCCAAGAGAGTGTAGGAGACAGGACAAATATTACTTATTTAGGTCATATTTGATCATTTCAATTTCAAAATTACTTTTTATTCTAAAAAATAGAAGAACTGAAAACGTGTTTGATGAATTAGTTTTTTCTTAGTTTTACAAAATTGGTCTTAATTAGAATCATTAAACACGTAGATTAATTGATATTAATTATATTTTTGTCTTTTGTTATTTTTTTTACATTTCCTTTCATTTCAAAAAAAATGAGTGAAATAATTAAAAAATTCTTAAAAAATATAATTGAAAAAATTATAGTTAATATTATCTTACCTTTTAAAATGATAAATAATTTTTTTCCAAAAATAAGTCGACACTTGAAGACAACAAAAGCAGTATAAAGAATGTTTTGTTTGAAATAGTATAAAGCTTAAATATATTTTTTTCTTTATAATTTTAGTGTTTTTTTAGTCCCATTATTTTTTTTAGTCCTTGAAAAATATGATTGTTTTATTTTTTTTTCATTTAAAAATATTTTAGATAACACTTTAAACAATAAAAAAATATTTTAAACAATAAATAAAAGCACTATCTAAAAAAAATTTAAAAAAAAAATAAAACAAACACATTTTATAAGGACTAAAATAAAAAAATAGTTTTATAAAAAAAATGAAATTACAATAATAAAAAATATATTTAAATCTAAATAATATGATTCTTTTTTAATCTCTATTGGTTGATTTGGTTCTCTGCGAACAATTACATTGTAAATTATAAATTTAATGTAACAACAACATTAATGTTTGAATTATGTAAAAGGAAAATTTTATATCCATAATAATTCTATTCAATTCAATTAAATTATTTTTCGATGCATGTAGTGTCTTATAATAATAAAAATATTAATGTCATGCTTTTTTTGGTCTGTGTGTTCTTGTGAACAAGTACCGTAATAGATGAGCGTACAATAATGTAGCTGAATGGATCGATCTTATAGATGCCAACCATTTTGAGCACTACAATCGCACCAAGTTGTCTGCAAAGTTAATAAACAGTGACAATAAATAAAATAAAATAAAACAGCATGTTTAGGAAATATATTTTTAATGATAGCTAAATTAAACACAAAGTTAAAAATAAGCAAGCTGCTACTTATATGGTTTAGTTAACTAAGTTATAATTGAGAGCAACAAATATCTCATACGTAAGGCAGATATGCACGTATAGGCTCTCGATCTTATTGAAATCAGCATAAAATTAAAAAGAAAACTATGAGCAAATCATGCACTCTATAAAGAATATTACAAGTTTACATTACTTTTGAATTAAATACCTTATTTTATTAGAGTTCATTCACTTAACTAGGGCCTACTTTATTTTGTGAACAAGTGGTTCAAAAAGTGTGTTACAGATGTCAAATAACACTACTCCACTTAATTAGGATCTCCGTGTCCTCATGTTTGCAAGAAATAAAATAATGTCACATTATTATAAGGAAATAAATAAAAAAATTGAATTAATAATTTTGTATAAATGATAATAAACAAATAAATTATATATTGTATATTTTTCTTATAATACAATAAAAATTAAAATGTAATTTTAATATCTTTTTGTTTGTATAAATCTATAATTTTAATCTTTTATTTTAAAATTAAGATATTTAATTTATCTATTTTTTAAAAACTCATGAATTTTGTCTTCTCATCCAATTGTGGACATTGACAATTAAATCTGACAATTAAATCTAGGTACGTTGATCAACATGTGGCACTCTAACATGGCAAAAGTATATTAGATAAATAAGATGTGAGTTGGAATTTTTTATTATTATCAATCTAAAGTTTAACATTAAAAAAAAAGGACCTTTGTGGATTGAGGAAAAATGTATTAATAATTTGTACTATTCAGACTTAACAAGCCTTAGTACCAAGTGGTTGATCAAGTAGTATACTCGATATTCAGAGAACTTGGCTAATATAATTAAGGTAAAAGGAAAACTTTATCTTCTACCATAAAGATAAAGATAAAATCATAATTTTTCCTATTTACATTAACTTACGAGGGAAATTGAGATCTTATTATCCAATTTCATTTCTATAAAAGGAATCTTCAAGGTTTAGGTAAACCAATTATATTCCAACCTACTCTAAAATACATGCTCATACCTCTATGTCACTAACTTGAGCATCAGAGTGTCTTCACAAGTACATCTCACCATTGTACAACAGAGGAGAACATAGAGGAACATCACGATGAATAGATTTTGTCAAATATGGTAAGAACATAAACTATATATCATTGGTTTTGACACCTAAGTGATGTAATACTTTTGACAAACCCATCAAAGACTAAGGAGCAAGAGTGGTCTAGGCCATCTTTCTCTTGTTAATGTTTAGATCTCATGTTCGCTTACATTGTTAGGATCACCGCTTCCAAGATATTGTTCATTTTGGTGATCAGTGTGACACTGTGACTCGTCACAGTTTTGTCCTTATTAAAAGACACATCAGAGAGTTGAAGGTGTATTTATGAGTATAAACTATTATTTGATTTGACTTTCAAGTGATGTGAGACTTTTGATATATTAGAACGTCCTTTGAGTCAGCTATGAAACTAATATAACATTTGATATAGCACTTAACTACCATTAAAAATTCATTGCCTTTCTTTAAGGATGAGGTTTGTGAAAATCAAATCCAAGATTGGCTCACCCATATTTAGCTTAAAATCAACTTTGAGTTGAGACCTTTTCAAAACTAATAAAATAATATAAAAATTAGGGACTTTAAAAACAAGTCATTTTTTCTTCAGCAAAATTTGAACTACAATTACCAAAGAAAAAATACACATTAATTACCAATATACTTGACTAACTAACCATAATAGTTGTATAAATATTTATGTTAAATAACTTTTGGGGACTAATAAAGCAAGAGTTTAAGCTGTCTTATTTTTAAATAGACCTTGATCAAACTTAAGTTTTCTTTCACAAGTTCAATATGTATTGGTATCTAAGTTATATCCATTAGATTTATTAAAAAATAATCATACACAAACACTGTTTATTTTCATGCTATTTTATTATTTAAATATAAAAAAAATTCATATTTGATGTTATATTCAATTATTTCTATGTTTACTTATTTTAATTTTGTAATATTCATGTATCTTTAATTTGTATTTTTAAAATCAAAGAAGAGAATTATTTTATTACTTCGTTTTATTGTACAGAAAATATTTTCCTTGTTCGTGGGATCATTTAGACTTGGCAGTGGAGTGGGTACTAAATGTGACAATAATGAGGACCTGGTGCGTGTCGGGAGAAACAAGTGGTTCCGGTTGAGTGGATTTTGTGCAATTTGAGTTTGAGTAATTGACTATGGTTATGTTGGGTAACTTATTTTAGTTTGATAAGTTTGTTGTTTGGTATATAATTTTTTTAGCAACTTTTTAGTAATTTTTAATATTTTTTAAAATGTTAATTTTTAGTTTGTTATATTTTTTTATTCTTAATATATTTATCATAAATTTTATTAACTTTTAAAATAAATCATAATTTATTATTTTTACGTAACTTTACTTTTTTAAAAGTTACTTCAATGATTAATTCAACGAGATACTTATACTCTAACAAACAAATTTTTTAATTTTAAATTATCAATTAATTTTTCAACTTTTAACTAATTTTGTCAAATTTATTTTATATTATTTTTTGTCTCATCTTATACCCCCACTTGTTTGGTATAATAAAGAGAAACTGAATTTGATCCTCTAATGAAAGAAAAATAAGGAAATACTTAAACTTTGTTTTTCAATATCAGTTTTTCCTTTTTTTAGACTTTAATTTCTATGTATAGATAGTGGAAAGAGTTTTTACCTTATTAATTAGTCAATAAGAAAATAATATGAGTATGATTTTTATGATATTTATTATAAAAATTAACAAATTTATAATATAATTATAATTTATAATTAAATGATAATGTAAAAATTATTCAGACTATTATTTTATACACCATTTTTTTTCTTTATAAACCATATTATTTCTTGTATAGTGGCTTTTGTTGAGTACTAGTTTATAGGTTTTATATGTTTTTTGTTCATTGATAAATGATTTTTTTGGCTGTAGTTTCAATTTTTTAAAAAAAAATTAGGCACTAATAAAT
Organism: Glycine latifolia; assembly: GCA_013407115.1. Taxonomy (NCBI): domain Eukaryota; kingdom Viridiplantae; phylum Streptophyta; class Magnoliopsida; order Fabales; family Fabaceae; genus Glycine; species Glycine latifolia. The sequence continues at coordinate 27,478,622 of CM023948.1, read as the reverse complement.
TTTTATTTTTTTCTCAAATTTGTTTAAATAACATTTTGAAAAGTGACTTTCATATCACGTGAAAAACAAAAACAAATAAAAAAAATTATTAGGAATTAAATTTTTTTAAATAAAATTATCGGAGACCAAAATAAAAATTCTATCATTTATCTAATACCAAAAATATATTGAAACCTAATATTTGATATTGAGAAACCTTATGTTTAACATAAAAATAAGATAAGAGGAAGTTTGTAGAATGATTCATTTTTATCATTGTTTTGCAGTGGATAAAGGGGTGGTGGGTTGGCTATTATATGGAGGAAGGATTTGAAGGTTGATATTAATAAAGCCTATGATCAAGTTGATTGTGGTTACCTAAGGGAAGTTATGACTAAAATGGGATTTAATATTAATTGGGTTTGTTGAATTATGCAATGTGTCGAATTTGTCCAATATGCAGTTAAAGTTAATCATGATCTTGTCGGTTCCATTGTGCCTAGTAGAGGTCTCCGTCAAGGAGATCCTTTATCACCTTATTTGTACCTGATTTGTGTTGAAGGTTTAAGTGCGCTGATTCGGTTAGCTAGACTCATTGGAAATTTGCATGGCATTTCTATTTTCCTTGGTGCGCCTAAAATTTCACATTTACTCTTTGCAGACAATTGCTTTCTTTTTTGAAAGAGTAACAATCAATGAAGTGAAGGAGCTTCAAAGAATCTTGAAGACTTATGGGTTACTTTAGGTGAATCCTTAAACTTTAATAAGTCTGAAATCTTTTATAGCTCTAATACAGATGATGCAAGGAGGACCACAATCTTATCTTTATCTATTCTTGGAGTGCATGCAAGGTTAGGTGTTGGAAAATACCTTGGTTTGCCTTCCTTTGTTGGGCACAATAAGAGAGATACCTTCAATTTTGTTAAGGAAAGAATTTCAAAGAAAATCAACTTTCTTTCAGGTAAATTTCTTTCTAAGTTTGGCTGTGAAGAGATGGTTAGGTTGTTCTTCAATCAATCCATACATTCTTTATGAGTGCTATTCGTAGCCTGAATCTTTATTGGATGAAATTCAATGAATGTTGAATTCTTATTGGTGGGATCTAATGGAAAAGGAATGAAATGGTTGAAATGGGAGAAGCTTACAACTTCAAAAGAAAATGGTGGTTTGAATTTTTGTAACCTTCATGGTTTTAATCTAGCTATGCTTGGGAAACAAGGGTGGAAATTTATTTCCATCCTCAATGCTATGGTGTCTAAATTCTTCATATGTATTAAGTATATAATATCAAGAATGTAAGCATATGTTATAATTGTATAGTGTAGTTGCTTAACAAGACATAATTGAGATTGTACATACGAGTTTTTATTGTTTTCTATTAGTTTAATGGAAACAAAGTATTTTATAAATTAAATTGTTCTTATTGAAAGCTATGATGTTGATGGACACCTTTTTTATGTATAACGATTATTATCTTGATATGGCTTATCGTTTTAAAAGATCCCTAATAATAAAATTTTAAAGCAATCGCAAAAAGTTATTCATTATTTTGAAAAAGGATGATGTTGAACAATTCATTTTAAATTAATTCCTTTACTTCATAATTTCAAAAATAAATTGAAGAAATCATAATAGTAACTAGGGGTGTTACAATCTTCCTTCAAGACAAATGACTCTTTTCTCTTTTCTTTGTTGGAGCTTGTGATTAATTATTGGAATGGTGAACTCGTTTTCTCTCTTCTTTATCTTTTCATGAGATGAACCATAATGGGCATTTGTACAAAGCTCTCACTAGTATTGTTTTAGGTTGTGTTTCCAAGGGTTTTGTGAGGTGTTGATGTTGTTGGTGGAAGCCCTCTTTGTTGAGCTCAAGCCTCCTATTTCCTTCCTCTCTTGAGAACCTAAGCTTGAAGACCATTAGGTAAGGGAAACTTAAATTCTTGTTTTATGATGTGCTTGATGTTTAAATGTTGATATTTTTTGGATGTTATAAACTGTGTTTTTTGAAATTATTAAACCATTGGTTGTCATTTTGGAGATCCATGAAATGATTTTTAAAAAAATTAAAAGTTGCAGGCCCTCATGCTTAAGCATATAAAATTTTGTGCTTAAACACAATGTATTTTTTATGCCTAAGCATGAGTTTTTTATGCTTAAGCACAAAATGTTTAGTGCTTAAGTGTACTATATCTTTGATGCCTAAGCATGAAACTTTTGGGGCTTAAGCACGAAACTTAAGAGAGCTTAGTTTTCTTTTACATGTCCCAAGATAATTCTCCAAATAGAACTCGAATGTAATTATTTTTGTTTTATGAACTATTTGATATGAATGAAGTTGGTTGGATGCTAATATCATGTAATTTGTGAAAACAATATGAACACACACAATTAACCAAGAGGTGGGTGAATTGGTTAAAACAGAGACTTTAAAAATTCTTTGAAAACTAGCAGTGGAATTAAGATTGTATCACAAGTTTAACCTTGTTAAAACTGAAACTTTCAAACAATCAAGATTCACCCTTTACTTTAAGCAATTGCAAAAAATGTATCAGTTGATCTTGAAAGAAATTTACCTCAAGATAAACAAGATTAAGACATCAAGATGAGAATTAAGAGAACACCAAATCTATATTGGTTCACTCCTCAAAAGAGAAGCTACATCTAGTTTCTTCTAACCAAACATTGGCTAGAGTTCCACTAAATCAAAATTTGTTCTTTACAAGCTTACAAGTGATCACCTTTATCAACCCTAGATAAAGAAACAAAATCTAAACCCCCTTCAAACTTCTATTGACCAAGAACTAAAGAACTTTTCTCTATTCTTCCCTCTAGAGAACAATACTCTAGAAAAGCTTTAAAGAACTTCTTAAAATAGGAACTTACAAGAAATAAAAGTAAACAATCAAATCACTGCAAGAGTTTAAGAGAGATACAACCTCATGATCCTCTGAATACGAATGAATGAATTTTACCAAACAAACTCAGGTTGAATGTATGCAATTCTTAGAATCAGCTCTCTTTGAAACTCTTGTCAAATCTTGTTCAAACCAACATAATCAATGATGCATGAGTTCTGGGTTTTGAAACAAGATCAGTGTAACTCAGAAAATCTTTCCTCAGACTGTGAGGGCTTCTGAAAGTGATTGATAATTCGCAAAATCAAGTTTTGTTTAAAATAGACTACCCAACAACTTTTATAGTGAACAGATTTAACTGCATGCAATCGATTAAATTGTCTATATAATTGATTATTTTAACTAATTTAATCGATTAATATCCAAAATAATTGATTAACATGTTCTAAGCTCAATCTGGAAAAGATATATGAACAATGTAATCGATTATCACAGACAGTCTTTATTTTAAAATAAGCTTGTGCAATCGATTCCGAATGGATGGTAATCGATTAAACTAGGGGGACATATTCTATGTTTTGTCTTTGTGTAATCGATTACCATTTGCTGGTAATCGATTAATGTGTTCTTCATGACTTAAGTAATAGATTACCAATGCTGGCAATCGATTAAATCAGTGCATAATGAGATTTTCCAAACTTAACCATGAGAAGTTTGTTTCTTTATGCAGACATGAAAACCTTTATGATTTTATCAAATCATGTATGCATGTTAATGATCATGTTTATGCAATGTAAGGATCATAAGATAAGTCTCTCAAACAACTTAACAAATTACAAATGTCTTCAATTGAATGACATGTAAAAAGCTAAAATCTATTTAAGGCACTTGCCTTCATCCTTGTCTTGATCCTCTTCCAACTCCCCCTGTATCCAACAATTTGCATTCATATGGGGTTTTGATGTTTGATGGTTAGCGTTCAAGGTGTGAACGTCTTACTTGACTTATGGATTATTGGTGAGTTCATGAGTGATGATGCACATATAAGAAGGATGAATTTATGATATGGTGAACTCTTATGGCATTGAAATTAATGATCATGATTATGTTGATGCTAAAATGTTTATAATGTTTTTGAGATGAATAAGTTATTGTTGATAAGATGATGCGGTGTGTTATGTAAGTGTGAACCTTGAAGTTGGAATTCACCCTATGTGTGAAAATGAGTTAGTTATGTCCTTTGGAAAGATTTTTTATTATTATTCAAAAATGTATACTTGGGAGGGTGAGTTCCACGTTAGAACTTTGTCCCACTAAAATGACCCGAAGGTCTCACTTAATAGGATATCTTCCTAAGTATTACCTCTATATTTTGACTTTGAATGCTTTGTCTGAGTGTTAAGAATTGCCTCCTAAAAAGAGTAATGGCCCTTTTAGTGTGTATGGGATGACTTGTTGTTATTGATAAAATTTGGATCCTTGAGACGAATCATGAGTGAGATGGTGGGTTCAAAGATGTTTTATCTCAAACCTCAAGGAATCCAAGTTTAGTTGTTGTTGTGATTATGCATAAGTTAAGGGTGCTTGGTGGGCCCTCAACTGAGTGCTGGAGGTTTTTGTGGTGCCTAATGCCAAATGGACCTATAGAATAGATGAGTGGGCGAACTTCAATAGAGGTTAAGGTTAATGGACACCTTACCAAGGTAAGTCACTCCCCACACTCATTTATCTTTGATAAAACTACATTTCCTCCATAAATTAGTCTGGGTTTCACCAAATGGTCAGAGAGGCGACTATGTTAAGAGATATACTTAGGTTAACTTCTTATGTGGTGTAAATTTCAATGGATTAGAGTTTGTCTTTGGTTGTTGTGTTTGGTGTACTTGGTGATAATGATTGATAGACTCATGATGATGATGTTTGATGGTTGACTTATGATATTCATATTTGATTGTGATTCATAATGGTCATAATTGAGATGTTCATTATTTGTTAATTAGACGTTGTTATTATTTGAATTTTAAATGCATGTTTAAAAAGGTAATGAGGTTTAGTTATTTATTATTTGTTTAACTTTTAACTTGTTTTAAGTATGATTATTTGTGGTAAGTTTACCCTTGCATTGTGACACATATGATTGCAACTATGATTATCTCTAACTTTGTGTTCGTGGGAACAGAAGATGCAATTCTTCTTTGCTTTACCTTGACATGTGTATGTATAGTTTGACTAGCTCAAGTGTTTAAGACCTTTATTTTCTTAAGAGATGTATGTGTGTGTGTGTGTATAGCTAAATGTTGGGTTGTTCTGGTGTTATATCTTTTTGTAACATGTTTAAGTGTCATAAGGCATATAATTTTCTTATCCATTTGATCTCATTATATTATATAAATTCTTTCTTGAACTTGTGAGTGTTAGCTTTAGCTTTTGAAACATGAAAAGTTCACAAGTATTTTCATAAATAAATTAATTGAAGAGTTTGAACAATTTAAAATCAAGTATTATTCTTTATTAGTTGTAGACATACACAAACAGGTATCATTCATGATAGCATAATTCACCTGAAGAGTTGTTTTAGTGTCTCACCATCTATAATCATCTCTTTCTGTTAGGCATGACAAGCCACAAGGTTCTCTAGACCTTCCTTTTAAGGCTCAACTCCTCCATCGAGTGGGGATCCATTAAGGATGAAGGGGACATGAACCTCACAAGATTCATCATGGGAACTTCCTTTGAGCCAATGGTGGTTTGTCATCGTGAAGGAACTCTATCATGCACAATATTCTGCATAGGACGACTACGTAGGATTGGATCTTGTGGGACGTTGACGTTATCAAGATTATGTGAATTATGTAGCAAATAATAAACCTTTTGCTCTTTCATTTTCGACTTTAAATTTTGTTCCTAACCTAACTAGTAAATCATCAACCCAACCGTGTATGCTAGCTTTTCAAGGCAACATGTATGTGGTTGTTGGAAAAGTTATTCTATTTTTATCTGTAGCTTAAGAGAGAAATAGAGAGAGAGAGGAAGACATTCTTCCTCTTGAGGCCAATTGAGAGCGACACACTCTCTAGACGTCTCGCTGACGTTTTATTGAGCTCCACAAGAGTGTCTTTCTCTATTATGCTCGATGGTGGAGTGTATGTGAAAAATAAGTAAAAGAAGAGCATTACAAGAAAAGCCTCTCGGTGGAGTCTTTTGAAGAAATGACTGGTGGTAGTGCTGGTGGGTCGCCAAAAGAGAAAGATGTATTATTGATTTTTTAAATTTTTAAAATAATAATAAATGCAATGGTGGTTCAAAATGACATACTTTAAAATTGTAGTTTTTAACTTACATTTATTTTAGTATTTTAATTTTAAAAATAAATAAATTTATAAGAGCGTTGGGGAGAAGAAACCACGTTAGAAAAAAACAATTGTTTGGACATAGAATATCACACGGAAAGAGCAATAACTAACTATATGTTTGGACATTAAAATTTAGAAGAAAAGAGATGGGAGAATAAAATTTTGTTATTCTTAATAAATATTAATTTTAATTAGATAACTTTAAAAAAAATAAAAAGATAGGTTATATAAATTTAACATCTTAATAATTTCTTCATATCAATAAATATTATATAATTCTATTTATTTAAAAATATATTTTCTTTTATTAACAAAAAAATACATTCTAAATATACCCTGAATAACATGATGAATACAAGGGAAAGGAGAAAACAAATGGTATAAAAGGGATGTGTCAATTGGGATATTGATGATTTTGTCCACCAAAGCAACCAGCTAGCATGAGAAGAAAACAAATAGAAGTATATTTGGTGAATGGTGAGTCTATTGTAGGTTACGTCAAGGGCAAGAAATTGATTATAAATATAAATTATACGAAATAGGTATAAAAAATTCTATTATGGAGTAACAGAAGTCAAGCGGTTCATAATCGAACTAGATAGATAATGCAAGAATACATATACGTGCCTGTCATTTCTCTTCAAAATGAATAAAGAAAGAAATAATGAAGGCTTGGTTACAATTCTTTTATATAATTAATTAAAGAACAAGATAGTGGCAGTTTTGAGGTTAACTAATAAGACTGGTATATAAAAATATGAAAAAATATTGCTTTCATTTAATGAAATTGAAATATATGTTTAAATTAATCTTAGTTATGAATTTTATACTATGACTTATGTCTTATCTGCCTAATTGTGAAACAGACATGCTTGAGAATTTGTTCTTTCCTTTTTTGTTTTGATTTTTTTTTTATTTCTATTCTGAAATACGATTACCATTATTGGAAGATATCTACCCTACAAACAATAATAGCATGATCCATAGTTAAATTATAGAATTACTCATGGTCTTTGTAATGATTGCTTCCGAATCCGATTTTTTATTTTAACGGATGAATTCGTTTAAATTAAAAAAAAATACGTATTTTTATATAAGTGTTTTTTTAAGAAGTAAAATTTGCTTCTTAAAATAAATAAATAAAACTACTTTTATATATTAACGTTGGAGAAGGAGAAATGCTATATATCTTTCAATAACTTTTTATCATTGATTACTTTTTATCAAAAATTATAAAATTCAGACATAGACAAAAAAAATTATAATGTATAAATTTCAATTAAAAAAAGAGTGTATTAAAAAAATATGTTTAAAATATATTATTAATTACATAGAGCGTTATTAAATAGTAACATCTCAAGCCCACTTGCGGTAAAATTAGATGGAGAGCATACAGGGAGCAATTTCAAAGATCTTCTCGAAGAGATTCTTAAGCTGAAGGCTCAATTTCAACATTGTTTCATAGGAAATTCTTAAGCTGAAGGCTTAATTTTAAAATTGTGTCATAGGTCATATTCGTAGCTCATTGGCTGATTCTTTTGCCAAATATCCTTTATCTTTGGAAGTTTGTTATTTCAACTAGATTCCAGATTTTGTTGTAAACTCCATGATGAAGGATGATATTTTTACTGATACCCAAGTTGGGAATTAATTAATTGGTGTCTGTGGCTCTTTAGGCGGACAATTCAGCAAAAAAAATGTTGTAAAATTGGTGAATAAATTAACTAAAAGTTAAAAAGATAATAATCAATAAACATTAAGCTAATTAATAAGGATAGAATAACATAAAAGAATATAAAAAAGTTTAGCCCAAAATGAAATTTTTATTTTCCAGTTTTTAAATTTGTGTTTTTTAGTTTTTTATTTTTTAATTGAGATATTTTATCTTTTATTTTAATTTTAGTCTCTAGTTTTTTAATTGAGACATTTTTGTCTCTTTTTTTTAAAAACTTTATAATTTTATTCTTTGTGATGAATTTTAAACATTGATTTATATATTTGGTAAACGTTGACTTATGCGTATTTGTTTATTATATACCTGATAAATATTTTTAAATTATTTAATTGCTAAAAAAATTTAATTTATTAAAAAGAATTAAAAAAAACTACATAATCAACAAATTTGAAATTGACTAAGGGAATTAAACTCATATTTTTTTAAAAAGTAAGGAATGAAATGTTTTAAAAAAAATAAGAGAATTAAAATTATAATTTTTTTAAAAGTGAGGAAGAATATATTTTAATAAAAAATAAAAGACTTAAATCACATATTTAAAAATAAGAATAAAAAATTATATTTTAATCAAAAGTTTAATAGTTTATATGCTGAAAAAATAACATAAAAGGATATAAAAAAAGTTTGATAGTTCATAATAGAATAACATAAAATAATATATATATATATATATATATATATATTTTAAATAAATCAATTTTATCATAAATTTATTTTATATGATTTAATTTAATCTTCAAATTTCGAAAATTTTAAAATTAAATTAATTATTTTTAAAAATTTAAGAATCAAAATAATCTTTAAAAATTTAAAGATTAAATTTAATAATTTAAAATAATTTAGAAACTAATTAAGACTTCATTATTCCGTCCTTGTCTTCCCAACAAACTAAAGACATGGTTTGATTTCGCACTCTTTCGTTAAAACTTCATTTTTGTCTTTTTCGAAGTTCCGTCTCCGCGCATCTCGTGCAGACAACAAACCATAAACTCAAAAATAAATAAAATAAAATAAAAAATAAAAAGAACTTGTCAAGTGTCAACGTACGGAATAAACCAAGATAGAAAAAAAGGGAGCAAAACATAACAAGTTGACAACGTATAAAATAATGGTTTGAATAAGAATCATTTCCTACAAAAATAAAATAAAAATTAAGGTTTGACCCATGAAGCGTGTTGATAACTCATAACTTCATACATTCTTATCTCATGAAAGCGATTTTTTTATTCCATCAAGTTCGAATTATTATATTGCTAGTAACCAAGTGTTTTGAGCATGTTTCAAGTTGTATTTCTTCATTTATCACTAATGAAATGAAATAAGCTCTTTTTTCTATAAAAAAAAGAATAAATTTGAATTATATTCTGTAAATTTAATTTTTGCTAGAAAGTGCATTTGAAAAATATTTAAAATGTTTTTGATAAAATAATACTATCTATTTTTTCTAGTCTAAATAATGTATGTATATATATATATATATATATAACTATTGATCAAAATATTAATCACAAAATTAATTTTTAATTTTTTTTGTTATTATACACTTATTAAAATAACATAGTATTCTTTTACAGTTTAATAATAAAAAATGATTTTAATACAAATTTGATTTTAATTTAAAATCACAAAATATAGTAATTTGAATTCGAAACAACTGTCAATCTCAAGTTATTAATTAGAAATATCCTTAATTCTTTAACTTGTCCTTTTTCTTATTGTAAATTTAAACTTTTATTTTGAATGTAAAACATATGTATTATTGTTAATAAATTTCATTTAAAATCATTTCTAGATTCAAAACACTGAATAATTTTCATTTAACTATTTATAATTTTACACCTTAATATTACATATCCTAACTGTCAAGACACCTGAATCTAATTTTGCTCATGCACCAAATTTTACAGGGGAAGAGAGCTCTAGTCTCCGAGTTAGATATTTTAATTTATAACGTAAAAGTAATTTTTGATAATTTTATCAAAGCTGATTGTGATTTTGATCTCCCTTTTTAGTTTATGATCTGCTATTTTGTTCTTCATATTTTTTTATCTCTTGATTTCAGTTTCTATATTTTAAAAAATATTTAATTTTAGTTTAATTCTTAATTTTTAAATATTGTATTTCTTTTAATTTGTTCTAGTCAAATTTTAGACCTAATATATTCATTTAAATTATATCAAATAATAATCTAATTAGTTAAAATAAATAAATAAATGTAAAAATTGAGAAAATTTTAAAATATGAAAATTAAAATTATAAAAAAATAAAAAACTAAAATCAATGAACAAGAATAAAAGATGAATCAAAATTGTAATTCAGCCTTTTATTAAAATACCCACTTCAAAATAACTTTCATCTTTTAGAAAAAAAATTATAACAAAATTTATTCCCGTCCAAATACACACTAAATTTTCTTTGAGATTTACAAGGTAAAAATAATAATTAATAATTCCATATCAACAACAATTAAATACGAAAAAATCTTATAAATTTTGTAACTTTTATTACATTAATTTTAAAATAGTAAATAATCCTAGTTTTTTTTTACCATTTTGTATGCAATAATGGATTCTCTTACTTCCTTTCCGCATCTAGACTTAAAAACAGCCTTAAAAATAATAAAACTCTAAACTTAAAAATAGATGTTATTATCCAAAAAATATAAATAAAAGTAGATCTTGTTAATAAATTTCTTCTAAACACCACTTCTAGATTCAAAACACTAACTGTCATTCAATTATTCTCAATTTTATACCTTAATATTCCCACTTGACCAAATCCAATTTTGCTTATGCACGCACCTAATTTTTCTCTTTGTCCAATTTTGCTTAAAGTCAAAACCCGCGTGTTTTCTTTTCTATTTCCCCCCCTATCATGGTGTACTCAATTAATTTAAATAAATAATAATTAGTATCTTTATATATATAATTACGTATTTTATAATTTTTTAATCTTATGATTTTTATAATAAATATTTTTTATTTTTTAATCAATATTTCAAAGAAACTAATTAATCAAACCCATTAATTTATTATCATTTTTTTCTTATATTTATTATTATTATTACACTACATTATTGTTATTTTTTAAACAACACCACATTATTGTTAATATTATATAAAATTAGTTATTTACTTAGTTGTTTCTTCTTGTTCTTCATTGCATTGCATTAATCAGCTGTGAAGTTTTCTACAGAGAGAGAGACTTGTCTGATACCATTGACGAGCTCCATAGCTTTCCCGCGAAACAGAGAAGAAAACATAACAAACAGAACTTTCTCTTTCTCTCTTCCTTCGTTTTCATTTCACTTTTTTTTTCCCTATAATTTTGATTTTTGAATTTTTTTTTTTTAAATTTTCTTTCTTTCCCCTTCGTTGAACTTTTTGGATGCCCCATTGTCCCATGGCACTGTGGAAAAGTGGCGCAAATTTGAATTCTTCTTAAGGGTAATGCGCGTCCAATGAAAAATGCGAGATCCAATCCTAGTCTTTGTTCTACGCTCTTGTTACCATTTTCACCATTACCGTATTCTTCTGAATGTGTCACACTTTGGTAAATCATTACCAAAAATGGTGAATTTTCATTCGCTGTCTTTGTTGGTGTTGTTGGCTTCCTCGAACATTCTCTTCCCAAGTTGATTCCTTACCCATTTTCTAGGCACCCTTTGACGTGTCTTATTCTGGGTGTTTTTTGTTTTCTGCATATATGTTATATAGTTGATAGTGGATGCTTTTCCTCAACACTAAATATATACACACATATTCTAGCATCACTGAACCTTTCTGTTATTTTGGTACAGCTTTTGTAATATTCTTTTTTCTTCTTCTTCTTATTCTTCTGTTATCAGCCTTTTATATATATATATATATATATATATATATATATATATATATATATAATTTAGTTTTGGGGTTGTTAGTTTGGTTTGTTTTCTTCCGTTTCTTTGACCCTTAATTGGGTAGAGGGGTTTTGAGTATTTGGGGTTGTGAATTGTGGTTGAGCTTGAAGAGGGCGTTGTGGTAGGGTGCATTGAGGGTTTTTATTTTATTATATTTTGAAATTTGAGGAGTGAGCTTGGGTTTGACAAGGACTTGGTGAGGTTGTTAGTTTTGGTAGTTGTTGTCTTTGGTGGCTCTGGTGTTTAAGGGGTAGAGCAAGTAGTGTTCTTCTTTCTAAGGGTTTTTTTCTCTCTTTTTCTTTGTGGTTTTGGATATTGGTGGATTGAATGGTGGACTTGGGGAGGAGAAGAATGAGGGGTGAGAGGAGAAGGAAGTTGCATCTTAGCAAGATCTATTCATTTGCATGTGGGAAACATTCACTCAAGGAGGATCATTCACATATTGGAGGGAGAGGGTATTCTAGGGTGGTGTTTTGCAATGAGCCAGAGAGCCTTGAGGCTGGGATAAGGAGTTATGCTGATAATTATGTGAGCTCCACAAAGTATACTCTTGCTTCTTTCTTGCCTAAGTCACTTTTTGAGCAGTTTAGGAGGGTGGCTAATTTCTATTTTTTGGTAACTGGCATCTTGGCCTTCACAAAGCTTGCTCCTTATACAGCTGTCAGTGCTATCCTTCCTCTGATTATTATTGTTGGGGCAACTATGATTAAAGAGGGGATTGAAGATTTCCAAAGGAAAAAGCAGGTACTAGATTCTTCTGTCTTCTACTTTATTCTCATAATTGCTTGTGAGTTTAGTTTCATTTTATTAAAAGTGAGGTTCTTGAACCTTTTTGTCTTCCACCCTGCAGCACAACTGTGTGGATTATAAATTTAATTTGATTTATATTTTTTAACAACTTCTGATATCTGTAAACTCTATTGGGGGATGGATAGAACCTCATGGCTTGAAGAATATCAGTAATTTTTAAAAGAAAATTGTTGTTTTCTTGGAAGGTGGAGGTAGGTTATACAATGATTCTTTATTTCCTTTTTTGGAATGGTAGTCAGTTTATGGAAGATTCCAGCTTTTTTGTTCAGATCCTTATTTGAAAAGGATGGAGTGCTATTATTATGCTCTTTGTTCATAAATCCAGTAGTTAACATTATCTCCCGGCTTCCAAGTTAAATTTAATGCTGGAGTTGAAAATTCTTAATAATTTGATAAAATGACAGTGTGTTTTTTTTGTGCCACAATTTTCCCTGCATTTTAAGTCCTCTTGTCTGTGCTAATATGATTATGATTTTCAGTTTTTTTTTTATGTTTAAATAAATATCTATTTGAAATTAAAGTAATATATCACTAATTATTTATATTAAGAAAACACTAAAACAATAATCATTTAGCTTTGTTGGAGTTCATAACCTAGCCAGTGGAATCCTGCTGCAGGATATTGAGGTGAATAATAGAAGAGTTAAAGTGCATAAAGGGCATGGAACTTTTGAATATATTGAGTGGAAGAATCTGAACGTGGGGCATATAGTGAAGATAATGAAGGATGAATTCTTCCCTGCAGACCTCCTACTGCTTTCATCCAGTTATGAGGGTGCATTCTGCTATGTTGAGACCATGAACTTGGATGGGGAGACAAATTTGAAGTTAAAACAAGGGTTGGAAGTAACTTCTTCCTTACATGAGGACTTTCATTTCGGTGATTTTAAGGCTACAGTCAAATGTGAAGACCCAAATGCAAATTTATATTCATTTGTTGGGAGCATGGAGTATGAAGAACAACAGTGTCCCCTTTCTCATCTGCAACTTCTTCTCAGAGACTCTAAACTTCGTAACACAGACTACATATTCGGTGCTGTCATCTTCACTGGTCATGACACAAAGGTCATTCAAAATTCCACTGATGCCCCTTCAAAGAGAAGCAAGGTTGAGAAGAAGATGGATAGGGTCATCTACTTCTTGTTTTGTATTTTGTTTCTAATGGCATTTGTTGGATCTATTTTCTTTGGCATTGCAACTGAAGATGACTTGGACAATGGATTGATGAAAAGGTGGTACATAAGACCAGATGATTCTACAATTTTCTTTGATCCTAAAAGAGCACCTGCTGCTGCTATATTTCATTTTTTGACAGCCTTAATGTTATATGGTTTCTTCATTCCCATCTCATTGTATGTTTCAATAGAAATTGTCAAAGTCCTTCAGAGCATCTTCATCAATCAAGATATCCACATGTACTATGAAGATGCAGACAAACCAGCCCATGCCCGTACTTCAAACTTGAATGAGGAACTTGGCCAAGTTGACACAATACTTTCAGATAAAACTGGAACTCTGACCTGCAACTCGATGGAGTTCATCAAATGTTCCATTGCTGGGGTAGCTTATGGCCGTGGTGTTACAGAGGTTGAGAGGGCAATGAATAGAAAAAATGGTTATCCTTTGATTGATGATACAAGGGGCTCTCCTGTCAGAAATGCTCCCATCAAAGGATTTAACTTTTCAGATGAAAGGATAATGAATGGAAATTGGGTTAATGAGCCTTATGCTAATGTTATCCAGAATTTTTTTCGCTTATTGGCAATCTGCCATACAGCCATACCAGAAGTTGATGAAGACACAGGAAATGTCTCATATGAAACTGAATCTCCAGATGAAGCAGCATTTGTGATAGCAGCAAGAGAAATTGGTTTCGAATTCTTTAAAAGGACTCAGACTAGTTTATCAATGTATGAATTGGATCCAGTTTCTGCTGACAAAACTGAAAGGTCAGTTTTTATTAATTGGTTTCTTTCTTTAGTAGCTACGGATTTTAAATGTTGCATTTTTCAGTGTTAATCAACATAAGAAGTTTAAAGTTGAATTCTAACTGAAGAAGGCACATGCAATGACATATTACAAGTCTTGTAATAACAGCAGTTAATTTCAACAAAAAGTGCTTCGAAGTAGCAACTCTTACCTTCTGCTGCTGATTTTATTCAATAAATTATAGTATTTTTCAACTCCTAGAATGACTGACCAAGTAGACCAAAGCTGCTTATAGAATAAGTGAACTTATGTGTTTTAGATATGTGGACCCCAAAGATGTTATGATATTGTTTTACAAGGTATAAATGGAGGCAACATTTTCTTTTAGTTAAAATTAAAAATGGGCTAGGCCTAACATGACCCCCAATAGCTTAGCTTGAGGGTGGAGGATTTTCCAAGCCATAAATATTTCTAACCAATGTTGGACATCTTAACAGTTAATATGGATGAAAAAACTTGTTAAACTTTTCACCTGGCCATCTTTTCCACTTGGCGAATTTATTTATTATTTTGTGATGGTGTTTGAAATAGGGGATTTCACATTATACATGATTACAATTGTTGTATGATAGCTTCTAAAATAACTTTAATAATGCAGTGTTCCTAATTTAAATATTGTTTATGGTTACAGCTTTTTGAAATCCAAGTAATGCAGAATGCATCTGATATCTATTTTTTTTTTCAGGATGTACAAACTTCTTAATATTTTAGAATTCAATAGCTCAAGGAAGCGAATGTCAGTGATAGTGAAAGATGAAGAAGGAAGAATTTTCCTACTCTGTAAAGGTGCTGACAGGTTTGTGATAAACTAATCTGTAACCATAGTATTTTGGAGTTCTTACAGTTGCATTTGACCCATCATATTTTCATGCAGTGTCATGTTTGAGAGGCTTGCCAAGGATGGGAGGGAGTTTGAAGAGAAAACCATGGAACATGTGCATGAATATGCTGATGCAGGTCTAAGGACCTTGATCCTGGCATATCGTGAACTTGATGAAAACCAATACAAGGAGTTTGACAACAAAATTTCACAGGCGAAGAATTCGATTAGCGAAGATCGGGAAACACTGATTGAGGAAGTATCAGATAAGATTGAAAGGAATCTAATCCTTCTTGGTGCCACTGCTGTAGAGGACAAGCTCCAAGATGGGGTGAGTAGAAGAAAGAAATGTTTACATATGAAGACTTATCACCTGTAACTGGACTGGAAATGATGCATCTCATTGTTTTTCTAGGTTCCTGATTGCATTGACAAGCTTGCCCAAGCTGGAATTAAGATCTGGGTATTGACTGGGGATAAAATGGAGACTGCTATCAATATTGGGTATAATAAAGTGATTGTGCCTTTTTAACTTTGGCTTCAGCATGATAATTGGTTCTCAAGATGTCTGACATCAATAAACAATTGCAGGTTTTCTTGTAGTTTACTTAGACAAGGAATGAAGCAGATTATCATTCATTTGGAAACTCCAGATATTAAAGCAGTGGAGAAGGCTGGAGACAAGGGTGCTATTGTCAAGGTAAAGTAAATTTCAATATGTAGCTTTTATCTATGATGATGCAGTTTGCACTTTGCATACTATGTGTAGTTTGCATGTTAACAAAATGGTTACTTATTATGATTAACCAATATGGTCTTCTAACATGGTGTCTTGATGCGTGCATTGTATTTGTTTTACATTGCTGATGATTTGAACTTATATTTCATGGATTTTTCCATTCCAGTTTTGTAAATAAAGAATCTTGACAGAGTGATATTAATAATTTCAAATTTCCAATAACTGAATTTGCACGGAATTGTTTACTTTTGTCTTAAAAGATGCAAGAAGGATGATGAATGGATTCTGTTATTTTGTTTCTTTCCTTTTTGTTTTTACACATTAATATTTTTCCTTGCCTGTGTAATGTGTTGGAAGGGATTGCTTGTTGTGTAAGTATCTTAGCGAATTCAGTTAAAAATTGAGTTTCTGGCGTTTTTATGCTGATTCATGCATTAGGCTTCAAGAGAAAGTATCCGCCATCAAATATCTGAAGCTGCTCAACAGCTTACTGCCTCCAGAGGAACCTCTCAGCAAGCATTTGCTCTAATTATTGATGGAAAATCACTTACTTATGCTCTAGAGGATACCATGAAGAACATGTTTCTAGACCTTGCAATTCGTTGTGCATCTCTTATTTGCTGCCGTTCCTCACCGAAGCAGAAGGCACTGGTATGATTCCATCTATTGTGTTTCTTCCTCTCTATTTGGCATCATGTCCTCATTCTTGTTTAATTCTGATAATGATTCTGGTTAGCATTCAAAATTAATGTTTTATTTACTGGTTTCTCTCTTAAAGGTCACTAGACTAGTCAAATCTGGTACTGGTAAAACTACATTAGCTATTGGTGATGGAGCAAATGATGTGGGAATGCTTCAAGAAGCAGATATAGGGATTGGGATCAGCGGTGTTGAAGGAATGCAGGTACTCAGCAAATTGATAAACTATTTGTGTTTTGTTCTTTAATTGTTTTTTTTTTCCTTACACAACTATTTTAATTCTTTCTGTTATCTTTCCTCTCAGGCGGTTATGTCTAGTGATATTGCTATTGCACAGTTTCGTTATTTAGAAAGATTACTTCTTGTACATGGACATTGGTGTTACCGAAGGATCTCATCAATGGTATTGCTACTCTTATATCCACTTCTCAACATTCTATAGATTTAGGGGATGTTTGGGAACTTTGAATATATATATATATATATATATATATATATATATATATAAAATATATCTTATGAGAGGAAACATCTTATATGAGAGTGAGAGGATTAGATCTGGACCGTATAACCATACATGGAGGGTTGAGATTTAATGTTAAAAAGTCTCATGACATTATCTTGACTCCTTGTTTGATTATATAGTCTAGATTTAATCCTCTCACTCTCATATAAGATAACTTCCTCTCATAAGATATGTCCTCTCTCTCTCTATATATATGTGTGTGTGGAGGGATATAATTACACCAGTGTAATTTGATCTCTCCTCCCTATATATATAAGAGCAATTGGTCCATTTTTTTAAAATATAAGGTGTTTGGTAACTACCGATCTTTAAAAAAATTGGTTCTTATGGAAGCCAATTTTGAAATAAAACTACTTAAATCTTCCATTTTCCCATTTCTCTCATTCAGCTAAATCTTTGGGTGGTTTTGATTAAGTAATTTTAGGAACCACTCATTCGTCCAAAGGACAAAGGTCAATAAGCATGCTAGTTTTTTTAATTTAAATTATATTTGAGGAGATCTAGTTTAATGCTAATTTATCTAAATTTTAGTTAAACTTAAAACTAGTTTAAAAATAACCTAAATTTATGACTAGATTATCTTAAACAATTCTAAACCAGTTTTATGAGTTGCCAAACTGAACCATAGGCCATCAAAGATAATTGGAAACCTTTGGTATTTATATTAACTTGTTCATTCTTCTTCCCACAGATATGCTATTTCTTCTACAAAAACATCACATTTGGCTTTACTCTATTCTTATATGAGGTGTATGCATCATTCTCTGGGCAACCTGCATACAATGACTGGTTTTTGTCACTCTATAATGTCTTCTTTTCGTCACTTCCCGTGATTGCTCTTGGGGTCTTTGACCAGGATGTGTCTGCTAGGTACTGTCGAAGGGTAAGCTTACTGTTCACCCTACAACAAGCTATTCTGTTTCTCATAATGGTTATGATATGAAACTTTTCCTTACTCTGGTGTAAAATACTGTGCTGATTGATGGAAGAGTTGAGAGAACCCACCATACAAAAAAGATAACAAAACCTTGCAATAATTCATATGATTTCATCTACATTAGACCTAATTCAGCCTGTTGACCTAATTAGTTTTTACCCTTTCCAAGTGGCTTTTAGTTGCATCATGATAAAACACATTGTCAAGGGTAGCAATATAGTTGAAACACAGAAGTCACCTATAAATAAGCCCTCTTTTGGCTGTATCCAAAGTAAAATACAGTATGCATTAATTTACTTTATTTGGGGTTCCTGGTTTACTTCTTGATGTTCATTACTTGTTATTTGCATTTCACATGGCAGTTTCCTATGTTATATCAAGAAGGTGTGCAAAATGTCCTCTTTAGCTGGCTTCGAATTTTCAGTTGGATGCTTAATGGCTTTATTAGTGCCATAATAATTTTCTTCTTCTGCACAAAGGCAATGGAGATTCAAGCCTTTGATGAGAAGGGAAGAACCGCTGGGAGGGACATACTCGGAGCAACGATGTATACTTGTGTTGTTTGGGTTGTGAACTTGCAAATGGCTGTTTCTATAAGTTACTTCACCTTGATTCAACATATTTTCATCTGGGGCTCCATTGCTCTATGGTACCTTTTCCTCCTGGCATATGGAGCATTATCTCCCAGCATTTCTGGAAATGCTTACAAAGTCTTCATTGAAACTCTTGCACCATCTCCTTCCTTTTGGATTGTGACATTGTTTGTTTCCATCTCAACACTTATCCCATACTTCTCTTACTCAGCAATACAGATGAGGTTCTTTCCCATGTATCATGATATGGTACAATGGATAAGGTACGAGGGAAAGACAAATGACCCTGAATTCGTCGCTATGGTGCGGCAAGGATCATTGCGGCCAACAACCGTCGGTTCAACAGCTCGCTTAGTGGCTAAGGATAATGATTTTAGAGACAGTGACACTAACCATAGATAGTAGACATATTCTTGTTTCAACAGTCAATGTTGTGGTTTGTGTGTGTCATCTTTATTGTGCCTATAGTTATGGAGTTGCTTACTGGCTCCTCTCCACCAGAAATATGATGTTGCTTACATCCACTTACATGGTAATGGCAAAGTGCACACAACCAAACCATCATTTGGCAGTGAAGTTGGACAGATGAATAAAAATGTATACCTATTTTTTTTGCCCATTTGAGGCTGCACAGTGTTAATTATAGTCTGCTTTTTGTATCATAGATTGTAGCAGTTAACCGTGTATAGCTTGAATTCTTTGTAGGATTATATTGCATAGCTTGTTATAGAAATCAGTTCCTTCATCCCTTTTCAGTGATTCTTTTATCGAACTTATCATCTTAGAAATTCCTGCATTACTCCTTTATGATTTTCTTCATTTTGTGGAAATAATTGAGAAATGAATTGTGTGAAATGCTACTTGCCTTTATATCACTGTTTTGGGGAAGCCTTAAACTAGATTTTTTGTTCTGTTGATGACTAAAATTTGAACAATATCAATTGTGGTTTGGACAATTTGAATTTCTTATTATAATTTACTTATTATTAGAATCGATAGTTGATTAATCAAAATCATATGGAACAAATCACATGAAACAAAGTTATTTAGAATCTGTCTGTTGTTGCATTAAAATTTAAAGTTAGTTGAAATACGTTTTGGCTAACCTTATTTCAACAAGATTCCAAAATAATGACGATAATACACAATTTGTATTAAGAAGGAGAATCAACTTCTTGATTATGGGTTTCCAAATTGCTCTGGGAAGTGTTTGATGTAGGTATATGAAGAAGAAGGGAGAAGATTGGGTTTTACGTGAAAGGTAAAGGTAAAAAGCTATAAGCAAATGATAAGCAAATGATTGTAAATGAAAACTTGTTTTCTATTTTTAAGGAACCGTTATCTTTTCTTTTGGTGCTTCAAATGCAAAAGCAAGAACTAAATGAACATGGAGTAAAGAATTATCTGTAAGTCATGTGTCTGCTTGTATCGTGAGTCAGCTACATAACAGCTAAATTCTTTCTTGCTCCCACTTTATTCCTTCAACAGCATTCAAACTCGATCAATCCAACGCTATTCTTTGCTTCCACATCATCAAAACTCTAAACAGCAAGACCATATCGGTTACATGCTCGTTTGTTTTAGATTTTAGTATAACTGTCTTTAATAGAATTAATTTTGAATTGTTAAATATAATTGAGATGTATATTCAAATTAATGTTAATCACAATTTTTTTACATAAATGTGTGTCAGGTCATGAAAAAATGATTAAGAAATATAACCAAACAGGCATGACATCCCAAACAGCATTACTTCCTGCCACCTTGGCAACTTCTGTTTGAATAACATCTACAAAAATGCATGTTCTCCAACGTTTCTGTTTTCCTTTGAAAAGATCTTTATTTCTCATGTATCTCTCACTCCTTTCCTCACTAACATAAAGGGTACATTTAAGAGTAAAGTTTTAAGGAAAAAGAAAGGGAAGATAAGTATTGAATTTTTAAATTAAAAAGCTATGAATGGTGAAGACCTGTTGCTTGTTACAAGAATGTTGAAATTTTGGGGTTCAATCGCCATAACTTGTTAAAAAGGATTTTGCCAACTCTTTTTTGCTGATTTACAAGGCTATCTCATAGAGTTATACTTTGTATTACTTTAAGGTTCAATACCAAGCTTTTTTCTAAACCAATAGAAAATTGTGCCCGGAAATTGTATCTTGTTACACTGTCATTATTTATAAAACTCTCCAAAATAAAACCAAAATCATAATTAATTCCAACGGAAACAGGACACAAACACAAAAGAAGTGAACACAAAATCATCCTCAAAATGATAAAATTTATAAGCAACATATATGATTCACTTTTCATCTAAATTTAGAGTAATCAATCAATTACAATCAGAACTTGAATACCTATTTTTCCCTTTTTTATTTCTAAACATTCTCCACCAATATTATAATTTATGGTGAAGTTCTTTGCCTCTTGGATGCAGGAAGAAGTTGTTCCCAGTCATCTTCATTTTCAATACTTGAGCATCCAACTCCAATTGCTCTGGCCTGTGACTTATTATCCTCAGACCCTTTTATTCTCGCTTGATCGTGTCCAACCTTGTTACAACTACAACTACTAACCAGCTTCAACCCTGATGTTGTGGCATATACTGGGAAGACCCCACACCCTTTTATGCTGTCTTTATGGACTTCAAGTTCAAATTTAAATGTTATGTTGCCAAATTGATCATCTACTTCACTTATTCTATTCAATCGACTACTGTCAACATAAGAAAAGAACATGTGAGCTGAATCTAAATTGCCGAAGCATTGCATAGGTATGTTTTCCCGGCCCAGCTCTATCCCATTTTGATAGATATAAATCGAACCATCATTATGCCAACAACTATCTTTCCCAGAAAAAATGATGCAGTAAATGAAACCGAACAAGTCAGATTTGGGAAGATAAGAAATAGTTATTAAACTCTCTGTTGCATGAAACCCACACTCTTTGTTGACATGGTCTCCCGGAAAGATGAAATAATCAAGACCACAAAACTCCGAATTTTTAAGATATTGTAACATGTGATTTAACACTAGTCCTTGTGTGATGTTTGTCTTCAGAGAAATGCAGTTATAGGCAGTCACCTTTTTCACAGTCGGTGGAAGCTCTGGCAGAGACACAAGTTTCTTGCAATTATCTAAAGGAAGTTCTCTCAGGGACGGGGGAAGCGCTGTCAGACATTCGAGTTCCCAGCAATCATTTACATAAAGCTTTCTCAAGGATGATGGAAGCTCTGGCAGAGACACGAGTTTCTCACACCCTTCTAATTGTAGCCATGTTAGCTTTGAAAGGTTTTTGATGTTTTCAGGCAAGCTCTTAACTTTACTCCTACTTAGGTCTAGCACTTCTAAAGACAATAAGTCACCAATTGATGGTGACAATGCACATATAGCAGTGTTAGACAAGTCCAATACTTTTATTTCATATGATGTCACTGAAAATTTCTCGAGCAATAAACAATGACTGAGTGTCAGTTCATTGAGAGATTTTGAATGAACATTGCTTTCAAGGTTTTCAATATTTCTGCAATACTTTAGATTCAAATATGCAAGCTTGGGAAGAGATAACGTGGATGGGTGCAGCTGACGCAAGCTATAACAGCAAGCAAGAGAAAGTTTTTCAAGTTTTTCTGCCTTAGATAAGTCTGGGATCTCCATCAGCTTGTCGGAAAATGAAAGGTCAATTGACTTTAATTTCACAAGATTCTGCAAAAAGATGCATCACACTGTTTAGAAATTTCTAAAATCATAATTCTGACACTTAACTAAAAGAAAAATCTGAGCAAAATGTAGCATGCATAACCACATTTTCATACCTGAACCCCGTCCCAAAGCTTTTTAACATCTGTAAAACTCATGCAAAGCTCTACAAGCTGTTCTGCACAAAAGTTAGGCGGCCAAGACTTAAGAGAACATCTATCCCAGTGAAGGTACCCCAATTTATCAGATAATGACTCAAGACCATCACGAGGGTACACATTATATCTGTCATGCCACCTGTACTTTTTATGGATTTTAAGAAATCTCAGGTTAGCCATCTTTGCAAGGAAATCAGAGCTCAAATATAGATCCCCTTTCAATTTATCCAAACCTAAAATTATGCCTTCAACATCATCAGTTCCCTGACAAACAAACATTAGAATATATGAATAACAATTAGCAAGACTAGCTAAATTCAAAAAAGGATACATATTATCAAATAGAATAATTACATCTATCACTTACCTTGTTATATTTCAATACATCAAGCGCTTCCTCATGTTTCCACAACCGACTTCTTTTTCCAGGGTATTTTTCGGATTCTTGATGAACAATTTCCCGACCCATTTCTTGTATTAAGTCGTGCATTTCTATTTGGTTGGCATTTGAAATTGTTATGAGTGCTTTATCTAAAAGCACTTCTATCCCAGATGTTGGAAAGAAATCAAAAGCTTCCAGTAGTCCTGTTACCCAGTCTCTTTCTTCTCCTTTGAAGAAACATGCAATGTCTAAAAATATATCCTTTTGAGGACGATCCAAGCCATCATAACTTAATTTTAATACATTATGAATTTTCATATTTGGAAACTTTTCAAGTTTTCTCAATTCACATTCCCATGCTTCTTTATTTCTTTCACGAAGACTTGCTCCCAGAACTTTTAAAGCCAAAGGAACACCTTCACAATAGGAAATTACTCTTCTTGATAGATATTCATACCCTTGTTTAGGTTTTTTTTCTCCAAAAACAGTAAAATAGAAAAGCTCAACAGAGTGATCAGAGTTCAATTTGTCAACCTGATATATTTTATGATTTGTGCTAAGTATGTGCTTATCTCTAGTTGTAACAATGACTCTACTTTCTGCTCCCATGAAATCATATTCTTCAATTAGTTTTTCTAATTGCTCTCGGGTAGACACATCATCCAGGACAATGAAAAGACTTTTACATCGAAGCCTGCTCATGTCAAAATCATCAAACTGACATTTGTTTTCCTCTAATAATGTAGAAAATAGTTCATTACGTAAATCTTCAAGCTTGTCTGATTTTTCCCTCACATTTGCAAGGAAGCAACGACCTTCGAAATCATTAGACAGTTTGTCATATAAAGCAGTAGCAAGGGTAGTTTTACCAATGCCACCCATGCCCCATATTCCAAGGGTTATAACTTCACTTGACCCAATTCTCAGTAATGATTCAATTTCTTCATAACTTTTCTCAATTCCAATCAGCCTTTTACTCTGATTTGGGTATGTAGGAGCCAATTTTTTCAAAATATCTCGAACAATGCTCTTAAGGAGTTCAGACTCAGTTCTGGCATATGAAAAGGGAAACAGAGAAATAAATTATGTGTTATAAGTCTAACAAATTGAAAAGAAAATAAAATAAAACTACACAAATTACTGTACAAAACCTATAATCAATATGGTAGTGAAGTAGACAAAGAAACAAAAACATATAATTGGGGATTGAAAATTCATTGACTTAGAGAACTAGCAAAAAAGTTGTTGTACTACAAAAGTACAACAAGAGTGAGTATATGAAATATGAATTTTTTACTGGTAAGAGATGATGATCAAGACCCGTGCATCTACTTGGTCAAGAGATACCAAAAAAAAAATGTTTTTAGATACTTGGGATCAATTTTGCAAAAAGGTGGAGAAATTGATGAAGATGTAAATCATAGAATCAGAGTAGGGTGGATGGAATGACGAAGTGCATCTGGGTTGTTGTGTAATCGCAAAATTTCCCTTAAGCTAAAAGGGAAATTCTATAAAACAACTGTAAGACCTACAATGATATATGGAGTTGAATATTGGCCAGCACATAGGCAACATGAGCATAAAATAGGGGTAGCAGAAATGAGGATGTTAAGGTGAATGTGTAGTTATATGAAGATGAATAAGATAAGAAATGAAAATATTTAACGAAAGGTAGTAGTAGTACCGGTTAATGAAAAAATGGAAGAACATAGATTAAGGTGATTTGGGCACGTAACAAGACGGTCCTTCGATGTTCTCGTATAAACTAAAATTTGTTACCAAGAGCTCGACACAAAAAGAGGTAGAGGTAGACCAAAACTTATCAGGGAAAAAGTAGTTAAACAAGACTTAATAAAGTGAGATATAGATTGGCGGACGGTGTGTCTTAGGACAAAATGGAGAAAAACTATAAGTTTGGTAGAGGATTAACCCATTGTTATCTCTATATTTTAAATGGTCCCCTTTTTAGTCCTTGTACTCTTCATTTTCTCCCTTCTTCTTTTCCCCTTCTTTGCTTTTACCTTTTTTTCAAACTCCTCATATTTATTATTGAGTTCATCTACCACTGATCCCAATTAGCTTAGATTAAAGGTGTTGTTGATGTTGATGTTGACTACAAAAGTACACTCAATTTAGAGTTAAATATGACAAACTCAATTTTTTTTTGTAACCATGGTATTGGTAAGTTGTCCTTGCTGAAAATAGTGATAAATCTTTGTCAGGGACCTTGAGCACACACAAGATTGGTATTCCCCTCCCAACAAACTCAATTTAAAACAATAACTTGACGTCTTTCTCATTATTTTATTTCAGAAAATTTTATTTACCTATTTTGAGAGTGCCATCCAGATAAATTGGCTGCTTCCGTGAGAACAGCTTTCCATTTGCTGCACATGGAATGTCCCTCATGTTTAGCAAAGGCTTCCTTGTAGCTCCCAGTCTGGTGCCTTACATGGAATGGATCTACCTTGTAAAACACCGGTATCACAATTTGTCCTTTTTCTTTCTTGAATTCCATAATCTTGTTGAGTTCATTTAAGCACCACTTTGAGGAAGCATAGTTCTCTGAGAAGATGACAACAGATATATGAGAATTTTCAATGGCTTTGATGAGTGCTGGTGAGATTTCATCCCCCTTTTCAAGCCAATTGTCTATAAAAGTTTCAATTTTATCTCTAGTCAAAGCATCATATAGATGGCTTGTGAAGTTATCACGTGTGTCTTTACCGCGAAAACTTAGAAAAACATCATATTTTTTAGATGATACTAGAGAAGAGTTAGAGGAAGAAGCAATATCTCTGGGCCTTTGCTGCTCATTCATTATGAATTCCCAGTGCTACACCTGCAACGATTAGAGAAAGAAATGAAAAAACCTTATTTTCTTGACAGTTTTCCTTACTATTGTAGATTGAAATTTATAAATCTGTCTAATATGAGATGAAACAGTGAAAGTTCAGACTCTTGCTCACCTACAGAAGAATAAATAAACAATGATTGGAAACCACACTAATAAACTAAAAAATAAATAGAAAATTTATAACATTCTTTCTATCCTTACACGGATTAATTGAAAAATAAAATAAAAAATGCTTTCAGACTAGTTTAGTAAAGAAGAAGCTTATTTACAATGGGAACAAACTTGACAATTAAATTAAACTAAATTTAGACCCGCAGGTTAAACACTAGCATTACTTTAAATTTATTTAGTTAGAGTGTATTTTAATGTTAATGTACTATATATATTATTAAAAAGTAAAGTAAATAATTCAATAAATATTTAAAAATGTATGATATTTTGCGAGATATAAACTATTGTCACTATTTTGAGAGAAATCAACCCAAGTGTTTGTGGAGATAGTAGTTAAAGCAGCAAAAGCTTTAGATCGTAACAGTTAAGTATAATTACATAAAATTAACTCATTATTTTAACTAAACAATAGTTATTTAATAAGTAATAATATAATACAAGTGATGGATTCTTATTTAAGAAAAACTAATAATAAAAAAATTGTTGCCACATATATAAATTGGTTAAGAGAAAGTAAAAAATTATGGTCCATTAAGTATTCAACTCGTAACAAATTAATGTCCCGTTTAGAGTGATTTCTAGTTTTTAGTTTCAGCTGTGTTTTCTTTTTTCAATTTTGAAAAGTTGTTGTCAATCTTATAATTTTACTTTGAACAGATTTTATTAATGAGATCTAACTCACTTGATTGAGTATCATGTATGAGTTGTTGTAAAAGCCAGGTGCCAGTATTTGATTCTCATAGATTTAAGAAGAAAAAAATTGAACAAATTTTAACGACACCAACAGTTCCTCCACAAATTATATATTATTTTAGTTCCTATCAAGAAAAAATTACACGAGTAATAAAGTAACATAAATAATTTAAAATTAAAAACAACAACTAGTAAGTCTTATATAGATGCTCTATAATCCTAGTAGTGCTGGTAGGTATTATTGACCTTCCTCAACCCCAAATGTACTTTGAAACATTGAAGTGTTGACTTTTGCACTTATTTGATTCATATTCAGGCTTTTATCCTTACGCCTTGGACTTGGTTACACCTTTTCCAAATACAATTGTTCAAATTTATGATTTACATGTGTTAGTGCTGGTGTGTAAAACCTCCATTTTCTTTTCTTTGCTTTTACTAAAATATACTTTCTATCTATCATTATTCATGCACTCTCCTAATCTGTAAGGATACAGCAATTTGATAATTGGATTTAAACGGCAATAATAAATGAAATATTCTTGAGACCTTCAATATGCAATAATGCAATACCAAAGCAACAAAGTAACAATGCAAAGAGTAGCAACGGGATTAAATAGTGCAGTACCAAAGTACGAAAGTAACAGAATTCCTTTTGCAAATCACTCCTGCAGTTAGAAAATCTGTTTGAAGCAAGGATACGAAAAAACAAGGCAACTCAACACAGCAAATCAGTGCAAAATTACATAAACTTCACAACCCAAAACGAAGAAAGCAAAAGGAGAGGAAGAGAGAAGGCAATTAATAATAGAAAGGGGCAATTCTAAAACAAAACAAAGCCGTCCAAAGTATTGGCAAAAGGAAAATCCTTACATTAAATCACTATCTCTACTACAAACAAATAACTACTTTTTTTATTAGTTATTAGTGATTGAAAAAAGCAGTGTCGAACTATATTTTCTAGTGACCAGAAAATCAGTTTCCAAATACGTATTGTACAAGACATTAATGACTATTTCACATACTAACCTTATTTAGTCTCTCAATCGGTCTATTTGGTGATAAAGTATTTTTAATTTCTAAATTTGTCTTTAAATTGATTTCAATAATGACTATTAATTTTTGTCTCTAACTCATGAGTCCCTAATTAATGAATTTCTACTCTTGCGTTAATTTTTAAATTATTTAACAGAATTTCATTTTCTGAAAGCTAAAAGCAGCCAGAAAAACATTTTTAGTGTAAAAAAATAAAACTCAATTGACACAGATGAACAACACCAAAATTCAGTGCACCAACAACACCAAAGGATGCCCTTCAATCACAAAAACCAAATTTAATACCAGATTCAATCAGAAGTCCATATTTCAAACACCCAAAACACAATCCAATCTCAGATTCAAATTAAACCCCAAATCGCAAAAACCCAAAACTGAGATTTTCGTTGCTCTCAACCAAAATTAAAGAACGAAAATAACGAAAGCAAAGTAAAAATCATTTGCCTCTGCACCTCGTCGTCCGCCTAAACGATGTCGCCGCCGCGCGCGCCATCACCGTCGACGACATCTCCTTCCGACATCGCGCGATCAATCCTCCAACAAAGTCAGATCCGGCTTTCCACTTCGACAAAGATCTGTTTGGACGGCGACGGCAGCGAGGAGAGTGAGGTTTTGGTCAGAGCTGGTGGACGCGCGGTGCGGGCCGCAGTGGTGTCTTGCGAGGAAAAGAAGGTGGAAGAGAAGAAGAGCAACGGTTGAAAATTAAGGACAAAGTAGCAATGGCGTTGGATTGGATGATGAAAATTGAGAAGGAAGAAGGTTGGGGATTACGAGTTGTCTGCGGCACGAGGAAAAAAAAGAAAGTAAAAACAACGGGTAAACATTCAAGTAGAGAGTTCACAAATTTATTTCCAAATCATAAAAATTTAAATTTGTTTTTAAAAGTGAAAAAGTGTGATAAATTTATCTTTGATAACTTTTGACTGTTATATATTTAATTTTCATATATTTTTTTAATCATTGTAATTATAAAATTATAACAAATACTTAAAAATTAGAAAAACAAACATAATAATAAGTATAATATTGATTAATAAACATAATTTGTTTGTTGTTTTGAAATTTTTAATATAATAACATTAATTAATCGCAAAATCAAGTTGGATCTCATTTTTTTTAAGAATTAATTTAATGGTTGTACATTTTTTATTTGAGTCTCATATTTTGGGTAAAATACTGTCATATTAAAAATTTCAAAGCAAAAATATAAGATAGTATCTTACCTAAAATATGATACTCAAACAAATTAAAATACATAACTATTAAATTAATCCTTACAAAAAAATGAAACTCAAATTGATTTTATCGTTATCTAATGTTGTTACAATAGAAATTTCAAAACAACAAATAAATTATGCTTATTAATCAATATTATGGTAATTATTATGTTTATTTTCCTAACTTTTAAGTATTTATTATAATTTTATGCTTGTAATGATTAAAAAAAGGGAGAATATGAAAATAAAATTATATTTTGGATAGAGAGCCGACAAATTCATCCATGAATGTGTAGGGCGCTGACAAATTCGTTCCTGAATGTGTCACGTAGGCTCTTTCAATTAACAGTAATGGACAACCGTTAACGGGTGGATAAATTTGTTGTACTTTTTTCACTTTCAATGACAAAAATTTGAATTTTCATCTTTCGGGGACGAATTCATCTGCTCTTTATAGAATCAGGGATGAAAATGGTTATTTACGCAAAAACAAAACAAAACAAAAAAGGGTAAATAGTTATTTTCATCCCTGAATGTGTAGAGTACTGACAAATTCGTCCTGAAAAGTGAAAAAAATGCGACAAATTTATTCATTCGTTAACTTTCATATGTTACCGTTAATTGAAATAGTCTACGTAATACATTCAAGGACAAATTTGTCAGCGCTTCACACATTTTGGGATGAATTTGTTAGCGTTCTACTCAAAATATAATTTAATCTTCATCTTTTCCTTTTTTAATCATTGCAAACATAAAATTACAATAAACACTTAAAAAATTAGGAAAGCAAGCATAAATTAGAACAAACATAATAATAAGCATAATATAGATTAATAAGCATAATTTATTTGTTACTCTGAAATTTTTATTATAACAACATTAGGTAGTGTCAAAATCAAGTTGGGTCTCATTTTTTTGTAAGGATTAACTTAATAGATGTGCATTTTTGTTTAAGTCTTATCTTTTGGATAAGATACTCTCACATTAGAAATTTCAAAGCAAAAATATGAGAGAGTACCTTATCCAAAATATGAGACTTAAATAAATTAAAATCCACAGTCATTAAGTTAATCTTTACAAAAAAATGAGACTGAACTTGATTTTGTCAGTACCTAATATTGTCATAATAGAAATTTCAGAGCAACAGATAGATTATGTTTATTAATCAATATTATGTTTATTCTAATTTATATTTGTTTTCCTTTTTTTAAGTGTTTCTTGTAATGTTATGCTTGTAACAATTAAAAAAAGGGAGAAGATGAAAATTAAATTATATTTTGGATAGAGCGCTGACAAATTTGTCCCTGAATGTGTATGACGCTGACAAATTTGTCCCTGAATGTGCCATGTATGCTCTTACATTAATGGTAACAGATAGAAGTTAACAAATGAATGAATTTGTTGCATTTTTTCACTTTCTGGGACAAAAATTTGAATTTTCATCTTTCAGGGACAAATTTGTCAGCGCTATACACATTCAGAAATGAAGATGACTATTTACTCAACAAAAAACTATCCCAACAGCCAAGTATAATATAACTCGAAGCACAAGGTAGACATGATTAAATAAGAAGAATAAAATAAAAGAGTTTTTAGAAGATGATAATTAAGTGTATTCATTTTATTTTAAGAGTAGTCTATCCACAAAGATTATTCATAATATTCTATCTTCAATGTTTATTATATAATAATGTATCTTATTAAAATCTTACTAGCAACATTAACCACAAATATAATTATTATTTTTTCAATCGAGTAATATTATTTTCACATATAATTGTTGATGTGTCATTTTTCCTTAAGATAAACCACAAGTTTCTCGTATATATTAAAATAACTTGCATATAATTGTCTTTACAAATATAGGCAATTAGATATTATTTGAAAATTTTGAAAAAGATAAGTCCATATCCATTGTTCCTCTAAGATAACAAAGTATATGATTTGCTCTATTTTAATATATTTGTGTAGGTGAAGAACTATACATTACTAATAAATTGATGAATAAGTGAAAGTAAGAAGCCGAGAGAACCTCACGAAGAGAAATTGATAGAGATATCAAGGAACGTGAGGGTGAAAGTGCTGCAACGAGAGAGGAATCACTAGCATTGGCATGTGAGAACGTAAGAATCATTAGACTAAGAGAGGAATCATGAGAAATTGCGAGACTAAGAGAGGACCTTTGAACTTATTCAAAAGTTTCATGGTAATTTCCTCTTTCCAATTGCAATTGGATGATTAAATGAGTTATACAAAAAGAAAGACAAATTAGCATCATTGATACATCCAATTTGCAACTATATTGATCCAACTAGCTAGTAATTATCATCCCGGCAAGGCCAATGTGGTGACTGATGCGTTAAGTAGAAAATCCCTGCATATGTCCGCATTAATGGTTAAGGAATTGGATCTTTTAGAACAGTTTAGAAACCTGAGTTTAGCATGTGAATTCACTCCTAATAGCATAAGATTGGGAGCCCTGCGGATTACGAGTGGACTGTTAGAGGAAATCCGAGAAGGACAGAGGTCTGATCCTTTTTTGAAAGCTCAGTTAGAATCCATAGGGGCAGGAAGTGCTAGTAGTTTTTAGGTGGGACCGAATGGAGTTTTAAGACTTCAAGGAAGAATCTGTGTTCCTAACATATCCGGGCTTAGAAAAGTAATTCTAGAAGAAGGGCATAGAAGTAACTTAAGTATTCACCCCGGTGCCACCAAGATGTATCAAGACCTTAAGACTATGTTTTGGTGGCTGAACATGAAGAAGGAAGTTAGTGAATTTGTATGTGCATGCTTGGTCTGTCAAAAAGCTAAGGTAGAACACCAGAGACCATCAGGTAAGTTACAACCTTTAAAAATACCTCAATGGAAGTGGGATAGCATTTCCATGGATTTTGTTGTAGGGTTACCTAGAACCCGGGTTGGGTTGGATTCGATTTGGGTTATTGTGGACAGACTGACTAAGTCTGCTCACTTTATTCCTATCAATATCTAATTTTCCTTGGAGAAGTTAACTTCCCTATACATTAGTGAGATAATCCGGTTGCATGGTGTACCCTCAAGTATAGTGTATGACTGAGATCCGAGATTCACTTCTAGATTTTGGGAAAGTTTAAACAAGGCTTTAGGAACCCGGCTTCAGCTGAGTTCGCCCTATCACCCTCAAACTGATGGTCAGACCTAGCGGACCATTCAATCTTTAGAAGATCTTTTGAGGGCATGTGTTCTAGAACAATGAGGTAGCTGAGATAATTTTCTACCCTTGATAGAGTTCACCTACAACAATAGTTTTCACTCTACCATTGGAATGGCTCCCTATGAAGCCTTATATGGTAGAAGGTGTAGAACAACCTTATGTTGGGTAGAACCCGATGACAGTCTGGTGCTAGGGCCTGAGGTGATATAACAAACGACCGAGAAGGTCAAGTTGATCCGGGATAGGATGAGAACGGCCCAAAGCAGACAGAAAAGCTATCATGATAAGAGAAGGAAGGACCTAGAGTTTGAGGTCGACGATCATGTATTTTTGAGGGTTACCCCTTGAACCGGGGTTGGTAGAGAATTAAAAACTCGAAAACTTACTCCACGGTTTGTTAGTCCTTTCCAGATCCTGAAAAGAGTCGTTCCTGTTGCATACCAAATTGCCCTTCCCCCGTCTCTTTCTAATCTTCATAATGTATTTCATGTGTCCCAACTTTGTAAATATGTACATGATCCTTCTCATGTGGTCGGACTGGATGATATCCAAGTAAAAGAAAACCTGATATATGAAACACTACCTTTGAGGATTGAGGATAGACGGGTAAAAAGAAATTCCTTTGGTTAAAGTAATCTGGGGAGGTCCAGCATGAGACAATGCAACATGGGAACTAGAAAGTCAAATGCAGGAAGATTATCCAGCTCTATTTACAGCAGGTAATTTCGGGGATGAAATTTCAAAAAAGGTGGGAGAGTTGTAACACCCTAAAATTTTACAAGTAGAAAGATATTTTGTGTTAATTAAATTGTTTAATATAATCCTTAATAGATGCTGTAAAGTATGTGTGTATTGGTAATTGTGCTTAAACGTAAGTCAAAGTTTGTGGCTAAGATAAGCTGTCCATACACGCATAAGTAACAACGATGGTGGCTATGGTGGCTAAGGTGGTTGTTCGATCATGCAAGTGGGCAACTATAGCGGCGATGATAGCTGGCAGATTCAAGTTGTCGGCAACTTGTCTCAGTACCCTGCCTATAAATAGCAGTACATGAAATGGAAACATATTTGCTCTTACCTCTGCATATTTCTTTTCTTTCTCTCTCTAAACTCTTACACTCAGAAACCTTTCTTTTCTCCACTCTCTATGTTATTCTAAAAAACCACCATAGCTGCAGTAGAAAGCCTCTAAGATAAGGAAAAATCGTGATCAGAGCTTAACTCGTTGCTGTAAGGAAATTGTGTTTGAACAAAGCTTACGTTAAGAACTCTCATTCAGGTAAGAGGAGTTTATTGTGTTAATAATAATTTTAGATATCATGATTGAGATAAAGTGTGTATCTGATGTTTGATATTCTGTGTGAAATGTATTGATGATATTTGAAAGTGGTGTGTTTGTGAAGAAGACGATAACCGGATTGGGTTAGTCGGGTTGAGTAGATGATATATGTTAAAACACTGTTGTGTTGTGATCTCGGCTATCGGGATAGGTAGGTCGAGTTAGAGATACGTGTCAATCCCATGTATTGTGATTTCGGCTACCGGGATAGGTAGGTCGAGTTAAATATGTGTGTTAATCCCGTGTTTGGGATGTTGGATACCGAGATGGCTAGGCCGAGATTAAATATACGTGTCAATCCGTTGTGTTGTGATATCGGCTACCGAGATGGGTATACCGAGTTGAATGGTTTACGTAGCATGCATGTGTGCATGCAGAACATACTTAGTCTTTGTTGGCGGACATTTGTATACCGGGTTCTTCTACTCGAACGAGTTTGTATCTTTCTTCTAGAATGACCGGGTTCTATACGCGTGTCGTCTCTAGAAACTTATTATTTCCTTCCTTAGATAGAAATCGGGTTCCTTACCCGGAGTGAGCTGTTCTCTTTAGAACCGCTAAGTCCAAACCCTTTCTTTGTGAGCTACTGGGTTCCTTACTCGGCAGAGCTCGAATGTTCTTGGGAAAAGAGCCACCAAGTTCCCTTACAACCTCGTATATGTATTGATAAAACACAACCAAGTCTTACAAGTGCCATCGGATTAATCGATTACGACGCTTAAGTAATTGATTACATAAGAGATGAACCCGACCTTGGTCTTTTATAGAAATCAAAGGATTCCCTTACCGACCTCTACCGACTTCGTCCGACCTTGTTCGAATTCTTTCTTCAGAATGGTTATAGTTGAATAACAACTCAGACATCTAAACCTTTACACCATTTTTACCTGTGTGTTTGTGAATAACGTAACGTGATTACGTTGAGATCGCCCTTGTGTGGGCTTGATCTATTAAATGTATTGATACCATGAGGGTGTATGGCATTATCCTACCCGAATCGAGTTGAGCCCGGGCAAGCGTCATACATTGATGGTGCCCATGGAAATCTAAATGCATTTGGATATACATAAAAAAATCCATGGGGGTGTATGGCATTATCCTACTCGGGTCGAGTTAAGCCCGAGCAAGGGTCATACATTGATGGTGTCGTGGTGTTATTTTATGTATTGACGCGGAATGCCGAGTAGTGCATCAATGAGCCCTTATTTGGGGTAATACGTATGTACATGGGAAATGTATAGTGACACTAGCCAGGGAGGAAGTATGCCTCTGCGCCGGTCTATACAGTGGTGCCCATGAGAGACATACTTCATGCATGACAGAAATAGAATGATTAACTGTAATAGTACGAGCAGTACTGGGGGCCACGTCTGTAGGGATATCCTTATGACACCCAAGTTTGGCTGATCACCATGGAGAGGATGAGTCATGTGCACAACGGAGTGACCCCGACGTCACCTACAACAATAATTTGTACCATGGATTTGACCTATTGTCCGGGATGGTACCACATTGCATTAACTGAGAGTTAAGTCAGGAACATGCGTAATGACTAGTCATTATAAGATGAATATGTGAAGTGTGATGGGAGGATTGTCCAGGTTTGATTATGTGATTGAAATGCTTGAATATAGCGGCAATATTTGAAATAACTGGATTGTCTTTTATACATTGTGATATTTGTTATTATTATGATAAACTCACATTTGCTTTGTTGTACCGTGTGGTTTGGTACATGTGATGATCGTGAATCATGTTCGTGTGAGCAGATGGACAGTAGTAGGCGATCGGGAAGCTGCTTAAGTTGATTGGAGCCACCGAGTAGCCGGGATATGTATGGATTAGATCCCCGGGCAAGGGTTTGTTTTTGCTAGTTACACCCATTGTTTTAATGGCTACACCCCATCTTTTAAATTTTTGTTTCTTTTAGGAAAAGTTTGTAAAACTTGTACTTGGTTAATTATGATCATCCTCCACCTATTATTATTAATATACGAGTATTATGTTGTAGTACATCTTTGTATATTTGAATTTTGGTTTGTATTATTATTTATACTTGCGCGAAAAATTTACCACTGCTTTTGTAATTAAACTTAAAAAGATTTTCAAATAGATAATTGTGATTAAAACTATGAATAAGAGTATGATACAGTAGCGACGAAGCGGGTCATTACAGATAGTGCGAATCGAACCTATGTCTTCTCCTTGCAAAGAGAAATTTTACCATTCAACTATATCTACGTTTTTAATGTACTTAGGTTTTCGTTTTCCTTGTGATGGACCTGGAAGAAGGGGGCCAAGTCAAGTATCCGCTTGGGATCATGTCTTCTTAGGACTACTTTGGATGTACAATTCCATTTCGATAGTAATATTCCATTTCAATTGGAAAATGCAGTCAGATGTTTGAGGTAGTATAAGTGATCAAGGGATAGTAAATCATATCATAGGGAGAAAATTTAAATATTTTATTTAGAAGAGAATATCTATTATAATATATTATCTTTTACTTGTTATGGAATTATGTCTTAAGTTTGGGCTGGCCCATGGATTTTTGAAGGGTTAGATTTGTTGGCAATTGTTATTTCCACTTTCCCTAATTGCTAAGTGCATTTCCCTTTTCATATTTTTCTCCAAAATATCCTTTTGTGGTAGAGGAAAATTGGTTTTGTGCAGTCCCCAAAATTGCCACTATCAACACTCAACAATGTTGTATTAGTTCCAATACTTTATATAAAAGTTAGGGTAAATATCCAATTCAGCCATTGAATTTGCAAAGCTCTGACACTTGGGTCCTTGAATTTTGAAAAAATAAAATTGTTCCTCAATTTGTTAAAAGTACGACAAATCTATCAAACCATTTATTTTTTCCATTAATGTAAACGTCAAAGTCTACATGACATCATTGGACTGTTTTGACATTGAGAATTTTGTTTAGTGTGTGCTAACTCGAATATACTAAATTATCATTTGAAATTTTGATGAACCAATTTGTCAACTTGGACAAATTTCCATTTATTTTTTCTTTTATCTTTCTTTCTCAAATCGCTTTTGTTTTTCCTCTCCTCTCTCTCTTCCTCATCTTCTCCCCTTCTTCTACAATTCTATGTCAAGGACCACAATGGCGACGCTACAATGGTGGTGCCATAGACACGGTGTGACGGATCAAGGAGTGGCATTGTCCTTATGAAGGAGGCAGTGTCATGGTGGAAGAGGAAATAGAAAGGCAGAAGATAAAGTTAAAACTAAAGCACTACTGCCATAAATCACCTCTGGCGGCGACAAACAACAACACTTATGTTGCTTTGAATAACCGCCATGCCAAAGCAACCCCATACAAGAGCATAACAGTTCCCGGTGGCTTGAATTGAGTTATGTACTTATGGGATTAAGTACGAGTGCCCTTGTTACTCCATTTTCCTTTTGTTTTATGTTATGGTAGCTTCTCTTTGGTTAGTTTAGGGGTGATATCTAGGTTGTTGGAAACCACTGAATATGGAAATGTAATACGAGATCTAGGGTGTAGTTGTTCGTAGTGGTCTAATTTAATATTTAGTTGTTAAATCCATGATTTAATGATATTAAGTAATATTATTCAGGGATTGATTTGTCATTTTTTTTTAAACGAGACACTGGAAATGGTTATCGATGACAAAGAATCCATTCGTCAAATGGTTTGTCTCTCACTCAAAACTCTTACTTTTATTCAAAGAAAGTAAAAACACAAAAAGACATACTTGAATTTTCATATGACAATTTAGTCCATCCAAAATAGGACATATAACAAATTTTCCGTGTCAAATACGTTGAATAATAACATGTAGACTTAACCTTTTCATTTAATAAAGATATTTGATGATAGATACATTTGTTGTATTATTTTTAAGTTGAGGGACAAAATTTTATTTTTTCATAATTAAAAATTCAAATTCAAGTGTCCGCGTTTTACAATTTCAAATAGTAAATTGAGTATTTGCCTTAAAAGTTATAGAAAGATAAGAGAAAAATATAAATATTTTATTTTAAAATTTAATCTCTTTCTTTTTTACTGATAAAATTTGATTTTTTTTATCATTCAAGACTTTTTATAATTGTTTAATTTAATGTAATTAAAATCTGTAGGCTCTTAGCACAATCACATCATGTTCAATGTCATCATATTTGCACGCTGTTGCGCCCTCGCGTCTCACTAACCAAAACGATACCTCCTTCAACAACAACCTCGCCGAATGCAGAATCGTATCCTCTGCTTCTCGAGTCGTCGTTTACAACTCCATCACCGTCGTTTCCTCAGCCACTTCATTCCGGACGACCAATACGACCCGCCGTTCTCCCCTTCCCCAAAACCCCACAACAACAAAGCAAAGAAGAAGAAAAGGAACAATTCCGAAATCGGAGCCCCGAAACTCCCTTTCGAATCGGACCTTCCTTTTGACTTCAGATACTCTTATTCGGAGTCCGACGCTTCCGTTGGGCCCATCAGCTTCCGCGAATCCCCCAAGTTCTCCCCCTTTGGCCCGGGCCGGCTGGACCGGAAATGGACGGGCACTTCCGCTCCGGTTCAGGGTGAACCGCACCGGGAGAGGTTCGAGGAGGAGCGGAGCCGGGTTCGAGGAGAACCGCTTAGTGAGGATGAGGTGGCAGAGCTCGTTGAACGCTACCGGCACAGTGACTGCGCCAAGCAAATCAATTTAGGTTTCTCCTCATTCATTCTCTTAACTATTTTTCTGTATTTTTCACGTGAAAAATTAAAAAAAAAGACAAAAATAGATTTTTCATGTAATTTTTTTTTGTTATTTTTATTCCTGTAAAATTTTTGTTCTTATTTTTAGCCGTTGTAAAAAAAATTGTTTTTTTCTTAAAAATAATTTAGATATTTTTTTATTGATAAAAATGAAAAACAAAACAAATATTTTTTAAAGTACTGTAACGAGAGAGAAAAAAATTAGGAGGTTGAAAATGAAAAAATAAAAATGCTAAATTGTAATGGAGCGAGCTGAAGAATTAAACTCATTAATATTTCTATTTAAATTTTTTTAGTTCTTTTTCTCTTCTTTTCATTCCTATTTTATTTTAGTTTATTATTCATATCTTTTATCTTATTTTCACATTTTTCTTTTCCTTTTTTTTTCTTTCTTCTGATCTATTAATGAGTTCATCTTCCATTGATTTCAAGTAACTTACAATTAACTTAGGTTAAAGTTGTTGTATGTTGATTATATTATGCATATTTATGGGTTAGTACACTGTTGGAGATGCTTGTGTAAAATGCTTGTATTGATGAAGGAAAATGTGAACCCAGTAATTGTAAAGTGAGTTTACTTTTCAGTCAGTCAATTGTTTTTAAAATAATTATTTAAAAAAATTCAATATTTTTATTATACTATTCATAAGTATTCATGATTAGATGATAATCTGAATGCTAGCAACATAATTTTCTAATACACTCCTTTTAATATACTCTGCTATTGGTTAAAATTTGTTGACAACTACAAAATCATAGGTGAGACTTGTTAGCTAACAATAGAAAGTGTGTTTAAAAGAATGTCTCACAAAGTGTGTTACCAGTAATTCTTGTTACGTATATGAACTTTTCTTTCTTTTTTTCCCCCTTAATTTGGGAATATATTTGCTTATTTCATATTGAGGTTATTGATCATACTTGATTTGATTTAGTGATGGCTGCACTTTTTGGTAGAGAAGTGTAGAATTATACGTGTTGATTATTAATGGCTAAAATTGTAATAAACTTTAAATACAAATGTAAATTTGTAACAAATTACAGAGCTGTAAACTTAAAATTCAGAGATAAACATTCGATTACTGTGGTAGTTTTAAATAATAGGTATACCAGATTTGCGGTTGCACCAACGTTAATTGGGTTTGAGTGATAATGAAGTAGTGTAGAAGAAAGAAGAGGAAGAAAAAGATGCAGAGAATTATAAAAATATTTATAAAAAACTTTTAGTTTCAAAGTAGCTTTTTAGTTCAAAAGAAAATATTGAAAATTATCAAACAACGTACTTTTAAAGTTCACAGTTTAATTTCAACTTTAAAATAGTTTTAAACTCAAAGGTTAGGCCAAACAGTACCTAAGATTTATAACTCTTCACTTTTCTATCTAAAGGGCATTTGGAGAGGACAAATTTATTTTATATTGTTGAGTTTTTGTTATGCAATTAGCTAATGATGTTTGTGTTGTGTTAGGGAAGGGGGGAGTCACACACAACATGTTGGATGACATCCATAACCATTGGAAAAAGGCTAAAGCTGTGAGGATTAAGTGCTTGGGTGTGCCAACTCTTGACATGGATAATATTTGCTTCTACCTTGAGGTCAGTATTGTTGTTTTGCACTTTTTAAAGGATTGTTCATTGTGATCTAGACTCTAAGAATGCATTTCTTTTGAGTTTTGCCCCTGATGTGTGTTGCTGTGTCCACAGGACAAATCTGGTGGGAAAGTTATCTACCGCAACATTAATATACTGCTTCTGTACAGAGGACGAAATTATGATCCCAAGAGCCGTCCTGTTATTCCTCTCATGCTGTGGAAGCCTTATGCACCAATATATCCTAGGCTTGTGAAGAATGTAATCGAGGGTTTGACATATGAGGAAACGAAAGAAATGAGAAACAGTGGATTGAACTCAGATCCTCTCATGAAACTCAGTAAGTGAATTATTGGGTAGTAGGGGCTCACAAAATGTTACTTTTTGGTCCTAATCAAGTTTAAAGTAGTATTGGATTGGTACGCATCCTAAATTGTGCTTTCAATGTTCAGCTAGAAATGGTGTTTATGTGAATGTGGTGGAGAGGGTGAGGGAGGCTTTTAAGACTCAGGAGGTTGTGAGACTGGACTGTACCCATGTGGGAACTAGCGACTGCAAAAAGATTGGAGTGAAGCTAAGGGTATGTCTACTTGACAAT
Organism: Glycine latifolia; assembly: GCA_013407115.1. Classification (NCBI taxonomy): domain Eukaryota; kingdom Viridiplantae; phylum Streptophyta; class Magnoliopsida; order Fabales; family Fabaceae; genus Glycine; species Glycine latifolia. The sequence goes on along the minus strand of CM023948.1, from coordinate 27,438,007 downwards.
AGATTCATGATAATTTCACTGTTTCCCTGATTCTGTCTTTGTGTTGAAGACATCTTCCATGTGGTGCATAAGCATTTAATGGTAATATTGTTACTGCAGGATTTAGTGCCATGTGTCCCTATCTTGTTTAAGGATGAGCAGATAATCCTCTGGAGAGGAAATTTAAAGGAAGAGCAACCTTCAGATTCACAATGACAGCAGCTAATGCATTGTTATTTGACATTACAGTATGGTACCTGTCAATGGAATTGATTAGCAGAATATTAGTTATTAATTGGCACAAATTGCAGAATATTTGTCATTATTGGCACAGATTTGTTGGACATTCAAAACAACAGATCTTACATGATTATACAGCTGTAATTATCTTCTTAATTAGTTATCCCAGCTGTAGGATAACATTTATTGCAGATTGACTATTTAATGCACAAATGTAGAAATCAAATTGTATGAGCACTATTTAATGCAGAATTCTGCACAGGAGAACAAAGTTTTTCATTTGCAACTTTCTTAGTCTAATAGTACCATTTCCTTTACTAATAGATCTGGTTTTGAATGAGTTTGTTAGTCAGACATTTGTATTCATCAAATTATAATTGAACACTCAAGTCCATCTCTGCAGGCGAGAAATGCAATGGTTCACGACTGAAATCCCTCAAATCAGCTTGTAGTGTGTTTAGAAGTCCGTTGAGAAGTAAAGAGATCACGTCTATGATGTGGAAGTATAGCTATTACCTTTTCAACAAACGTGAAAAGCCACATTTGAGATATGGAACGAAACACAGTATTGCCAGTTGCTACCACCCAAACATGTTGTCTGACTTTTGTAGTTGATGATATGTCTGAGAGTTAATGATTATTCAATAAGTTTCAGTTGCTTTCGGATAGATTGTGTCGTGTTCTTAGGATCCTCGTGCATCATGGCAATACAAGTAGATTGTGGATGAGGAATGCTATATGTTAGGAAAAATTCATTATGAAGCCAAGTAGGAAACAACCTACTGGTTTTTTATTGGCTGAAAAATGAATAAAAAAGGAAAAGAAAAATAGGGAACTTTGATTAAAATGATGGGGGCTCATTGGTTTACAGTTATTGTGCTCTTAGTGCAAAATAGTTTTCTACTGTTAAGCTAACATTCCGGTATTCTGTAATAAGCATATACTATATGTAACATTGCCTATGACAAAGAGTGTATTACTATATTTTTGATTGCTTAATCAACATTCAGCATCCCTGTTTTAAATCATAAGTCCTTGAGTCCTTCCTTGTTACTGAAATTCCAGGAATAGTGATAGGGTCGGTCCTGGGATTTTTGTTGTCCTGGGCGAATTGAAAAAATTATACCCTTTTTTTAATCACTTGAATTTTATCCTTGCATTTTTTTGTGGCAAAATCATTAATTATTTGTTCATGACCAAGATTTGTAAATAATCATTTCCGATAGAAATCAAATTAAGTTTATTTAATTTGTCTTGTGTCATTGTTTCAAATAGGATTTTAACCATTTCATATTTGATAAATTAGGTTCTTTTAGTGTATGCAATAGTAGTAACAATAGCTAATATTATTTTATAAGTTGTAAATGCATTAGGAAAACAATTAAATATTTCAAATAATTCAATATTATAAAGTTTGATTTTGATTCATTTTTCTGTTGAAGTTTAAATCATAACAATTGTAATTTTCTGTTCACGTAATTATGTTAACGCTAATGGCAATGGAAGGAAATAATGTCATATTCTTCTTTTTTAGGTTCAACATTGTATCTAAATTGTCGATTATTTTTCTTAAAATGATGAATAAATTTTGTTGATAAGTGAAAACATCACTATTAATTGACCAATTGCTGGTATTGTTTTCCTAAAATAAATCTATTGAAATTTATTTTAGTTTTTATAGTAATTTTATATAATTTTAAAATTATATAAAATTTTCTTTTAATATTTATATAAGTTATATAAAAAAATTTGGTGTTCCCCTAAAAATGAAACCCTAGGCGGTCGTCCAACTAGATCACCATTAGGGCCACCACTGAATAGTGATCACATGTTAATAATCCCAAGAGACCTTAGACATCATGGTGCCTAATGAAGATTATACTTTTTCTTCTGAAGAAAGGAATAGCCAGGGAACAATTCAAAGTCAGCAAGATCACAGTAGTGTTCATAATTTGGGCTTAGGTAGCCTCTTTAATGCAATGACGTTATATCTGCCTTTATTTCAGCTGCGATCCGGCAATGTTATGGCCTCTTTTAATCTTTGATGACTAATGAATTTATTATTATTATTAAAAATAAATAGGGTGTTAAAATTGAAGCTTTAATTCGAAAATAAGTATTGAAAAGATGGTACTCCTATAATTCTGATAATGAAATTTTGAATTAATTAAATATAAATACAGTGTTATTTTATAAAATATATTACGTATGTCAATTTTATTGGTTTTGGTTATCATTTCCTATTAAAAAAAATAAAAAAACAAAATATAGCATAACGACCCATTTGCATGCACATATTACTTACTAGTTTGAGTTTAAAATGGACCAAGAAGAATTAAACGTGGTGAGACATTTAGAATTTTATCATATTTATGTTGTTTGATTTGGTGGATTTGAAAAGAAGAGAAAAGTGATGAAAAGCCAAGTCTAGGGAAAAGAAGGTTTGAAAGTTAGCATAAAGAAAGTCAGACTCAATCGCATGCATATATGCAAGCATAAAGTTATTCAGCGGCTGAAGAGGGGAATATTATTAGATAAAATAATACATCTATTTATATTATACTGTTGTAAACGAGGTCAAACTTTAGTCAAGTAATACACACAACACAATCTTCGTATTTATATTATATTTTTATGGAGATTTTATAGATAAAATAAGGAAATGAATTAGGAATTTATTGTTTATTTATTGTAAGACTCATTAATTATATATAATAGTAATTTTTTTAACAGTATAAGATCTTAATCCCCAATTAATACCTCATTGACGAAGCACATAAAGCCTTAACATTGAGGCACGCCGTTTTACACTCAACAAGAAGAAAAGTCATAGTTATTAAGGTGATATAGTAAAACATAAATGAACAAATGACAAGTGTTAAACAATAAAGATAATTAGAGCGTTCTCATACACGAATCGGATTCTGTTTGTCAATGCCTAGAACTAGCATAGGTCCCTTTCACCTCACCTTTTGTTTTCCCTTGGCACAATATCTTTAATATTTCTTCATTTTGCCTTTTTATGGGGACACCCTGACGACAATGTTACATTCCATTCAATAAAGAGGGATGGAATTCAGATAAATTTTCTTAACACACGTTTTCATAAAGTAGCATGTATAAAAAGAACCTTTTTAAGTTGGTAAATTTGATTTGAGCTTTTGGTTTGGATGCACATATACTAAACGAATGTGTCAAAATTCATTAAACTCTTCAATCATAACATATATATATGAAATAAAACCAAGGTAATTGTTTTAATCCTAATTTTTGTGAAAAAAATGAATCCAAACATTGAGGCAACCGTTCTTGCATTCAAAGTTAACAGACACTTTTTTCTTTACAATATCATCATCCAACTTGATGCTTATAATAGTTACAAGATTCTAAAACTTGAATAACTCTTGAGAGCTTGACCCAACACTGAAAAGAAGACTTTCCCATGAAGCAAGCATTTATGGTCTCATCTACCAACAGCAAGTGGGAATTGAATGAGTAGACTCAAGTATATCGTGCATAAAACTTTAGTCTAGATTCCAATAAAATAATAAAATATTGTGAAGTATAAGTATTAATTGGTTTCTCAAGTCAATTTGATAAGCTATTAACCTTCCATACTTTCTTATGATATTTGGGTCAATTTGTCAGTTACCTGCTCCTAGGTAGGACAAGATGCTGTTGATAAAACTAAATTCAGCTGCAAATGCTCAATTTTACTTTTTAAATACAAAGTCATCTCAAATCTAATCTTAGTTACCAAAATGCCCATTGAGTTATTTCTAAATATGTAGGCAATGTGACAACAAATGATAAGAAACAAGACGGAGGTGCCACAATTCGGGAGAATTGATAAGCCTGGGGAATTGATCGCCACAAGGTTTAAGGTCCCTTGATAAGATAAGAGGTTGGCTCAATGAAGAAACCAAGAGAGTCAGTTCTCTCCAACTGGAAAAATCCCAAAACTCAATATCCAAGTCTGATTTTCATTCATGTTGAAGTGTGAGATACATATAGATGTCCTAAGGTATACGAGAGTAGTATTTTACTCTGTGTTTTTACTTAGTTTCTATATCTATTGTAATCAAAGGTTAACTGTTTCTCACAGTTAACTAACTCAGGTTAGGCTAGTTTTCTGTTAGACAGTTGTAAGTACAACTGTCAACAACTTTATCATTCTGTTATGCAACTGCCTAACAGCTTTATTATTCTGTGATATGCAACTGTCTATATGTACTGCTTCATTCCCCAATTTACGGTTGGGTTGAATCCTCATCAATACAGAAACACTTTCCTCTCTCTCTTTCTTCTCTCTAAATCTCTTTATAAGGCATACCCAGAGTCTCAAATGAAAAATCACATAGCTTCTTGCTCTCGTTAGAAATTCATAAGCATATGTAGAAGACATGAAAAAAGGAGTCACACATCCTATTCTATCATTACATAACAAATCAACTAATATGTTAATTGTTGTCATCGTGAGTGTAAAAATTAACTTTACAAATTCTGATTACAAAAGCAAAATTGCTGCCAAAAAACCAACTAATGAAAAGAATAATGAAATTTCGGCACAAGAATGAGGATCTGAACCTGATGCAGTCAAATTCCAAAATCAAAACCCACAGTGCACCTTAGCCATATCTGCAACCCACAAAACTCAACCAGGGCCTCCCCTTGGCTTAGCTTCACAAGTTCTTTTGGTCCAAAACAAGCTCTTCCAATATGTACAGTGGCCTTTCATGGATTCAAACTAGCACGGCTAAAGAAATCTGTGCTATAATTTTGACTACCAAATGCCATCCTACGAAATAATCTTATTTCTTCAGATTGCTGTGCAGAGTCAAACACCTCGCTTTCCCCAAGTCTCATTCCATTAGTTAGATCAGAACCTCCTAAGCTATCAAAAGCTCTAACAACCTATGAAACATAATAATTCAGGAAAAACCATGTCAGCAGTTTGTGCATTTGTTTCATGACAATAATAAAAAAAAAAACATTTTGCCGCTTTTCCAATATCCAATATTTACCTGTCCCATGCGAGGTCTCTTTGTAGCTGAATGCCGCACACAAGCAGCAGCAACTTCAATCATGCAATACAATTCACTCTCAACATAATTCTTTTCTAGCCTTGGATCTGCCAAACTATCGAATTCCTCAGTGTCGAGTGCATGACTCAGTAAAGGTCGAGCCTGAAAAAAAGTAGCAGCATCTTTAAGACGAACCAGACTTGAGAACATTCAAGGAATATTTGACTGAAGATGTTTGGCTTTTACAAGTTTAAGACATTTTCTGGCTATTAAACCATATAGTTTGATATTAGCATGTATGCATATGTAATTATTGACACAAGCACTATGTTGAGGTCAACCGAAATGTTCCTTTCCATAAGTAAAAGTATAATAGAAAAGCAATATCCAGTGACGTCAATTCTTCATCTTCAGTAAGATAGAAGATGATAGTCGTTATCTTATTAAATTATCAAGTGCCCTAAAAGTTTAAGATACATAGAGATGAACTAATTTATGCATACTAAACATAAAACCAAAACATTCCACTTTTCTAGCTTGATTGCAACCATGGCTATACTGCATGGCTTGAAAAATAGTAAGCATTTTGGCATCTTATCATACATAAGTTACTATGATAAATGATACAGTTTCCAAAGGGAAGAAAAACACAATGAAGAATTAGATTTTAATCCCAATCAATTGATTTAATAGTCACTAATATTAGGCTTCCCAAACACAAAGATTAGGAAAAAAAGATAGCTACACAGGGAAAAGAGTGATAAAAGCAAGACTGGCATGGCATCTATATGTACCCATTCAACTAAGCTCTCATCTCCCAATGGTTGAGATGCATCTACTGGCTTCCGTCCAGTAATTAGTTCCAAAAGCACGACTCCAAAAGAATATACATCGGACTTCTCAGTCAATTTGCCACTTGACGCATATTCAGGGGCCATATACCTATAAGAGGGGGGTAAAATCAATATTAATACAGTTTTTTGCACTAAGATATCTTTTAGTCTTAATGAAAAATGAAAAAGTAAAAAAGAGAAGTTTGGAGACATATTGATGAATACCCACCCAAAAGTTCCCATGACACGTGTGGTTATATGCGTATTTGCATCAAGAGCTAATTTGGCCAGCCCAAAATCTGAGACCTATAGCATTAAAAATTGGAGTACTAAGATTTGGATGGATATAAATAGAACAAACTATCAAACTTTGAATAAGTACGTAGAATGACAGATACCTTGGCTTCATAATTGAAATCTAAGAGAATATTTGATGACTTGATATCCCTGTGAATGATCCTAGGGTTGCCTGAAATGCACATAACATAAAATAACATCAATAGTAAATTAATAATACAACTTCTATGCATTATCCTACTAGATGAGTCAAGTACCTGCATCAATTGATGCTATTATGTTGTAACATTGATCCATTTCATAAAGTATCCATATTTCACAAGATTTTATGTATATTAACAAGATCTACAATCCAGCCTATAGGTAGCCCTTTCCGTGACCCAGCTCTCAATAAAAGCACAAATTCTTAGGACTTGAGCACATGAGAGGAGCCCAACCCAAAAAACTAGTCCATCAAGTGAAAGAACCTCAAGGCTTAAGTACCACATCAAGTAGTTTATTATACTCAATGTGGGACTCGTAACAGTTAGGTTATGTGAATTCCCCATTTTGTCAATTAACACTAACTAGCACAAAGAAAGCTTATAAATCAGGCTACTATTCTGTGTACTTCTGTTAACATATCATCTGGGTTAAAAATATAAGACTTTCATGTTTATGGTCATGTGTATGAGGTAATCTATCCTTTGATTCATAAATTCACTTAAGTAGATAGAACAGAGCAACTATAAAGACGTCCTTGTTGCAGTAACTTTCAATTTTATGTTTTCTATATGCACTGCAATATTGCATTTAAAAGGACAACCTAGTGCATGAGATTCCAACCTAGCAGGCTCTGAGGAAGGTAAGATAGATATACACAGCCTTGCCCTCATGAGTGGAGAACCTGTTTTCAGGATTTCACAACCTCACAATATTGTATTTTATTACAACCAAATGATTTCTAGGATCAGCCAATTGTAACTTTACTAGAGAATATTTGAGCTAAACCTAATTCTTAGGACCACCTCAGAATAATGACATCCTTCTTTGTCAGGAAAAATATATGCAGAAGTCCAATCTTCGAGCTACCAACCACATCTACTGTCTACACTACAATGTTTTCTAGCACCAATCATCAATTCACATTCATTCAAATTCTGATATTGTTGTTAGCCAATTCCGAAAATTCAAATTTCATAAAAGGAAAGTGGACTGATAGGCATTTATGTGCATGTCAAGACGAAGTGTAAAATAATAAGGATTAGTAATTACAGTCTTCATGGAGATAAGCTAGTCCTCGGGTTGCACCGGCAGCAATTTTAACACGGTTTGCCCATTCTAACACAGGCTGACCTTCCCCTGCAAATTACAATTTCAGTTAATACAATCAAAGTCAATCAAAATAAACTGAAACAATCTATTATCACTCAGATGTAGTTTTACCATGTAGATGAAAATAAAGGTTATTGTTAGGGACATAGTCATAGACAAGTAGTCTTCTGCTGTCTGCAATGCAGTATCCCACTAAAGAAACCAAATGGCGATGATGTATGCGACTAATAATTTCCACTTCGGCCTTGAACTCTCTCTCTCCCTGACCTCCACCAATCTTCAGCTGTTTGACTGCTATGTCTCTCCCATCAGGAAGGCACCCTTTATACACACAACCAAATCCACCCTCGCCCAAAAGATTTTGAGTTGAGAAACCATTTGTGACCTTGATTAGTTCTTCATATGAAAACCATGACCTTGAGTGGCCTAGTCCACCAGGGTCAGATGGTGTGTACACAACATCACTGCCAGAGCCACTTTGTACAAGAGGAGCTGAGGAGTGTGTCTTAAAAAAGGATGAATCTGGACAAAGTCACACACTTTTGAATTAATTTAATGGCAACAAATTGGTAAAGGTCTAAATTTTTTATGTAGTCAGGAAGTATGGACATGATAAATTAAGAAAGTCAGATAAACTGGTTCAACCAATCTAATCTAACATAAAATGCACCAACAATAATAGGAGTGCTCTATCTTATTAAATTTCAAAAAAGCACCAAACTACCAAATAAAAAGAGGACATGATAAAAACATGAGAAGTATGGGACATAATGACAAGCTAAGAAAGAAACAACCATGTATATTTACCTGATTCAGGAGATGAGGCAAGAGTGGATGGCATGACATAACCACCACTCACAGGCAGCTTTCTCTTTTGCCTCCTCATGCACCATATAAGAACACCAATGAAGCCAAGAAGAAGAAATCCAGCCACCACACTAATAGCCACTACACCACCAGTGCCGATTCCATCTCCACCTCCATCAGGGCTTGAGTTTTCTGTCCCATTCTGAGCCGGTGACGGTGGTGGCGACGATAAAACTCGCGATGGCGGTGACGGGACCAAATTAGTAGTTGAAGGTGGTGATGGAGGTGATGACCTTGGTGTAGAATTTGAAGGTGCAGCTGGTTGAGAACTTGGTGTGGGAGGACTAGTCCTAGAAGGAGGAGTGGATGGTTCTGGTGCTGGTGGCGATGATGACCTCGGTGGCGGTGCATCCACCGGCGGTGGCGGTAAATTAGCCGGCGGCGGTGACCTAGTGGAGTTTCTAGGAGGCGGCACAGCCGGAGGGGATGGTGAATTTTGCGGTGGCGAGGCCCGTGGTGGGGTGGCGGCCGGAGGGGGTGGTGAATTTCGTGGTGGTGGTGGTGGTGGTGAAGTGTTGTTAGGTGGTGGAGCTGGTGGTTGTGGTGGTGGAGCTGGTGGCTGTGGTGGTGGTGATGGTGGTGGAGATGTGTTGTTAGCAGGGTTTGATGGAACTGGTGCTGATGGTGATGTTGGCGGTCGAGAGCTCGGTGGCACCGGTGGCGGCGCTGCCTGAGAAGATGGCGGCGGTGAAGATTGTGGTGATGGCGGTGGGGATGGTGGAGGTACTAATGGAGGTGGGGTTCCGGACATGGGGGGAGGCGGAGAACTAGGTGGTGGTGACGGCGGTGAAGGCAGAGGATTCGCCGGAGAAGGGGTTGTTGGTGGCGGAGAAGCTGGTTGTTGCGGCGAGGAAGTGGAAGAAGGGGTTTGTTGCGGCGAGGAAGTGGAAGATGGGGTTTGTTGCGGCGGTGGAGTGGTGACGGTGGACGGTGGAGGACTAGTGTTGTTGGTAGAAGGTGGTGTTTGTGGCGGTGGCGCAGCCGTGGAAGTCGACGGCGACGGCGACGCTGCCGACATGTCACGGGGCAAACTCAACTCAAACAAACTAACCAAAGCTCTAAACCTTAGATACCATAATAGCAACCAAAATTCTTAGACTCCAAGTAAAGATGAAAACTTTGCTATGAAGAAGAAGAGTCACCAAACTATAACCACCAAACCAATGTCTCAACTGAAGAAGTGTCACACCTCAAAATTACAAAACCCAGATCACAAAAAGCGATTTTGAGCAACACCCAGATAGCAATCACCACATCAGTGCCAATTTCTACATCACAGAGCTCTGATTGAAAGAAAAACTCAAAATTATTCTTCAATTTCAACGCTATGGTTTATGGTAGGTTTTTTATTCCCCACAATCTATGAAGATTCTGTTGTTGTCAGATTTTGCTGACACATTGGAAGTACGGCACAGCACCTAAAATACCACTACAAGAAGCAGAACCAAAAGGGTTCTCTCCCTAAAATTTCAAATACCTTTGCTTTGTTGTTGTTTAATAGTAGTTGTTTTTATCTTCTCGATCCCACTTCAACGCGTTTGCTTGCTTTTTTTTTTTTCCGAGTTGAAGGTAATAAAGGTAAAACATTGAACGAAATTTTCAATTCAACCTATGAGAATTTGTTTGAGGGTGTGTCGTGTCTGCATAAGGCTAGGCTTCTCTCACTCAGGTCAGGCACACGGTTACAGGGATTGAGGTGTGGGGTCGCAAATCCAAAAACCACGTAAAAGCGACTCCCGAGAATGCTCCCTCACAAATTCTCTTTTAATATCAACCTCAGTAGTAGAAAAATAAAAATAAATAAATTTGAGATTTTCAATCATTTTTCGCCATACACAGCATATCAGCATATTACTAAAGTACAAAAGAGTTACAAGCATTTCCTTGGAATTAAAGCTTCACGTTTTTTTTTTTATCATGTTAAAGATAGAAAATATTGATGGACTTTATTATCAAATAATTTTGATAATAACTGAAAGAATTGATATAGCGGTATAATATTTTACTTTGTTATATATATATATATATATATATATATATATAAGAAAATAATCTATTTAGTGAAATAATTAATATTTAATTTCTTTTATATGTAAATATTTTTAGATCAACATAATCATACACTTTGAACAAATTAATCACACATATTGTGATTTCTAATCTAAGAAAAAATTAATAAAAAATTTAATTGATCATTTTACAAGATTCTTTTCTTTTAACAATATTATTTTTATTTTTTTATATGCAAGCTGGATTACAATTTATCACATCTTAGACAATTTGAGTTAAATTCTATTTGGACAATCATTTATTGGTAATTAAAGCGTTATTAATAATTCATTTAAATTTGAAGTAAAGGCTGTATTGAAGGTTAGTGCAAATTATTCAGGCGAGACTTATATATATATATGAAAAATGGGAGTATAAAACTCATCTGTTTTTACATTAAACTTATTTTAATTTATTATTTAAATATTCCTAGAAGTAACATTTTTCATTTTTATGCTATCAACAACTCTTGAATTTACTATGTGATATTTATATATATATACTCATAATAAAAGGAACATTCTCTATTGGTGTCTATATTTCATTAAACAGTTTTATCTTTAAATTTTTTAAAAACTTTTAATTTTTTTTCTAACCTATAATAATTTTTCACTACTTTTATATTGTTAACTTTTTTATTCTATTATTTTTTATTAACTGTATTTAGCATTTATTTTAATTTTTCTCTTCCCCTGGTATTTGTAGGTAAAACGTTGTTCATGTGATATTGTCTTGATGTCAACATTTTTACATACTTGGAAATAACTTTGATATTTTAAAAATAAATAATATTTTATGTTTGAATTTCTTTAAGATTATGCATCTACCGGGAATGGTTCATAAACAGACCATTTCTGTCTTCTTTCCCGTGACTCACTATTATAACGTAAATGCTGTTCAAACATTTGTTTTCATAATCGAATTTTATTCCTCCAACTTTGACATTATATTGTGGCAAACAATAAATAAAAAGGGTCACGCAACGTAAAGGCGCCGTTCATAGAATTGTCAGTGCCCTTAAACTCCCATTTTTTCTACTTATTTATCATAACTTCCAAAGTTTATATATGTGCCAGCACAATTAAAAAAATAAAGTGAATGAAATTTATTTAATTGATAGATAAAATAAATGACCCACCTCCCCTAAATGTTAGTTTTGTCTTCATACTCCATGCAGCGTTGGATACTATTATTTATTTTTGCAACATTTGTTTGATGCTAAGAACAAGTAGTACATAAAAATATGTAATTAATAATAACAAGGTCGCTGTAAGATACCATCATCAATACTACTACCAATTAACGTAATTTGTCATTACTAATGAGTAATGACCTTTTGGCTATTGGCTTCCATTTTTTAGTGCATAATATCCAGCTTTGGTTTCGTAATCGACAGCTTATTTTATGTTTTAGGGATTGTGGAAATCAACCCTTTTACTAATATTATTTAGCAAAGTGGGGATATACTAAAATTGAACTTGGACATGCATGAGCTTAAGAATAAAAGATAAGCTCAGAGCATAACATGAATATGTTTTCACCATTAATTAATGAAGACTAAAGACAATAAACCATAAGGCAGACAGATAGTAAGCCGGTACTTTTCTTCTTTTTTATTTTCTCATTCTTGTCTTTTATATTATTGCAGCACGCAGAACGTAGTCATGAGTGGTCAAAAGGGGAAAACAATTTTTGACTTTATTTTGATTATAAAATATTGTGTTTTTTGTATGTTGATTATTTAAATTAATTTATACATTAAAACAACAATTAAAAGAATTGTTTGTTCTTTTAAATGTACAAGACTTCAGCATCACATAAAATTGCTTATAATACAATGAAAGGAAACATTTATGTAATTATAGTCATATAATATTATTTTATATTTTTAATTAATTAATAAGGAAATATATACTATAAGAGAATTTGGGATTATTTTTGGTTTAATTACTCTTTTAATTTGCTCCTTATAGTTACAACAATATTTTTTAGTCTTTATAGTTTAAAACACCTCATGTTGGTACTTATAGTTACAATGTTTTAATCATTTCAATTCTCAACTGAAATCATTTAATACAATTACATTTAGATCCTTTTAAATCACTAAAACCCGATGTCAGTGATGATAGAAAAAAACACAAACACCATAACTAAGTCTTGTTTTTTTAATTTATGAGAGTTTCTTAGCAGTTTTATATGGCTAGCTCCAATTTTAGAGCAGATTTAAAAGATATGAATGTATTTGCATTAAGCTACTTTAAAGAGGGACGACCAAAGGAGTTAAGTAATTGTAACCACAGGAATTAAAATGAGATGTTTTAAAATATTATATAAACTAAAAATAAAATTTATTGTAACTATAAAATTAAAAGAGTAATTAAAATCATTATTTGAAGAGTTTAATGGATACACTATCAATGCAAAATATGTGATATTGACAACTTATTCAAAATTATTCTTGATGTGAATTTTAAGAAAAATATTATAAAAATCAATAAATAAATTTGATATATATAACCGTTTATGATTGAATAATGTTTTAATGTAAAAGTTGATTCAAGGACATCTTTCCAATGAAGCAAAAATCATTATTGGTTTTGATAGTGCAAAGCCTAGATTTGCTTGAATGGGAAACTAATTATACATTAGGTGATAAAGTGGACCATAGGATGAGGATGTCAGGCGGAATTTGATTGTGGGCATGTGGACCAGCTTGTCCTATCGAAAACAATGTTTGGCAGCCCCGTGAAGATCAAATATGCGACGACAATGTGAAATCCTTTAATTATGGTAAGATTTTAGATCAAGATCTTATTAACACTGATGGGAAACCTTCAAATATTTCCTACTTTTTTCCTTTCCTTTTTACTTTTTTTAGTCTCCTTGATAGTTGTGTTTCTTCCTTTATTTTCTTTCTTCTTTTATTTTTGTCTTTGCTTCATTTTTATGTATCTCGATGCACTGGTTACTTGTAGTTAAAAAAAGGTACATCTTATCTAGTTTACAGATAATAAAGAAGAAAATGAACAAAGCAAACAAATTTATTATTATATATTTAAAATAATTAAATAAAATCTTAAATATAACTTTGGTCTTTTATTTTTTACATATGTATAAGTATGTTTTCCATACTTTAAATTAAGCAACTTTATTCCCTGAAATTTATCATATGCTAAAATTGGATGTTTCATTATACTCTATTTAGTAGAAAGAAAGTGTGGAAGGAGAGGAAAAAGATAAGGTGAAGAAAGAGATTAGTTATTTGGTAAAGAAAAAATGAGTGGAGAAAATAATTATAATAGTGAGACTCAAAATAATGTCTCCAAAAGACTGTGAAAATGAGTAGAGACAAAAGAAATATGTATTGTCGCGTAAAAATGAAAATTCAGCCTAAATATATTTCGGTCAATCTTGTTTTAACATAATCTTTAATAATGATCAAACTATTTTTTAAGAAAGAAACTCTGCTTCTTGAATATGAGTTTCTAAGCTACTTCACAAGGTGTATAGTGTAGGTGAACAAAGAAAAAAAAAAAGAATTACATGAAGATAAATGTGGAAAGCTATAAACAAAGGATTATAAATGAAAGCTAACAAATTGAAGCTGGAAAGGAAAGCTATAATGTAAAGAGATATAAGGTAGAAAGACAAAATATTAAGTAAAATAGACTTGTGTTGAATTGATTGTGTGTAAAATTGAAGTATAAGGTCTATTTATAGGCTACAAACTCAAATCCCCTACTAGACCATATTTTTTCTGTTTGACAACTTTCTAAAACATGATTTGGGTGTCACACAACTAGGTTTGGGTTCATTTGACTAGTTTTATATTGTTTTGGCTAATTCTAGCAGTTGAATTCGGCTAGCAGCAGTTGAATTCGACTAACTAATATCGATATTATTTTACCTTATAATAATTGCTAGAAACTCCTCATAAAATCTAGGCACATCCTATTCTTTTTACAAGCCAACTAATCTATTTTTCCAAAATTTGAAGATGGAAACAACTTTCTATTTTTAAGGAAGCACTATCATTGATCAATTATAACTACTACAAGCAATTTGAATATAAGAAAATTATGAAAAATATCATCTTATCTTTATTAAATTAAATGACTTAATTCAATTATTTTTCTTGTGCTTAAAGTTAACCGAAATCTACCATTTAGCTAACATTGTAAGTAGCCAAATTAACCTCATCCACTTCAATTAACACTAAAGTTAGTTGAATCTTCCACTCAACTAATATTGAATGTAGTCGAATTGATATTCTACTCATTCATCTAACCTTAAAATTAATCGAATTATGCTAATTCAACTAACATTATAGATAGCCATATTAAAATTTTTCATGTTAAGTTAACCTTCATGTCCAATAAATATTAAAAATTAGTCAGTTGTGCATTCAACTAAATTGGACTCCTTCTCATTCAACTAACATTAATATTAGGCAAAATCTGTCATTGACTAGTATTGTAGGTAATCCTATTGACCTTGTCCATATTTCTCTAATCTTTGGGTTTGGCTAATATTGATAAATGGTCAATTATGTATTGAATCGTATTAGCCTTCACCTCATTCAACTAACATAAAAGTTAGCTGAATTTCACCTTTATCAACGATCATTCTGTTGAATCTCCAATAGCTAAATTTTGTAGTGAAATTTGGGTGTTAACAATATGTTATTTTACATAAGAATAATATGGTCTTTTATTTATAGTGCATTTCTCCTTTACATGTTTCTTTTCTGTATATATATATTTTTTTACCGAGATCTTTGGTGTCCTGAACGAATAGAGAAAATGGTACTTTCATAATCATTTGATTATCTTCTTAAATTTTAAGGTTGAAAAATCATTAACAATTTGTTCATAATCAAGATTCTTTAAAAAAAAATTACTTTTGAGAGAAATTAAAGCAAGACTCTTTGATCTATCAAGTCATAGAGAAGTTTGCAACAATTGACGAGTTGAGGTTCGTGATTTAATTTTAAGATTTCAACAGAGTTGGAGAGGCCATGACTAAAGAAAAAAACGCACCCAATCGCTATCCCTCGCCACTAGTCCGTGTCATAGTTCTCATGGGCCTCAAATGAGGAGACCCCCACCATGTCAACTAAAAGAAACGAAGATTAACAGTGATTTAAAAAATATATTTAAAAAATGTGCATGATTCATTAAAAAGTAATAAATATGTCCTTCTATATTACAACATTGATGGGCGTCATACTCTAACCACTACATTACCAGTTATTTGGAATATGGGACATTTTACTAAAATGAGACATATGATATGACATATACGTAGAAAATGATATGATTTTTCAAGTTGAGATAGGAAAGAAAATGAAAAAAAAGATAATTAATTTTTTATTTTTTATATTTTGTTGTGGCGAAAGTAAAAGGAAAAAAAACTGTATATGCAAAATGACATAAATATCCTTAAGTAAAAAAATGAGATTTGATAATGTTGCAACTTGCAACCAAAGCCACAACGGTATGATGAAATTTTTTATTATAAAAAAAGTAGAGTATTTCCACCGAGGTTTATCTTGTAAGAAAACGTTGGAAAAATCCTTTTTGAAAGAAGGTGACGATAAAAACAAATTTTTGAGTTTGGAAATTGATTTCGCAAAAAGAAAAGTGTTACATAGTATGTTGTCAATTTTAAGTCAATTATAATTAAACGCGTAAAATTTAGATAACTTTAAAGATATTAATTTATTTTTCCCTTGAAAGAAACAATAATACTTTATAATATTGAGTTGAATAACTATAATTGAATAGAATGATTTGCGGATTGAGTCTCTGTAATAAGTTTTAAGGTAAATCTTTGCTGACACAGTTTCATCATGACATTGGTGTCATTGGTATCCTTCCTGAATTGAAAGTATCTTTCCATTCTTTCATTTTTGAGAACAATAACAACACAATATTTTTTATAATGTTTTATTTATTAATTTTTAACATTGGTTTTTTCTTACTATTTAAAACAAATTTATTATTTATGAACACACTTGTGTCAACTCTCATTTACCACCCCTTTATTATTATCTTGTAGTAAGTTGTAAGGAAATAAATGAAATAGTAACATTATTTATTTACGTCAAAATTAACACGCTAACTTGACAAACGTTAAGTATTGAATAATTATTTTCAATATACTTTTGGTAAATTGTCTTTATAACATACTACTAATTAATTTATTATTACAAGTTAGTGCAAAGTGGCAGTTGGTTGAGGCGTAGCCAGCTATTTCTGAAGCGAGTGTCGGTAGAATCGATGAAAAAGTAACCACATGATGAGACGCATGCTGTTCCGTATATAGATTATAGACTCCTTCACCACATTATTATATTATCTTATACTCCCTTCTCAAAAATCATAAAAAAAAAATACCCCCTTCTTGAATATAACAAGAAAAAAAACACGGTATATTAATTAAAAAATTAGTTAATCATATTTAACTAAAAATATATTTTTTAATTTATCATTCATTAGAATTTAGAATTTGATATCAAAATGAAAATTAATTATTTAAATTAAAGCCTCAATTAAATAAAGATTATTTTAGAGATACATTAAATAAAATAAAGTTAATGTAAATTTTATTATATTTAAAATAACGAAAAATATAGCATTTTTCTTATATTTGAGATAAGAGGAAATACTAATTAAAATTATGCGGTTATATAAATATAATAATATTACATGTGTCAATCATTCAAGTTTATAGGTAAATTGAGTTCTGCAAATTCATAAAATGGCTCAAAAAATACTTATAGAAATATTTATAAATTATCTATGATATCAAAAATATTTTTATATAGGTAGCGCAGATAAAATCCAGATATTTTGAATTATTAAATTTTTTAATAAAGATGTTTTGAATTATTGGAAAGTGCTTTTTTTTTTTTCGTATAACAGATCGGAGACTGTTCAATGTTTCTAGAATTGATCATATATAATTAATTAAGTACACGTGTGTGCAAAATCCAACCATGAAGATTTTGACCCGGCAAAGTTGATTTCATACAGCCCTAAAATGTATAACTTTTGCTTCAACTATAATTTGTAATATTTCAAACAAAAAAATCAAACATGTTGAATGTTAGTGAATGGGGAAAATTATCATGGGTAAAAAGTTTTGAATTTCGTGTAAGAAGCTGAAAGATCATAATCTCTAATCGGAAATCGAAACACAGAATTTTCTAGTCAAAGGAAAAAAAAAAGCAGGATAATACAATTGGCATATTATGGTTTATATTTATTATATTATATTTTTTCTTGATATAAAGTAATAAACATTTTTTATGACTGAACTTTTATGTAACTTATTTAAAATTGTAAAAGATCGTCAACCAAATAGTGGGAGGGTGCAGAGTGACTCATTGTGACAGAAGGCATAAAGTTAAAGGTTTGATCCCATTTATAGAGGACCACCATCATGTTATGGCAAGGGAGATGCATGAAAATTTTGACAAAAAAGTATTATTAGTGAGGATTCACCTTGCTTAAATTAGTCATTATGAATTGAGTTTAAATTAAGGTGATTCAATTAAACGTGGAGGGTGCAACGTGACTCATTGTGACAGAGGGCATGATAATTGAGAACCACCATCATGTACGTTATGGGCTTATGGCAAGGGAGATGCATGACAACGTTGACAAAAAGTATATTAATGGTAGTTCACCTTACTTAAATTAGTTATTATGAATTGGTGATTCAATTATCTTTGTTGTGAGTTAAAATAAAGTGTTAATTCAAATTAACTCACTGCAGAAACAAAAAAACGCTTCAACAAGAAGAGTATTTCTGTTCAATCAGCTATAGCTATGATCATTGGTAAAACCAGAATATCTGGTAATTCTTCTAAGAAATGCTTGAATTTGTCACAGGAAAGCTGACCGTATCTCACCTATTATCTTATCTATTATCTGGCATTGCAGGTTGTGCTGATTTTTTCAGGAATCACTTAGCTATTTCCATATTGGTTGTTTCTCTCAAATTTTAGGGTTTAAAAACTCCTTTAATGATATTTTGTGGTGCACCATGACTTTTTTGTTATACTCTTCTTCCAGTTTAATGATATTTTATGGTTGTTTGTCTTTGTGGGTTAGTGTTAAAGATGCCAATATAATTGGAATATTTACGGCTAACCTTTAGCTTTAGCTGCACCTTTTTTCTTAAGAAAAAAAACTTGAAATTGAAAAGAAAATTCAATAATTTTTTTACCATAAATGATAATGGTTCCTTTTTTCTGCTTCTTTCGTTACAACTCATTTTGTAATATATTAAAATATAGTAAAAGAATATGAATTTAGAAGAAAGTAAAGGTAAAATAATAAAAACAATAAAAATTTATTTTTTATATTTCCAACTTTTATTATGTTTTAATGTTTGAGAAAGTGATTTATATAAATATAAAACTAATAAATGATTGAGATTAAAATAAATAAATATCCAATTTCTTTTTTATTACTATTTTAATCCAAAAATTCATATAGAAGACTATTTCTAAAAAGGGTTAAACTTTAAATATTAATTGAGATGAAATCAAAATTTAGGTGTATGTGCAAAAAGAGGTGAAATTTAAGAGTTAATTGAAATGAAATTAAAGTTTAAGATATTTATTTGTAAAGGAATAAAATCAATTGATGATTGAATATTTTTAGTTTATTATGTTTATATTCTTTTTAGTTTATTTGACCACTTTTTTACTCTTAATTTTTCATCTTAACTTAGTTTTGATCTTAAACAAATAATTGGATTAATTGATAATTGTTACTTATTTTCATATTTTGTTCTTACTTGCCTATTTTTCTTGTGCAGAACCTATAGGATGCTACAAAATGCCAAATTAAGAATATAAGTAGTCCCTAGAAAGCTAAGAAAAATAAATACAATTTTGTTGAAAATAAGTTTAGGCCAATTCTTCTATTTTCAGGATCATTTTATACTTAAAAATCAGAGTATCAGTACTTGAATTTTGGGCTGCAAAGTTGGACCTTTGCATTGTGTAATTAATTTAATTAGAGAGATTAGTTAGGCCTAATCAAGGATCATCCTTTCTCTCATAGTATATATTATTCTACTTAGTATAGTTAGTTAGAATCATTTTTGTACAAAACAGAAATTAGAAACTTTTAGTGCAAGTTTTGAGATCAAACTCTTTTCTCTCTTTTTCTCTCAACTGTTCTTCATCTTTCTTCCTTTTTTTTCAACTATGTTATTCTTTTTTCTTGCTCAAATTTCGTTTTTCTTTCACTGGTAATGAGTATGGAAGACCAAACAACTAATGAATCCAAGAATCCAATCCAAGCAATGAGGAATTTGAGTTCTGATTAAATATTTTGATTTTTGTGTAAATGTTCATCTTTTTCTACAATTCTATTTTCGATTTTCATGATTCTAAATGTATTTAGGATTGAAAAAAATTATGTTATTGATTAATTTCCTAATTTGAATATAATTATAGATTTATTGATGATATTTCGATTTGTTTTGTGATCCCAATGAATTTAGATATTAATTCGATTAAGTTATCTCTAATTATATTGACTAGATTTTTACAATATGATCATTATCTGTAGCAAATTGTGATAATTCGAATTGTTTGAATTTGATAAATTAGATTGATGTTCTTGAATATGTTTCATAATCTATTTCATAAACTGTGTCAATTTCTGTATTTATATTTGTGTTTTTACAATTTTTTTCTATTGTTTACAAACAGTTTGTTAAAATCCTCTATTGTTTATAAGTAGATTGAAGTCAAAATTAAAATAGATTGTATTTCAGAGTTGACCTTGATTATTCCTATACCACAAAATTAATCCTAATTTTATTGGTTTTGAAAAAATTGGGTGATTATTATCGGAGATGAAACTAATATTTACGATTTTTATTTGTAAAAGTAGTAAAATATACGGGGTTAAATGTTTTTTTTATAAAGAAAATCAAGGTACATGTGAATTGAATTTTCCTTGTCCAACTCACCCCTAATTTTCAATAAGTCAAATTAACTCAAGTGTATTGGAGGAGAATCTTATCAACAGGGTATCATAAGCATCACAGAGTAGGATTAGCAGCTGTCTAGCTGAATGCGAAGAAAAATGCAAATGGAGCAAGGCCATATATATTAAATTATTTCGGACCAAGTGCAGAGAGTTGAATTGCTACGTAGAAATTGTTATCCGGGTTATAGAATATATTCTCTTTGGGACAAAAAGTAAATACCTACGCAATAAGTTTTTTAAAAGAAAAATCTAATTTTAATTGCAAATTGCGGTAAATTTGGATTGAATTGAACTACCCAGTGTGATTCAAGAAAGGATAGTAATCAAGATTGAATTGAAATGCTTTTTGCCAGTGCCAGTGCCATCAATTTATATTTATATCATAAATTTGAGATCTCATTTTTAATATGATATTTTTTTATTGTGTTTTCTGAGTCACGATTTTACTCATATTTGAAACATTTTTGTGGTAATTTTATAATTTTTTCACAATTACGGTAAACCTTGTCATAATAGAATAGAGTCGATGAGCCAAAAAAATAATTATTTTAAGAGTAATTTAGCCTCTATTAAAAATATTGTTGTCATTATTGTTCAGAATTTTCAAACTAATATTTAATTGAAGTTTTAGAGCCTGACTATTTGATTAAGAAAAGATTCCTATTCAATTTGAATTCCAATAAACATCGCTAAAATCAAATAGTTACTTACAACTTCCAACTATTTCTTAAGACAAATTACAGGTTGTTTAAAACTTGCCTAAATATTTAATATTAATTTACATACCAATGTTGACAAAAGAAAAGAATAGGAAGAAAGGCTAGGTTTAAATGCGTCACCAAGATAGACAAAAAATGATTCCAAAGAAAGAAATTATCAGGCAGGGACAACTGATAGATGTCACCCCAAATTATGTCAAAATTCCAGAACCAGGTTTTGCAATAAATCATGCTTATTGGTTCTGGTTAACTTAGCTATTCTGTTAATCTGACCAACCAAACTCAAGCAAAAGATGGCATCACTTGTCAGCCACTATATCAACTTGGTCTTTTTGCTGATAAAGATTTTCTTCTTGAAATGATCTCAGCTGCCCAACTTTTTCCTATTTCAGTTTGAAACTTCCCTGAAGACCAAGTAAAAGATGAATTGGTTGACACAGGTTCAAATAAAAATTATGAGCATCTCATTTATGACTGAAGTTTCAATTCTACCTGCAGTTGAAAGGAAGAATTCATCCAACACTTTTCCATGTTCTGCATAAGGTACAATATAATTTGAGATACTTTCATAACAACGGATGTCATGGTAGGAAATCAATGCCCACATGCAAACATTAATATATCTATCTATAACGTACCTATTTCATATTCCAGAGCTTGCAGAATCATCTCAACCTGATCCGAATGTTAGAGGAACAGGACAATACAATTAGAAATGAACTACAAGAGCACCGTATTACAGTTCCAAAGATGCATGTGATTAAAGCATAAAAATTATGGTAAATTACATTTATATGAAACTTTTGTCAAAAATTTGTTACAAAAACGTTTAAAACCACTTATATTTAACCCCTCTCATGTTTCCCTTGATTAAGAAACACTGGAAGTGTTAAAAAATTATCAAAACTGATAATGTAGAGGTCATTTGCCATGTCTGAAATATTTTTTGCTAAACCTTCATCAACTGAATACATACCTCTCATGTTTCCTTTGATTAAAAAACACTGGAAGTGTTAAAAAATTATCAAAACTGATAATGTAGAGGTCATTTGCCATGTCTGAAATATTTTTTGCTAAATCTTCATCAACTGAATACATAGTTTTTAATTTTCTGTAATTTATTTCAGACAGTTTTAGGAGCATCTAGAACAATTCTTTTCTATTATGTGTGGAACTTGACATCTGTCCTAGTCTCCCACCGATGCACAGAAGACAAATCTAAATGTTCTTAATTTGGTATAATGTATACTTTGGAAAGTTAATTATAGGATTTAAAGTTGGTGGTGCACTAAAGTTGATTTGCAAGAGGGGAGGAACCTTCAAAGAGAAGTTTAACATAACAAAAAAAAACACAAACCACTCAAATAGCCAGCAGATGAGAGTAGATTATTGACCAGAGGATGAAGAGCGAAACATGCAATTTTTTTTTCCTGGGTAAAATTCTTAAAGTGATTTGCCTGTTAGAAAACAAGTAACTATGAGTCTTCAAGCAGTTAATCAGACTAGTTGAAACTAAAAACCATTGAAGTGACCTAAACCAACACTTACTGTATGCATGAAAGTATCCAATCATTAAAAGACTTACATATTATGCTTTGACCAAATTGAATGCAGCAGAGACCAGCTAAGTTAAATTAAATGTGTAATTTATGCTGCTTCCTGTTATGAGGCAGTATTTAGATTGCCTTTTCTAATCATTTTACCCTTCACGATATTTTCCATAACTTCTAAAATTTCAAATAGGGTTGCTATATTTTGGTTCAATCCTCAGTGATGGACATTAAAATGGCTTTATATACGGGATTCATCACATTGCACTTTCCTAAACTGAATCATAATTGAGTTGTCTGATGCTGGTACTTATAATTTCTCAATACCAGCTCTTTCATTTACAGTAAAACTAACATACATTAAATGTTTCCTAGCATCAAATTTCTACAGCTTCCACTCAATTACCATTGTTACCAATCACCAATATTGTTCACAGCCAAGAAGTGCAACTGACAACTTCAGTCTTTAAATCTCCAAGATCAAATTCAAAACCCAATTGTCAATGTTCCCTCTTTCAGATATTCTTCAGTCTAATAACCAGATGATAAATTATGGTACAAGGTGCTATTAAGTCCCAAGGCAGTCAATGGTAAAAGGAGCCGGTGGATTTTAATGCCTTGAGGCAGATGGCACCAAAAAGCACAAGTCAAACTGGCATGGTAACACAACCTTGTTTACCATATGAATAGGACTTGGGAGTTTCATAATTTTTTCCCTTCTAAATAAAAGTAGAATTACAACAAATGTAAAATGGACCTTTGTTGTCCATGATTTGTGCCCAAAGGGATCTTGCATCAGGGAGCATATTAAAGATGAAACAAAGTCATTCATATGTCTTTGCCTAAACCCCCATTGTTTGCAATGAAAGGGAGCTGAAAAGGAGTGAAATGAACAGTAAAACAAGATGGGACCCACACTTTTACACTTTAATTCAAAACTTTCATCTCAATTGACTTTCATTCCACTTCATTCTACTCTACCAAACACTCTATAAGAACTTAAACTTAGGTGAGTTGGCCCATGACAATATTAGAAATAGAAGAAAACAGTAAAATATTTGACTATATTAAATTGATTTTCCATATAAATTAACTGTCAAGCATAAATAAAGTAAAGTACTATAGTGCTAAAGCATGATAATAAGTAGATAAAAATCTCTAAAATTAAAATTATTAACCAAAACAAAGATGGGATCCCTAAAAATTATATTTGTGATATAGTTAAAAATAGACCCAAGTTAGGCTACTGTGAGTTCACAAGAAATTCCAATTCAATTCAAGAAGAGAGCATCCACGAGAATTATCATCAGGTATTGTTCCGTAGCTGTTATCACTTTCATTTTTGTCATTAAGTTATAAGATTATTCTTCAATTGACTTCGAGCTTTTTACTGTTGGTGTAGTCTTGAGTTACCCCTTTAGGCTTGATTAAACTGAAAATTTATAGACCTCACATTACTTTTATTCACAAAGTCTTCTCTGATCTAGCTTAGAAACATTAGCCGCTTACTATCGCAGTGTAAGAGCAAGACAGCTACATTCCTGAGGAAAAATATTTTTGGGATACAAGGTGACCATTGGGTGTGCCCTTATATATAGAAGCAGTTTCTGATGGTTTGCTATAAAGGAGATGCCATAATATGGTAAAACAGACCAAAACTTTATGAATTTTCAGCAAATTTGGCTCTGGACTGGAGTGAATTGCTAGCATCTTTGAAGGTGTCTTATTGTCCCTAAACCTAAATGGGTAAGATTATGTTAGTGTGCTATTCTTTGTGATGGCAGCTTTAAGCAAGCTTCCCTTTCTGACAAGCTGAGAGACTCATGGGAAGCCTTGTACATTTTGTATTTTTCTTCTTCAATTTTTCATCTTGTATATTGTTCTTTCTCCTCTTTGAGTACATCTTACCCACTAAATAATTGATAGTTCTACTTTTCCAGTGACATTTTTTAACTTAATTAAAAAAGTATGCCACATCCTCAAGTTTCTTTTCCACTTCCACCCCTCAATAAAAAAATGAATAAAAACCATCAATACATCACCCTTTCTGCTTCCAATATCAACCTCTCTAAAACTAACTATGCGGCTACTGCAAAAATAGCCCATAACCTAAAACCATGTTAATTTTGATTTCAATATCCAGGCTCACACATAATGGGCACCTACATATTAGATAGCATGTGTACCTTGTCAAAATCCTTAACAAGATTTGCCTCTACAGAAGAATTGTTTTCATACTCTTCCCAAAGTTCTTTGATCTCCTCAGCTGTAATAAAGAAGAAAAAAAAGTGAACTAAGTAAATTTGATGCCAAATTTGGAATCTCTGAAAAAATTCCAAGAAAAATAATTTACAATACCTCTCATCCCTCCACCAAGAAGTTCACACATTTTGTTTAAAGCTTCCTGCTCCATTCTGCTCTTTTCAGCCTTGGGCACACCATCAGATGGTGTTATATCTCCTACAATAGCTATTGAATGCAAAACCAAACTCAAACATCAATAAATTATAAATCAGCAATATATCAAAGAAGACTTGATATATCAGCCAATAAGGAAAAAACCATGTGTTCAGTATTCACAAGAATCACAACCACACACAACTAAGTCAAAATTCATGAAACAAAGTCAAATAATTCAACATTCTTTAATTAAATTTTCCCTTCATTGTACATATTATAAACTCTATCTTCCACTGAAAATGAAATACAATCAGTTTTTATCTAAGGCTATGTTTGGTCCAACTTCTTTTTTTTTCATCTTAAAAATAAAAGCTCAAAATAAGAGCTTTAGAAAATAAAATAAAGTAGAAGTAGTCTACAGTGGTCATGGGTGTTGGCTTACCCGTCAGAAACACACGTAATCAAATATTTTCATGTCAAATTTGATTGAAAACTGGGAAGCTACAAAGGGAAGCATAAGTTTAGACACAGATCAAATTGCTTGGACGTGTATCCAAACATGCTATTCATTTCTTTTAGCAATTCATCCAATTTAAAATTTGTCACTAAGGTTTAATATAAGGAAATGCAGAAACAATTCAATCAGAGGAAACCAGAGAGATACCTTCTGCAATATCATGCACGAGTGCTATTTTAATACATCTGTACAGCAGGAAAAAAGGAGTTTAAAGAGAAACTCGAGGGGATAACCTAAAACAATTTCAGTAAACATAAATAACAGGAATAGGAGCAAGTAAACAAAGTAAATAACTCCAACGAAAATGAATCTATAGAGATAAGGAAGTTTTGGACCAAAATTGGTGAGGTGAGATATAAATATACTGATACTATTACACTATTAGACAGATAATATTCACAAGGTAAGAAAATCTGTTATTTCGGTTAATGACAAGAGTGCATAGCTTACATTTGCTTATACCATCTAGACAGAGTACAAAATTACAAATCTCACAGACAAAGAAATATCTCACTGATCTGTGACAACAACAAATAACCTAGCAGTTTTGAAACAAGATTAGAGGGGCTAAGCTTGAACAAGAACTTTGAAACAGGCAATTCATTGTTCAGCCACAATTTAATGCAAGATTTTCTTATTTTCTTTTAAAAATTTAAGAGGAGAAATTATGCTCCAAAATGGACAGCAGTTGAATGGTTTGGCCCTAGCTTAAGTCAATGTTTCTAGCTGTGAAAAGTGTTTCTTATTTTAGGTTGTTCTAAGAAACACATGGCCCAAGGTGGTAAAAATTATATAGTGTATGATTTGAAATTTAAGCCTTAAAACAAGTTAATAACATTGAAATGTTAATAGCTAGTATAATGTTCCTAACATTGGATAAATGCAAGAAACCATTTAATTTACCCTTGTCATTATGGACAATTGGACATCCTAAGCATTTATCAGAAAGATTGAATATTATTGCATAGAATAGAAAGATAATAGTGTACAACAGAAAGGCCACAACTATATAACACAAGATACTCCACTAAAACCTTTCAACTTATGTAAAAAAATGGGACATATGATCCAAGCTAAGTGATTTCAATATCCAACCAAAGAATATAGTAATATACCCTATTTTCACAGTTTCACTTAATCATGGAATCTAAGGATGCATCTCATAATCTCATAATAAAACAAACCAAAGAACCAACACGAAAACAGAGATGAGCATCATAAGAATACATATAAGAGATGAAGAGAATTTCAATGTGAAACCTTTCTCTATTCAGTCCCGGAACATCGCCAGCAATCAATGCCATTAAAGCCATGCGGTACATATGGTCAGAAATCGATTCAGCACCTTTTATCCCATGATTAACCCATCCTTTCCTTTTTGTGATCTATACATATGACAAAGAGACCATATTTCAATACGGATTACCAAATTATATACAGTCTACACAATATTCAGACACATATGTATAATAAGAATAAATACAAAAAGAAAAACCTTAAGCTTCCTAAGCCAGAGTGTGCACATTCATGACAGATATGTATTGTCTCTGCATATCTAAATGACATGGGAATGAAACTGCTACTGAATATAATCACTCTTTTCTTAATTTATGTGGTTTTAGCAAAACTGTATTGATAGTAAACCACCAATAGGGTCTATGCAAGGAAGAACTGGAATTGGAGAAAGGGAGTAAAACCTTAGTGGCTATTAACAGGAATAATAGAAGCTGCTAACAATAACTGAAAAACAGTCATCACAGTTTTATTGTGAGAATTGTAAGAAGAATGTGTGACACTTTTGGGGATTCAGGAAAAGAAGGAGAGAACCAGGCCTCTCAGACACATGGAAATCAGAACAATGTCAATGAAGAGAGTTCCTAATGTGCATTCTTCAGCCCTGATTCTGTAGCCGCTTGGTACTGATTCGGAGTTAGTTTTCCCAAAAATAAAAAAAGAAATCTCATTGTATTTCTGGACCAGTTCTACTAGACAACTGCTTCTATTCTCAGGCACACTGATAATAGAATAAGGAAAAAGTCTACTCTGGAAAGTTGGAATAGATGTGCAATCTGGTGAAGTAGCAGACGTCCCATTAGCTGGATTTGGCACTTCCAAAATGAAAATAAAAGTGTATTTATCCTTTATTTGAATTAAAGCACCTTGTAAACTTAACTTGCTTCAAATCAACAGTGAGTTAACCCAAAGGGTTAGCGCAGAGGTGTAAGGCCCTGTTGCATTCACATGAGTGGAAATGATCTATTCAGTGAGAGAACTTATGTTTGATTCACATTGTGAGCACAATTCCCTTGGACCAATGGCAGTCACACACCGCGAGCAGGATTAGTCTCTGACCCAGTGGGTTGGGAGACACCCGTGGTATTTGACCCATGACCAAAAAGTCAACAGTGAGTTCACTTTATATAAACTCTTACTTTAGAGGAGTTAAATTCCTGTTGGCTTTACTACATATTCCTGTCAGCAAAAAATGCAGCCAATTCCCCAAACACCATACTCATATAATGACACTACAAATCAACAATGCAGAAACCTTCATCCACAGAGCCAAGCATTCCCTTGGCATATAAACAAATAAAAAAAATTCTATTACTTTCACCATTTCCACTACAAGGGGACAACATTTGAAAGAGTGCATTCGACCTTATAAAAATAGTTTATGACCTTCCTATAAGCCCTTTGTAGCTTATTTTAATAAGCTTTATAGTAAACTTATTATTAAAACTGGCTTGATAAGAACTTATTAAACAAATATTAAAGAAAACAAAGGGAAAAAACGTGACACTCTCACAATTATTAGGGCAAACAGTAAACATTTTCTTAAACTAAAGAAAAATCACCTAAACCTATCCAACCATAAAGAAATGATATCATATACAATATTAGATCACATTTTCCTAATTCACAAAATACAATCCACCAGAATAAATATAGTTTTTCTTTTCAACAAAAAAGGGTAAATTGGGAATTTAAGGATCACGCGTTTGAAAGAACATAGAAGACAGAACCAATGGATCATAAAATTTCACAGGAAAAATTGAAGGAAAAGTGAATGGTTGTTGCGTTTGTGATGTTACCTTGAGGCGGTGGCAGAGAGTGAGAAAATCAATGATCGATGAAGAAGAAGAAGAAGAAGCGGATAACCCAACGGAGGCATCACGAGAAGAGTGTTTGTTAATGGTGGGTTCGCCGAAGCCGTCCGAGCCTGGAGGCTGGGACCGAACCGAGACGACGAGCCTGAGGGTCGGAGCGGCGTCGCGGAAGAAGAAGATTGAGGGCGCAAGAACCGAGCGAGAAGGCGAAGCGCGATGAAGCGATGGCACGCAACAACGTGAAGCTGCTGAATAATCAATAATCGCCATTTTTTTCTTCTTTTCCTTTTTTTCAAATTATTTTGTAATATTTGACGTTGTTGGAGAGAAGGAGAGAGAGGAAGGCGACGGAAATAAATAGAAGAATGCTTAGGAGTATGTTTGGTTTCGTCGCGAGTCGTTGGTTGTTGTTTGTTTGTGACTGATGTTTCTTGATGGTTCGTTGTTCGTCAATGATGGACCCTTTGTTTTGGGGGGTTCAGTAGTGGTCCTGGGAGTGTGGGTCGTGGAATGTGTATGGTGGTAAGAATGGGAACCATACTTGACTTTGAGTTGAGACCAGAAATAGGCCTACCATCTTGTTGGACTAATTATGACTTAATTTTAAAAAAAAATATTGGGTTTAAGCTGTGCTATATCTATGTTGGACCTTGAGTGGAATAAAATAGGTATCACGTCTAATAGACTCTTTGATTATGATATATAAAATATCTATAAATGAGATTTTAATTTGATTGCTATTGTATTTTTATTAATATTATTTATTTATTTATCTTTTTTCATATTAATTAAAGTGTGGGTAATGAGTAAGGGTATGGACATTTAGGTAGGTCTCAACATAAGTCGAATTCAAGCCTAAGATACTCAATATGACCAAAATCGAACACTATCATTTTAGGATCATAGTCGACCATGAACATTTTTAGGTTAGTTGGATTTGGGCTCATCGAATGGCGATTGAGTCGGTTGGTTTGTGGTGGGTTTAGTCTAGATATGGTGTCAACGTAGAAAAGATTGAAACACTTTTTGCCCAAACCCTTTTTATATTCAGAATTTGGCTTTTGCTTGGACTTATGCACGTGAGGGAGATCCATCATTAGTTGGGGGCTTTGGGGACAACAAGGTGAAGAACTACAAGAAGGATTTTGAGGGAGATTTAGACAATTTCAAGATAGACTCGGGGGATTTCAAGGAGAATCCTGTAAACGAAGGTCGTAAGATTTCTTCCCAA
The DNA here is from genome assembly GCA_013407115.1 of Glycine latifolia. Taxonomy (NCBI): domain Eukaryota; kingdom Viridiplantae; phylum Streptophyta; class Magnoliopsida; order Fabales; family Fabaceae; genus Glycine; species Glycine latifolia. The sequence goes on along the minus strand of CM023948.1, from coordinate 27,407,861 downwards.
GGATCTTGTTAGAGATCCCCAGTATCATCATATCTCATTTGGTTTAGTCTAACAAACATAGTTGGGTTGAGTGGTGACTGCTCAAAGACTCACGTTTATCGTCTGGTGTAAGATATAAAAAAATAATTCAAAACCCTTTGTCAATTAAACAAGAAAACACATAGAGAATTTGTATTGGTTCGTCTCAACCTCAAGACTACGTCCAGTTCTTGACAATCACCAACTTTCTACCAACTTATCAAAATTACAAGTATTGTTCACTTTCACTTCTTACTCTTATACTTGGAAGTCTACCCCAAACTTGACGTAAATCTAGTATTCTTTGTCCTACCAAGCCATTGTTGGCTTTAAACAAATCAATAAGATAAGATTTGTTAAAAGGTTGCACATTGACTAAAAAGTATCATTGTCTTACATATGGATATATCACTCAACACTTTTAGTATTTTCTCTTAAGGTATACAAGGTGTTTTGAGAGTTTTGTATCTTCAAAAGAATTTAGAGAAAGCTTTACAAGAAAGAATAAAAGAAATATTCACGTAGATAATTTGTGTCTTGTTTCTTCAAAGCTTCTTCTATATATAACCTTCATCTCCAAGTATTTGTTGTTTCTCAACAGTTGGATTCTTCACTTTGTTTTTCATTTGAGGTCTTGAATCCCTTGGAGCATTTAATGCTTGCATTGAATGCACATCTCTTCTTCATGCAAATACCATGTTGATAGGATAACGTGTACTTCAACATGGATGTCAAAAAGCGCGGATTTAATTGTGCAGTGTAATTTTATGTTGTGTAATTATACCGTGATGCAATTAAATTTTATAAACTTAATCACAAAAACAAAATCTTTGCTAGTTGATAAATTATAATTTATATGTAAAAATTTATTTATAGGTAAAATTTCTCAAGTACTAAATTATTGAAAAAATTTAGAACTTAATAAGTAATTTAAATTAAGTCTCAAACAAAAGAATTTAATCAACCTTAAAACCATATATTTAAAAAACTTTGCACACAATTAATTGTAAAAGAAACACTCACAAACACACATATACATATATAAAACACACATACATGTGTGTGTGTGTGATATTGTAAACTCTTTGACTTAACCATTATTAAGAACTACTAATTTCCTCTATTTTCCATTATTTCCTTTAATTACTCAACTAATTATTAATCACATGCAATTACTCAAGACACATATTTTCTTATTAATTAAAAACAAATAAACCCTAGTCAAATCACTTATGTGTCTACTTACTAAATCAAAATTTTAGGGTGTTGTAGATACAAGTTTTGGGATCCCTTGTATTAAAAGTATTCCTGGTGGTGGATTCATATATGCAGAGATAAAAAGTCTTCAATATGGAGGTCAAGTGGTGTAAGGGCCTAATAGGCGGTGCAAATATTTGGAGCATATTGACATAAATGGATAACCTTTAAAGGCAATCATTGAATACTTGTGGATTAAAAAAAAGACTTCAGCTTAAGGGAAACCTATCATGTGGAAGATACTCACATGAGAGAGTTGTTTGAGTACAAGTGTGAATAAGTCTCATCCACATTGGTCATGATAATGAGCAAGTTGAGTAACATATAAGTGAGAAAACCCACAAAATTAATTACTTAAAATTTTGAGTTGAAGTGTGGTGTCAAACTTATTTGTGTAATTTGCTTATGACTTATTCATGGAGATCTCTTTAGTGTTTATGCCTTCATATTACCCAACAAAATGATTCAAGGAGTAAGGTTGAAGTGACATCAAACAAGTGCTAACTTTTTTACTCAATAATGCCATTTTGTTACTAAAAAAATTGAACAATGAAAAGATCTTATATCCTAGTGAATCAACTAGAGTCATTAATAATTATCAAATAATATTTGTGGTTTGCATAAAATATAATATAACAAGAGATACCTAATCATCACTTTAAACAATATCAAAACATTTTTCTACATAAGTACTACTTAAATGGAGGCCAATTATAAGGTGGATTACCTTGATAGGTGGTGCATAGTGAATCATAGTTCTCAACCATTACATTACAAGAAAAAACGCTAATATTGACGGAATATTTATCACAAAAAATATTCCATCGAAAATGTTAGTATTGCCGACAGATTTTTCTTACGAAATATATTCCGTCGGTTTTTTTTGTATTTCCGACGAAAGATATTTTGTGTGAATTTATTGAGTTAGCGACAGATTTTACCGACAGACAACATTCTGTGGAAAATTTTGGCCTGTTTCCGAAGGATTTTACTGACGGAATCAAATTCGTCGAAAATATTAAAATATGTATATTAAGACATAGATTACACCTTGTTAATGAAAATAAATTTAACTTACATTTATCTTTTTTTAAAAAAAATTATATGCAAAAATTGCTTAAATATATATTTAGATTATTGTAAATATAACATTTTTATTCCACTAACTTTTTATTATAAAATTTTGTATTTGAAATACCATAGAAGTCGAAATTTGTTTGTTTAAGAAGAAAAACTTTTTTTAACATTTTTTTATATTAGGTAGGTCAATTTGTTTAATTTAGTAATTCTTGGTGGGTCAATGAATTCAATTTTATTTAATATTAAAAAGTTTTTAATTCATTTTTACTATCATAAATTTATTTTGAGTTAATTGTATTTAGTACAAATTAATGAAAAATTTGAATTCCAATAAATTGTTATATATTTATGAATATAACTATTTTTAAATTTTGAGTATATGATATTAATAATAGATTTTTTTAATATAATTAGGTAGGATTTATTTTGACAAAATGTTTTATCCTTATTTGTATCATTTAATTAAAATTATATAATTTAGTAACATATAATTGATATTCAATATTTTCATAAGTGTTAACTTATGTAATATTTGCAAACTTTAATTTAAGAAATAAATTAATTTAGAATGTTGAATGTTTACATTAATCCTTTTTTTATTAAGACTAATGATATTGTGAAAATAAAATTTTGAATGACAGAAATACACTTATCTTGTATAAATTGAATTATGTACTTATTTATTTGATAAATTTAATTAATAATTAAGAAAAATTAATAAAGTTAATTGCCTTATAATTAAGTTAGGCAAAGTGAAAATAAATAATGCCTATTATAAAACCTGATAATAAAAAAATTCATGTGTATTAAGAAAAGACAATAAAACACTTTTGTTTTAGTGTTCTAGTTCTATAATAGTCAACTTTTAGAAATAAAAATTTCCAACATTTCAATCTTAAATCCGAATTTTAACTTAAAATGAATAATGTTGTGTACTTTAATTATAAATTTGATAAATTTTTGTATTCTACCACCTAACATTTTTTGCTAAACAAACTCGACAAGGAGTAAAAAGTAACAATTACAATTACATTGCATTGTGGAATATTTTTAAATTTTATTGCTTTAGAGGAAATATATATGAATATTAAAAATAATGACTTAGCTATAAAATTTATTTTTAGATATCAATTTGACTTGATTATGTAAAATAGTCAAAGTCAAGTATTTTTTAAATTTATTATCTTTCCTTTTAATCTCTTTTTTTAATTATATTGTATAAACATAGTTATTAAATATTATATTGATAAAGTTATAAAATAATTTTAGAAATATTATTTAATCTAATTGACTTATAATTAAGATAGGAAAAAAATAGTAAAAATAAAAAATTATATGAACAACATAATAAAAAAATTCATATGTATATTAAGTAAACAAAACATTTATGTTTTTCATTGAAGTTCTATAATAATCAAAATTCAAACTACTAAGAATTTGGGTGATTGAATCTTAAATCCGAGTTTTTACTTAAAATCAATAATCTTGTATACTAGAATTATATAGAATATTTTAAAATTATGATATATTACTGAAGAACATTTTTAGCTTATTAAAGAAACTATGAGAAGGACTAAATATTACAATTAAATTGCATTGTATAATATTTTTAAATTATTTAACTATTTTGAGTAAATATATATATGAATATTAAAAACAATGCCTTAAGTAATGGTTAATAGAGCTTATGCTAGTACATAACGATCATGTGATGGATATTTATAATGCATGTAGTGGTAAAAATAAGTTAGGCTAGGCCAAACTTTAGCATACCTGAGCCTGAACCGCATCATTATTACTAAGTCTAAGCTTGACTTTATTTGTTAAAAATAATTTACTAAGGCATGAGTCTGGCCTGGCCTACAAGTCTGTATACAAAATCTGATTAAATAAAAAATAAATAATTAAAAGTAAAAATAACATAATAAAGACATATTTCCCTTTTAATTTGTGCGTGAAAAAAATAAGTTAAAATTAATTAGAGCACTTTTAAGTATTCAACAAAATATAATAAACAAAATAAGAAAGTTAAATAAAATACCATAAGTTTTATTTAATAATATAGTCTTAATGTCAAATAATAAAATAAATAAGAAATAAGAACTAAGGCAAGTTAAATACAATGACGAATAAAATTTTTAATTTTCAAGCCATCTCCCAAACATGAAGAAACATTTTTTTAGGAAATTTAACTTTACAAAATACTTTAAATCAATTTAGAAAAGTTAAAGAAATAATTTTTAAACAAAAAATGTCTCAACATCTTATTTAAACATATTAAGTTTTAATATATATATATATATATATATATATATATATATATATATATTATTAAATAGGCTAGCCTGATAGGCCTAACAGACTTTTTTTAAAGCTTGAGCCTTAGCCTTTTTATTTAAACAGGCTTTTCAAAAAGCCTTAGTTTGACCTTTATAATAAATAAGCCAGGTTAGGCCAGACCTTAAATAGGCCAGGCCAAAGGCCCTTGATAGGCGGCCTGACCCATTTCCGTCCTTAATGATAGGATATGATAATTATTTTGTTATTAATTGGTGTATGCACACAGGTGGTTCTATTAGCTAGCAGGATCACGCCATTCGGTTGGTAAGATGAATTTACAAATTATAATAATGCCACTTTTTGTGCTTGTATTATTCTCTGGTTATGTTTAATTTTTTTATTTATAATTTTTGTAATTAGTCTCAGGAACTTGGTCGATCTGCATACGTTGATGAGATTTTTCAGCAAACTCATTTACAAAAGGATATTGGTGAATTTGTCGATGATAGATCTAGGCAAACACACGTGAGACCTTCATCTGACATCCTACTTTTTATTTTAAAAAATGTTTATTATATTTATTAAGTAATAACTGTTTATGAATGACATAAAAATTTTGAGGCTAGACTATCTCAAGCTAGGTTTGATGTTCAATCAAGTGTTGATGAATCTTAAATGACTCCTTTAGACCCTGCTGAAGAACAAAAACTTAGGACTCGATGTTGGGTTGCAGCTGCAGGACCTATGCATAAGGGACATCTTTACGGTACTAAAGATCTTGCTCATACTTATAAATGTGGAGCTAACACATTCATGCAACAATTGCAACAATCTTCTAGTCACCCGATTGATTCAGCAGAGGTTAATCAAATAAAGGAAGAACTTCGTCAATCAAAGGAGGCGCTTCGTGAATCAACAAAGCAAATGCGAGTATTTCAGTCAGTTGCACTTCAGTTTCTACCTCCTAAAGCACACAACATTATTCAGCAACAACAGTTGCAGCTCAACCAGCAACAACAACAAGACAATTACCAATCACATGACCAGCATTAACAAAACAATGACCAACCACCAGATGACAATCAACCAGATAACCAACAACAACCTCATGACCAGCATAGACACTTTGACAATGATTATTTTGATTATTGACTTGGTAACACAATATTACTATTGACTTATTAGACATTATGCTTTTATTTTAGATTTATTTTAATTTTAAGTCAATTTGTTTTAACATTTGTTTTGGATTTATGAATTGGAGTATTTCTTTAATTACATTATGTGTTAATTTCTATAATGACATGAAATGCTATAAATAAAAAAAATTGTTAATAAAACAAAATTAAATGCAAAATTTGTGAACATAAGTTACCAATGGATATTTTTGTCGGGAATTTCTCATGAAAAGATTCGTGGAAAATTTCCAACGGATCTTTCTATTTGAATTTTTCGACGGATTATTACTTCGAAAATTTTCGACGGATCATTCCGTCCAAAATTTCCGATGAATCGTTCCATCTGAAATTTCCCATGGATATTTCCGCCGGAAATTTCCGATAGACATAAAAAATTGGTTGGTTAAATTTGCAACAATCGTTTTACCAACGAATTTATGATATTATCGATAAATTTTGGCCGTCAGAAATTCCAATTTTTTTTGTAGTGTTTAGATCAATCTTGTTATTATACATGGATCTATTCACACCAAATCCCTCAATCCCTTATCACAACTCCTCCGACCAACCTTCACCATTGTTGAAGGTGATTTCTAGCGGCGACATTTATTTTCTTCCTCATCGCTACCTTTTCTCCTTCGTCTTTGACAATTTCTTTAATGCTTTTTTCTTTCCTCTGCCATGAGGGTCAATGCATTGATAGATCCACACTGATATCTACACTCGACAATATTTTGCATCTATATACTCTTTTAAAGGTTTAGGCACTTTCACCACAAGAGGACCATGGAGAGAAATTTGGAGCTACCAATGTCGCTGTGAGATTCATATGTGAACTCATCGGAGCCTTGTCCATATGTGTTTCCCGTTGCAATGGTTGTTGCTCATGTTCTTAACCCATGACCTAGATTCATACCCTTGGTCCAAATTTGTTTGCGATTGAGAGAGAGACGAACCTCAAGAAAAAGTAGAGATAGACAAAGGTGAAAGGGGAACATGTAGTGGTGGCACAATCGTGATGGTCCACCATGATGACTTGAAAAGGAGCGGCCCACAATCGTTGTTGAGACATAGTAGCCACCATTAATGCAAAGGAAGGAAGGAAAGTTGTAGTGATCATTGGAGGTGACATCAAATTTAGGGAGGGAGTTGAAACTGGTCCATTTGTGTGGTGAGAGAGTTAAAGGATTGTGTCCTGCGACGAAGGGCGGTTAAAGAAGGGGAAGGGGAGGCGGTAGTTGTTTTCATCGGTGGAGGAGTCTTCGTAGAAAATAAAGAAGAGGTCAGAGGTGTCCGTGGTGGGGCTCTTGGGTTTTGAAATGCCATCGCAAAAAATCACCTCCGACAACAACAAGTGATGATGGGAGAAGCTTAAAAGATCTGGTGTAAATTAACCTATAATTACACATCAATCCAATGGTTGACAGTTATTGTCCATAATGAACCACCTATCAAGGTGGTTAACCTAAAAAATGACCTTATATGAAAGAGTTTTACTTTTATATATTTTTACATGCAAAATAGCCAAATTATATAGAAGACAAATTCCCTAAAAATCCCTGTTTCCTAAATGAGACGACAAAACATTGAATTTGAATGACCTAATCGTCTATCCCAGGCCTCATTTTGATATGCTACATATCATTACAAGCTAAAAACAAAAGACCAGAAAGTGTAAATTGGATCGGAAACAATTTGCCCACTTTATGCCCTCTCGAGGTCACCTACCCCTACTATTGATCTTACAAGATAACCAACTCGAGAAAAATGCACATAGCAAGTGTTATCAATTAATTGTCCAACTGAAATTAAGTCAGAAAGAAAGAATAAATTAATATCTCCAACAGCAACAATTTTAGAAGTGTATTATATATCCTTATTCCTTAATCCTTAGCAATTTGAATATGTTGCGCACCCTAGTAAGATTGAACATTAATTGTAAAAACACGCAGTAGTCATATGAACCGAATCCCTAAAGAGAAAATCATGGTTGACAAATGTAGTTTGGCTTACCCTAATGAAACCCTTAATTAAGGCTGAAAGCATTGATATTATCTTCTGCTAGTCAAAACAATATTGGAGATTGTGGAATTTTTTTTTTTTTTTTGAAGGGCTGGAGACTGTGAAAGATGCTGTGGAGGGTACTAACCCATTGTGGGCGAAAGGCCTGCATTTGTCACTATTCAGGTATTGTAGGACACTCTTTAATAATATGATGCATGGTATTATTAATGTCTTCTCATAATGTGTAAACTAATAGTTCATTTTTTTTATCAGACAAGATAGGGTCATACCAGCAGAAGCAAACCCAACGCATCCACCACTAGTATATAACATTTTTCTAATGAGTTAAAGCTTAAGGTTTTTGAGTAAGCGAGATTAAAAATCTCAGTCCAAAACACAATTATTACTAGCAGCTAACTAAACAATAATAATCAATGTTTCTATTTAAAAATACTTTATATATATATATATTAAAAAAATTAAAAAGTTAAAATAGCAATGCAATCATGATTAGAATAATAATGAGGACATTATTTTTAGTTTTATATTGTGGAATAAACATTCCAAATGAATAGATAGACACAATTACAAAGGTTCTAAAACACTTTTTTATATTTTTTTTTTTTACTGATCGGAATAAGCTTACATTAAGACTTTTACAAAGTATTTCATTGAAAAGTAGTTTTTCAACGACATACATGCCCACTAGGGAATGTGTTATAATGAAAACTGTAAATTGAGATAACAACCTAGTTAGTTTAACCAGAACGTAACCAACCTCATAGTAATTAACCCTCTCATCATAAGCCACAAAACTTGCACCCGATTCCGATTTAACTTAACTAGAGAAAGACCCTACAAAGATGGCTACATCTTAATCCAGCCTAATACCTCCAAGTTGGTTTCACTTCTGACAGGTCAAAAGACCAAAGGAAAGGGATATGGTACGGGGACGCGTTGACTTTGCTCCTCAGAGTCATGTACTTGTTGCAAGCTAATTACAAAGTTCTAAATCTCATAGAAACAAACACCAAATTGAAGATTTTGTTTTGTCCCGTAGACTTTCTGCCACTGCCCTTATTATTATTCCCCATGAACCTGACTAGTAGTAGTGATCATGGAGTGAGTGCATGGAAATTTAGATAAGTCAATCTCCAATACCAATCATAATATAGCACATGTGATGAACTGGTCAACCTCATCTGTATAGGATTCGAATCGAGTTAATGAATGCTTTCCAAGAGACTTCTCTTGTCCATACGTGAATTTTGTGTGACAGATAATGCAAACATGCAGTTAATTTTAACAAAGTTTGTACAAAATATTATTGTGTAATAAAGAGAAATACTAAGAAACGACAAGAAGTGTGAAATAATAAGTCTAATGAGATGAGGGAATAAAAAAATAAAATTAAAGTAGAGTAAAAAGTGTTGTAAATTTTGTTATATGAATAATGTAATTCTTTAAAAATACTGCACGTCAACCCCATATATATATATATATATATATATATATTAAAAACAGTACATTCTCATTGATTTTCAACGTAAGTTAAATGCTCAAAAGTTTTTCTTAATATAGATTTGTCTTGTATACATTTTCTGTTGTCTGAATTCATAATAGCATGATTTTTTCACTTTTTTTTCCAAATCTAATTAGAAATCAACATTAGTTAGAATGATTGTGTATATTATTATTAAATGATGTAATAATTGTTTAAGTTAGATGATTATTTTTATATATACATATATATGCATACTAGTTATTATTATATTTATTCTTAATAAATTAAGGCTCTTAACTTTTCTAATATTTAATATATCTTAATGTATGTAGAGGTGTGGGACAATGATGCCTGTGCAACGTGAGTTATCAATATTATTAAATAAATTAAAATTTTCATTTTTTAAAATTTAACTTACAATAGACCGACGCTATTTAAGTCGGCATGCATGTGACCATATATATCCCTTATATATATGAAAAATACAATAAAGCATTTCTTATCTAAAAAAAGAATAAAGAATTTCATTTAAACATTTATTGTGGTATATACATGGTAGGAAAAGAAAATAGACAAATAATAATATAAAATAATAATTATTGCCTAAGAAAAAAAACCACACATCTATATGTGCTTGCCTAAAATTTATTACTCCACCTACATATCATCTTCTAGCGCCTCCTTAAAAATTAAGAGTAATTATCATCTCGTATCTTTTGAAGAAGTTTAAAATAAGTATGAGAAACAGAGAAAAAGAAAAGAAAAAACAAAGAATGTGAAAATAAGTGTGGCGATAAGTGTAGTGGTGATTAAAAAGAGCAAATAATAGTCAAAGACATGTAAAAGAAAGAGATGTAAGAAATGAAAGTTGAAAAGTGAAGTCATCTTTAACGTATCCATAGTTTCTCTTTGATACAATGTGACACTTTTAGGAGTGAGAAATATATCATAGAAAGACTAGCCATATCATCTTGTTCAGTCACCCCTTCCGACAATGACAATAGTAAATCCAAACGACGGTGTAAAATCAATATCGGTATCTCATAAAGACAACTATAGGAATCACAAGTAGTTCTTGTACGAATACAGCACGTAGACTACCACACACAATATATAATAGCTACATATATATTATTATTATTATTATCACATGCTAGTGTTTGCATGAATAAAATTGAATATCTGCTGGACGGAGCTGGCTATATCTTCTGCGGTGAACCTTGAATCACTAGCCACCTACACAAGCATTAGATGAATAAAGTTAACACAAAGATCTCAAAGGAAATCATAGATTTTAATTTATGATATATATGCTTTAGGACTTAAATAACTTGCCTATAGTGTGTCATAGAGAGGAAGCTAGGTTGTGTTAAACACTTTTTATAAGGTAATATTTATCCAAACTCCAAAGTCCAAACATAAAACACATTTCGGTTTTAATCAAGTTCAATAGAGGGATAGGACTATTGTTATCATTATTATCATGCTTAAAAGTTTATGGGGGTAATTTGTGGGGAACCATATATATATATATATATACCTTGACATTGAATGAATAAAGAACTGTTTGTTCAATGGTGGTGATGTTGGTGTGCAGGATGATAAGTTGAAGATCTTCAAGTGCAGCAATGGTCTTGATCAACTGTCCTGGCCTCCTCCTTGATAGGATTTTGATCATGGCATCAAATCCTAGAAGCTTCACTTCAACATCGGCCAAACAAGACTTGCACTCTGCGGTTTCTTCGCGGAGGCCGGTCTCCATCTCCACAAGCTTCATCTGCTCGTTTGGTATAGGCAAAGGTGGAAAGAATGGAGGCTGTTGTTGTTGCTGTGCCGCAAGAGAGGGATCCCCAACTTGTCTTGGTTGAGCTTCTCCAAGTAGCCTCCTCCTCTTTTGTGACTCCAAACATTGAAGAAGTTGCTCCAATTCCCTCACAAACTCTATAGCCCCCCCAATTATAGAAGCTTGATCACCCTATACATAAACAAAAAATTAACAAAAAACAAAAGAGGAAAAAATAGGATAACATATGCAAGATTTGCTGTGGTATTCAGAGAAATCTAAGTTTTTGGTATAATTGGTTTTTCAAGTCAATAGTAGAATGAGTTATTTTTTGTTTGTAGAAATTAAAGATATATACTAGATGATTTATACAGTAATTTATGCATTCTACTCAATCATCTGCTCAATATAATTGAATGAGTTTAGACATAGGAAAGAAGAAAGATAGAGAAAGAGATTTTGAAATCTAAGAGTTTTGGTATAACTAGTTTTTGAATCAATAATTGAATGAGTTTAAACACCGGAAAGAAGAAAGAATAAATTAAAGAAGAAAGATAGTGAAAGAGAATTTCTCAATAACATTATCAAAACCCTTAAATTTTCGAGTGTACCATAGAAACCGAACTAATTAAAGAAAACAAAGATTTGAATGCATAGATGCATACCCTTTGGACGTATGAACCAGGCATGAGGGATCTAAGGACACGAAGATGCTCATTCATTTGCTTCCTACGGTTCCTTTCAACCGCTATATGAGTCATGCGCTGGCTCTCAACCTCCTCACTCGTCTTAACAGTTCTTGGTCTCTTCCTCTTGCCGTTCTTGTTCTCATGCATTGCACAATTCTTCTTCTGAGGCTCTTCGTGTCCAAGAAACCGAATCTGCACCGAGTTGTTGTCGTCGTCGGAAACACGAGCTGTCTCTTCATCTTCTCTCATCATCATTCCCTGATCTTTGCCTTCCACACTCACCAAATTGAACCTCTCATCAAGATGATGATGATTTTCTGCTTCATCACCATCAGGGTCATCATTATTCACCATCATGTTCTGCTGATGACCCTCCTCCATCTTGTCGTTCAAAACGGGAAACTTAAGAAAATAAACCGGGTCTATTGCAGATTCTTCACAGCTTTTTGCTTGGTTCAAAGCCAACTTCGGTCCAAAATCTGCAAACTGCATCACATCTGCAAAACTGAGTTTGTCATAGGATGTTGTGGCAGCACTAGTAGCGGTACCATAAAAACCATGTGGGGATATTGTTGTTGTTGTTTGAGGCATGTAATCCACCATTGATCCAATATTGTTGTTTTCATCACCAGAACCTTGTTGGAACTTCATCATCCGGTGTTGTTGGTGTTGATTTGGTGCATACAAATGATGATGTTGTTGTTGGTCTAGAGAGTAGTCTAGTGTGTTGAAGCTTGGAGGCATGGATAACGGTGGTGGTGGTGGTGTCTGTAGTGAATAATATGTTTCTTCAGCAAAATTGGAGCAAAACAACAACATATGGTGGTGATGATATGAGAGAGTGAAAAGATCTGACATATGAAAAAGCTTTAATGAAGCCAAAAACAAAAGAAGATATGTGTGTCTGTACCGAATAGTTGTGATCTTTCTCCATTCCTATTAGATTATAAAGAAGATGGCTTTAATCGAGAGAAACCCTAATTGACCTCACTTCATGTAAAGACAAAACCCCACACCCAAGTTTCTTGAGGGCCCTCCACCTGCATCATTTGGCATATCCACTTATTAAGTATCATACATACATGATGTTAATTAAAATCACTAATAGTGCATATTTAATTAGGGTATATTTACTTTATTTTATTTTTTATTTTCAAAATTTTCTTTCTTTTAATCTATTTACTTGTTTTCAAACAATTTATTTTTGTTTTTTTGGGTTTCTTATACAAATCTGTGTAGACAAGAAACATATATATTGAGAACAAATGATAATTATGTAAGTTAAAAGTGAAAAGAAGAAATAAAAACAGACCCTTAGAATCACTTTTTGTTGTTGAAATAATTACTTTTTAAAATTCTCTTGGCTAATAAAATATAAACGACTATTTATTCAAAATAAATTGAATCAACCATGTAACATGATTAAATATATAAGGAATTAACAAACAAAAAGACCACAAATTAGAGTTTATTAATTTTATGCATATCAATATTATAATTTTTTCTGTTTTTCAATATAAATATTTTTTTTTCTTGTATAAATATTTCAAAACAAGAAACAAACAAAGGAAGCAAGATGAAACTTTTATAAACTGAAAATAAAAAATGAATCAGATCCTTAGAAACAAATTTTTTTTTGAAATATTTACCATTTTTCAAGGCTAAAAAAAATAAGGTAACGATTATTTCGTCAAAATAAATTGAACCAAGCAGATGTAATACGATGTAATACGAGTAAGAAAGGAACAAAGAAATATTATATAAATCAGAGTTTATTTTATGTATATGATATTAAAACTAATAAATGAAAACAAATCCATATAAACAAATATATTTTTTTGAAAAATTACCATTTTTCAAGTCCCCAATTGGCTAGCTAATAAAAAAAATAAGGTAACGATTATTTGGTGAAAATAAATAGAATCCAAGCAGATGTAATACGAATAAGTAAAGGAACAAAGAAAAATACCATATAAATCGGGTTTATTTTATGTATATCAATATTTAAACTAATAAATGAAAATAAACCCATATAAATCAGACTTTACTTTAAAAAAATATTTACCATTTTTCAAGTTCTCTTGGCTAATAAAAAAAAGGTAACGCTTATGTCTTCAAAATAAATTGAATCAAACATGTAAATCGAATAAGTATAAGGAACAAAGAAATAAGAGTTTATTTCAACTAAGCATATATATAAAATTAAGACTATCAAATGAAACAATTATGAAAGAAATTATGAGCTATGGAACCTGCAGGTAGGAGTGAGGAAATCGAAATTGGAAGGAGACAAGGGAGAAAGTCAAGTGGGGTCTTGAAGACTTATGTAGAGCAGAATCATGAAAGGGGAGTGTGCCCCACGAGTAGACCACCAGAAGAGGTACGTTATTGTTTAATTGAAGGGTGCTATATAGTGATGGTTTTTTGTGTGTATATATAACAGTAATAATAATGAAAATGTGTGGGGGCGCCGAGGAGGTTGGGTTTGACTTGTGTGTGGTCACAGAAAAGGACAGAGAGAGAGAGAGAGAGACAAAGGGTGATTAAATTTCCACCTCACTTGTGACGACCACCACCTTTTATTAATGTGTGTCACAGGCTACCAACGCTCTTGTGGTTACTTTGCCGCCTTGGTTCATGAGGTAACGCTGAACAAGAGTGTACACTTTTTTTAATTTTTAATCTAAACTTTCAACTTTGAATTTTCTATTAGGGTCACATTCAGGATCTATAGCATATGTATTTTTCTCTGAGAACTCTTTATTTGGAAATAAAAGAGAAAGAAAACTCTTGATTTCTTCCGAGAATTTGTTGGTGCATATGACTCACATGGCCACATGAAAATTATCCCGAAAATAGACAGGCCTTCATGAATTTTTTACGTGAGTAGCTAGGTGTTTGTTAGTTTTGCAGATATATCCTTCAAATTATCACCCCGTGTTAGAAAATTGAGCTTCATGCAAATTTCAAAACCTTGTGAATTTTGAATAATTAATCTATTGAAACAAAGGCTTATTTGTTTGGTCTCTGGAAGAATATTTGTACAAGTATACCTGTGAGACGAATTCTCTTTTGTTGGGGTGCTAACTAGCGAAACTCTCCTCGTAATGACAACTTTAGAATGCGAATCCCAACTTAAATTAAGATAGAAAAGAAATAATTGAAATTATTCAAATAAAATGCATGGTTGATGCAATTAAACCTTTGGTCATGATGTTGTAAAATGGGTTGACCATAACCTATTTGGCCCCCAAGCCAGTTAGGACCAAATTGACCCACAGGACACAAAATGACCCACATATTTAGGCTTAATTAGGGTTAGCCCATTGGTCAACCAACTTTTAAAAATCAGTTAAAATTTAAAAAGTTAAGACAACTTTTTCTTATGATATAGGATTGGTCGATGGGTCTTATATATATTTAAATAATCAAACCTACATTTTTAATACTCTGTTCAAAACTAAGATCAATATACTTTGGTTAAGGTTGAGTTATAGATACTACAAATAACATTGAGTTGAAGATTCTTTAATTAAGGTCAAATTAAAGATATTCTAGCAAAGACCAAGTTAAAGATATTCCTAGCCCCTGGCTAAGGTCGGCTGAAAGATGTTTTAACCAAGTCTGACAAAAAAATGCCCTGACAAAGACCGGTAGAAATAAGCCCTAGTTGAGACCAATTGAAATATGCCTAGCTGAAAATTTCCTTGGTTGGGGCCAATAGAACTAAAAAAGCCTTGGCCAAGGCTAATCGAAAAAAGCCCTAGCCAAGTTTGGTAAAAAAATGTCCTAGTTTAGGTTAGCCAAAATATTCCTTGGTTGACTTGAGGCTAGTGGAAAGAAGTCCACTTTTAAAAACTACAATAATATTGTGGCTACAATTTGAAAATTATATGTTCGAAAGTTATAACTTAAAATATTCCTAAATAAGCTATTAACATAGGTGCTATCACAAAATTTTGATAATATGTAATAAGTCATCAAACATTGATTTGGAATACCATCAACCTCACACATAACTAGTCTTCCTTTTTTAGGGCCACAACCAAACTTTCATCTATTATCCACTTTGTTGCTTGTAATATTTTCGAATTGCAGCTTGAGTTATGACCTTTTGGAACATCCAATGATTCTTTGCGTGGGAAATATTTAGCCTCCAAAAACTCTAACATCCAGAGTAACTAGATTTGAGATTAGTCCCCACCATTTTTCCTGGCTAGTAGGGAAAGGTTAAAAGCTTTGACAAATCTAAATATATTTCCTTTTTTTTGGCTATGCCAACTTTACCCATGACAAACGATGGATCTTTTTAGCTAAAAGAAAAATATTGGACAGTGTGCTAGTTCTTAACGAAATCATGGATTATGCTAAGAGATGCAAGGAAGACCTTCTCATCTTCAAAGTTGATTTCCAAAAAGCCTATGACTCTATTAATTAATTGGAGTTTTCTGGACTACATGCTGAATACATTGGGCTTCTGTCAAAAATGGAGATGGTGGATAAGAAGTTGCATTTGTTCAGCGCATGCTTTTATGTTAATATAAGGTAGCCACACTGCTGAATTCCAACTGAAAAAAGGACTAAGTTAAGAGGATCCTCTTGCCCCATTGTTGTTTTTAGTAGTAGTAGAAGGAATATGTGGGCTAATGAAAAAGGCAATAGAGATTGGAAAGTTTTCAAGTTTTAGTATTGCACATGGAGTGGAAACTTTTATTCTTCAATATGTTGATCATACTATATATGTTGGAAGGGCGTGTACCCAAAATTTGTAGATAGTAAAAAGCAATTTTTGAGGTGCTTAGAGTTAGCATCATAGCTTAAGGTGAATTTTCTTAAAAGCAATCTAACGGGATCAAAATTGAGGAATCCTTTATGGTAGCAACCTCTAGTTTTATTCGTTTAAGTAAGAGTAAGACAGTATATGCACTACAATTTTAGCAAGAGACAAGAGGATTTTGACTTGGAAGTAAATTTGGAAGAAGATGTCATACCACATGTTTCTAAGTTTCAATATATGGGATCAATCATACAAAATGATGGTGAAATTAATGAGGATGTCACACATAAGATACAAGAGAGATGACTTAAATGGAGAAAAACATCGAGGATTATTTGTTATCGTAGAGTTCCTACCAATCTCAAAGGAAAGTTTTATCATACAACTATATGTCTAGCTATATATACTATATGGTAGTAAATGTTGGGCTTTAAAGCGACAACTTGAGAGAAAAATGGGAGTGACAAAAATGAGAATGTTAAGATGAATGTGTGGTCATACAAGAAATGATATAATAGATAATGATGTCAGAGAAAAGATTGGTATAACACATCAATTGTGGAAAAGATGAAAGAAAATCAATGAAGGTGGTTTGGGCATGCAAAATGAAGGTCATAAGAGGCATTAGTTAGAAGCATAGATTGCATGATTTTTAGCCCACGGAAAAGAAGAAAAGGGAGACAAAAAATGGCATTGGAGGAAAGAGAAATCTTAGACTAAATAATATTTCTTAAATTTTGATTTTTAACCGTGTCAAATGGTATTGTTTGATCCATGTAGTTGACCTCACCCAGTAGGACAAAACTTTATTGTTGTATTGTCGATTTATATATGTAGTATAAATAAAGAAAATTATTTTCGAAAATGACTATGCGTGAACTAATAGGGAAAATAAATAGGGAAAATAAACTTAAAAACTTTAGTGACACAAATGCTGTATACACTACATGGCTTGTTAGTCCATATGATATGCTTCACCCATGAATTATGGTGTGCCCTTTTCGACAAATAACTAAAACATTGTAAACACTGCAATAAAGTTCTTGTTTTATATATTTTTTTTTCCAATAACTATTTGCCTCAATTTTTCTTTTATAAATTAAAGCGACTACCGACAGGAAAACATAAGCATCTCAACTATATTGGCATCCTTATGAGAATCCAAAGCAGACCACCTCAAATATCATTAAGAATGAGATCAAAGCAAAATAAACAAAATGGGGGGACTAGGCCAGACCCATTTAGGAAATTATAGAAACCTATAATTAAGAAGAACATTTCTATTATGGAGGAATGCGTCCTTAGCAAAAAGAGGGACCAAATCCCACCAAGTAACTGTAGCCTGACAAGAGGCCCTATGATTAGCTAAAGCATCTGCACAAAACTTATATGGTTCTGTTTACAAAAGAATTAGCAATTTTCCCAACACTAGCGGATGGACCAAGGAATAACCAACGAGTTTCTCAGTGCTTGAATAACCAACATAGAGTCAGACTTCAACCATATTTTCTTCCAATTCTTGCTGAAAGCAATTTCAAGAACAACGATGACTGCAAATTAAAAGTTCAAACATACAGAGGGGGTTGAATCCCAATATAGGAAGAGAAACACCCTAACAAAGCACCAAGTGATCACAGAAAATAACACCACTCCCTACATGACCAGGCAATCCCCTAGCTGATCCATCAGTATTGCATTTGATGGTTCCAAGCAATGAAGTAAACCAATCAACACGCTTGATGAGGGAGGGCTTAGGAGAATGCACATTCACAACAACGGACTTCAATTGGGAGAATTCCAAAATAGAGTGGGTCATGTGGCCCTTAGAAAACATTCCACATGCAAAGAGTGATAACTACGAAAATACAAAGAATAAGCAGAAATTAATATGCTTGTTTTGGAATTTTACCTGATTCCAACAATACCAAATGGTGCAAATTTTATCTATTAACAATTTCCACATTTATAAAATAATATTATTTGTTTATATTAATTATATTTTTTATGTTAATAAAAAATATAATAATATTCACTAAAATATTTATTTGATTAAATTAAATTCTCTAATTTAATTATTAAATAAATTATTTTATTTGAACACTTGTTTAAGTGTGACTCCATAAGTTCAATACTAAATCAATAATAATTAATCATGATTAATTTACTAATCGAAGTAGTCGTCTAACAACTTCTTAACGTCCTGTATAGCATAAAGTAATAGTTTTCAAGAATCAATAAAAGAATAATGTAATATTTTCTTCCATCATTTACAACTTAATATTAACTCTAGAATATAATATTACGGTTAAACTCTAATAAGTTAACACATTATATTTAATCAACTAATGATTTAAAAAATTATTTTCTTCTTTCATTCAATTATCATGGTCAAGGTCTTAATTCTATTATAGAACTCAAACTCATTACCTAGAGTTGATGAATTCCTTCTTGATTAATCATTAATTCTATAAGTATTTAATCATATCCAATATTCATTCAACTAGTATCCTAAAAAATTAAGTGTATGAAATTAAAATATAACAAATAACTTATTAATTACTATGATAATATCATATAAAAAGAAACTATTATATTTCTTCTTGAGAACTTTCTATTAACATATCAAGGTAATATTAACTATTAGAAATTCTAAATTGAGTTAATTCAATGATGACATACATATATAAATCAACTATATATGCAATTTAATAAATGAGATCTATTAATTTTTATCCAATAAAAATAATTACATATATTTTGATATATCTGAATTATTGATGTCTTATTCACAATAATAATACGATCAAGAACAATTTAGATTAAAATTATGAATGACTTATTTTTTATTATCATAATATTTATTATAATAACAAATCTCTAATTTTAATTAACGACTTATCAAATTAATAATTTAATAAATAATAAATATAATAATAAAATAAAGCATAACTTTTTATTAAAATTGATAACATGATTACTTGAATATTAAACATACATATTTATCTCCAAAAGTAGCTTGCTAGCACACATTTGGAAGTCTAGAAATGGAGAAATTTTTCAAGACAAAAATCAGAATGATTGGCAAGTCACGAACCAAATCAGGAACATGCAGGAGCTTATCAACAAATCGTTTCATGTGGGATCTCGACCCCAACATTCTATCTTCATCTCTTGGAGTCCTCCTTCATCGGGTTCTCTAAAGATTAACATAGATTGTAGTTGCTATGGAAATCCAGGAAGGTTGGGAATTGGTGGAATCATTAGAGAGTGTCATCGTAATTGGTGCTTATGATTCTCGAGTTTCTGTGGAGTCACAACAATCTTAAATATTGAGCTGCAAGCCATTCTGCACGGTCTCATTTGTGCTTGGTCTAAAGGCTAGCTGGTTTAATCTTGTCTGTGAGTCAGATTCGAAAACTACTATTGATCTGATTTGGAAAGTTTCATACTTACTATCCTTTGGTGGAGAAGATTCAATCCTTCAAGTCAAGACAACGAAGCATCCCTTTTGTTCACTCCTTTAGAGAAAGCAACTCGTGTGCTGATATGTTAGCCAAGAAAGGTGCAAAACAGGAGTTTGCTCTTCATCCCATTGAGACGTGTCCTGCTGATGTTTGTAGTTACTACAAGCTGATGTGCTTATTAGAGTGACATCTGCGAGGAGTGTTTAGTTGTTTGCTTTTTGTTATTTTATTTCTCATTGATTAAAAAATTATTTTAAATTTTACCCCAAATAAATTACATCAATCGTTATTAAATGTGAGAGAGATTATCATTTATCAAAATTCATATACATATTAGCTACGTTTTAAATTATTCAAGTCATCAAGCCTATACAACAATATTCTTTATTCTGCAAATACTTGATCACATGAAAAAGATTGAGAATCTCTCTCTCTCTCCCCCTCTCTCTCTAAAATGATGAGGAAAGATTCATTTATTCTTAAAAATAACTCTTAGATAAGGACACACACATACACACAAATGATGAGGAGGGATTCATTTATTCTTAAAAATAACTCTTAGATGAGGACACACACACAAATGATGAGGAGGGATTCATTTATTCTTAAAAATAACTCTTAGATGAGGATGGATTCATTTATTCTTAAAAAATAATTCTTAAAGTATGTTTGGATGAAGTATTTTAAAATTTCAGAGAATTTAAAATTCAGAGAAATTAAAATGCATCAATTAAAATTCTTTTATTTTCAAAATTATGTGTTTGGATAAAGAAATTAAATTTCTTCATTTTCAAAATTTTGTATTTCGATAAAGAAATTAAATTTCTTCATTTTTAAAATTTTGAACTTCATGCAATTAGAGTGATGCGATTAGAGCTTCTATAGAAGAATATAATTTCAATTTCTCACATTTTAGAAGGAAATTCAAATTCCACATTTTTAGTTGTTTAAAATTCTGTTTTAAAATTTCAAAAATTTAAATTTTTCATATAAAAATATCCAAACAATGAATTTTAAATTAAAGAATTTTAAATTTTCTGATAATTTATTTTCCCCAATTAAAATTCTCTATCCAAACAAATGTTAGAGTTATTCTTCATCTTCATTATTCATTTTTTTAAAGATATACACACATAATGAGGAGGGATTCATTTATTCTTAAAAATAACTCTTAGAGTTATTTTTCATCTTCATTATTCATTTTTTTTAAAATATAATAGTTAAAATTAGTTATTTATTATAATTATTAGATCTTAAGAAAATAAATGATGAAAAAAAGAGTAATTCTAATAAATTTACTCTTAAGTGGATCTTTCCTCATATATATATATATATATATATATATATATATATATCATATTAAACTTTTTTTTATATTTATTATACATGTATAAAATTTAAATTTAGATTTTCTTGGCCACCCTCTCGAATCAATTTCCTTACTATGTCCCTACCTAAAAGCATAAAGTGATGATGATTTAATATTTAAATATCAATTTAATATTAAATTATAATTTTAAAAATTAATTTAACATTAAATTACAAAATTTATGAATCAATTTAAAATTAAATAATACAAGATATAATTAATATAGGCTTTACACATTCAAAATTAAAAAAAAAATCTTTCAAGAATGAAATTAAGACCACCTCATATACTTTTAGTGATAAAAATGGTCATGTATTCATAATTTAGTAATCAGCCATAGACTACACGTCTAAAATATTGACTGCCAAGTGGCAACTGCCAAGGATCTGATAATTCCAAAACATTGGTTGTTAAAGGATATCTATTATTACCTTAAAATGATATATATTATTCAATTAGCGGTCGGTTCGTCTTATACAATATTGGCCACTCAATATATATCGTCCTCTTGTGTCTTCAGTATCAATCAACGTACGTACACGATTGGCACATCATTCACCCATATATCATCGTGATTAAGCATTTTTTTATCAACATACTTAATGCAGTTTGTTCCCCCTTTTTTTGTTAACATTTAAATTTAGGCAAAGGGGACAATACCTTTTTTTTTTTTTAAGAAATAGAAAAGTTATAGGATTAGAAAAATGCTTATAAAGATTTGTATTTATCCCACTTTAAAAGAAACAATTTGAGAGTTAAAATATGCAATTTATGAGATGTGAAATCATGTATCGTCGACTCTAAGGATGGAAATGGGTCAGACAGGTCTATAAGGAGCTTTTAGCCTGACCTAACTTGTTTATTATAAAGGCTAGGCTAAGACTTTTTAAAAAGCCTGTTTAGACTAGACTCAAGCTTTAAAAAAAGCATGTTAGGCCTATCAGGCTGTCCTATTTAATATATATATATATATATATATATATATTAAAATTTTAAAATAATATATTTATTTTCTAAAAATATTTTTCTTTATTATGAAGGTGGATGATCAATCATTTCAAAAAATCGTCTTGAAAATCTCGTAAAATGATTATTATTTATTTTGAAATATAAGTAAGATGTTGAGACATTTTATGTTTAAAAATTGTTTCTTTAATTTTCTTAAATTAATTTAAAGTATTTTGTAAAATTAAAATTTCTATTAAAATAGATTTTTTAATAGGCTCACAGGTCAAACTAGACTTTTAAATAGGCTAAACTAAATCTAAAAAAAAAATCTATGACTGATAAATAGATCAGACCAAATTTTATATTTTTAAATCAGATTAAGACCAGACTTAACTAAGTCTAGCCTAAACTGATCTATTTTCACCCTTAATCAACTCAATCATTCCTTACTGTTTAAGACAGTTTGACGGGGAAAGTATAAGTCAGTTTTATCGGCATCATCGGAAAAAAAATCATATTTATCTGATTTATTGTTTTAAGTTAGTTTCTTAAAAAGAAAAATTGTAGATTTTAAGAATGTTTTAGCAAACTAATATTTCTCAGTTGAATAAATATATTATGTGCCAAATATTTAAATTGTAATTCAATCATAAATTATATATGATGAATTTGTTAATTTTTTTTATTTTCTAAATCTCTATAATTTAATAGCTGGGATGAAAGCAACAACGCGTGTAACAACCTAATACTACACTACAACACTGACTGATCGAGTAGGAATTTAACAAATGAAAATTATGACAAAATTCCTATTATGAAATATGAAATTAACATAATTTATTGTTGAACGTTGTTAATTTTTTTAGTGAAAAATGAAGAGAAAATTCCCTACTAGACATCATGCATTGCCGACAAATGTTAGCCTAATTAGACTTTATCTGTTTCATTCAGGAAGGATATTATTATGGTTCTAACTAATTTTCACAAGATATGTACGACTAATTAAATATTATTTTTTATAAATAAAAAAATTGATTATATATCACATAAAAGTCAGTATCATAAACATACTGATTTCAAACTATGTAATATTTTTTCCTTATGAATTCATGAGTCATCGTTCTATATAACCGTAAGGCGTGCGAGAATTAACCTTTGCCTAACACACGACAAATTAAACTTAAGCAATATTAAAATTCGATCAAGAAAAAGATTGTTCAATAAATACTAACCAAGAGTTTAGTATCTATCTGTCTACAAATGTTGTCGAGCAAGACGGACACCCTTCGTCCTAACTTGCTATATGCAATAAAAAAAAATTTAATATTATTTTTGGTCCATTAAATTTTATATTTATTTTGTTTTGATATATTAAGTATGAAATGTTTAATTTTAATTTTTTATATTTTTAAAAGTTTTAATTTAATATTTGTTTTTTCATTTTCTGTCATCTATTTTTATCTTACTAAGTATCAGATAATATAATAATTTTCATATATAATTTTGTTATAAATTTTAGGAAGGCCATAGTCTCTCCTCCCTCTCCCTCAGAGTCAGCGTGGAGGGGCAGCAGCAAGACACGACACTGTAGTCAATGGCGGCTAATCGATGCTGCGCCTACGATGGTCATGCGCTGGCTGAGGACAAACCATGACTTGCCAGACTTGGTGAGCCATTGACTAAAAAAATAAACAAATTGAATTAAATTAAAAAATTATATTTTATATCATAAAAATAATATAATAATTATCAAAATTAAATCAATATAATTTGATTCATTTTTTATATATATAAAGAGAGAAAAAACACATAAAGGAACGCGGGTTTTTACAGCTTTTAATTATTTTTAATTAAATTAAAAATAATAAAAATGACATGTCAATTTGTAGAGATATGATTAGTTGCCCCTGTAAAGGGGTTTTACAATGACGGTATGTAAGTATTTAACTCTTTTATTATTAGCTACTAAAATTTGTTAGAAACTAAAATGTAAGTTTCATTATTTATTTAATATTTTTTATATAGGAATCTTATTAAATGACAGTTATTTATAAATTTATATTTTTAGTCTTTGAATATTTTCAGATTTTCACTTTTAGTCTTTAACAAAATTTTGATCAGCCTTAGTTTTGAACTTTTGCTTTGTTAATACTTGTAGTTTCTACGGTTAAATATTAATGTTAAATGATGATCTTGTGTTTATTTTCCATCCTTGGATGTTTAAGATACTGACTAATTTATCTCCAAAATATGAAAATTGAAATTTTAGTTTTTGATTGTGGAAAAAGTATGACAAATTCATTTATCTGTTAACTTTTTTTTTGTTATCGTTAATAAAAGAGCCTACGTGACATATTTAGGGACAAATTTATCAACACTCTATACATTCAGGGACGAAAATGACTATTTATCCAAAATATAATTTAATTTTCATCTTCTCCTCCTTTTTTAATTGTTGCAAACATAAGATTACAATAAACATTTTAAAAAAAGGAAAACAAGTATAAGTTAGAACAAACATAATATTGATTAATAAACATAATGAGTCTGTTATTCTAAAATTTCTATTGTGACAATATTAGATAGTATTAAAATCAAGTTGAGTTTCATTTTTTTAAGATTAACTTAATGGCTTTGAATTTTTGTTTGAGTTTCAGAGAAAACAAAACAAAAAATAGAAAGAAAGAAAAATAAAGGGGAAAAACTCTTATTTGATTGGGAAGAATATGAGAGAAAAATATAATTATGTAATTATATTTTCATATTATTTAAACAATTTTTTTCATAAAAAAAAAAGATCTCTAATTTATTTTCCTCCTATTTAGGTAAAGGTACTATCACATTAAAAATTTCAAAGCAATAGGCAGATTATGTTTATTAATCAATATTATGCTTATTATTATGTTTGTTCTAACTTATACTTGCTTTCTTATTTTTTAAAGTGTTTATTGTAATGTTATGCTTGCAATAATTAAAAAAGAGGAGAAGATGAAGATTAAATTATATTTTGGGTAAATAGTCATTTTCGTCCCTAAATGTGTAAAGCGCTGACAAATTCATCCCTGAATGTGCCATGTAGGTTTTTTCATTAACAGTAACGGATGAAAGTTAACGGATGAATAAATTTATCACAAATTTTTTTACTTTCGGGGATTAAAATTAGAATTTTCATCTTTCGAGAACGAATTGTCAGTGCTCTACACATTCAAAAATGAAAATGACTATTTATCCTTATTTTATTACATTTAGCGGCGGCTCATTTTGTAGCAACTAATAATCGCTATAAATTAGAATATTAAAATGAATTTAACAATTTAATAGTCATATTTAATGGTAGAGACTTGTGGTCCTTTATTAGATGACCTCCGATGAATGACACATGTGATTTCTATCATAAAAAATTAAATTAATGTAATTTACAATATTATTCACTAAGTTAAAATTATTTTATAATAAAATATAGTTAACAAATTAATTTCAATATACTTATTATATATTAATGTAAAAATGATTTCTAAAAAAAAAGGTTTTTATACAATTTCAAAGTAAAAAGATTCTATAAAAAAAATATAAAAAAAATATTATTAAGTTTTTGGTATACAGTTGTATTAATTACTAGTAAAAATAAATATTGTTGAATTTTTTGTATGGAGTTGTATTAATTACTTGGAGAAAGAATTTTGTGATTCATAATAGTTTTGAACATGATTGTATCTCATTAATGACATTTGTGGTTTTTACAATGACCAAAAAATAGTTTTATCACAAATAATAGTCTCAACTAGGATTGTCACTACAAGAAAAAGCTAAATTTATGATGCATCGAAATTTCTTGGAAAAATCGAATTGCCGATGCATATATTATATGCAGATTTATATGTGTCGGAAATGTTAAATTTTTTTACAAATTTTATATGTTTTTATGGATTTTTTACATGTTTTTATGATGGATACTTACTCATGAAGGGAAAGATAAAAGGAAAAAAATTGAAAAACTAATAGAGAGAGAGAGAGAGGAAAGATAAATAAAAAAAATTTGAAAAGTAAAAGATAGAAAAAGATGGGTGAAGACTTGATAAAAGACTAAAATATCCCTACAATTGAAGGTATCAATAATTAAAAAAGAGTATAATGTATTTTTGTTAGTCTAAAAAGTTTATATATAGAAAGAATATGAAAAGTAAGATAGATAAAAAAGATTAAAAGAGAGAATAAAAAAAAAGATAAAAGAAAAACACTAACCTGAAAAGTAAGAGAGACAATGTGATGAGTGAAGACTTGGTAAAAGACTAAAATATCCTTACAACTAATAGATGTTAATAATTAAGAAAAGGTTAAATTGTAATTTTGGTATTTCTATTTTCACAAAATTTTGATTTTGGTCCTCTTGAAAAGCTTTGCAATTTTGGTCCTTGTACTAATTTCTAACATTGACTGTTATAGTTGATCATCTATTAGATGACATGCATTTTTAAAATGAGTTTATTAAAACATACATATGATTATTGTTTAATTACATTAACTAAAAAAGAATTAAAAACCAAAAGAAATTAAAGGAAATCTTCCTTCTCCCCCCTCTTTCTCCAGCAACCACTCCACCTCCTATAGCAGCAACAACACATCCTACGGCAGCTCCAGCACCAGCTACCACCTTTCCTCTAACACCTCTCTCTCAAGCTTCTCCTCCCTCAGTGATACACTACCCCAAAACCCTACAAAAGTAAAAGAGAGAAAAGGGTTAAGAGAGAGAAAAGAAAAAAATCTGAAAAGTAAAAGAGAGAAAATGATAAATGGAGACTTAGATTAAAAAAACTAAAATATCCCTATAATTGATATATGTTAATAATTAAGAAAGACTATAATTTTATTTTTACTAGCCCAAAGAGTTTATATAAAGGAAAAGAAAAAAAAAGAAAGAGAAAAAAATGTAAAAATAAAAAAGTAAAAAAGAAGAAACATAAAAGAAAAAAAAACTGAAAAGTGAGTGAAAAAAAGTAGAAAAGTAAGAAAGAGAAAATGATCAGTGACTTGATAAAAAGGCTAAAATATTTTTACAATTTATAGATGTCAATAATTAAGAAAGACTACAATTGGAAGAGGAGTGAAGACTTGGTAAAAAAATTAAAATATTTTTACAATTTATAGATGTCAATATTAAAAAAAAATATAATTGTATTTTTGTCATCTAAATTATATATAGAATCTCAAAAGTAAGAGGGAGAAAATGATGAAGAAGAGGAAGAAGAAAGATAAAAGAAAAAAATCTAAAAAGTAGGAGAGAGAAAAAAAAAGAAAAAAATTGAAAAGAGAAAAAAACTGATGAGTAAAAACTTCATAAAATACTAAAATATCCTTATAATTAATAAATATCAATAATTAAAAAAAATATAATTATATTTTTGTTGGTCTAAAGAGTAGATACATGGATAGTAGAAGGTAGTTTATATGGTTTTTCTTCAACTCAAACTAAAATCTAATTCATCTCAAACCAAAATACTCCACCTCATTATATGTCTATTTATGTGTTTTAATTGATCTGAAAATATGTGTGATATTAAAAAAAAGCTTTAATTTTTTTTAGTAATACCCTCATCTATTAGTATTTCGCTTGGATACTTAAATAAGAATAATTTTATTAAAAAATTATTTTACTATAGTAAATTGTATAATTAATATTTTTCTTAATATTTTGCATTATCTTACAACAACAACTAGCTTGAGAGTTTAATGACTATAGGATAAATATAAAAAAAACAAATTACCTTGACAACTAATTAGAAGTTATTGTTGGAATAATTTGTATGATAATTATTTTTAAAATTAATAAATTTATTATATATGAATTATAATTAGATAATAATATAAAACTGTTTTATGTGCCGGTGCATAAATTATTTATTCATAGTGTGAGACAATTAGAATAATATTTTTATGCAACTGTATGAATATTTTATAAATATTTTTACTGTTAAGTAAACTGTTAAATTAATTGACAAAATAATTTGAAATAATTCTTAATAATAAGATTCACATAAAATACTACTATTTTTTTATATAAAAAATACAAAAAATAATCATAAAATATCTTACCTACCGTAAATACGTATCTTAGTCGCCTTCGTTATACTCGCCACACATTATAAATATTCCCATTTAGTTCCAACTTTCCACATCCAAAGTATTGTTTCAACATACTCTTCCAAGTTCCAACACTTCCAACACACCCGCCACTCATTATAAACATTCCCATTTAGTTCCAACTTTTTCCATACTCTTCCAACACCTAAACCTTCAACATGCTCACCAAGTACCTTACTCTAATTTACACTCACCTCAAATGGGTATTAGATTTTCTTCTCTACTACCCCTTTTACATGCTACATGGTTATTCTCAACCATCCATAACCCTTGGAACTGAATTGGGTACATTTCATTATGGATTCATCAATGGCTCAGAGGAACAAGTGGATTGTGCTGTGTGTCTAAGCAAAATTAGAGGAGATGAGGCTACAAGAGTTATGAGATGTGAGCATGTCTTTCACAAAGGATGTTTGGATAGATGGATTGGTTTCAAGAATGCCACGTGTCCTCTTTGCAGAGGATCAGTGGCTCCAACAAGGCCTGTCACTAACTCTGGAGCTGAGGTTTTGTTGTTTCAGTTTTGTTCTGAACAAAAACATGACACCGATACATGGTGGCTACGTTGAGGTTGTGGCTTTGAGACTTTTATTTGCATTGACGAGCCAAACGTACAGTTGATTCACCTTTCTTTGCTCTGCAATTGAAACATTGCCCTTGCACTTGGACTTGCCTGGGTTATGATTGGACTGATAAAACAAATTAATAGAACCATTGGAGTAAGAGTAAGGTATATTAATTCAGGAAAAAAAAAAAAAGAGAGAGAGAAATCTATCGAGAGACATTAATATTGTCTTTGAGGATGTCCCTTTTCGTTTCAATTTTAGACTTCATAAAAGTTGATGAATATGTTTTATGACTAAAACGAGCATGCTTATTGCTTCACTTTTTATGATTAGTGTATTAGACTATTAGTAATGTAATTTCTCTTTTATCTCTCGATTTAGTAAAATTATTGTATTCTGGTGGTTAGAATAATCTACTATTGCGCTTCTTAATATTTTTTTTTATAAGAAAACAATATTAATATTAGGTTTTATTGTGTAGACAGTTTAAGATAAGGGTTTACTTGTCAAATTCTAAAAAACTATTTAAAAAATAATTATTATATTTTTTTTAATTAAGTGCTTGAACTTGTACTTATTTTTTAATTGAGTCCCTGTGTCTAACTGGCTACCATTATGAAAAGCTAACCACGGGATCTAGCTAATTAGTCCCTAAATAGAATATTCTTACTTTTTCATGTTAGTATCTTAATTTCATTTATGTGAGTTATAAACCCAATATATTTGACTAGGTTCTTTGACTAGTATTCTTATTTTGGAGGTTCACCTAAGTATTATTTCTCAAGTCTCTCCAACTCCAAAGTTTAACCCTATAGCAACCTTACTTCGAACTCCAAATTTAAAATTATTAAATAACTAGAATGATTTAACCTAAAATAAAATAAAATGCGAAAAATCATTATGAAATATATTTTATATTCTGTTTCATCCCATTTATATCTTTCCTTCTGTCTCTATATATTTTTACTCTCTTTTAATTTGTAGGAACGGAATGAAACATTTGTAATAAAAATAATAACTTGTATTTTATTAATACTTTTTATAATTCAAATAATCAAATGGTAAATTAATAACTTTTTTTAATTTTACAACATTTCATGCAATCTCATTCCATTTTATTTTACTCCTAAACAATATTTATTCCCTCCAGTCTCAAATATAAGAGAAAAAAACTTATTCATGCTAATTTAAAAAATTAATTAATCACGTTTAATTAAATTAATTAAAATTAAAATTTTATTTATTTAAATTTATTTTCATTATTGAAATTTGATATCAAAAATATAAAAAAGTCAATAAAACTTTTTTAATCAAAATAAGGGGAACACAAGATATCAACGGGAGAAAACATCCCAACGAGTTCACACTCTCCCTCCCGTCAAACCAAGTTAGTGAAGTTACCTGTAAGGGAGTGATGTTACATGTAAGAGAGATTATTTTGAGATAGAGGAACAAAGACTTGGTGAAATTTTTAGGGTATCTTTAGTAAAACAAACTAAAAGATTAATTGGAAGGTAAAAATTTATTTTATTGAATCATATTAGTAAAATTATCTATTGAAATATCTGAAAATTATAAAATTAAATAAATAGACACAAATTTTACCTTAAATAAAAAAGATTAAAAATGAAATCTAACGTTTAAGGATACAAGAGGAATAAATATAAAAAATTAAACGCTAACATTTTTTAATAATTGTAAAATTTTAAAATATTGGTTTTAGTGTTTAATTTTCAAAATGATAATTGTAAATGTGTTACAAAATCGGTTTAGAGTAGATCTAGAAAATATGCTTAGAAAAATGGATCTTATCCGTTGCAATTCCGCCAATTCGTCCTATTTAGGTTTGACTTAGGATTAGCCACACAGTACACGATTCCAATGCTTTACGCGTTTTTCTTTTCCCATTGGTATACTTTTAAATGTTTTAAATTTTTGTTTTAATCGGAGGATATGACCTAGACATCTTATTTTGAATTTCAGCATAAGTTGTACCAAAGTTCATTCTATTTTTAATGATATAAAATTTATTTAATATTATATGTGGAGTAATTCAACATAAATTTCATAATTTGGTGAGTTCGACTCCGTTAAATCGTTATAAATACTTAAGACTTTTTTGGGGGAGTACCCAAATTTCAGTTTATAAAGTTAACAATTTTCTTTATACAGGAACTAAAGTCTGGACAATATAAAAAAATACAGAATCTAAAACTAATATTTTAAATGTTAGGGATTAAATTTTAAATTTTTAAAATTAAAAACTCCATTAACCTTAGAATATAATGATATTAAATTTTAATATTTCATTAATGTGCTTTTTAAAATAAGATAAATAAAATAAAATACGACGAAATACTTTTTATTCCCTTTTATTCAATATGTTTATTTTCTTATTTTCCAATTTCAAGGTAGAGTTCCATTATTTAAACATGAAAAATTGATATTATATACAATTATCTTTATCTCTGATTTTCTCTCTCTCTCTTTAAAACACAAAAAATACCTTAAAATTAATGGAGACACCCTTGTATTATCCTTTTTCATGTTCGCGTGATGTTTTCCTTAAGAATTAGCTTTATGGGGTTTATAATAAAATAATAATAAAAAATAATTTTTTCCTAATTTATTTCATAATTTCATTCCATTTCAAACTATAATCATTCGATATAGGTTATGTTGGGGAAAATTGACTAAAAAATTAATTGAAAGCTAAAAAGTTATCTGTAAGTTAAAAATTAACTTATTAAATTATAAATATTTGATAAAATTAACTGTTGAAATAGATTAAAAAAAATATAAAATGACAAAAAATGATAAAAATTATGATTTATTTAAAAAAGAGTAATAATGAAATGTAATAAATATATTGAGGATAAAAATAAATAAAAAATATAAAAATAGAAACTAAAAGCTAGTATTAAAAAAAATTTACTTAAAAAAAGTTAGAAACTACTAAAAAATGGTTTAACGACCAAACAAATTTTTTAGTTAATAAAAAATGTTAGAATTTCATTATTCTTTAATATTTATTCTTTATTTTTTATTCTTTATGTAGTAGCTAAAATCCATATGTACATATCCTAGAACAAATCACAAAAAACCCTAGGACCTAGTGCATGTCTGATTATTAAGAATTAGAATAAAATACTTGGATTCGTAATTAGTTTCTAATCAAATTAAGCATTCTTCGACAATTGTTGAATCAAGAACAACTAATGAATAATGTAGTCTTATAACTTTTAAACATTTATAACTTTTCAAATGCGAAGAAAAGAAATTATATATGACAACTCGATATATTATATTATCTAATAGGGTTTCCATTATTTATTAGTGGGTCAAAACATATGTTTATTTAAGTTCATATCACTTAATTTAATAGTCTAATAGATTCACCTAATTTGATTACACAAAATACAATCACTAATGATAAATAATTAATATAATTATCTTAAATTATTAACCCATATTAATTAATAAAATATGAAATTTCAATAAAAAATTTAAAAATTATTTGAAATATCTTACCAAATTTAATCATAATAAAATAAGGTTAGGTTTAGGAAGCACTATATTTAGGAAATGAATCAATGCTTTATGTGATCCAAAATGCAGCCGTACGTGACTCGCAACAAATGGATAGGATGGGTTGAAATGTTATAGCGTATTTAATTTATTATTTTTAATACTTTCTATTAAAATTATGTTTTATTAATCTAATCATTAATTTTAAATTTCTAATAAATTAATTACATTTTTCTAATCTGATTTATTCATAGAAAAATGATATTTTATTACCTTCAATTTATTTTATATTTTAGAATAAGCTTAAATATATTTTTATTCCTCAAATTTAAGATTTATCTTTTTCAGTCTTCCAAATTAAAATTTATTTTGTTTTAGTTCTTAAATTAGCAAAAAAAAAAATAGTCACCTGACCAATTTTTGGTAGTTAAGATGTATAGTGTGTGATTTTTTTTACTACGTGAAGGAATTAAAAAAACATTTCAAAAATTTGAGAGACTAAAACAGATAAATATTCAAATTTAGCAGACTAAAAATATATTTAAATTTTATAAAATATGAAAATAATAATTATTTGATTTCATATTTACAAAATTCTAAATAAGATAAAATTATATACACATACTTGTCGATCAGGATTATATCACATAATATTAGCTGAATTAACTAAGTTGTTTACTTGTAACAAAATAAATTAATAAAGTACACACACAGATTAAATGAATTCACAATCATATTCTAACTCTTTTAACAATGCTTTATTCATTGGTGTCTGGCGTAAGTAATTGAATGAATTCACAATTAGATTCTAACTCTTTTAACAAGAGTAAATTTTACAAAATAATAATAATAATAATTTGTAACTTTCATAAAAATTGTACATTGCCTTTAAAGACAAATGGTATGAGATGAAATGACTAATATTTAATGTTTTTATTTTGAAGTAAAATGTTATTAATTTCACAAAAAAAGTTCAAAAATCTTTAGTAATAAGATTCACATAAAATCTAATTTAACTATAAAGTAGAAAGAAAAAACATAAAATATGTTACCAACCCCAAAATCTGTTTCTTTCCTTTGTTTCCATTGCTTTTCACCATTCAAGACTTAACGTTCGAGACTGAAAAGGTGTATAAATACTCACATATGGTTCCAACTTTTTCTCAAGGCAAAACCACAGCCTAGAGCCTGTATAGCTTTTCATACATTCCAACACCTAAATTCTAAAACTTTAGCATGCTAAGTACCTAACTCTAATTTACACTCATCTCATATGGGTATTAGGTTTTCTTCTCTACTATCCCTTTTACATGCTTTATGATTCTCAGCCACCCATGAACATTGGAACTGAATTGAGTACATTCCATTATGAATTCACCTCTGGCTCAGACGAACATATGGATTGTGCTGTGTGTCTCCAAAAAATTGGAGAAGCAAATGAAGAAATTAGAGTGCTTAGATGTGAGCATGTCTTTCACAAAGGATGTTTGGATAGATGGGTTGGTTTCAAGAATGCCACGTGACCTCTTTGCAGAGGATCAGTGGCTCCAACAAGGCCTATCACTACCTCTGGACCTGAGGTTTTGTTATTTCAGTTTTGTTCTGTCTAAAAGTGTAATGGTGAGACATGGTGGCTACGCTGAGTACATTAATGAGGGGCTTCAAGGTTTTTGCATACTACCCCAGCACAGTTAGTTTTTTAAAAAACATATGGTTAGAGATTGGATTTATAGATATGTATATAAAAAAAGACTTTATCAAGAGATAAAATTCACTTTAATAATTTATCGTTTGAAAACAAATTAGTCCCAGGCTATCAATATTTCAATAGAAGGATAGTGAAAAAAAAAAAAAGAAACTTGTGCATCCTATGAAATGAACCAGTCTCAAAGTTTAATTTATTTAACTTTTTTGGCTGTGCAATTGAAAAATTGTGAAATGTAGTTGAAAAATTATGAAAATAACCTTTACTATTCTTTTTTAATTTTCACCTGATATTTTTCTTTAAGGTATGCAAAATGAATTTAGCTTCTTTTCTTATCATTTTATAACAATATTAAATAATCAAATTATTACTTTTTCTATTTTATGTCATAATTCCATTCAATTTCTCACTTAATCATTCAATAATGGCTGTCGACTGATTTAGCCTAGCTACTTATGTGAGGAAATAAATCCTTATTTGTGTTAAAAAGCAATACCTTTCCTGACACATTTTTTTTATAATTAGTTGAAATCTATAAAAATGTATCTAAAAAGTTGAAATCTAACAAAACTCATAAAATTGTATAGTTGTCGCTCTTTATTAATGATCTCATCTTTTATAATTATATTAGAGTATATTACACTACTTATCGTGATCCAAAATGCAACCGTGCATGACTCCTATTATAGATACAAATTGGATGATGAACATATGGAATAGGAAAGTGTCAAGCCTTAAATTTACTAAGGTGATACTTTTAATATATTTTTTATTAAACGTATATTTTATTCTATTGATGTAACAGTTAAATTTAAATTATTATAAATAAATCTAGTTTATATAATTAAAATATATTTTTTTATGACTTCCACGTTTTGTTTCAAATCATATAAGTAATTATAATTTAATTATATATCTAAGAATATCTAAATCCACAAGTGTATTTTGAAATATAATACCTTATACAAAGCTTTTGGAAGGATTTTTTTGTTCATATATAATTGCAAGG
Organism: Glycine latifolia; assembly: GCA_013407115.1. Classification (NCBI taxonomy): domain Eukaryota; kingdom Viridiplantae; phylum Streptophyta; class Magnoliopsida; order Fabales; family Fabaceae; genus Glycine; species Glycine latifolia. Next base: position 27,372,564 of record CM023948.1, on the reverse strand, counting down.
AATATCTCCAGTATTTATCAAGATTAATCATTTTCGGGAGATTTAAAGACATAAAGAGGTGGAATGCCCCATTTCAACTAAGTAATATCAAACACAAGAGTTAGGATTTAAACCTTCAACTACTTGCTTAAAATGCCCGAGTCCATTACTATTAGACCAACCACTTGTTGGATTTTTTTGGAAGGACTTGTAATGTATAACATCCATTTCATATTATTCTTCTAGCTTAATGAATTGTGAAATTATTAATCTAAATTTTATAATCAAATATTTGAAAATTTTCATGCTCAATAAATAATTTGATGAATTCATCATCAAATATAACTTTTAATATAATCTAAAATGTATATTAGTTTTTATTTTAATCACAGCAAGTAAATATTATCTAATTGTCATATTTTGAAACACCAATTGTTAGTTGATTCAGTAAAGATATCAATAGTCAAACTGGTGAATCACTTATGGTTAACTCCACCCTGCAGGATGTGCTGCTTTCATATGACCCAAGGGATATATAGGAGGGGGCAATGAAAGATAACTGAAATTTTAAAACTAAAAAATAAAATAAAAAAAACTATTTGGAATAAACTCAAGACTGTAAAAGTTTTCCAATTAGTAATGATATGTGTTTTTGACATTAGAACCCTTCAAACAACCGTTGAGTTCAATCCAGCTAGAGACACTTCTCCATTGGCATGCTTTGAAAGTCGTGAAACCAGTATACAAACACATACTGATAAGTAGGAACCAATTCAATTGACATTCTAATGCACCATTATGCTACCAACCTTTTTTTTTTAATAAATGCACAATTGATATACAAACAAAAGATTTGGTGAATTGATGGGCAGAAACCAATTAAAAGCAAAACTGATAACCATTACATACAAAACACATCCAATAGAAAGCATCAATACACATGCAAGGGGGAACACTGCAGCAGAAAGAGAATACCTTTCAGAACTGCAAACAGATTCCCCAACCTGAACAATGGAAAATATTGGTTTCCAACCATCTCTTTGTTTCCCTCTCTGGTATTATCAACCCATCCTTGAGACGGCACTCGATGATAACACACTAAATTATCATCTCTTCAGTACCAGTTGAATCGCATTTCGTTGAGACTGAGACAAGCTCTGCTGCAGGACAATCATTGGACAAGTTAAGTAACAATCGTCTGTACAACAAGGTGGACTAAATGAAAAATATTACTGTGTAATAACCTCGCAAATGTGATCTAAGAACTGTCTATCAGACTGAGAAAAGCTAACAAAGAAATCAACAAGGTAATTTGCCAGGTTTATCTGTTAGTTACAACCATAATTGTTAATAGATACATATGCAAGTTAGTGAAACACGTTGAATAAATAAAACAGACTCCAGAGCACAGACCTGATTGAGAGGATCAGCAACACTTAAAAGGCCATCTTCATACTGATCATCTTGATCCTTGTGATTTTGAAGCAAGTTCAGCAAAATAAAAATGAATAAATTAAACTTTCAACATAAAAGTATGATATAATTGCATAATACAGAAATTTAGGTAAGTTAAACTACTGTAACTCAACCGTACCTCATTAAATGCTTTCACCATTGCTTCAAGTTGTTCATTCGTGGCTTTTCCCGAAGATGTAGACACTGAATAAAGAAATTCTTTATCATTTTCAATGCCATCTCCTTGAACTTCTTCCCAGTCACTATCCTGATTTCAGTTTATAATATATTAGGTAATCATCTTACTAATTAGTGTATAATTAGTATACACGTCAATATGAATTAAATACCTCATCATCAGCGACCAAAACTTGTTCTTGTATTTCAGTTAATGCATCTGCCAGTAAAGCCACTATCTACAAGATATTAAAAAAGAAAAAAACATACTAAGTTTATGTACAATATCAAAAAATTCAACTACTACCCATAGTCTCCTTTTACATATAACCGGAAATTTAATCATGATGGTAACACAGTAGCATTGTGATACGTATTGTATCAGAGGCTACTACAACAATAAGGTAAAGAAAGAATCAAAGCTCAAAATAAATGAAAAGCTTCCCCAAGTCAGAGAATTGTTCTTTCGACTCCAATTTCTATTTCCAAATCTTCCATGCCATAACAATGACTACCCCTCCCCCATATAACAGAATTCACTCCCTGTTTCTCACTCCTCTTACTAACTCAATTCCCACTCATAAAGCACTCACAAAGCACTGCAGCACTAATTCTGAATGGACTCTATTACCCTCTTGGGCCTGTGTGTAAACCTTCAGAGGTTTCTCACTATTGGGCAGATTCCTATCACATTGTGGCAATGCATCCAAAACATTTTGTCAAAACTGCACTTTTGGTTTTAAAGGGGGAAAAATCATTCAGATAAAACAAGTGCTAGAAAATTAATATGAAACTGTTGGCATAATTTTACCTAATAATAAGCTTTTGTGTGGGAGCTGTAATAGAAAACAATTTATGTGTCTTCATTTAATTGCTTAAACTTTAGGGATAGTTCATGGAAAGATGCTTCTACTAATACACTAAACAAAAGTTACACAAAAATCAGCAATAATTTACAAGGTAGAACCTCAAAAGTACACATATCAACTATCAAGAAATACAAAAACGCCGACACTATCACTTGTTAGAGATATTTCTCTGGTATATTCTATTTGCTAGTTTGCTTGCACTTCTGCTTGTCAATTGTCAGTTACAACTGACACCTATCAATAATGATCCTCCGGCCTATATATAGATCTGTTTTGTAACAGAAAATCATCATTTTTGGTATTTTTCAGATATATGATCAATAAAACTTTGGTTCAGTATTCTCTTTACCCAATTCTTAAAACCATTTGACGACAACATAACATGTTCAATCAACTAACTGCTACAGATTATCAGATGTTTTCCACAAGGCACTATATACAATAAAAAAGAATTACCTTTGTAGGAAGTGGGAACATTACCCATTGATCTGGAGCTGATTTAGCTTTTGATCTTGTGGTTATTCCCTTGTGAGACTTCATGAGCCAAATAAGTTAAGGAATTCAGCAAGCACTCCCACCCTCCTGGGCGAACAAAAAAAGAGAAATAAATAAATCAAATAACAGTAATACCTTAATCAGATGGCCCTGGACATATATTTTTGCCAATTCATTGTGCCTACTGGTTAGCAACAATGCCAGGGCACTTGTAGTGACTTTTATTTCATATGCCCCAGGCATCTCACCTACAGTCATACATCAAGTGTTAGAAAATTTACTTGATATTTTTTATGCACAACTAAGCATTCCTTATTGATCATTCTCATGTTTGACAAAGATCTACAAGTAACATAAACATGACTTTCACAAAAATGAATAGACTATTCACACATAGTTAGAACTGGGAATGGGGAGTTACGATCATGGAAGTCAAACTTGAGATACTATTCTACTTATAAATGCATCTAACATAGTATAAATAAAAAAGAAAAAAAATTATAACATACATCAAATACTTAAGCTTAAATTCATAATCATAGATTCTTAGTTAAGCTTAAAATAATGCCCTAGTGTGTGCCTATTCCTCGTACAAAACACAAGAGAAGAAGACCTGGGCTAGACCTCTAAAATATATCATCCAAATCGTAATCATTCAAGAACTGTATTCTGACTTGTCACTTGAGTGACTTTTGAGGGTAGCAGTAGTTCATGCAAATGCACATTGAATCCGAGCTGTATTCATCCAAATGCACCTAGGTCATCATGGTTCATGCAGCAATTAGAGGGAGGGTTTGCGAAATTGTGAGGTTGAAGAAGGGGTATTTTGACTTGTCACTTGGGTGACTTTTGAGTTTTAGGAGTTAGGACTTGGGGTATTAGGGTTAGAGCAAACTTAATTTTTGGGCTTGGATTTTATGGGCCTAGAATTTCAGAAGCCCAGAATGAAAAGTGAAACTTTGCCCCAACTTTTGGATGCGACCCATTCAAAATCACAAAAAAAAAAAAAATGCCGCTCCTACAATTTGAAAAATCTGCGTGATGAGTTTTGTGATTCTACCATCCAGCGATTATAAGTGTGAACGTGCATGGATGCACAAGGATTCTACAAGCCAACATGCTATCACCATGGTCAGTATAGTTAGTTAGAGTGAGTCACAAAATCTCTCCTTACTTTCCTATTTCCATTCTTGGTTGATGAAGACAAGCTGTCAACATAGAAATAGAAATCAGAAATGAGGAAGCAACCAAATTTCAGCTGAGAAAGGAGGAGAAAGGGTCAAACTCAAATACTACCCCTAAGCTGCTTCCCGAAGATGAAAGGCTTGTGTTTCACTCGTGATGAAAGGTACTCCCCTCCTCACATAAGCAAGAATAAGCATCTGAACATCATGCTGATAGAGGAAGAAAAGTCCAATAATGGAGCTGATCGAGGAGATAAGGAGAAGAAATAGTATGCAAAAGGAACCTTAAGCAGTTAACGTTGCATCGCTTTGTTGGATTAACTTCAACGAAATCCTTTATGTTATGGGGGCAGATTCCAACAAAGAAAGCATAGGTATTAGTAGATTGTGGGGCATCTCTCAGCTTCATATCCAGGAGGATGACACAACAGTTGTAGTTAAAGGAAGATCCCATTGGGTGAAAGTAGGAGTCATCTGCAGTTGCTATTCTCTTTTTGTTGGGACTTTGGGAATAGGTAGAAAAATACTTAGATGATGGGGTCATATCATATGGTCTGCAGCTCCAGAGTTGAGAACCCAGTGAGATAGAAATTTTTTACATTAAATCCAAAGGAAAGACAAAGCAAACCCTGATAACCAAGACACCTACTGAAGATTGAAGACTAAAGCTTTACTGTGTCTTGTATTAGTTTTGATGATGCCATGTATTTGTAAAATACACACTGTAGTAGATTTAGAGACTTTGCTTGCTTGGTTTTATTTTGTTGCATGATTGTGTGGGTATGGGTGAATGCATAATTTAAGATACCACTACTTCCTATGATGCATTAAGATAATTGCAGAGATAGTTAATGCCAAAACAATTAACTTTGTTATTTATATTCAAGAGAATTACAAAGATAATTATTGCCAAAACAATTTACAAGAGAACAATTAAGATGCCACTACTTCCTATGATGCATTGAAATTAGCTATAACAAGTATTTAGGCAACTTGGAAAAATAAACATTGAAGTTCTTATCTTCTAAATATTCCTATGTCCAACACAAAGCCTTAAACACTATTTGGTATTTGGATTTGATCCTTAACAATTGAGTCAAAATTAATGACTGTTTAAACCATTCATGCATGAAGATAACTCTATAGCCATCACCAAAAAGAGAAATTACAGAAACATACTTCAGTTATATAAACAAACTATGTAGTGACAAGTTCAGAATTTGCAAAAAACAAAATCACAAACCAAGATACCTTAACAAATATATAACAGTAGAAGGTTGCTCACCTTGTTGCTTAGTCCATTCTGACATTACATAAGCAAAGGAATTACAATGTCCTTCCACAGGAATTGAGATCAGCAAATCAATGAATTGTCCAACATTAGGAACACTCATGTGTACCTGAATTTTAAGCAATATTTCAGAAAATTATTCCTACAGAGTACAGACACAAAGGGAAAGGAGCAGGTTTACTGCAAAACATACAATGTAATACAAAATAAGATGCTAGGGATAACTTGACATGAATCAGAAAATAAAAAAATTAAAAGGATACCTTAAAACACAGGCTCTTACTAACAAAGAATAACTATTGACAAGGGAAACACCAAATTCGGGAGAAACATGAAGGGAAAAAGTAGCATAATATAGATAACCACTTCTAGAAGCATTGATTAATAGAAAAAAACAGTTATAAATGACCATTTCCAGTAGTACTGGCTTTCAACCTCTGAAGGTTATTAATAATAATGGTTCATCTCATAAAAACAACTGTTTTTTTTTATTGTCGGTTTGCAACACCTAACGTCAACCCTCCTCCTTTATCCTGGCTTAGGACAGGCCATGCATGCAAGTACACATAGAAATTTGACCATTAACCATTACCAACAAAAACTGACAGCAGAATCATTCAAAATTAATCTGAAAAGTTGGCTATATTACCAATCTGGCAAAAACAATTAGCAATGAGCTTAGCAAGATAGAGTTTTGAGCAGATTGCATGCGTTTGACAAGAGCAGCAACCAGGTCTCGTATATGTACAGCCATCTGTGATGGTAAATGCAAAATAAGTTGAAGAATGTAACTCCCAACAAAGAGAGACCCAGAGCTTTCCAATTTCGGGTCTAGTAGTCTGTTTCAAAATTTACAAGAAATCACACAACAAATCAGAAACAGAACAGATACACCCAGACAGACACACATAAGTAGAAAACTGAAAATAAAACCATAATAAAAATGCCCTACTTGTAACTCTATTGGACACTGGACTGGAGAGTTCAGATGAACCAGAAGCAAAGTAAGCCTCTTCCATTTTGATTACTTAAACTAATCAGCATTCAGCAATTTGTCTCTTTTTTTGTGGAGGATGCAATTAAACTAGCTTTTATTAATTACAGTAGGGAATTATAGTGTCATGAGCCAAATTTGATATAACCAAAGTTTGGGCCGTATCTTTTACCTTGGTACAGGATGTTCTTACTAAGCATATCCAAGAGTTAAGTGTCATGCATGCCTTTTGTGGATGATATAGTGAAAACTAGAGAGTTGACAGAGGAACTAGATGAGAAGTTAGAATATTAAGGCATGCTTTATTTAAGCAGAAGTAAGATGGAGAATATGGAATGTAAGTATAGCAAGAGATAACAATCCTATCTTAGAGGTGAATCTTGGAAACCATACTTTACCAAAGGTCACATGATTTTAACAGTGTCTATTAAAAATGACAGAAATAAGAGATGATGTAAACCATAGAATTCAAGTTGGGTTACTGAAATGAAAGACTGCCTTGAGTGTTATTTGTGACAAAAAGGTATGCTCAATCTTAAAGGAAAAGTTTACTGCATAACTATAGGAACTGTGATGTCGTATAGAACTTAGTGTTGAGCAGAAAAAAACTAAGAAAATAAACTTTATGTAGAAAAATAATAATGGTTTGTTCTTTGTTGGATGTGTTAACATACTAGACAAAAATATAGAATTAGAAATAAATGCATTAGATAGAAAGTTACAATAGAATCTGTAGTAGAAAAAAAGGTAGAATCTTGCCTTAGGGTGCTCTAGTAAGTATAGTAGATCAAATGGAGGGCACCCTATGACTAGAGGTAGAGGGAGGCCAACAAAACTATAGGAGAAACCATTAAGAAAATTTAGAGGTCAATAGTTTGTCTATAGATAAGATAGTACACTATGCTATCATTTGATCCATGCAGCCAATCCCACCTAGGGCGAAAGCCTTAGTTTATTTGTTGTTATTGTAGTTGAATCTTCAACTCATTTCCAGCCGCAAAAAAGGTATACACAATCATTCCAACACTAATAGTAGGTAACAACAAAATAAATTGGAAGTTTTATATGGATCAAAGTATAGTTACATTTTTTTAGATATACATCTTTATAAACTTGGGTAACAAGTTGAATTTTACAGAAAATATAGAAACAGCAGTGTCTGTCAGAAGTCATCCATTTCCCATACTGGTTTTCTCCTTTTCCATATTCTAGAGGAGTAAAAGCACAAACTTCCAAGTTATAACAAAAGATTTTCATGAATTACTGTGCATGTTTGACTTGAACTCCACAATTAATTAGTGATAGTATGTCCATTCTAGTCCAAAGATTTTATTAATAAGGCATTGGAAATTGGTCTAAACTCGAAACTATTATGGAAAGGAGGCTTGAAGAAATAACGATAGTCAATTTACTTAGAAATGTAAAATAACTGCCAACTACCTTGAAGCAATATCAAGTACACGTCTCATAGTTGATCCAGAATCAGATCCCCATGCAAGAATTTCTTGTCTTCCCCCAGATATAAAAGCAGATAAACATATTGTAGCATTCTGCTCATGTCACATCAATGTATATATTTAATAATATAATCAGAAATAGTTTAAAATACAAATGAAATAAGATTGTGGTTTATCTAGCAAAAAAGAATAACCTGAATTTCACCGATGTCATTACTTTGAAGGCTTATGTTGACAACAGCAATAAAAGAGACATCATATATTGCTTTCACTACATCAGCAGGGGCATTCTGTATAAAGCTACAACAAACTGAGATGAGAAAACCATAAGATAAATAAATTGCTCAAAGGTCAAAGCTGACATGTTTCCAAGTATACTTGCCTTCAGTAACATTGTTACCAGATCTAATGATCCAGCTACCAAACCATCAGCCTGCTCTTGGGGCTATAAGAACATTTACGAAGCGTATAAGCAACATAATTATTCTAAAATCACTAACCACTGACACTGTAATAACTTTGAAAGGTCATACTTTATTCAAAATTGGTCCAATATACGGCAAAATTCTGGAAACCAATGGATGTACACATCCAGGAATGCTTTTGATAGCCTGGAAAAGATTAAATTCTATCAGTTGAAAAAAGAAATGACTTATAATTATTGAAATAATTGATTTCAAAGAAAATAATGGAGCTTGACAAATATAAATTCAGATAAAATATAGAGAAAAACACATATATAACCTACCAACATATATTTGTATTTGAGAGCATATATGAACATACACACATCAGAGTTCTCAATCTGTCATATCACAACCAACACAATTCATACACTGCACGACAATGGATTTGCCACTGAAAATTGCAGCATTTCACAATTGTTGTGGCTATTGTGATGAAATGGAGGCATAGTTCCACGTCAATTGTTCTGTTTATCATTTGCTCGTACTCTGCTCCTCTTTTAGCTTTCACTCAAGTCCTCTGAGCAGAAGGCTCTACACCTTCCTCTAGTACTGCTCTGTTCAAAGCATTTTCCCACTTTGCTCCTATTAATTTTTGTGTCTTCCCATTTTGAGTTCCCTTTTCCATGTATTCACCGACTTCCCCGGACCCCTCAATTTTTAACATTTTTTTATTTTGGATTATTGGGCTTCAATTTGAGTCCAGTTTAACTTCTTTTTACTTTTTATTTAAAGCATAACATATATAATAAACCAAATAAGAATAAGAATAAAAATATAATAAATAATTTAAATGATAGCATATAATTTAGGGTTTACTGTCTTTTTAGTCGCTAAACTTAAGACTTATGTTTTTAGTCCCTGAACTTTTTTTAACTGGTTTTTAGTCCCATAACTTTTTTCCGTCCTTAAGGGACTAAAAGTAAAGACAAAAAAGTCAAGGAATGTTGACCAGTCAAAAGAAGTTTATGGGCTAAAAACAGAAATCGCAAAAACACTTGGGACTAAAAAGATAGTAAATCACTAAATCCTATAATAAAACCACCACGTACCCCAATGCCCGGAGGCTCCACACTATGCGCAAGTAAGAGGGAAGGATATTGTACGCAGTCTTACCCTTGTATATACAAAGAGACTGTTTCCGGATTCGAACCCATAATCAACAAGTCACTAAAACACAACTTTACCGCTGTGCTAGGATTCGCCCTCCACTAAATCCTATAATATATAAGTAAAAATAAATAAATAAATATAATAGCAGACATCCATTTTCCACTATCCTGCTTTAGCAGTTTTGGATGGGCCACTACACACCACTATCTGGGATTGACTACTTAAAACAACAATAATTTAGACATAAAATTTAGCTTTTTATTGGTTGGATTGAACATTTCATGTTTAACATTACTAACACCCATTGTCCAATTCAACGTAGGATCTACATATTTACATCAGTCATAACAAATGTAAGATGCTAAGAAAAAACAAGTAACTCTTTAGATAATATTATTTATTATTTGTAAAAAAAAAATCATTACCTCAAGAACCTCCAGTGCATCAATACTGATAAAAGGATCCAAAACATGTGATGCCCACACATTAAGGATTACAGGAGAAATCATGTGTTCAACTAATGTTGATGATTCATGACCTATAATAAGCAATAACAAGGGAATAAATACACGAGACAAGGATTTTAGTGAAAACTTGTGTGGAAGAAACCCTATAAGCTCAACGATTTATAAATTATAGGTTTAATTACTTATTTGATCTCTATAATTACAAAAACTTCCAGTTTTAGTCCCTACACATACCATTTTTAATCCCTTTTAGTCCATACACATGATTTTAGTCCCTATTAGTTCCTAAGACGAGGACTAAAAGGGAATAAAAATGGTATGTGTAGGGACTAAAAGGAAAATTTTTGAAACTATAGGGACTAATAGGTAATTAAACTTAAATAATAATGCATGTTCTGTACAAGAGAATCTCAATTTTGGGAATAAACAAGATTACAGCAAAATTACCCATTATATGTGCAGAAAATCAAACTAAAAGCAGGAAATATAATCAATATAACTACGCTGAATCAAATGAAATCAAATATAATAGGATACTATGCCTAATCTCAATAGTCTCCCCTCAAGCTGGTGAATATAAGTCATATGCCGTCAGCTTGTTACATCAGTATGATATCATCACTGAGACTGGGTGAAGATGTATGGTAGTCGGTCATTAGAACCAACAAACAATATAGTGAACTCCCTAAAAACAATCTTCTCATTAATAAAATAGCAATCAATTTCATTATACTTCATTTGCTCATGAAAAATTGGGTTAGAAGTAATGTGCAAGGCTACATGATTATCACAAAAGAATTCATCAGGAAAACTTGACAAAACTATTACTCCCACCCTGATACTCTAACCCCATAATCCCAATCTATACAACTTCAATATATGTGGAAGATGAGAACATAAACACACACATGTATAAATATAATTTCAATATCTCAATATCTGAGCAATATATAAACTAACCTGCTTTTACTGCAGCAAGCAATGTATCAAGCACCATGTGCAAGGTTTTATCTGATGCCTGGAAATCATATTAAGGTAACTATTAGATGCAACAATAGTAGAAGATATATGACAAGGATTTATATCGGGTAGTACATGATTAAGAAGATCTGTGAGGGATGAAAATAAACCCAACAATTGCAATTGGACAATTTCCTTTTTTGCTTCAGGAAGTAGGTTAGTGAGTGCTCTGCAGGCACCTACTTTTACAGGTGGGGCCCGATTAAACTCAAAGTTAGAAGAGAGAATGCAAAGAATACAAACTGACACAAGTGTGCTTACACATCCATTGTAATTGCCTTCATTGCTAAATAGAGAAAGTGCTCTAGTAAACCATAGCTTATCTGTAAAATATGAAAATCAGTTAGAAGTCAAGAGAGAGGCAATCTTAAAAGTTAGGGCAGGATCATTTACCAAAGAAGAGAATTTAGCGATTGAAGTAAAGATGCGAGCATATAAAAAGGGATATTCAAGAGGATCTGTCAGAAAAATGAAAAAATAAAATGAAAAATATTTATCACAGCTTCATTCATTGAAGAAGAATGGGAGTTTAAAAGCAGCAAGGGGAGAGTTGAAAAGTCACCTATTAGAGAGTCTTCAGTGAAAATCTGCTCAACCAGGTGCTTCAAGCTACTTGTATCAAATTCGGTTTCCTGTATCAATAGCAAAATATATCATAGTTAATCCTATAATAAAACCACAAGTTATTGAAGATGGAAATGAAAAGGTTTAAGCATTTAAGCCTAATTCTGCTTATCAGAATTCACAACTGAAGTAAGAATCCCAAACCTGTGTCTCAAACAGTTGTTCTGAAAGAGATGATAAGGCAAAAATAGTAGCTTCTCTTATCTGCCAAAAGTTAACATGTTCAATACTTAGAAATGAAATAGGAGCAAAGGAAAATAAAAATCTCACAAAATAATCGATGCATAAGTAAAATTTGCCGTTCATGTCAACATTTTTCTAGAATCAATGGCATGCATACCATGTCAAAGATTAACAGAGCATGATTGAAGCTTTCAATGAGATATACAGGAAGAATAAATCAAAAAGAGGAACAAGGAGCAGAAAAAAAATTTAGCCATAAAAAACCATGCTTACATAGCAAGGGGTTTGGGAATGAAGGGTAAAATGTGGGGGCAGAAGGATGTGGAAGAGTAATGTGGGGGCAGAAGGATAAAATGTATACAATTATTCATCGGTACTTGTAGCACTAATGGTTAAAAATGTTCCATAAGTGGTTAATAGTGTCATCAGGTTATTGAAACATCTAATGATGGTTTCTCATAGTTGATTAAGAGGAAATGAATGTGTGTATATAATTATCAATCTGCACTTGTGCACTTATGGTTAAATATGCCTCACAAGTGGTTATAGTGTCATGAGGTTATTGAAATGTCTAATGGTAGTTAACTTACCACACAAGCTGATAAAATAAATGAATGAGATTGTATACAATTATTAATCTGTACATGCAGCACTAATGGTTAAATATTTCTCATAAGTAGTTAGTAGTGTCTGAGGTTATTCAAATGTCTAATTGAAATTGTCTTAAAAGAGATAAGCTGTCCAGGTGGATGTTTGGTAGACAATTCCCAGGGGGACATTGATAATTTTTCCTAGTTGAAGCATCTAGAGATTTGAGCACAGGTTGTGGGGCACTTTACTTTCTCAGTAACATACCTAACAGAGAAGAGTTACACACAGAAAAAGAGGTTTGAGAATCAGCAATATTTTAAAAATAGCCTGTGTCAGCAGGTCAATCAAATTTATATTGTCTACCAAACATATCAGATAATTTCTAGATCCAAGGATAATATATATTCTGTACTTACCCTCCACCAGCTTGCATTACCAGCTGCTTTTCTGATTTGAGACTCGGTGAACCATTGTTTTGCACCATCTATTATGGCCAAAATTCCTTCACCACCAAAAGAATTCACAACCTCTTCCAGTAAAAGCACACCTATAAGAAGCATTTTCTGATGAAGCTTATGAAACTATATAAAACAGATACATAAATTCATTTGAACACAGAATCACAGAAATGAAAATTCGAAATCACCCAAAAGTAGGGGTTGCAATTGGATGGTTAGTAAACCAACCAAAATATCTAATGAATAACAAATGAAGATTGTTAGTGGATACTAAATGCACTGATGGATTCTAAATTATCCATCCATAATGATCCAATCCAAAATCCATCCAGTACATCCATTTGAAAACATTATTGAATGATATATGATAAGCTGTTTAGTGTTCTTGAATGATAAAATTCATCAAAATTAGAAGCGTTATTATAAGGATAAGGATTAACATCATTATCAAAATAATTAAGATGAAGGAAACTGAACCTATCAGTCAATTTGAAATAAATTACCAGTGTCAGAAACTTAAACTGGCAAATAAAATCTTTTTTTTTTTGGGGGGGGGGGGGGGGGGGTACTGACCAGAGATGCGGCAGCTATAAGTGGCATCTTCTTCATCAGCAATGAACCGGTTAGCATCCACAGACCATGTATGAACCTAAAAATAGAATGGACAATTCTTGAGTAATAAAAATAGAATGGACAATTCTTGAGTAATAAAAATAGTAAAGGGTTCCGTTGCTGAAAAATTAAAAAGAAAAAGAGAGAGAGAGAACATCAAAGTCACTGCTATATGTTACCATATGTTCACTGTTATAAAATACAGCTAAATACATTTACACCAAGTTCTAATCAAGGAAACAACCCCTCTGCCCATTGGGTTATGGCTGCATATATCTGATATTTCCAAGAGTCCATAGTGATGGGAACCTCACCACTGGGCAATCCTCTTTTTCATATTCTGGAATTAAGGGCAAGCTAATGCCAAACAATATTGGTGCAGCACCATGCAGAATGGAATCCATTAGAAGACTCCAGTACACCATTTGCTTCCATTCTATCTCACATAAACATGCACATGTGCAAATATGCACATGTGCTGTAAAGTGCTATATGAAGAGGTAAAGGATTGGCATTCATCTTATGAAATAGGGAAATATAAAAAAATAATTCATGGATACAGAGAAAGATCAATCTGCACTCAACTGAATTAAGCTACAGCTTCCTTTTTTTTTTCAAATGACAAGCATAAATTTTTAAGTAACAGAAAAATTATAAAGTGAATATGCAGAAAGCCAATCAGATGCTACTGAGCAAAATGAGGACAAATATGAACTTAGAGCAATGAGAAGAGTCAAGAATGTTATACCTGCTGTTCTGTCATTTGAAGAAAAGCAATAGTATAGTACACCAAGTCTCTGATATTAGCCACAACCACCTATAGAAGTACAACCACAGATAAAAGTAATGATACAATAGAATACAATCAGCAGAAAAATAAAATTTCAAGAATGTTCTGAACCAAACCTTTCCCAGACTTGGATTACCCACAATGGTCAACATGAATTCAAACAGCTGTAAATAACAACTTAGGTGAAAATGATAATTCAAAAGTTATTATAAGAAATGAAGGAAACCCAAACAAAAATGCAAACCTGATTTACACAAGTTTAGACAGATCACAGCCAGTTTATTATTTAAAAGAGTATAATTATAATTTTTTATCTTTTCCATACAATAATTCAGCAAAACTATAAAACAGTAATAAAAAGTAAAGGTCAAACAAAGAGGTTCCTTTTCATTAGTAAGCTGATGAAGCCACAATATTAAATTACTAAAAAAGCTTATTATCATTGCAGTGACTACAGTATCCCCTGTGGATTCTGGTTTGACTAATTTTGAAAACTATTCTAGCAACCGATTCAGTTTGACACTTCATAGTGACCTTTCTCTCTGGAATACTGATAAGCATGCACAGTTCCAATTAAACAATCAAGTTAACAGGAGTTACAGTGACTGACTTTGTTTAGGATTTACTGAAACATATATATTTTAGGATCCTAATTTTTCATTAACAATCTAAGTTTGTCTCCTCTTTGTATACTCTAATTTTATCTCTTCCCAAACTATGGATGAATATTCTCAACCCCTGCCTAATTGCATCATACTGTGACAATACACAGCTGCAAGTTCAAACATCCGATTCTTTAAAAACTTATTGGAATACACAAACGAGTGGAGGAAAATGAAAGTCTTGTATGAAAGAAAACCTTCACACAATTTTTCTTCACAAAATAAATGGAGCTATACATCTATTACCAAAATTCATGTTGATTGACTAATGGATATCTTACTACCTTCTATTAGATGATATTGTTAAGTTTCTACATTTAGTCATTGATAAGAAGCATAGAAACAGATAGAAGATAATACAAATCAACTTTATGAAGAATTCACAAGGGTGGGCGCTTCAATGAATAGAGAGATGAAGATAGAAAACCATATTCAGTAACATATCACCCAGCTGACAAATATTTGCATGGGCAGGCGGCAGGCCATCAACTAAATAACATAAAAGAGATTGAAAAGCCATTGAGAAGGAGATTGAAGAAACCACTCACAACGGAAAAATTCAGTCAGTTAACTCTGACATGAAAATATCTCTAACAGAAGAATCTCATTTTTTGCAATATAAAATAATTAACATATAAACATAACAAACTGCTGCTATCATCACCTGGATAACAAATGAATCAAGGTTTTTCTCTGAACCATCAGAATCATATCTTCCCTCATGTGAATCTTCTGTTCCTTCAATAGACACTTTCTCGTAAACTCTCAAAGATGAGACAAATGTATTCCACAAAGGTCCCAATATAACTACAGTGAAAATCATATAGTAAACAAAATAAATTAAAGACCTAAAAACAAATTGCTTAGCACTCAACAAGGGGAATAAGCATACCCTCAAATTCACTTTGAAATAGACTTGAAAAATTCTGACTAAACTGATTCAAGCACTTCAAAACCTTAACAACAAAAAACACAACATCCTGTTACTACATAGGTAATATATAAATTTTTGTGTGTGTGTTTGTACACTAAACACACAGACATGTATAGATAGGGGGAGAGACTAATAAAAAGAACCAGTCTAACCTCCATTTTAATACTCCAATCATCTGGATTTTCAGATTGAACTGGAATTTGTAGAATAGAAGAAAATAGGTCCATCCATGGTTTAAGCAAAGAAACTATAAGAGGAGTTGTTTCTGCCTAAACAGAATATCTTGATCTGTTAATATTTAAAAAGAAAAATACCCAACAAACAATCCACACTAACAGTTCATAGCATTCACTTAGTGGCAAAATACCTTATAGACACCACTCACTGTCCCCAGCATAGGAGTGCAAGAATAGATTATTGAAAGGGCCTTCGTTTGAATGTATGGATCATATATCTGAATGGCAATAAGAAAGTAAGAAAGCTGTCTTGGTAACAGAAGTTACTCAATTAACCATATAAACAGAAAAATGGCAATTTTCCTTTATTTTCTTTGTTTTCTCTTTTAAGAAGAATTCAAAGATCTGGAAAAGTATTTAAATAAATTATCAAAAAATCTACATTATTACAAATATTTCAATTTTACTTCCAAAAATCAGCACTAATGAAATGACAACTTTTGACAAATGACAACTGACAAAACTAGCATGCAAAATGCAGGTAGACAGAAAGGACTGCTATCCATAACCAGAGTACCAGACTTGTAAATTCATACAGTATGCTCTCTTCCTTTCTAAAGCGGAAAGTCAAGAATATTTTATAATGGAGATAATGTCCAGGAAAGATATAACCTGAACTTTTGAGAATGAATAAACCTTTCCAGTTTTTATTTTATACAGCTTTTTTTATTATATTTGTATACTATTTTTTTATGTAGCTGATTTATTTCAACTTCTATGCTTCCACTATTTATATGTAACACTATCACCCATATGAAATAGAGGATTTTTGGTTTTTTGCTATGGAATACAATTTGCTATGCCACCAAAAACTTTGCGTTTGGTTTGAGTGTTTATTTTCTGTTTTCATTTTCTGAAAATAATTTTCATTTTCAAATTTTCAAGATATCGAGAAGAAAGTACTCTAAGGTGCCACCGTGTTTTCACTTCTTCAGAAAAGGCTGAAAATGTTGATTTGTTGTTTTTAGTTTTGGGCCTGTTTTTGAAAATGTTTTCTAAATTTTAAGCAAACATATTTTCACTCTTATTTTCTGTTTAATGAAAACAGAAAACACTCAAACCAAGCACCACATAGACCTTTCTTCACTTTGTAATGTTTGAGTAGAACAGCATCTTTTAGTGCATTTTGCTTCAAACTGGTCATGATGGACTAACTCCTGCAACAGATTTTGTAAAGTCTCAGCATACTCACAAACTTATCACTTCCCATTTTGTAAATGATATCGTCATCTAAATTTCATAGATTTGAGCAGCATCACCAACGCTGGAATAAACTATAAATCTCTGCACATCTGTCCAACATTTCCCTGGCTGTCTTCTTAAACATGCAAGCATCATCCATTCCTGGGATCATGAAGTTCCACAATCATGAAATCATAACTGCATATGCTTTGTCCCATGCTGCAAACTTGGGATCTGTTGATTTCAGGGATTTACTAAATGATTCAAATTTCCCTTCCACTTTGGAAAGGATTGGATGAAATGAGACCATTTTAGGTTTTATTTTTTTCCCATTGAAACACAGGCTGGATTGGATGTCCTGCAACTCTACAATGTGCACATATTCTGACTGGGCAGAGTTTATTTTTTGTTTCTGACATTTTAAGGATTTTAGGAAGGAGCTTCACAGGAAAAAAAAAATCTACCAATGCAGGAAAAGAAGAAATGCAGTGAAGGAAATAAGAAACTTCTCAGAATGCAGGCCACAAGAATACAAATTACACAGCCTTCGACAGACTTTGGAGCACTGATACTGTGTCAGAAAGTGTTCAAATCAAAGAGCAAGTTCTCTTAAATAGGATACAAGTAATGCTTACACTGTCAATTTCTAAACTAATGCTTACACTGTCAATTTCTAAACTATTGCTTCACTGTCAATTTCTAAACTATTGCTTACACTGCCATTTTAGGAATTGTGGACATTGTTCGCCTCCTGAGTTAGATGAGTTGTTTTTTTTCTTTTCCTTTCAAAGCAAGTTAGGGGAAGCCCAAGGTTTCAAGGCAAATGGCACTATTCCAATACCATGTTAAAAAATTAGAGATAAAATAATAGTGAAAAAAAGATGGTCAATGTGTGCTAACTGGACATGGTCTATAGTCTATAGTCTATACCATAATTTATATTTAGTGTAATGTTACATGCATAGTCGATTCAATCAGCCTCAATCAAACTCCAATCAACTACACAGAACCATTCTCTAATTAATCCCCCCAGATTTCAGGATCACCACTTCTATATACTTAGTTCCACATAAATGGTACTGCTCAAATACCTTGTAGAAAAACACCTCATTGCCTAGAGACTCCTCGCTATGCAAAGATAAGGAGGAAGGATATTGTACGCAGTCTTATCCTTGCATATGCAAAGAGGCTGTTTCCAGATTCGAACCCATGACCAACAAGTCACCAAGGCACAACTTTACCGCTATGTTAGGGCTTGCCCTCACCTTGTAGAAAAGTACAGAGATAAAATAAAACAGTAGAGACTGAGACAGAGATTGAGATTTGAGATAATACAGAAAGGATGTAGGTTGAACTACTTATCAGAATCTTACGATTCATGATTCAAATCTTACAATTCGATACAATTCGGCTACCTAGCAATATGTATCCTAAGATGAATCTTAAAAAGACTTTGAATGTTACGATACATGAATGAATCATGTGAATCTTATATTCGTTATTTTTTTAGTTTTCTTTCAACAATTCTCATGAAAAAATTGAAAAGTCATATAAGCCTAAGTTATTAAATGAAAATGAACTGAAAGAACACTTCTGAACTTTTCCTATTTGATTACTCCACTACTTTATTGATTGTTCACTCATTTAATGCATGCACACTATTTAGCTATCTAATTGCTTTGTTTACATTCTACTAAAATAAAGACGACACAAACTCGGAATTAACAAAACTCATGCATCTCATGTTCCAAGAGTTATGTTTTTTAGTTATGTGCTATAATATGTTTTTGTTACAACTTAGTAGCATATGCTATGTTTTATTATTGATAATGAATCTTACGATTCACGATACGATTTGATTCACAATTTAGAAAATGAACCTTCCGATTTACTATTTGATCCCGATTCACTATTTGAATCCCATTTCAACTACCATTGAAGTACGAAGCGTGCTAAGTGGAACCAGTCTAAAGCTAAATTTATATGCAAGAAACATATTACAATTTACAAACATATTCTGTCAATTAGCCCTCAATAAAGCTTTACTCAAAATCAACTTCAATTTATTGCCCTAGATTTTAGTGTCAACAATTCTATATTAAATTATAATTTATAGATTTTTCCGCATTAACTAACTTAAGAATCTATGTGCATATCGCATATGAATAATCCTCCCAAAAGCAACTTAGGGCCCGGCCCATTAACTTTGAGAGAACACTTTTTGTTTTCATTTTCTGCTTTTACTTTTAATTACAAAACTGCAACCTTATTTTCTTTCTGCTTCCTATTTTCAAATATTTGTAAAGGAAACAGTGAAAACAAACTTTTTTTTCTTTTTTCATATATAAATCTTCAAAAACAGGAAACAAAATGAAAACAAAAGTGGTACTTTTGCAATTAAAAATGAAAACAAGAAATGAAAATATAAAACATTACAATTATTCCTTAAAAAAATCAACTTAAAAAGGAAAAAAAAATTATAAATAACGAATGTATTAAGTAAAAAAAAGGAGAGGTAAAAATGCAAGAGCATAAGAAATTCTCAAAAACTGTACCAAGAAATAAGAATGAAAAAAGAAAAAAAAAACTAAGAACAAATAATGTAACACAGCACACCAAAAGAAAAACATAAAACAGGATATTAGAAAGTTAACAGAAAAATATACAAAACATAACCTGGGGACAGGACACAATTGTCAGCAAACTCGGGAATAGAGCAGGTATTAATGTTGGAACCATTTTATCATCCAAGTCAGCAGAGAGAAGAACCAAGCATCTCATAGCTCCATGCACTAGAATAAAATTATTAAAAGATAAACAAATTAAAAAGATGATTAACATTCTGAAATTCCATCAAACATTGTAGCCCCAAAACAGTGCAATTACCGATCATAAAATTATTTCTGGAAAACCTAATAGACAAAGAGAATGAATCAAACAAGTCACCAGCGGGAAAGAAAAACATGAAGCAAACAATTGGCAACTCAGGGATATAAAACTGCTCCTACCATTTAATGTTTAGTCTCTACTCTCTACTACCCAAGGCTTTTCCACAATCGTTCATACATAGAAAATCCCAAAAATCGCCAACTCGAACAGAAATGCTTACCTCCATTCATGTTGGTTTGATTGTTAATCAAATTCAGGAGAAATGGTAACAAATCCGGCCATAACTCTGGCCAGTCATGCATTGCAATGGATGCCACAGCCATACCAATAGCTGTACAAATTTTCTTATGAGGGTCATCCAATGCCAATAGAAGCCTTCTGCGGATGATTTCCTGATGATGGAACGAACTTTAGTTAGCATCAGAAAAGTTCTTTTTTGTAGACAGTTCAATTAAATGGCTTTATACAGAAAAGAAAAATTATAGATTGACATGGAACAAGAACAAGCTTATCAGTAATGTATTCGCATATGACATATCATTTAGTGCCCCAGAATTTCAGGTTCATAAAATTAAATATTATTTGCATGCCATATATGAGATCCATGAGGACATCTTTGAACCATTGAAATTAAGATAACGGCATTGAAACCCTGATATTGCCCTCCATCCTTATCCAGTGAAAAGAGAAGCCCAGCAGACCTAAAGCTCAATGGGAAAAAGATATCGCTGTTTGTGGACATAAACTTTCACAACAGGTGCTTTTACAATAGCTTTTTTAGAGCTTATTTTAGTAAGATACTCTTTCTAACTTATGAGGAGGGGATAAACAGAAATTGATTTTTGTTGCTTTTCATATTTAAAAAAATTACCCAGAGTTATAAGGTTGGTTGGGTGGTAAAAGGAGAAGGGAGGGAGGGAAAGGACACGGTTTTGATTCCCCATGCTAACAAAAAACTAACAATTAACAAGTAACATTTGCCGATAAAAAAATAAGTATATATATTTTAAAAAATTACCTAGTTATCTTAAATTTTTTGACATTTTTTAATTAAAAAGATATTTTCTATAAATAAACGCAAATGAACAGGCCAATATTCATCTAGTAAAAAACTAAGACAGAAGCAGCCTGGATCTCATCAGTTTCCCTATATTTAAATCTTAATAAATCAAGCTCAGAAAATTGTTTCCTGCAATAGCTTCCAGACATCCACATATCAATAATACTCGCAATAGAAATGAAAGCATTTTTACCTTTTCATCACTAGAAACAACAGGAGGTTCAAAAGAGTCCTCACCCTCTTGCCAATGCTTTTTAACAAACTGCTTAAGAAGGACTGCAGCTAAGTACAGGAAGGTTAAGTTATCCAAGTTCATAAGCTCATGGAAGAAGGAAAATGAATAACTTATTGGCACAAACATTTGAGTTGTAAATCTAGTATAGTTCTTCACATGTTGATGTAAAAAAGGAACAAACAAGAAAGCATAAAATTATTGTTTTTTTTCCTACAAGAATAATGGCGCATTTAGTTCAAGAAAATGTTTTCTGTTTTTACTTTTACTTACAAAAATGTCATATTTTTTTACTTTGTTTCCTGTTTTCAAAAGTTTGTGATAGGAGTAGAAGGTGGGGAAAGATATATTCTAGAAGAGTTGTTGGTTAGTGGGTCAGTTGGGATAACTAAATAGTTAGTTATAACTAACTATTAGTTAGTAGTTAGAAGTGAAAATATAAATAGATTGTTAGGGAGTGAATGGGGGGTATCGAATGAATTGTAGGAGTCTGTGATTCCTCGAAAATCACATTGTATCAGCAGGAGTGTTATCTCTCAATAATATTCACACTTTTCCTCTATTGCTGGTCCAGTTCTACAGTTTGTAAAAGAAACATGAAGATAATACAAATTGTTTTCTCCTAAAAGAATAAGGGGGCATTTAGTTTGAGAAAATGTTTTTTGTTTTTACTTTTACTTACAAAATGTCATTGTTTTCACTTTGTATCTTGTTTTCAAAAAGATTATATAGGAAACATTTAAGACAACAAAAAGATAGTAACGGATGGAAGAAACATAGCGCAAGTGTCCTTCGTCAAGTTACTCTAAAGATTAGATAATTCGATAACAAGGAAAATGTTAACTCTAGCATTATTGCATACAACAGCAAATGGTTCCTCCCTTAGTTGTCAAATCAGATGTCTTCTTCGTTTCCTGCAAGTTCTTTTTTAGCAATCCCTTTCACCAATGATGAAATCTATCATAATGATTGTTTCTATGAACACTGAAAAACTCAAAATATTTCTTTCTTTAAGAAAAATAATGAAAACATAGAAGGAAATATTTTGGTTCCGAATAAAAAATAACAGTAAGTATGTGATCATTATGAAATAGGATATCTGACGCAGTCCCACCACGAGCTCCATGTTTGCAGCAACTTTTGATAATGCACTGCCAAAACCTTCAGGACAATTTAACATGCAAAATTAGGATAGAAATACAGTTGAACCAGATTGAGAATATTCCTAAAATAAAACACAATTCAATGACAAAATTTAAATCAAGAAATCCTAAATTAGAGAAAAAGAAAAAAAAAGCAGAAATGAAAAATTAACAAACAAGAGCAATAAATCTGGAAAAGTGATAGTAAGAGAGGAATGAGTGTAAGAAACGAGAGAGAATATTTTCAAATTCTTTCATTTATGATAGAAATTAAAATTCCTCAATTTTAATTAATTGAAATTTCTTTTTAAAAATTTCTTAAAATTTTTAAAAAAATTAAATTCTTATTTAAATTAATTTTCCCATTTTAAATATTCCATTCAAACATCCTGTTAAAAAAAAATATCCTATAGATTTTTGTTGTACTTTCTTTACATTTCCTGGTTATTTTTCTTTTCTTTGATGAATTTTCTATTAGAATAATCTCATAACACATTATGCCGGCTAGGTTGGGTACCCCTTAGATGGATACGCAAGGTGCGGAAATTTTCACCAAATGATACATAAAAAAAATAATATTTATGAAAACATATATATATTAGTTTTATTTACTAAATGATACATGTTTATCATTTATAGTATAAATTTGGATTGAGGAACTCCAATTTACATTCTATTTTTTAAAAAAGATTTCAAAATTCAGTCAGAATTCGGATTCACTCAACATGAATTCTTAATTGTTTTTTTATAAAGATAATAAAATAATAAAAAAATTATTAAAAAATAATAAAATTAAAGTATGTAAATAAGAATAAATTAATTGGAAGTAGTATTTTAACACGTGTACTTGCAAATGATAATTATTTAATTTTAATAGTTAATATTGTAATACATAAATATTTTTATTATAAAATTATAATATAAGGAAAGTCTGAAAAAAAATATTATAAGATAATTTATTTTAACTATTGATGACTTATTTAAAAATATATTTAAAAAGATATTAGCAAAAAAATGAAAATAATATATTAAAGAAAATAAGAAATTGACAAAATCCTTAAAATGAAGATTAAATTAAAACATATAACTTTATAATATAAATAGCAAACAAATACAGAAGATTAATCAATGCAGATGTTGTGCATAATGAATAACTACTAAAATGATTTAAATGGAAGAAGACATGTCAAATGTATAACATTTTTCAAACTAATAGTGGCATTGAATGAGCATTACGAGTTATGCTCCTTCATCTCCATTGTCAAGTTATAGAGAATATACACATTACAATAGAAGATAGAGCAAAACAGCAATCAATGCATCAGTAAAGAAAATCAAACATATAATTCCAATCAAAGTATGACAAATACAATTCTCATACAACAAAGATTCACTTTCAAACCCGCACAAGATTGATACATAACACCATTGTCATATGTTCAAATTCAACAAGCCGCCACCCTAGTGAATATCATTATTTCCTTGTTAAATGCTTATGCAGATACTTCCACCTCCTAAATACCAAAAACCACCCTTCCTCTCATCTTTTCAGTAACATATTGAAGACAAAAAAACAACAGCATTGTCAAACAAACTCAATTTCCAAAACTCAACCATTCCCCTCAAGTACTCAACTGCAAAACACTCACTAATCATTCCCACACCACACCACACAAAAAGCAATCGGAGCACGACTAACAAACCAAATAAGCGTCAATACGATTCACCTAATTCTGAATAAACAATCGCTTATGTTCCTTAAACCAACGTTTCTGAATAAACAATCCATCCCAAACACGAACTAAGGTTTTCACATCACCGAGAGAAATCCGCATTCAATTAGGTTCCCGTCGAAGAGAATTGAAGTGAAAAACGAGACCTGGTTGGCGAGAGGCTTGATCGAGGGAAGCTTCGGCGAAACAGCGAACCTCGGGGTTGGGGTCGAGTGTGGCGGACAAGCAATGGAACAGCCATTGCTGATCTTGATCCACGGCGTTTGACATGCGCGAAATGGGAAAACCTTAGAGCTCGATGATGGAACAGCGACGTTTGTTGCTTTCGCTGCTTGCCACTTCTCCGCGCTGCTTTTTCCCGCTCTGCGGAAGAAGGAATATATATATATATATATATATATATATGTATATATGGGAAAAGCTGGGAAGGTGTTTTTCAAGTGATAATAGAGTACTTTGACAGTCAGATATGAAATTTTGTGATATTCCTTCATTTTATTTATTACTAGCATTTTAATTTTGGCTTAATAATATATTTTTTGTCCGTTAAGTTTATTTTAGTTTTGTTTTGGTAATAAAGTTTAAAAAGTTTCGTTTTGAGTAAGGTAGTTTATGATAACGGTGTTGTTAAACCGTCTCCTTATAACATTGGTTAAAAAATTAAAAAATAAAGTATTTATTATAAAAATTCCAGGAGAACGTAAAAGAATTCATAAATAATACAATTTTACGCATTTCAATAAAATTGTTTCTCCTTTTAATTTTTTAACCAATATTTTAAGGACACTGCAGCATTTATGTTATGATAAACAATTTAAAAAAAAAATGATACATAATAGAGTAAATTACACTCGCATCTCATGTGTTTTGCTCAAATTTTACTTTATATCCCTCAATTTTTCACATTACTTTTACCCTCTCTATCAACACTGTTAACTAACGTCAATTGAAATATGTGAATAGACAAAATTGTTCTTAAGTTCAATTCTTCCTCACCATTTGTGAGTATTGTTCATCTTCCTCTTGTTGGTGAGTTCTTCTTCAACGTCTAGGAAGTGCGAGTTTTTCTTTCTCTCATGATGTTCACATTTTATTCCTCTTCACCGTTCCTATTTTAATTCACGATGTTCGAGCGTCTTTATTTGTGTTCCTTTTCGACGTTCACGAGTGCTCTGTTTCTTTTCCTGTTCCATGATTTATGTTCACGTTGGTTGTAAGTGACCATTGGACCTTGTATATAGGTTACTTTTTAAAATTATTTATTTAATTTTGATTGTTTATTGTTATCTATTTCTGAATGGAGTTTCAATGGAGGATCAGTTTGGGACCAGATATGATTTTTAAAATCATTTGTTTATTATTGTTGATTAAAATAGTGTTGATGTTTGGGACAACAGGAAACACAATGAATGAATTGAAAATCATTTGTTTATTATTATTGATTAAAATAATGTTGATATTTGGGATCACATGAAACACAATGAACTAAAAATTATTTATTTATTATTGTTGATTAAAATAGTGTTAATGTTTGGGACCATAGGCACACAATGGATGAACTGGAAAACATATAATACATGACTGTGTGAACAACATTGCTAATTATTTAGACTTATTATCATGTCACCCTTTTATTTTATGATTTTGTTCTATTGCTAGTGGTAAAATTCTCCCTCTTAAGACTGATTATAATGGCTGAAAATATTTGTTGATAATCAAAAGTTAGTTCATATGTATGTTAGTACAACAAAAGATGAGAAGAAGGTTGTTAACATTGCGAACCAACAAAGTGGGTTCATCTCCAACAAAAAATTTAGTTCACGTCAAACTACACAAAAAACAAAAAAGAAGCAAGAATATTCAAATATTTTCAGGTTGAAAGGAAGAAGATGTGGGTATTTTAGACATAAATTTTCATTAAAATTCATGTGACCAACATGTGCCTAATTTTTGTTAGATTATTAAACTATGTTTAGGAAGGAATGAGTCTAAGTATAATGTGAACTAAACAATTAAGAAGTTTTTTGTAGGGTGCAAAAAGAGAGGGATATCAGGTGAAATTTAAGCAAAACACAGGAGGTGTGAGTGTAATTTACTCTACATAATAATAAGTCATTATATTCTAATATGTTAGAAATAATTTTGTATTTGGCTCCAGCAATGGTGAACTATCTCAAAAATGAAATATGGTGAATCAATTGATTTTTACGTATAATAGTATGTTATAACAGCATGTTTGTTGATTTTTACTTGTAATAATAGGTTGCAACCAATTAAATATATTAATAAAATAATAAGTAAAGTATATTGACGTTCTTATATTTACAACTTATTACACTTGCATTGCCTCCCTTAAAATGTATTAGTTTCACCTCCCCTGACCTGAACCATCACCAATATTAAATGTGTTAAAGTTTTGAACAAATTGTCCAAAACACCCTCAACAGGTATGAACAACACCCACCTCCCTCACCCCTTCTATGCTACCACCACCCCAATTTGTTGTTCTTGGGTTCAGTCGAAAACTTAATGGGCCATTACTAGGAGACATGGCGTTCAACATCAGGGGGATTTGACTTTCAAGGTTTCATATCTGCACTTTGAGGTCATTAACTATTGTACCTATTCTACTTCAAGGTTCCAGATCACCTTCTATGTTGCACTTATTCTAGTCCATCCTCCATGTGTGTGTTGTTGTCGCCACCCTCGCCATTGTTGTCATGCCATTTGTTCGTTGTCATCTTTTTTGTGTTATTTGTTGTTATACTGATTATTTGTGTATAATGAGATTAAAAAATAATGTATTGGAAGAAACAAGTGGTTCATGTATTTGTATTCCTGATTATTTGTCATCCCACATTCAATCAATCTTTGTTTTCTTGATTGTGTTGTTTGGATATTGCAAATTTCATGAATTTTTTATTTTTCCTCAACAAATGGTGAAAGGGAGGCAATTCTCAATCAAACTAAAGAACTTCTTATAAGTTTTTCAATACTCATCTTTTTTCTCAGTTAAATTTGATTGTGTCGTTCAATTTCTTGTTTATTTTTTTTTTATAGTGTCTCATATTTTGCATGTCATTGGATTATTACTTGGTGTGGAACATCTTTAGTTTGCTTTAGATTGGTGTAAGAAGTAATCCTAGAATTTGGGGAGCAATTTTGTATGCATGTTGTGATTCTGAGGCTTATCTTCTTGTAAGGATATAAATGAAAACCATGGGAGCAATTTGTTGCATTTGTGAGAATATTTTTTTTCTTTTTGAAATTTGGATTTGCATTTCTAGGGTTTGAATAAAATTCATGGACTTGAGGAAGACAAGGGCAATTTCGTATGTGTATTTCATTAAACACACATGCCAAAAACAATCTTTTTAACGAAAAGGGTGCATGTGTAATGGAAATATTAATTGCAATAATCAAGATGTCTGTGTAGAGGTATTATTTTTATCGGGGAGGGTAAAAAGTCTTAATCTCATAGGAGGTAAGTGTAATTTGTTCTTTATTTTATTTACTATCATCTATCATAACCTACTATAAATATTAACTTACTATTAATATACTATTACAGGTAAAAAAAAAAACTTACTATTATGGTGAATTCTAATATGAAGTACCCATTTTCGATGTACATCTATGAAGCAACAAAAAATACCATAAGATATATTATTATTTAATTGGATGGATCAGATTTATTACCTGTTACCGGTTACTAATTCCATTTAAGAATTTAATTTAATTTGCGTTTCATTAATCTTTCTCCCTTGTCTTACTTTGCTTCACAGGTGAAACAAGAACAATGATAACAACGTAAGTGAAACTCCATTTTTAGGAACAACAAGGTCGTTGAGAAAAGGAAAATGGAGCAAGGCAAGGGACAAAGAAGTTTTCTTGTTTTTCTATTCGATGACTCCTTACCATCGTCGTTATTTTGTTGTTGATTCGCACCAGACCCAAATCTGAATTTTCAAATTTCATCACCATCATCCATAATTTCAAACCAAATTCTAAAATTTAATCTATTCCAAATATCAAATTTTGAACAAATTACATACTATCAAAAGAAAAACGAATCTCGAACATGAAAAACCCAGAAATATGATGAACAGGGAGAGGGAAAATGAAAGACGTAGAAGAGTGGCAACATCACAGGGAGGTTGTTGGCATGGTGGTGGTGGTGGTGGGATCAGAGTTGTAGCCAACAAGGAGACAGAGAAGTAGTAGCAGCCGTCGGAGAAGAAGCCGTTGTCGTAGTCATCGGTGAAGAAGTTGTGGTCTGGTGGAGGAAGATGTAGTTGGCGGAGGAAGAGTCACACGACACTTGGCAGAGGTGGCGACGAGGCGGCAGAGGTGGTGGACGAAGTGGTCTAAGACGCGAGGGTGGAGGAAGGGGCATTAGTGGCAGAGAACGGGAGAGGATGGTGCAGAGGAGTGGAGTGAATCGGCAAAAAAAATCCAAAAAACCCAGAAGAATAAAGAACAAAGAAGAAAAACACTACAAATAAAGAGAGAAGATGGAAACAAAGGGGGAGTCAAAACATCGTTGAAAAAGAAAGAAAAAAAAATCAAAATGCCACTTCCGAAAAATAACTCCAACGGCGACGCACGATGGTGGCTGCAAGAAAGAGAATGATAAAGCGACAAGGATAATAGGAAGAGAGAGAAAAGGATAAATTTATTAAATGTTTTTTTATTTTTTTTCTTCTGGTTAAAAAACTTGTCATAACAAGTTATTTTACTCCCTCACCTGTGAACCCGTGCTTTTAAACTTCATATTAGACCTCGCCTACTATTATAGGTAAAAAAAATGACGAAGTCTACAGTACGAGAGGACGGAGGCTACGGTACGCAAGCATAACTCATGCGTACCGTCCGTGAGGAATGCATACCCGTTGGATCCTTTTTAATTTTAAATCTACGGCTTAAAAAAATTTCTTTCTTTTTTTTTTCTTTTCTATTTTTTCTCTCCTTTCCCAATTTTGTCCCTGAAACTCTCCCTCACCTTTCTCTCTCCGTCATCCCTTCTCTCCTCCCTTCTCTCTTCTTTTCCGGTGCCTCTCCTCATCCTTCGCCGCTCCCGTTTCGCTGCCTCCCAATCACTGCAAGATTGATTGATTGATTGCACCTTTGGTCAACCAAGCTAGACACTGGCTGATGTATCATGTATGTTGCTTAAGCTAGTTTGTTTATTTGTAATATAATTTCCAGTAGTTGCAAATTTGAAGCTCGGTTTAAATTGATGGGTTCCATATTCTGTTGATATCTATGTAAACGTGTCCAAATCAGCTTATTTCAATGACAGTAACTAGTAATGTAATCAGCCTTTCACACTAAGTGAGTTGCAGTAAGAAAAACAGCAACAAAATCAGAAGATAATCGAAACGTTTAATTATATATCATAAAATACTTGGGGCTTTCATTATTCTTTTCTCCACCCAAACATTCCAGCAACCAAACCACCGTCAGAACCTGTTCATCACCACCATAGGCACCCTCAAACCATAAGTTGTGGAACGGGAGCGGCGGAGGATGAGGAGAGGCACCGGAAAAGAAGAGAGAAGGGAGGAGAGAAGGAATGACGGAGAGAGAAAGGTGAGGGAGAGTTTCAGGGACAAATTTGGAAAAGGAGAAAAAAAATAGAAAAGAAAAAAAAAAAGAAAGAATTTTTTTTTAAGCCGTAGATTTAAAATTAAAAAGGATCCAACGAGTATGCATTTCTCACGGACAGTACGCACAAGTTATGCTTGCGTACCGTAACCTCCGTCGTACGAGAGCAAAACATCTCTCGTGCCATGCAAGAGGAACATAAGCTGTTTTGAGCCGTTGGATTATTTAATTTTTATTTTATTTTACTTTTTACTTTTTCTTTTTCTGCCATTTACCAATTTGCCCTTCTTCCTCCCTTCACTCTCTGACCCAACTCCAGCGACAAATCCAGCTTCCGTCAACACACCGCATCATTTGCAATGTCAACCACAGTTCTCTTCATCTTCCTAACATTCTTAAAATGCTCATCCTCATCAGATGAAGAGTCAGTAGCATCAAGATCATTGCAAATGATGCACAGTTTCCTCGCCATTTTCGAGTCGTGAATTGGATTTCGCTTGTGTTTGATTTTTTTCATCTTAGGAGCCGATTGATTAACAGGTTCCACCATGGTGAAAAATTGGGTCAAAACCCATCAAAATACCCAGAAAAATTGTTCAACAAAACAAAACCAAAATTTTTAAAATAAAACCCAAAGAAAAAGTCCCTCAAAATTTCAAAGAATATTAAGTGAGATCCACTCTTAAAAGGTGCCCAAAGCACATCTTCTTTCTGCAAATGCTGTGACATTTGTTTTTGTTGTTGTTATGTGAGAATAGTGAACCAGGTTTCGTGCCCGATAAAACGATGACACCGAAAGAAGCGAGGAAAAGGTACGCCGGAAGATGTGCTTGCACGGAAACTCATGCGCCTCCACTTGGAGCTCAAACGCTTCTTTGCACACAGCGCAGTGCACGTTAGTCTTGACCGTTGGCCGTTGCGTAGGTGGCGAGCTCCAACAGCACCGCCTCGGGCTTTGATGCGCACGATGAGATCAAAGTCGCGCGCCTCGCCATGGTGCTTGGTTCTGGTAAACGGGTCGTGGATGGCTTGGTTTTGGTGCTTCCCATGAGGGAGTTTTGGTGCTGCCGTCTCCGGTCCCATTCCCATTGCCTGCGGTGGAGAGATGGTGGTGAACGGTTGTCGATGGAAGGTTCTGGAAGGAACACGGAAACAGAAGAGAGGTAAAGACAAAGGATAGAAAGGGAAAATTGAGAGAAAACAAAATTAAAAATTAAAAAAATAAGTACCATCTGATGAAAATTCAAACAAATCCACGGCTCATGTTCCTCTTACATTCCTCTCGCACGGTACGAGAGATGTTTTACTCTCATACCATAGACTCCGTAAAAAATAATCTGATCCACCGGTGTTTCACTTTTTGAGATAGTTAACCGTAGCTAGAACCTTTGTCTTTATTTTTTAGTTCCTATAGTTTCCAATTTTCATATGATTGTTTGGTCTTATATATATTCGGTGAAGTTATCACATTTTATTGTATTGGAGTTGGTAAAACTGTTGAAACAAACTCCCAAAACAATCATACTATGAGAATCTCGTTTCCAAATTTTCTAGCCACATTGGTGGGCATTATGCTATCAATTTGTGGCACTTTATATGTTAATAAATTCAAATATTTAATAAAAAATTTCTCAATCAATTTTTAACACAAATTAGTTTTATCTAAAAGGTACAAATCTGAGTGTTGTTACTTTGTTGATGTCCAAGACAGAGGATTGTGCATTTCTTCCGTATTGGTCTGTTGCGAGGAAGAGGAACCTCATAGATCATCATCCCCACTTTTATAGCACGCTGGTCATTGTCGCCATGCACCATCCACGCCAACTTACATGCAACTATCTTGACCTTAATGTGGGATTTGATTATCAACATATTATCAAGGTTTATCAAAGCATCCCACCAACTTCTATAGCACTAGAATGATTATAACATTGTAAAAATTTCATAATGTGTGATTAACTGTTTGGTTTAAGACACAAGAGAAACTAAATTTAAATTTACATTATTTAAGGAATTAAAAAATAATATAACATAAAATGTATATGTATCTTATTGTTATTAGAGGATTTTCATGAATTTTAGGACTTATTTGGGAGCTTTAGTACTGATGTAGGATGGGGGTGAAGGAAGAGGGAAGTTATGGAAAGATAGCAACAACCCAAATTACTTTAGAAATGCTCTCCCAAATAGCTTAAATATTTGAAACATAGCCTTCCCCTCCCATTTTCCTTCATTCCCTGTTTCCCCTTCTCCTACTTCATTATCTTCTCTCTATCATAGAACCCTCTAAAGATAGGGCTTAAGTTATTCATGGCAATTGATCCCTCTCCCTTTCTTGATCTTATGATTCCGTTAGTGGAAGGCGAGCCCTCTTGCTTCTCTCTTTTCCTTTCCTTGGATTGACCCATAATGGGTTTTGATGTAGAACCCATTGAGTGTTGTTTTTTTTGTAACATCCTATTAAACCGTGTTGGGCGTGTCACTTTGGCCAAGTCAGTTTTAACCTCTATTCTTATATACTCAATGCAAAACTTATGGCTGCCTTAAGGAGTGTGCGACATCACAGATAATTATGTCCGTCGTTTTATTTGGAGAAAGCCCTCTTGCCATTGGGTAGGTTGGGATATCATCTCCAAGCACTTGGTATTCGAAAAGCAAGGGAAACAAATGTGGCTTTATTGGGAAAACATACTTGGACTATGATGCATGAACCTAACAGGTTGTGGGTTCGTTTGCTTGATGATAAATACTTGGGGAATCATCATATACTTCATACAGATGTGATCACGGGGTGTTCTAATACTTGGATGTCAATTGTCAAAGCCACCATGATGCTCAAACTAGGGTTCCTTATTAGTCCGGGAGAAGGGAATGTTTCTTTATGGTACGATAAGTGGATGCATGTAGGATGTTTAGGGGAGTTGGTTGATTTTGTTAACATCTAGGACACCAATCTCTTGTTGAAGGATATTTTTATCGATGGCTCTTGGCAGTGGAACATGTTGGCTACGCAAATGTCACATGTTATTCGTAAGAAAGTGGAGAGTTTTACGGTTGAATGATGGGGTTGATGATAAAATTATATGGTCTGCCTGTCATAATGGCACCTATACCACTAAGTTTGCTTACTCTTGGCTTATTGTTGAGCCCACCATCCCAAATACCCATAGTCAAAGTTGGTCTTGGATCTGGAAGTTGAGAGTGACTGAGAGTATTAAACACTTTCTGTGGCTTTCCACTCATGGGAACCTTCCAACCAACGTAGCCATCACCCACTCATTCTAATGAAAGGATCCGCCCGTGTACTCATGTATAGGCAGATTCCATTGCCAATAAAATGATATATGATAAACCAGCAAATGGACGTAATAAATATCTGATCAAATTGCATAATTATATTATCAAAACTTTCAGTTTTATTAGGACACGTTCAGCAGTGATCAAATTGCGTAATTATTATAGATTATTTTTATTATATAAAGTTTACTGAATTGGATTCTTGGAATTCATCAGGGTTTGAATATGTTTCAAAACTTACTAAACACTTAAAAAGATAATTACAGATAACTCACTAATTAAATTCTCACATAAAGTTTAGAACCTGCATTATTGAATCCAGTCTAATACTCGAATTTGATTTTAATATAATATTAAAGCAAATACTTTTCACAATGCCAATCAAATAAAAATCATCTTAAAATTTATCTAAAAAAATCATCTTAAAATAATTATTATAAAATCAAGGATTTTAAATTATATAACATGTAATCAGATAACAATTAAAAAAAATTGCAAGAGTGTTTTGCAATTAAATTCATTTTAACAATAACGAACAATATTATAATTTCGTTTTTTCTCATAAGACTTTGCAGTTACAATGTAGTACTATATATATTCATAAGAACCAAATATTGATTGCTCAGGAAATACAACGGAGAGATCAAAGAGTGGAAAAGAAAAATGTATGTTACAAGACCAATATCCATGTACTTGAGGAGCCCTGATGCTATTGCAGAACCTCCATTAGGACCAAATTCTGGTTATCTTGTTATCTTGAATTTTCCTCCTTACACTTGTTGTACGTGGTTTGTGTGAGGACCGAGAAATCAAGCATCTTCCTTTTCCTGAGGACAAGGGCTTAATTGTTACACTTACATACACATTACATGCAGGTGAACATACTCAACATTATAGGGACAAGGTCTTGCTCATCCCAGCATTGAATCAGCCATTGTCTTCAAATCGCTACTACGTGATAAGAAGGGAGGGAAACATCAAGGGTATGAGTTAATTTTTTATGTCAGTAAATCTTGATACCTTTTTAACTTTTAGAGCATCTCTGAATTTATTGTCGAAAAGTCTTACATTGTCTCTGTCTCAATTCTTGAACTGTAACTTAAAAATCTATTGATTAACTTAATGCCTTTAAGTTTTGTATATAGTTCATTTTCGTGGCTGATACGCGTGTTCTGGTAAGATTTGTGAATGGTGTGTGAAAAAGTCTCATATCGTTGAACTCTATATTTGCCAAACGTTGTTTTATTTTCAAATTACATTTGAAAATAAAAAATAAAAAACTTGTAATCACCCTAAAGAGTTTAATGAATTTTAATATCTTTACCTGAATTGATTTTACCCAAGCAAGCACAAGTTCAAAGGAACAGGACAAGGCCACTTGTTTATGCTGCAGCTTTGTCAAAGGCATCTTTAAAGTTCCCTCTGATGATTATCAGCAAGTTGAAATAATCAAGAAGCGTCGTGGTTTTCATGCAAAGTCTGTTGCAAATGGACTTCCTCCTGAGTTCTTGAGGAGAAAAAGTTGGAAGGTTGAGGCTAGCATTTCCTGCAATTACAATTTTTCTGAAGCTTTAGGCTCCAAGGATGCTTTACGTGCCCAGCTTCCAGATTTAAATTTCACATTGTCCATTGATAGTTCTGAATCGGTGGTTGTTGGAAAGTGGTACTGCCCTTTTATGTTCTTGAAAGAAGAGATGAGATTAAAGGAGCAGCCGGAAATGTCAATGTTCTATGAGGTGAAACTTGAGCAAAGATGGGAAAAGATATTCTCAAAGGAAAATAGAAAAAGTGAAGAAGAAGATACTGTGCTTGTAGATGTTGTTATTCAAACAGAAGCTGCGAAGGTTGCAGGAAGGGATGCTGTTTGGGATAAAAATGGTGTGGTTGACAGGGTGTTCTGGTTTAAGAGTTTTGCTTATGATGATGGAAGAAAGATAAGTGTTGGGTTGAGTTTGGAAGTGGTTGAGAGAATGAAATGGGAGCAAGAAAGAGTTGGATGGAAAGCAAGTAAAGAAAGGAGAAAGAGGGTGATATGAGTAGAGGAGTTTGGAGGAACAATTAAGTGGGAGAAATTTAGTTGTTATATGCTGGTAGAGAGTTTTGTATTTAGAAGAATGGATGGAAGTTTGGTGCTAACTTATGATTTCATGCACACACATCAAATTATGTGCAAATGGGAATGAAGGTGTTGGAATTCCTTTACCTTGTGATTGCAATCCAATTATTAATTATCTGAAATCCAAAATGCTGATTGTTATGGAATGTTGTATTTCAAGTTATATTCACTATGTTCTTATGAATGAAATGAAGTAATTATCTTTATGTAAAAAAAAATAAAGTTACTAATTAGCTACACTTGTTTTTTACGATTTCAAATATATTCATTTTCTAATCAATGATTAAAAGTACATTTAAGTGCTTTTTACCTTATTTAAGAAGAGTTAAATTGATCTAGTAATATGTCATAGTTCTATGGAAACAAACCTAGCTTGCCTGTTAACCAACGATTCGATTGAAAAAATATAAAAGATTAAGTTATACCCACATCAAGTATCATATTCCAGATGACTCCTCTAATTTTTTTAACCTTTACTGATTCACGGGAGCAAAAACGAGTTGTCTATGATAACAACTGACTGTACGTAGCTCATAAACAAGTTGCGTGCATATTCATAAAAAATGTAAAACCTATATAATATAACTTGCAAAGTTAGAAGAATATCAAGATACAATCTTTAACGAACACAACAAATAGGTAGAAAAGCAAAGAAAATAATCACTCCCATTTGCACCTAATTTGATGTGTGTGCCTATAATCATAACCTAGCAATAATCCTCCATCCATTCTCTTCAATACAAAACTTTCTACCAGCACATAACATCCATATTTCTTCCACCTGTTGATTCCTCCAAACTCTCCACTCTTTCCACTCTCACTTGCCTTTCATTCCCAGCAATCCGCGGGAAAGTCGGCGACGGCGTGGGCGAGCCAGGTGGCGAAGAAGCGGAAGGCGGCAGGGGGAGCGCCATCCTGCGACGTGGATGCGACGAGGAGGATGAGCGTCTCCTTGAGGAGGTCCTCGGGCTCGTAGTGCTGCGCATCGATGAGGTCGAATGCAACGTCATTGGAGGTGAGGATGCCGTAAAGGCGACGCGCGAGGGTTTTGGAGGTTCCGGTTTCGGAGACGAAGATAATCCGCGGCGAGATTTGTAGAGGCAGAAGAAGACAGCAAGGAGTGTGAGACGCGGGACTGAGAATAACGATATTGATATCGACATTATGAGCCTCAAAAGAGAAGAGATTGGAATACTTTTGGTCAAATACTTGAAGAATCAAAGGCCCCCAGTTCCTCTTTCTCAGTGCAATTGCAACCATGTGTTGGATTTTCTTAGGTATCTTGACCAGTTTGGGAAGACCAAGGTTCACCTTCAAGGGTGCATGTTCTATGGCCAGCCAGAACCTCCAGCACCTTGCACATGCCCCCTTAGACAAGCTTGGGGGAGCCTTGATGCTCTCATTGGGAGGCTCAGGGCTGCTTATGAGGAAAATGGTGGGTCCCCATAGACTAACCCTTTTGCCTAGATTTCTCTCTTGATTTTGAATGAAAATCTATATGTTTAAGCATGTGTTTTTCTATTCTACACACAAGACAAAAAAAACCCCTAAATAATTAATTTTGACGTTCACTGAATTATAATGGAGAAATCTAGGCAAGACAAAAGAAATCAGGCTTACTAATTGTAATTTGAAATTAAAGCGAATAGTGACGGTTGTAAAAACCATCAAAAAATATATTTTGAATTTTTATTGACAAAAATTATATTTTGAATTTTTAATGTCAAAATTTATATTTTGAATTTTTACTGGCCACCTCATCATTTCACAAAGGAATTCTAACTGCAAGAAATAGAAACCAAATCTTTCAAATACCGTATATCAAACACAAAGAAAAAGTTTATTAAAAAACAAACACAAAATTTAAGTATTTTATTAGGAATTATAAACATATTTTAACTTTTTAATATATAGCTAAAAAAAATTATATGGTGCTAGAAATTTTTTACTCAAGTATGCTTTTATTTTTTTAGTTCTTATAAAATAAATAAGTTTTAATTTTGTTCCTTCTAATTTTTTTCTTTTATTAGTAACTTATAAACTACTAAAATCTAAAATTATTTGTCAAACCTAGTCTTATAATACCTGATTCTGTGGGTAAGTTTTACTCAACAATTCAATGCATTCAATTTTCAAGCTCGTGACTCAATACATTTGTGGTTTATCCTCATATATAGGTATCTCTTTAGGAAACAATTTTTTCCACGAGATGTTTAGAGACAGATTCCAAGCTCGTGACTCAATACATTTTAGATTTAGCCTCATGGTCCAATACAGGTATCCCTTTACTTGAGGTACATGATTCAATACTTAATCCAATATATTGAACCATATCAACCATGGGGCTCTTGATGCAAAAGGAACATGAAGAATGATCTCGACAGTTTATACTTACAATCTTTATGCAATATCAAAATGATTACACTGAAAAAACTGAATGAATGAACAAACTTGGTCAACCAAATCTTACAAAATTGGAAGCATACAACAAGATAAGTTATTATTTTCTTTCACAAAGACCTAAGGGATATACAAAATTTGGAAGAGTTTTTCTTGGTCTAAAACCAATTCCAGAAATCTTCATTCCCATTTACTCCTGAGTTGATCATGGTGTTTGAAAGCATGGGTTAGTACTGTGCTTCCGTCCAATGTTTTTAGTATAAAAGTCTCAACCAACACATAACATCCAAATTTCTTCCACCCATTTGTGCCTTCAAATTCTTCCACTCTGTTAACTCTAATTTGCTTCTCTTTTCCTCCATTCCACCCTACCCTTTCCTGCTCCCACTTCATTCTCTTAACTACTGCAGTGCTCAATCCCACACTACTCTTTTCTCCAACATTGTTGAAACTATTAAACCACACAAAATCTTCAGCAATATCCATCTCATTAATCACAGCTTCCCAGCCAGCAATTACAACCACTTCCTTTTGAACCACAACATCCATATTCACAGTGTTTCCCATTCCATACTCATTCTCACATGAAAAGATTTGCTCCCATTTCTGCTCCAGTGTCATCTCATAAAACATTGACTTTCTCATTTCTTCCTTCAATGTTTTGTGAGTTCCCTCCTTGATAAACATGAAGGGGCAATACCATTTTCCCACAACAACACTATCGGAACTCTTTTTTGCTAAGGAGAATTTGAACTCTGGCTTGCTGGCACGGAGGGCTTCATTCACACCTGATGCTTCTCCTAGACTAGAATCACTTGAAGTTGAAGCACTCACTTTCCACCTTCTACTCAAAAATCTTGGAGGGTATCCATCTGGGGCAACAGATTTAGCTGAAAAACCACTCCTGAAAGTAACTTTGCTTCTTCTAGGGAATATCTCAAACTCTTGATATGTGTCATTGATATCTATTGGATGTAGTGGTACATCAGATACAGCATTGTAGAAACAGAATGTGTCCAAATCTTCCTCCTTTGAGTTAATGTATGCCTCCCTGCAAAACCAAATGCAAACTACATCACTATAATCCTTAAAGTCTTAAAACTTGCCAAAAAGATTAATCATTAATGTGATTTACAAATCCATCCTATGGTGAGTCACTGCAGAACAAATAATCTCTACATGATAACATAGTAATGAAAATACCTAATTTGTTGAATAAAATTTAAGCTTACCCTCTTTTCTTCCCACTGAGATTTATCACATAGTATTTGTTGGAAGACAAGGGCTGATTAAGAACTGGAATGAAGGCAACATGGTGGTAGTGAGTGGTTCTATTCAGTGAAATGCCTGATCTATAGAACAACTCAAGGTTTAGATTTTGAGGGAAAGGCAATTCCTTCACCTCATGGAACTCTCCCAACCCAAAACAAGAGGTTGGCACCAAATCTTCATCTTGGATCACCAAAATACCAGAATTGGGGCCCTCAGGTGGAGGCAATGAGAGAGCATCTGCAGATTTCTTATACAGAGACAAAGGCCTAGTCACATACATTCTCTGACACTATTCTTGCTTCTCTTCTTCTTAATTCTTCTTCACTCACCAATATTCCTGTTCTGAATCTAAGAATAACTTGCTTAATGTGGATCTTGGTGGATGTAAATGCAGTCATGCACTTATATATATATGGGACTATGTGAGTTGAAATTTGATTTGATATGGTCAACTGTGACCAATTTTACTAAACGTGTCTAAAATGGTGCCAACTGACCAAGGTTAGTGAAGAAAAATTAAATTTTCCAGCAAGCCAGAATAGTAGTCATATGTGGGGATTTTCAACATGTGGGCCCCACATGAAAATAAAATTGCCCCTTCTGGCTAGTGGATTTGTGTTTCGTGTTTGAAAGGGTCTTCTTTGGCAGCCTCGTTGGCTTTGGCTTTGTCTATTTGGACAGTTCAGCCAAAAGGACGTAAAGGGTAGATTTGGGGATCTGAGTTGATTGCTGAGATTGAAGAGATTAGACCCGGCAATGGAAGAATAAAGAATTTGTTGGTTTTTTTTTAACATGAATTACATTAATTTTGAATATTGATGAGAAATTGAGAGTTGGTGATCCGATTTCTTACTGTGATTTTAAATTTTTTATTATTATTATTTTCTTTTAAAAAAAATGAATGTTTTGCAATAAGAAGTCACGAGTTGGCTACTCGACTTCCCAATGTTAATTTTTATTTTTTTATTAGAAAATAAATGTTTTATATTTTTAAAAAATATTTTTTTTCTAAAAATAATTTGTTTGAATAACAAAAAGTTTGTTAATTTTTTAAAAATTGATAATATTTTTGATTTAATAATTTATTTATACCATAATATATTACATCATAAATAAAATACATAAAGAATCATATTTGTCTAAGAAAAAATTGAATATGAAAATATGTTAGGATAATTTTTTCTGTTATGGTCTTGTTGTCGACATATTTCACATTTTTTTTTTGTATCCCGTTCAATTTCTTTCTCCATTTCAGTGAGAATGTTTTGATTTGAAATCAGACAACAATTTGCACTTCTCCTTTTTCTTGGATCAGGACCACACTGATCTCCTTCATGTTCTTATCATATTGATTCGTGTGACAATAAACCAAAGGACTTATCATAGATGCGCAATATATTCTATGCAAAGTAAATAGCAGTGACACATATTTCATGTGATCGATATTGATAGATTTACATACACCCATGACGTGAGAACACGGTAAATATTTAGTTTGATATTTACCACAATCGTAATTTTGGGATTGTAACATGACCCTAACCCTTCCAGGTGGTCTAAGTGTTTCAAGTGGGACTTGAGTCTCTGTTACAATAAATGTGTGGTTGTGTCTGTCGAATTCGTTAACAATGTGCTTATTTGATTCCCATTGATTGCTATTCATTGCCTTAGAGACGATTTCAGAATACTGCGAGCCGGAGTTAACCATTGCTTGGGTTTGTCGACCTTCAATAACAAAAAATGTTGCCATCTTAAAGTACATCTCATCAACCAACGATGACACCAACAAATATCTTATGCTTTTGAACATAAAATTGACCGACTCAGACAAATTTGAAGTCATATGTCCCCAACATTTTCCCTCATTAAAGCATTATACCCAATATTTTTTGGGTAACTAATCAAGTCATTCAATTGCACTTGGTTTATTCGCACAGACATCCCCAACATGTTGCTAGTGCATTTTCTATGTGTATGTGTATCCTGTAAATATTCAATAAATTTAACACGTAATGAAATTTGAATTTAAATATA
This sequence comes from Glycine latifolia, assembly GCA_013407115.1. Taxonomy (NCBI): domain Eukaryota; kingdom Viridiplantae; phylum Streptophyta; class Magnoliopsida; order Fabales; family Fabaceae; genus Glycine; species Glycine latifolia. The sequence continues at coordinate 27,331,545 of CM023948.1, read as the reverse complement.
TATTAGAGGAAAAAAATATTAAAGATTCTCACCAACTCGCATGAGTGATTTCTTCATATACCACAAAGGAAATTTTGGGCAGTGTGGCGTAGGCAGAAGAAATAGGATGTGTCCCCAACCTATAAGTTAGTTTTGTTGTTGTAGGCACTTATAATCAAGGGGTGCCTACCTAAAATGGGATAAATGTTACTTTGTGAAGTAACATGCATTTTCAAATTCTTTAGGAAGAACCATCACGTTAAAGTTGTCTCCCCTTCTACAATGGCGTAGGCAATCAGGAAGATATGGTTAGCATCATCTTGTGCTGTAGTTATCAATAATGTGCCCGTATACTTCCCTAAAGCCATGTACCATCTACTTGTACGATAAGTTTGCAATGTGCAAACCCATTAATGCACGAACCAAAAGACCAAAAGGCACGTTTAAACATTTTTTTCCCGGTATCATTTCTCCCTCTTCAAACACAGATTCTGTTTGAGCAACAACAACAATCCCGAGAATACAAGATTGCAAAGCTCCCAAAAGTTTTGGTAGCTTGGTATATGATTCTTTCCAATTTCCATGAATCATCTCCAACGCTTTTTGCTTTGCTAACCATGTCTTTTTGTAGGATGAAGTATAATTCATGAACATTTTGATATCTACAATCAACGTTTTGATGGAAACTGTTGAGTTCGTTTTGACAATGGGTTGGATGATCTACGCTATGACGTGTTTGTCAAGTTGCCTATGATCCTATGTGAGCATTGGGGCGAGACAAGTGTCCTGACATCTGATATTTTTGATAATTCATTTCTTACGCGTCTTTGAATTGCATGTGCCTAAGCTCTACGTACAACCATTTTCATGTGATTTACACACGAGGTTTATCCTTCTCTGGTAAGAATATATTATTTTGCAGTCAAAATGATTTCTGATGTTGTATTCTTTAACTGTCTGAATACATTGTGTTTTTTCATTGAATGTCATGCCAACCTCGAGTGCACCAGTTGGTGGTTGTACACAGTCTTGTTGCTGAACGAAATAGAGGTGATCAATGTATTATGGTGGGTGGTCGAGGTTCAACTCCACTGGACACCTAGGTTGGTGATATTGCAATGGAGGTGACGTTGGTATGGCAACACCCTCGTCATCGCTTTGGTCATTATTATGATGAAACAATTCTTCATCCTCATGCTCATTAAAATCATCCATGTTTTCTTCGTGAAATCGTATGATAGATCTTCATTAGTGATGAGATTTTCATTTGGGTTTGATGTTTGTGTTTGTGGTTGTTGTGATGGGGTGATGTTGTAAAATATTGTGATGGATGATAGTCTTGTTAATGAAATGAGGTTTGTTGGGTATCAGAAAAGGAATCATTTTGGGATAATAGTTGTGTGTATGAAGTATAAATATCAAAGGTGTCTTGTGTTTCAAGGTTGTTGTATGAAGACATTGGATCATTCAGGTGCAGGTTGTTGTACAATAATGATTGTGAAGATGATGGTTGTGGGGACAATAGTTCTGGTTGTGGAGATGGTCGTGTAACTGTTTCATCAACAAGAATCTCAAATTAATAGAAAAAAATCATATTTTTGACCCTTAAAACAATGTTGAAGTGATAATGTTATGCAATTTATAACATTTATCTCTAATAGATTAAACAAATCTCTGACAATTTTGTTTCATAGTTTTCACGTTAAAGAATCCAAAAAAACATATATCGTGTAACAGTTTCATTAACAAGGACATCAAATTAATAGAAAAAAAAATCACGTTTTCGACCCTTAAAACAATGTTTAAGTAGTCATGTTATGCAATTTATAAAATTTATTTCCAATAGATTAAAAATATCTCTAGAAATTTTGTTTCATAGTTTTCACTTCAAAGAATAAAAAAAAAAATATTGTGTAACAGTTTCATCATCAAGGACATCAAATTAATAACAAAAAATAAAAAAAAAATCATGTTTTCGACCCTTAAAACAATGTTTAAGCAACCATGTTATGTAATTTATAAAATTTATCTCCAATAAATTACAAATATATTTGACAATTTTGTTTCATAGTTTTCACCTCAAAGATTCCAAAAAAATATATACCGTGTAACAGTTTCATCAACAAGAACGTTAAATTAATAGCAAAAAAAGACCTTGTTTTCGACTCTTAAAACAATTTATAAAATATCATGTAACATTTACAAAACCTACATTGAACTGATAGCTAACTATTTAAATTTAAAGTATGAGATCAATAATGGACTTATACAGTAGGTAGAAGATAAAATCACAATAGAAAATGACAACACTATGAACTATATTGATAAAAGCAAAATTGAAATAATGACATGTCTCAATCAACATTAGATTCCAGACAAACCTCTATCAAAAAGACAATTCTAACTTTCTGATAATTCGATACACACCAACTAGGTAAATATTCAAACAACTATAAATAAACCAAACACTTTCAATACAACCACACACTTCCACACAATATACCTTCACAAACAAAATGCAATCTTTATATTATGGCATTATTGGGAGAAACAATCACTTAAACCATTGCTAACTCGAAATTAGCATTTATTTTTCTAAATGGATCAATCAAACACAACAAAAATGGTGTTTATTTTCAATGTCCTACTCCAATACTAATGCGAGTTCCTAATGAGTGTTCTATCGAGACACTAAAGAGTAGAATGCGCAACACCCTTCGACTAACCAATGACCAATTTGTGCATCAAATTTACTATCGACAATCATCCATAGAAGCAAGTCAACAATATTTTTTTCATTATCTGCAATTGAAAAACGATGATGATGTTTGCACAATGTTAATGTGCAATGAGAAACACCCGTGTGTTGGTCCTATAGAATTATTATGTATCATCAACAAAACACTCGATGGTATACTCAACTTACTTCGATCCACCATCACTCCTACTCATGATGTAATGTTGTATTACAACGGCAAATGTAAGATACCACAACAAGACAATTTTTTGGGTTACTCCTTTATTGGAACAAACCCAATAAGATTTGAAATTCCTTCCATATGCAACATCGAAACACTCAAGGATGTCATCAAGCAAGTTGCGCCTCTAGGTGTTCCCCTTATGGAATTCACAAATCACAGGTGTCAAACAATTGTTCTTTCGACAGCTAGACCATGCAAAATATTCAGAAAAATTAATCGATAATGAAATAATACAATTGAAAAACGATGAAAACGTGTTAAAGGTTTTTGCAGAATCCAATTACTGGATGAGTTTTTGTCCAATATAAATTTTAGCTATTTTTAACAAACCAGTAATCCAACTACTGGAAGAAGATATGTCCTTTACACAACATCTTTCAAAATATGATTAGTTTCATCATTTTCATGTTTCAATTGTTATTGTTAGTACGTTCCATTATTTTTTCGTTTTTTATGTTCCGTTTGTTATATTTGTTTCTCTAATACCTATTGTTTGTACGTTCCGTCATTTTATTATGTTCCAATTATTATGTTTGTCTCTCTAATTGTTAATATTTTTTATTATTTTAATATTTTAATTTTATCATATAATATAACTAAGATATAATAATTATATATTTACTGTGTTTTTAATCAATCTATTTTTTAATCAATTTATCTTTTTTATTTATTTTAACATTATTATTTATTTATTTATTTTAAGACTATTAAAAAATATTAAATCAATAATTTTTTTAAAATATTATTTTTTTAAAAATTAAAAAATACATTTTAAAAAACAAAAATTAATGTTGGGAAGTTGATATAGTTCCTATTGCAAAAAAATATTTTTTTAAAAAAATTTTAAAAAAAATTACCATGAGAAGTCAAGTTATCAACTTTCAACTTTTTACCTATCTTCAAAATTAGTGTAATTTAGGAAATAAAATTACAAGTTATGTATATTGGGAATAAAAGAGTAATAAGAGGTGTATATGAGAAAAAAAAACCAAAATTGTTAATGTTAGGTATGTTTTGCAGGTGGATTAAATTATTTATTTATTTATTTAATTCTGACATGGTTATGTTTCAAAGCTTAGTCAACTTTTTCAATGATTAATAATTAGTCCATAGTATGTTTGTTTAGAACTATGGTTGATGGTAGTATATGGAAAGGCAATTTCATCCTGCACTATATGTTTTTCAACATACACCATATTG